>CM019070.1:104704427-105314492 GCA_009667805.1 Leptobrachium leishanense | reverse complement strand
TTTGCGCAAAAATGCTCGCGCAGCGTGTTAATTTGTGCCCAAAGCGTTACACGGTAACGCGCGTAAATTAACACTGGGATTAAAATCCGAGCGCATTTTTCCATCCGTCAAAAAATAACGCGTGTAAAAAAGATGCGCAAAAACGCACGTGCATTAACGCTGCGAGCAGAAATCGGTGTGCGGACTGTTTTTTCACGCGATTTAGCCAATCAGAATTAAGAACCACAATTGTCTCCCATTGAGTTTTTGCACCTGTCAAAATCAATCTGAGTATATATGTTGCAGCAATATTAAAACCACGCACAACTTCTCAATTTTATTGTTTGGGTATGTGTAGAATGTGTAACTATACTTTGCTGTATTTTTTTTTCGGGCTGGTGTATTTGGTTTCGGCCAGGACATTCAGATTTGCCATTAACACCAGCTTTTAAAAGACGTTAAAATTATGCGCGCAAACGTTGTCCGTTAAAATTTGCGCATAGATTGTAATACCATCCATGTACCAGCGCACAAACGCATTTGCGCTCACAATGTTAAGTATAGGACGCGCAACGTACATTACGCTCGCGCAGGATCACCAGTGGTAGACGTTAACGTGCATTTTTTGCACGGACATTTTAATACGACGTTCTGCGCACAGGGTTTTTTCCCTTCGCGTTAATGCGTTTTTTGCGCACGCGTTAACGTTTGCACAAAGAATTTAATAGAGCCCTTAGTGTACACGTACACAGCTTCCAAATCCCCATACTTCAAAAATTTTGTGTTTTATTATTTTATCTGGTTTTGGCAATTGCCAGCCTTATTTTGGTAATCAAATCTTGTATTACTTCAGTAATAAAAGGGTTGAAGTAATGGAAATTCGTGAAAGTGCTCCTATGAAGGACATTGCAGGGAGAGTCCAGTTTCATGGCCATACTGCCTCTGGTACTATCAGAGACACTGTTCATTCCACTATGCCTGGTACCACCACCTCCACTAGCACCTTCATGAGCAGGAGCAGCAGTGCAAACACAAGCAGTTTGATACCAGCAACTTCAACTGTGTCAATATGTCGGTAGAGAAACCTTCTGTAAGTGCTATATATGTATATATTATACCTCTAGATCGGTCAGGATCTTTTATACGGAGATGGTGAACCGTATGTTTGTGATGCAAACAGTATTGATGTATCAACGTGTGCAAATATAATTGCTAATGTTGGTAATGATATTGCACGTGGACGGTATTGGGTAGTATATGTCCTATGGCTGAGTGCATAAAAAATGGGGACAAGATTTCAAGGGAGATAAGTCTTGATATATAAGTGAATAATACGTTGGGAACGAAGAAAAATTTCTTCTTTGTGCTGTGCTGCCACCCTCAGCCACATTTTGGCGAAACGCGTCCTGGATATACCCCCTGTTTATATATATATTGTTAAAATCTTTTTTAATAATAAATCCCTTTATTTTACTACACTTGTATCCTGTTTTGTTCCTGGAAACCGGTTCCTCCATGAGGTTTTGCTTCACAGCTATCCTGAATCCAGAATACAGCCCACGAGGAAAGAAGTGACAAGTAAAGAAGGGAATTTGGCCACCTCTATGGGCCATAAATGCCAGTAAGAGTGAGCCTGATACATCCGAGGCTCATGTCCACGTGAGTAAGATACCTTTATCATCCATCTATTTCATCTGTATCACAGAATTGCGCTATGTCCTCTCTCTCCGTTAATTTTTCACGAGGTTGAGACCCGACGAAACTGAAGAGGGAGACAGCGCATCCTCTGTGAGATCACAGCCACAAGAATAATCCATCGCAGAGAGACAATATTTTTTCCGGCCACATGGTGGCAGTACAACACAAGGAATCAATATTAAAGAGAATTTATACCTATCTACCGCCACAGGGTGGCAGGACAGCACAAAGAAGAAATTTTTCTTCGATCCCAACGTATTATTCACTTATATATCAAGACTTATCTCCCATGAAATCTTGTCCCCATTTTTTATGCACTCAGCCATAGGACATATACTACCCAATACCGTCCACGTGCAATATCATTACCAACATTAGCAATTATATTTGCACACGTTGATACATCAATACTGTTTGCATCACAAACATACGGTTCACCATCTCCGTATAAAAGATCCTGACCGATCTAGAGGTATAAAACAGCGCCCTTCTACAGCGATATAAACCCACCTTTTTTACATTAATATCAGGCACCAGCGAAACAGTGCCACCATATCGCCAGAAAAGCAGCAGTTAATACCACACGTATACTAGTAACAAGCGCCAAGTAAGAGTTTCACCCCAAACTTTCTCGTATATGTATATATTAACCTGCTTTGAGGGATGCTGCCTGGGTGAGAGACAGAAAAGAGTAGTGTCCTGCTTCTACTATGAAAATTATAGGGGGGGTCAATAGTATGTGGTGGAATGCGCAGGTATATGGTTACTGTCCCAACATTCTAATACATACAGTTGTGTTCAAAATTATTCAACCACCACTGAAATTGAGTGTTTTGGCCAGTTTGACATTGATTTTGATCATTCAGTCATTTTGCTTACAATTAAATCAAAGAGGCACGTGTAGGTCAGACAAATATAACATAACATTTATAATGAAATAACCACAAATGTCTTTTCTGTGCTCACATCATTATCAGTTTTATTCAACCCCCAAGTGACATTCAATCTTAGTACTCAGTACAACATCCTTTTACAGTTATAACAGCTTTTAAACGTGAAGCATAGCTTGACACAAGTGTCTTGCAGCGATCTACGGGTATCTTCGCCCATTCGTCATGGGCAAAAGCCTCCAGTTCAGTCACATTCTTAAGCTTGCGCACTGCAACTGCTTTCTTTAAGTCCCACCAGAGGTTCTCAATCGGATTTAAGTCAGGTGACTGTGATGGCCACTCCAAAATGTTCCAGCCTTTAATCTGCAACCATGCTCTAGTGGACTTGGAGGTATGCTTGGGATCATTGTCCTGTTGAAAGGTCCAACGTCTCCCAAGCCTCAGGTTTGTGACGGACTGCATCACATTGTCATCCAATATCTCCTGGTACTGAAGAGAATTCATGGTACCTTGCTTCCCTGTACCTGCAGAAGCAAAACAGCCCCAAGCATGATTGACCCCCCCGCCATGCTTCACAGTAGGCAAGGTGTTCTTTTCTTCATAGGCCTTGTTCTCCCTCCTCCAAACATAGCGTTGATCCATGGGCCCAAACAGTTCTAATTTTGTTTCATCAGTCCACAGAACACTATCCCAAAACTTCTGTGGTTTGTCCACATGACTTTTGGCATACTGCAGTCGACTCTTCTTATTCTTTGGAGACAGCAAGGGGTTGCTCCTGGGAGTTCTGGCATGGAGGCCTTCATTACGCAGTGTGCGCCGTATTGTCTGAGCTGAAACTTCGGTACCCACATCTGACAAATCTTTTCTCAGTTCCTCAGCAGTCACACGGGGACTTTTCTCCACTCTACGCTTCAGGTAGCGCACAGCAGTCGAAGTCAGCATCTTCTTTCTGCCACGACCAGGTAGCGTTTCAACAGTGCCCTTTGCCTTGAATTTGCGAATGATGCTTCCTATGGTCTCTCTTGGTATGTTTAACTTTTTTGCAATCTTCTTATAGCCATTGCCCTTCCTGTGAAGAGTAATCACCTCTTCTCTTGTCTTCCTGGACCATTCTCTTGACTTCACCATGTTTGTAACCACACCAGTAAATGTCTAGAAGGAGCTGAGTATCACAGTCATTTTAAAGCTGCCTAATTGGTGCTTATTATGATTTATTGCTGCTCCGTGACATCCACAGGTGTTTTCAATACCTGATTGAAAACACTTGAATGAACCTCTGTTCTTCAGAGTGGTAGTCTTTAAGGGGTTGAATAATTGTGTCAATGAAGAATTCACAAAAGAAACATTTACTACTGTATTACAAAACCAATTGATGTAATTTTAGTTGCATATGGTTCTTTAAAAAGTCCTTGTAGGATTTCATTCTGAATACAATTACAAATGTACACTAAATTCCCTAAAACCCTTTACAGCATTGGGGGTTGAATAATTTTGAACACAACTGTATAGGCATGAAAGAAAAGATGTGGCTCTGCGCGCTGTGCAGAGAATAATGGTGTGTGATAGATATTCAGAGGTTACGGTGGTGTGATAGCACTTTTTATGTGTCACTTTGCCAAATGCAGTTAAGGAATAAAGGTATACTTTGTATTTTGAAACTAAACATAGTGTATAGATCAGGGACTGACTGGCAACTTTTGGCCTTGGGGGCAAGTACAACTTAGAGGCCCATAATGCATCAACTCAGCCCCCCCCTTACAGCCACCCCCTTAAAGTGCGTTGGCCGCTCATCTTTACTCTTACTTTCAGCCTCTGCACGGAGTTTCTCTTCTATTATCCGAGAGGAGGCAGCCCTTCCCTGATGAGCCATTTCACCCCTGTGTGCTGAGCTCATTTTGACTGTTTTTTTTGTCCCCCATTCATTCACATCAGTCCTGCTGCAGGCTTTTCAACCCTTTATTTCTCTCCCTTTTGTCACGATCCACCCCGTGTACCTGTCTAGCAAACCTGGATCTAAGAACTTTGCCCTGGATTTCTTCATTCTTGGATTCCAGTCCAGGTTTTGCCCAGGCTAAGCACCATGTCCAGGCTCCTGGAGATCCAGCCTGGGCTTTCCTGTCTAGCCCTGGAATTACAGCTGAGGCCCATCTGCTATCAAGCCTCCTTAAATAGCAGAGAGACCCAACTAGCAGTGGTTCTGCATTATTGTTCTCCCTGACTGAGGTCATCTGGATGTGTGCGCAAACCTGCTCCAGCCTATCCTATCCTGTGTATCCAGCATCCATCCATCTGCTCTGTTGTTCCTGGATACATCTGTCTGTGCAAGGTAATCTCAGCGATCTCCACCTGTGGATTACAGTTAATCTCTGTCTCTGACCAAGGTACCACTGTCCGCTGTCCAGACTTCTCCTTGGTGGGCCCTGTCTGCAGTCTGGGACTGCATTACCCACAAACCTCAGACTCTCCAGTCAAGAACTCTCCCTGGACTTTATATTTCTTTATTCATTCAAGTGCCTGCTGCCAAGGCCTTTTTAAGTTTCATTAAACTTCTTCATTGTGTGATTCCTGTCTGGCCTCCCCTCTGTGTCGCCGCCTGCTGGGCTCTCACCTGACCCGCACACGCCACGTGACACCTTTACTCTGCTGCTGGGTGGGGAGTTGGCACAGAGCTGGCCAAGCTGCGTTAGGGCTATGACGGGGCTGCCTGTGGGCGCACGCAGTAACACCTGACCACGTTATCGCGTATGCTGCACGCAGCCGTGACCACCTCCAATTCTTCAACGCGGCTCTCGGACTCTTACGAGATTCTCCCGTGGCAGCAAGGCCAAGAGCCCCCCAGGTTTACTACTTTTTTGTGATACAGACCACACATTACTGTGAGTTTTATTGCTGTTGATTCTTTGATTTGCTCATACACACTGCACATTACTGAGTTTTATTTCTGTGGAGCTCTGTGATACAGTAATGTGCAGTGTGTGAAACGGCTGTACAGCAACACAACTCAGTAATGTGCCGTGTGTATGAGTGTATCACGGAGATGCACAATAATAAAACTCACTCATACACACACACCACACATTACTGTGAGTTTTATTGCTGTGCAGCTGAGTGATACGCTCATACAAATTGCACATTACATCATGGGCAGACTGACTATAGCTGTAAAGAACTGACGGACTACAGTTTTTTTTTCTTACAGAGCTGACATTGATGAGCATTTTTATTTTTGTGACTAATATATGTATTGGGGGATCAGGTGTATAGAATTGTATAGATCACTGTATGCATATTAGGCAGGTTATTTCAGTTTTCATGTACATTATTGTTGATCTGTGGCACATTTATTTTGGGACTTTTTTTCTGGCCCCACAGAGTCTGCTTTTCTCTTACCTGCAGTTATTGCTCTGCAGAAGATTTATATTGTGGACAGTGGTGTATTTAGATTTTGTGCTGCCCTAGGCCTGACTAAATGCGTGCACCCCCTAATTTAAATGTGACACACCCCTTCCTGTCAAGGTCACACCTCTTCCTGATTAAACACCACCCTTCCTCTTTAGGCTCCACCTTTTCCTCTTTGAGCTCCGCCTCCTATGTATATTAAAAGTGGACACCAAGTGCCTACTTGTATATTTTGTTTACCATTTCACATGTATCTATTGAGATAAATAAAATTATGAAATGTTTAAATTCAAGCATTTTTACAAAAATCAGCCATGCATGTCATGTATACTGGATCACAGCCGCTCTAATTGGTGGAACAATAAAACCCACAGAAATGTGCACTATGTATGAGCTTATCACAGAGCTCCACAGCAATAAAACTCACAGTAATATGTGGTGTATATGAGCGTATCACAGAGCTCCATAGCAATAAAACCCACAGTAACGTGCGGTGTGTGTAATGAGCGAATCAGAGCTCCATAGCAATAAAACCCACAGAAATGAGCACTGTGTATGAGTTTATCACAGAGCTCCACAGCAATAAAACCCACGGTAACGTGCGGTGTGTATGAGCGAATCAGAGCTCCATAGCAATAAAACCCACAGAAATGAGCACTGTGTATGAGTTTATCACAGAGCTCCACAGCAATAAAACTCACAATAATGTGCACTGTGTATGAGTGTATCACAGAGCTGCACAGCAATGAAACTCATTTAATTCCAAACGCTCCATTCTTTTCATTCCAAATGGACCCATCTTTTCATCTCACCCCCACTCTCTTCATTTCATTCCAACCAACCCCCACCCCTCTCCATATTAAATTCAAAGCCCCCACCCTCTCCATATTAAATTCAAAGCCCCCCACCCTCTCCATGTTAAATTCAAAGCCCCCACCCTCTCCATATTCAATTCAAAGCCCCCCACTCTGTCCATATTAAATTCAAAGCCCCCCACCTATCTTTATTAAATTACAAACCCCCACTTCATTCAACCCCCCACTCTCTCCTGATTTCATTCAAACCCCCCACCCTTCATTTCATTAAACCCCCCACTCTTTTTGTTTCAATCCCCCATCTGATTTTTGGAGACTGGGGCGGGCTCAAGTAGAGCAAGCAGCCGGGGGAAAACGGGGAGCGCACAGGGACTCCCAGCATACTCGGTCCGATGATGGGCATAGAGGGACCGGGCCTTGCGGGTAACGAGGACAGGAGGCAGGGAATGGTCGGGTGTATGTGACATTCCCCGGAGCTCCCGGGGGAAGGGGTGCCGCTGCTTACCATCTGGGAGGGTTGCTGCTCCACGGTCATAGGCCCAGCTCCTCCTCCTGCAAGCTCAGCGTGTTGAGGAGACGTGGCTGTCACGGTGGCGCGGCAGGATCAGCCACATCGTGCCACCTCTCTCCTCAGCGGCATCTGCATGGTGGAGGCGGAGCGCTGGGGGGAAGTGATGTTATATCACTTCCTCCCAGCGCAGACAGTAGTAGCTGCGCATGAACGCTCGGCTGCGGGGGTTTTCGAAACATGCGGGCGGCGGGTCCCACTGAGTGGCGGGGCGGCAGGTTCCACTGAGTGGCGGGGCGGCTGGGCCGCCGCCCCCAGGAAAATGCCGTCCTAGGCCTAGGCCTTGTCGGCCTAGGCCTAGATACCCCACAGGTTGCTTTTGGCACTTTTGAACACACGAGGCAGCCGGGAACTGTGTGTCAGGGTGAGGACCTGACAGGCTGCAGCTGGTTATCAGCTCGGAGGTGTCTGGTTTGGTCCTTGCAGACAGGGGGATTCCCACCACGGTGACCAGCTGCCGGATCACTGCATGGGCGAATGGACGGTGACCCCATCTCTCCAGCCGACAGGCCATGATCTCTTTAACTTTTTAATGGCAAACAATCAGAGGAGGGCTACAGCGGTTCGTGCGTTACGTGTTTTCAGGCACTGCAGCTTTAAAAAACGGCCTGTAAATGCGCGGCGACGGGCAGATTCCAGGATTCGGAATGCACCAAAAATTATTTTATAGACCTCGAAGGTGGAGGGGGATCAGTTTGAGTGTGTGTGGCTGGGCTGGCTTCACCACTGTGCTCCGATCCTCCTCCACGCAGTTTGGATGTACGGAGCACACAGGCACTGGCTGGATGGTAGACATGTGCACAGCACAAAATTTCATTTTGAACTAATGGATTAGTCCTAAAATGCAATTTATTTAGTTGCTAAAGAAATTCGTTTTCAGTTCTCTAGTATGAAAACTAATTTCATTCATCCGAAAACCAGTGGATACAATTACTATTGTAGTGGCTCCTCAGAGGGCTGAGATCGCTGCTTGTTACAGTATCACTCACTCTCAACACAATGTGCCAGGCAAAGCTGTTACAGTAACTGACTGCTGCTCATCATAGTGCTCAGTTTCAGTAAAACTAGTAAATAATATTTTTATATATAAGAGGTTAGAACAATATTTCCTTGTTTTACTGAAACTCTTACAGTTACTGTAACAGCTGAGCCTGATACATTGTACTGAGAGATAATATAACAAGCAGCCGATCTCAGCGCTCACAGCCACTGGATTTAAAGGGCTAAAAAAATAGGCTCCTCCCTGTATAATGTATAGAACATCCTCCTGCATTAATTAATACCCCTCTCTGTATAATGTATAGAACATCCTCCTGGATTAATTAATGCCCCTCTCCGTATAGAACATCCTACTGCATTGGCATGTAGAGGGTGCAGAACTTCAGAATGCAATGCTTATCCAGCACAGGAGAGGGAACTTTTACATAAACTTTGTATCTCTGTGGGGGAGACACAGGAATATAAAAGCAGGGGAGAGGGAAAATATTAACGTAAATCGGTCTGAAAGCTAAGAGAAGAGATGACTGGTGCAAATTTATTTTTATAATAAAATAAAGCACTTTAAATCTAGGGAAAACATTAAAAAAAAATCACACTGAAGGCTCATAATGACAGAGTAACTGTGAGAGCTGGATGTATCAGACATAAAAAAAACCTTTATAACAGACAGCACTGGGAGAGGAGAGGGACTTTATATAAAATGTGTATTATAGATGAGGAAAGGGGGATAGTGCTCCTGGATAATATAAAATGTATCAGACCTAAGCCCCTATTATGCAGAGCGGGAGGGGAGATAACACACGTTTTATAAAGTCCCTCTCTTCTCCCAGCGCTGCTTGTTATAAAGGGTTTTTTACTATCCAGCCCTCCTCTGTCATTAGATTTCAGTGTGATTTATTTGAATGTTTCCTTCTCCAGCTGCTTTTATCATCTTGTCTGCCTCATAGACATGCAAGGGTTAAGTAAAGGTTTCCTCTCCTGTGCTGGCAGTCTGTGCTGCGAGTGAGTATTCTGGAGCTATTGGAGTATTGTAAAATCACAAAAAGGACTGAAACTAAAATGTAGTGCATTTTATTTTAGTTTCTTTCGTTTTTTGTACTGAGCAGTTTCGTATCTCTTGAGTCATACTAAAACTAAATTATCCCAAATTCAGACTAAATCGCTTTAGTACTAAAACGAATGCACATGTCTACTGGATGGCGTCCGCAGGCTTAGGCTCCCAACGTCTCTGTCAACCGCGCCTTCCTCTTCAGCGTGTGCACGGCATGCTTAGCATCATGTGGATGAGGCTGAGGTGGCACCACGTGGGGGGCCGGCACTAACGCTCCTGCACGGCCGCGAGTTAAAAATAAAATAATCGGAGGCTCGGGGCGGTCCACGGAGGCGCATTGCGGCTGCAGCATTGCGGCTGCAGCATTGCGGCGGGCCGGGGGACATTTGCCCCCCTGCCCCACAGCCCAGTCCGCCCCAGGTATAGATAGTGTTCTTTAACAATACATTCTGTGCTTAAAATGAGTTAGTGTATAAATAGTATTCCGCGATGAGACACAGAACATAAATAGTTTGATAGTGTCCTCTAGTGGTCACTTTGCCTCATACACTTAAAATATATATACATGTACTTGGTGCTTAAACAGAACCCCTTAATATAAATATGTCGGTGGTGAGGTCAGAGTAAATGGGGTGTCTACAAACAGAGAGCAGGTCTAGTTATCCACAGTATGTACAAGACAAAATCGGTACCCCTCTATGCGGCGCTGTTCATGACGATTTCTTTACATGAAAATACAGATATTAGATGTAAAGAAACGCACCACTGCATCTTTTCTAGCAATAATAGAACTGCATTTTGTGTGTCTACAAATGGGGATTCACTACCCATGCAACCTCTGATAATATTATTTTGTATATATGTAATAGGGATGCACTACCTCCTCTGTGTACACCTCTGTAGATAGTTATTCTCGTGAGCAGCGCCGCATAGAGGGGTACCCATTTTTTCTTGTATATCCTTTGTAGCAGCTGCAAGGCTCTACAACCACCCCCCTGTTGGCAGCATACACACGACTAGAGACATATTCACCTTATAGCACGGGCTGTAGAGCGCCAAAATAATCCCACTTTCCACTACAGTTCTATCCACAGTATGTGTCAAACCATAAGAGGGGGAAAGATAGTCCCATATGCACTATAGTAGTCAATGAGGTGCTCATTTGGATTTCCTAATATGGGACATTCTCCTTGCTTGCTGCAATTGATCACAAATGTTCACATTGTCTTCGCATTGTCCTCCCTATTGGTCTATTTGGAGGAAGAAACAAGCAAAATATGGTGCAAGTAACGTTCAATAAAAGTATAAAATCCATTTAAAAAGTTGGGACTCACACAGTTTTGAGCCGTACGTGTTCAGCCTCAAAGGTGGTACTTGTGGGTCCGTAGCATGCTGCTGCCGGGGAGGAGAGCCAGGAGCTTCAGAGGGAGATCCCATCAGACCAAAGAGGAGGTAAGATCACCCTATAAGTGCCCCCCACAGTCTTTCTCCTTCCCCTGCAAGCACCTCTCTGCTGCAGCTGACAGAGCCGGCATGGAGAACGGAGGAGGGGGGTATGAATCTTGAGAAGGAGTATGCAGAATGAGGGGCAGTGAACAGGGAGAAAGGTCATCATGTAAGCTTGGATTGTAATATACGGTAGACACCGCGGCTAACGTTAATGCTCACACAGGTGAGCGTTAACGTTAGCACATAGATTGTAATGTGACCCATAGTGCGTTAAGTCCATATAGTAGGCTCAAGCGGTGGCGTCCAAATGATTAAAAAAATACAAAAAGTGTGCAGCAAAGTCCGGTGTGCATTAAAATCCAGTAACCGGTTGCCCACTTCCAGGTTCCTATGGATACAGGTTGTGTACACAAAAAGTGCTCAGGAGATAGTCAGTATTAACCTTGTAGTGGGGGTTCACGACTTCCCCTGGTGTAGCAATTCCTCTTTTGGTCCTAATTGGCTCCCAATGGGCAGGATAAAAAATTTAAAAAAAGGGAGAGAAGGGGTAATGGTGCCGGCACTGCGACCACCGAGTGGAACGCAAACATGCAGTGAAACGCAAATCCAACATGGCCGCGGCACGGCCTGACGACGCGGTTTGCACCATGTGACCGCGACAACTAGCAAACCCGGAAATGGATCGCACGCAACACGCGAGTGGCTGTGCACAATACCCAATTCCTCCAAATAAGGGGACCCATGCAGAGCCTCAGATTCCCCCTTTTTTTACACTTACCCACCTGCACATCGACTGAGGAAGGCGCTGGAATAGCGCCAAAATGCGTCTCGATACCTATTGAATCCCCTTTCTCCTTTTATATGCCCTGTTTTTATTTTGTACTTTTATGTTGTTCACTATGGACAAATTTGTTGCATCATCAACCAAAACCTCTAAATGCCATGCGACCAGATCTCAAGGAAAGGGCACATCGGCGCCGACCAGATCCCCAACTCGGTCGATTTCTGAACCGGGAAGCTCTCCGTCCAGTCCCCTTTATTGTATTTTCTGTTCAGCATCCTCCCAAACTCGATTTTGGGATCCCTCATGACTCACGAAACTCCTATTACTCTCCCACCCTCTGTAGATCCCCAAATTTCCACCCGTAATTCATTCAAAATAGTGTCCTGGAATGTTGAGGGCCTTAACTCACCGATCAAACATAAGAAGGTAGTACAATATCTGAGAGGATTGGATCCCGACATAGTTTTTCTTCAGGAAACCCACTGGACTAAACTAGATCAGGCGCTATGAGCCCCCTCGGTGGGTTATCAGACATCCTCGGTTTACACCCAAAATTCCAGAGGCACTACGTTTCTCCTACACAAGCAGCTCCCTTACTCTGACATGGTGGCAGTTAACGATCCGGATGGTAGCTACACTCTCCTTAGTCTTAATATTGGACAGGAACCATTTCAGTTACTCAACATCTATGCCCCTAATGGCCCGAATTTAGCATTCTATAAAACACTACTCCCATTACTCCGCCTGCATAATTCTTCCCGCAGAATCATGGGAGGGGATTATAATGACATTCCGGAATCTGTACTTGATCGTGCCCTGAGTCGTACGGTAACTAGAGGGTGCTCACAACCCACGGGTCCGACTTTCACCCTGACTCATTTCGCCTTGGTAGACATTTGGCGAACGCACAACCCAACAGGCAGGGATTTCACGTTCTGTTCTGACCCCATAAATGGTTTTCTCGCTTAGACCTGTTTTTGATTTCGGATTCCCTCTCTTTCCGAGCATTGCGCACCACGATTAGCCGATAGCACTTACTGACCACGCGTCATGCTAGAAATGACACTAGTAACCCCGCGGTCCTACTCCCGGAACTGGCGTTTCCCATCTCATTTTATTACGTCCGGTTTGTTTACCTCACATGTTGAACTAGCCTGGCACAACTACACTGACGACAATATAGAACATGCAGAGGATGTTAATCTATTCTGGCCCGCGTCAAAAGTGGTGCTCAGGGGACAAATAATGGAGTTTGCTGCCCGTAAGAAGAGGACTCTCAACGTCTTACTAGGGCTTAGATTTACTCAGTAGTTATAGAACTTACCTTTCGAACCAGACCCCTGTGGCCGTACAAATGTACAAACAGGACAAGTCTAGATAGGATACCCTAGCCACCGACCACGCACACATCGCTCATAGCCACACCAGAAATACCGTTTGTATCATTTTGGTAATAAACCCGGTCGCCTCCTTGCCAACCTCGTCCACTCCCAAACGCAGACTCGACCTTTTATCTCTCAGCTCAAGACTACGGATGGTACCATACTTACCGACCCTGCTGCTATCGTTGACTATTTCCGGACATATTTTGCAGACTTCTACAAGGCTGACCCTGATGATTGTCCTGCTCAATTAAACCTTTTCCATAGGGCACAAATTCCAAAAATATCCCCGATAGAACGCAACACGCTATCAGCACCCATCACACACTGAAGTCCGAAATGCGATAGCCTCACTCAAAAATGGGAAGTCTCCGGGCCCGATGGGTTTGGGGCGGAATACTACAAGCTCCTCTCTGGCTCGGTGGTTCCACACTTGGTCTCACTTTACAATAGAATTTTACAAGGGGAGGACCCTCCTCCGACTTTTAACCTCCCTGGCAGTGATCCCAAGTGTGTCTCGGGGTTAAATTTCACCGCTGAGAGCGGTAACCCCGAGACGCACTCAGGCTGTATACATTACCTCTCCCTCGCTGATCTCTGCAGTCTCCTACAGCGATCGCAGCGTTTTACTTCCTGGGTTCCTTCTCGCGAGGAGGAAACCAGGAAGTATAAGGTTGCCAGAGGAGGTAGCTGGGGACATCGAGGAAGCGCAGGGAGAGGTAATGTATCCAGCGGCATCCCGAGTGTTGCTCGGGGTTACAGCTTCCAACATAGGAATTTAACCCCGAGCCACACTCAGGATGCCGCTGTGGGGGGGGGGGGCAAACAAAAAAAACTGACTCCTTTCAGCAAAGAATTTGCTGAATAAATAGACCGCTAGGGAGGTTAATGAGGCCCAAGTGGTGGTTCTTCCAAGCCTGGGAAGGACCCTGCCTTGGTCGCCTCCTACCAACCTATTGCATTATTAAACACTGACTCGAAACTTATATCCACTATCATGGCCTGCCGCCTTCAGGGTCCTCTCGCATGCCTTGTGGGCCCCCAACAAACTGGCTTCCTTACTGGCCGACACTCCACTATAAACATAAGTAAGGCTATAGCGGCCATATGGTCCTCCACCCTTACGCCACAGTCCTCAAATCTTTTGTTGAGTTGTGATGCAGATAGGGCGTTCAACAGGACATCCTGGGCTTACCTAGTCCTGTCACAAATTAGCTAGAGATATATGTATCTATATATCTATCTCTATATATCTGTATATATACGAGGGGCAAGGCTGCACAGCTGACTAGTAAAAGCCTGTGGTATGCCAGTCTGTGTCGTGGGTGGCACTGAGTGCATGCTGTGTGGTCAGGAGGAAGGGCCTGGGGTGGACGCATGTTGCCCTGTGGGAAAGCCAACCAGGTACCCGGTCCCACAGGAAACTGGTACTGAGCAACCTCCCTGTAGAGGAGAGTGGCATACGGCTGTATGCTCATCTCTTACAGAGCAAGGCGTGCTTGATGTACCGTGTGATCCAGCGGTTAAACGGTGTGCATTGGGGGACGGGTCGAGAGTGAGCGTGGATAATCCTGTGCCCCAACTGTATGGTTCCCCAAACTCTGAATGTGCGGAGACAGGGAGAGCAAGGGAGCGGGTCCTGGTTTGGCCCCCGTTACCTCCCAGCCATCTATAAAGAGCCAGGTGCGATACCTGACTCTGTTGGCAGATGCAAAGGAGACGTTTGCAGGGGAGAGTTGCTCTTCACCGTGCTTTCCCGTACCCCCTACTGTAAAAATGGCTCTGGAGCAGGTGACTGTTTCTGAGTATTATGATGGCTGTAAGACTGGGGTGCAAGGAGAGAGCGAGCCACACGTGCTGCACCCCAAAAGGTGTACAAAAAGGGGCTGCAGAAGCACAAGGACTTCTTAGAGTTTTTGCCATGGGGGTGCTGTGTGAGTGACCCCCTCCCCCGGCTTGGGAGAGGTGGGGTAGAACAGTGGAGTCGCCAAAGGCCTCCGTGGGGAATTGTGTGATGTGGTTGCGAGATGGAGTGCAAACATTGGTGGGGAAAGTGCATGGGCACCTATGCATCACCCACTCCATACTGGAGCCGGCGAGTGGCGTAGGCGCCAACGTAAGCCCTCAAAAGGCCAGGCCGGCAGCATGGGTGTGACAGAACCAGATGCATGCCGCCTGGGAAGGTCCAATACCTGTAGCAACTCCATGTGGTTTGCCACGTGCCCAGTTGGCAAACCCATTGTAAGACGCAAGAGAGAGGCATGAGAGCCCCTCTCTTAGCGCCTCCTATTGAGGGGAGGTGTCGCGAATTAGCTAGAGATAGATCTATCTATATATCTATCTATATATCAGGTATATATACGAAGGGCAAGGCTGCACAGCTGAATAATAAAAGCCTCAGTTCCTGGTGTGTGCCAGAAAATAATTAAAATGTTAATGATGTTTGTCTCTTTGGTGGCCACTAAGTCCCCTTCTGAAGGGATATCTGTTACGTTCCATGCTGGCAAACCTGTCTTCCTGCCCTCTGTATTTGTATATTGTGTTTTTTCCCTTGTGTTTCTGTTGCTGCCAATTCCTGGGTGGCCTCCCCAGGGGTTAATTGGTGTTCTGTGTGCTGCTCACCTGTTGACCCTTGCCTTGATTCCCCTGCCTATATTAGAGCAATGTACCTATAGTACATTGCTGGGTCATTTTACTTTGCCTGGTCTCCTTGCTACTTGTGTCCTGAGAGCTCCTTGCTGTGTTACTGTTATCCTTCGTTTGAATATCCTTGTGATGGACTGGCCCAGCACCCTCAGCCAGAGACAGGGGATCAGGACACTGATAGTTAATGGACTATGTCTTTGTGCCGTTGCACCAACGTTCCTGCATTCCAGCTGGCCGAAGGAGTACCTGTAAATAAAAGTGTTGATATTGTGTAACGGATGCCGTTTTAAATTTGCCGCCATTTCTTAAGTGTTGATATTGAGTAACGAATGCCGTTTTAAATTTGCCGCCATTTTTCGGCCGCCGCGTGTTCGGATCGGGCGGAGCAGGAGGTAAAATGGCCGATCCGAACCTTCCGGTTCCGAATCGGCAACGCCCCGATGCGCCTTAGCCAATGATACCTGTGGGGGCGGGCAGGGGGTGTTCCAGATGTGGAGCTCGTGGTAAAGGTTATAAATACTGATGTTGCAAAAATAAAAGTGTCTTTGGTTTTGAGTTCATGAAGCTGCGTCTCGTGTCTCTGTTTGCCAACTGTGTCTGACATCCCTCGTGGTTCAGCACCCCGGACGAAACGAAGACATACCGCGTGCCGCTGCCGCGCGATTGAATCTACCGCCGACTGAGCCTGTCCAGCTAACCACCGAGAGATCCGAAGAATCCGCACCTGACAACGCGTGAGCGCTTCGACCGCCGCGCGATCCGAATACTTCTAGCCGACGGAACCCCTTGCATATAGCCACCGGAAGATCCGAAGGGTCAGTACTCTGCCGGGCGCGGGCGCATCGATTACCGCTAGATCCGAACGGAGCACTGGTCGAAGTGGGGATATCTGTAGCCACTGGGAGCCCGGATAGGTCAGTGCGGTGCAACGAAGGGCCATCTCGACCGCAGGGCGATCCGAATACTTCCGCGCGATCGACCGTTGGCCACCGGGATTACCGGAAGATCCGAAGAGGTCAGTGTGGCGTAGCGGATGGGCACATCGACCGCTGGGTGATCCGAATCGCCCGAACGACCGACCATCCGCCGATCCGATTGCCGGGAGATCCGAATCTCCGCGGACGGAACCTGTTCTGACCGATATTGTAGGAGCGCACGTACCGGTCCGTGGCCAGCTGCTCGGGACGCTGCGGGTCATTCCCCAGTAGTCGGGCTGGGTGCACACTAGGGTCCATTACGCTGTGCCGGTCACCGAGATTGCAACGTCAGACCCGGTCGCTCGAGACGCCAAGTGTCACAACCTTGGTAGTTGGGCCGGTGGAACAACACAAAGGGGGAAGGAAGCATACGCAGATTGGAGCACACCCACAGGCGGACAGAAACATCTCGTTCCGTCACAATCCTTGTTTAGTTTTTGCCTCTGTTATTTCTGTTCCAGTTTATGTCAGTTCCTTCTGTGTATTTAGTTCTGTCTATTGCTGTATTTTGGTTTGCTGTTTATGTTCCATTCTGATTCCCTGGTTACCGATTTTGGCTTGGCTGACTACCCTTCTAGTTCCTATTCCTATATCCTGTATGTCGTACTCTCTCTGGTTATGACCTTTGGCTTTCCTCTATATGACTACTCTATAGTATATTCCTTGTCTGTACCGTTTCCAGGAAACCCTGTCATCTGAGTGCTGGCAAATTAACACAGCAGTACTTTGTAGATGCATATGTTAAGACTGAGGCTAACCGACGGAACTATGTCAGATAAAATCAGACACAATTGAGGGTTGAAAACTACACCGGTCTCATGGACCATTTACAAACTTTTGCCAATGAAAAAGGCTTACTCCCAGGGAAACCAGTCATACTACCATCTTCATTCCAAGCTAGTCCCAGGAACATGGTACAGAACTACCAGGATGCCATGGCTATTGTCAGAAAGTAAGGGAAGCCTGACTTCTTCATAACCATGACATGTAACCCCAAATGGCCTGAAATTGTCAGTAATCTTTATGAAGGTCAAGCTGTTGAATATAGACCTGATTTAGTAGCCAGAGTTTACCATTTGAAACTAAAACAACTACTTGATGACATCACAAAGAAACACGTATTGAGGAAACCTGTTGCCAAAGTTCATGTTATTGAATTTCAAAAATGTGGCTTACCTCATGCACATATTTTACTCATTTTATCTGCAGACGATAAACCTAAAGATGCTGCCACAATTGATAGCTTTATTTCTGCACAAATACCTGACGTTCAAGAACATCCCCAGTTACATGCAATTGTAAGCAAACACATGATTCATGGGCCCTGTGGACATCATTATATCACTTCGCCATGTATGGTCGATGGTGTATGCTCTAAAAAATACCCTAAACCTTTCCAGGAAAGTACTTTAGTTAGGGAAGACTTTAACTAGTTTTTTTTCTCGAATGCCTGCTGCTGCCAAATGGTGGAGAAGCCAATCAATTCAAGTGCGAACTGAAAGAAACGACACAGACTCGCTGGCTAGTTGTCTAAGTAGTCTTTCTCGGACAAAACCGGGTGACTTCTCTCTCGTTCTTTATTGAAAACATGCATGCTTTTATGCCAGTTGGTGAGTAAGCGGAAGTAGGGGAGTGAACTAATATTTTAATCAACATCAGCATAAAAATTGCAAACGCATTATGGGTTAAATCATAGAAACGAAAGTCAAATATCAGCTGTTTCCAAATGTCAAGTTATTTTTGTGTCGTTGTCACGATGTTCGAATTTAGCTTGTTTCAGGATGTCCAGCACCCATTTCTCCTTGTACCGAAAAAGAGGAACTTGCGGTTTATCCATCTGCTGGAACAGCGAGTTAAGCAAAATGACTTTCCCTGTAAAAAGCAGTTATCAATATCAGATTTTAAAGCCATATTAACATATCGAAATTAATATATCTAAATGAGCATTGAGCATTTTTCTATTTATTATTGTTAAAGCAGATACATATTCTTGTCCATAACAGTCCCCCCTAAAAATGCACATATCTCAAGTGTCCCCTTGGAGACGAGCTGTGCCTTATCCGTACCCCTAGAGTCTCGCCAGCCATCGCTATTCTTCACCGAGGTTGAGAAGAGTAGGCTCTATTAGCACTTACCCCCCTTTGTGTTCGGACTTGAGCTTGGTCGAGACAGGTGGGTCAAGATTAGGGCCTACAATTCATCTTGCAATGGGTCACGAACCTTGTCCATAGACAAGTCAAGGGGGTGCATGAATGCGTAACTCTCAGGTTGGTGTCTCATCACAAGTTGTAGGTTAGCATAAGAGTTTTCAGTGTCCTCCCCAGTTTCTCCACATAATTGACTACGAATAACAGGGGTAGTGGACTCCACAGTTCTTTCTACAACTTTTTAATGCAGGGTAAAACACAACATCCAATCACCGCCAACAGAACCATCACTACCAGTATAACTATCCCTATTTGTGCGAGGTTCTTCTGCCAGCCACTCATCCAACTAAAATACTGATCCCATGGGTCAGTATTTCCAGAGTTTCTCAGACAGGTCTTCCAGTTGTTTAATGGCTTTAGTGACCTTACCAGTGGGGCCTGTGTTTATCCGGGATAAAGGTACAACAGGAGGCACCTGTAGCTTTTAGCATCTTACAGACCCCACCCCTCTCTGTCAGTATCATATTCAGGGCCATGCAATTCTGGAAGGTCATTGTGGAAGTTGGGCCTAGCTGGTCGGGCAAACCCTGGAGGGCATCTCGGGTATAGTTTACAAACCTCTGCTGATTGTAATAGATGTAGTTAATCCAATCAACATTTTTATTGATGGTTATCATGGGGATTAATGACTTGAATCCCACCTTTACCTGGTCTCTAGCTTTGAATTCATCAGGCACCCCCTTGGGACTCCTATGACATCTATGTAGACATGTGGGTCGAAACTTCCAGGTACGGGTTTCGCCTCTCTCCTTTGTCTAGCGAGTCCGGGGGTGGAGGCTATTTAAAGATCATCATCAAAGGGCAGGATGTGGAGGGGCATGATGGCTTTAGCTAGAGCACACTCGCCTTCCCATTTACCTACCAGGCGGGAGCGGATTCGCATATCACCACAGAAACAATTAACATCCCCCAGGGACACCACCTGGTCTTGCACTTTCACCTTCTCCATGGTGCTGTACCATGCACAATAACCTTCTGTGAAGTTCGCAACCACCCAGCCACCGGTCTCCCAAGAGAAGTATCAGGTGTAGTTCCTGGGGTAGATGGTGATACCCTCTGTGGGCTTGGGGTTTTGTGTCTGGAGGGTGTATTTGTACTTCCATTCTTCACAAGTATTGTGATTTAGGGTGTTGTTGGTAAACAAACTGAGAAAACATTCCTCGATATCCTCCGGGATATTAAGAGGTACAGTACCTAGATGAGGCCTAGCACTGCCACTCACATAGCAATTAGTTCTGTTGTGGGACTGAGCACTATATTTCACCGATTCTAACCAAACATTCATATCTGAGTATCCCGTTTCGGCGGTTCTAGTATCTTCGAATGTGGGATCAGCGATGGCCACTATACCATTGGAAGAGATTATGTGGCATTTAAGGGGGCTAGACTGTTGGTGTGGGGGGACCCAGTCCGGGTACAAGTACATGTCTCGCAGGTGGAATTTACCCAGGCTCCGAGGAGTTTCTGAACCCCACATGCCCAGAACGTAGGTCCCTGCATCCTCGGGTCTGGGATTTACTATGGTTAGGAGCAGCTTCAATGCCGTTGTCCCTGTCCTAGGCCTAACCACCCCGTCATCATCTGACTCTTGCAATTCGTGTCTGGGGCATGTGTTCGGGGCCATTTTCAGTGTCATGTGAGCAAGAAGTGATTTACCATTATTATCTTTTCTGTCTAGGGCGCTCTATGGCTTGTGTCCCTAGGAAACCCCAGTATTCCAACCCACCGATCCCCAACTCCCACACTCATGTTCCCAATAGTCATTGGTAACACACATATATACATCGTAGTCATGTGGGATCCCATTTCTCCAGATACACTGCAAGCGGGGGCCTGGGCAGGGGGTTACATCACAATAAAGTTAAAGGTATAGGTTGCCACTCAAGTGTTAGGAATTATACCAGAAAGTGGTTAGTCTATTTTCGCCGGCAGCAGCAATCTGTTGTAGCATGACATTGGCATTGCCCACCTGTTGTCCTATGACAATGCCCACCTGTTCACCCACGGCCTGTTGCACTACAACAGCGGCCACCTGATTCACTGCAATATCCAACAGTTCCCCTCAATCCCACTCCCCAAATGAGAAGGATATACACGATTGTTAAATTATAATCTTAAGCAAACAAAAACAAATTCCCTATTATAATTACCACATATGAAATTTCAATAGACCTTATTCAAGTTTCTTCTTATATATCAAAAATGAAGTAAGATGCTGCGCTATGGTGCGCCACGCTGCGCTACGCCATGGCGAGAGACCCCAAAATCAGCCACACGCAATGTAGCTTCAGGTCATGTCTGGGTATTTTTTGTTAGACAGACCGGTTTATTAGATTTCAAAGAACTTATAGCCAATCAGTATACAGATACATTTCCACGTCAAAGTTTAACCAACACGGTTTAACAAACACTTATTACCTTATATGGTTTACAAAAAATATTTTTCCCATCTTCCCGCTTCTGCGCACATTTTCCTGCACTGAACATAACAGAAAATCGACCACATCCCATATCCTACAGAAGGAACAACTGTCTATGCAGAATTGACACTAACAAAATGGAGGGGGGATTTCACAGCCCATTTTATCAGAACAGGCTTTTCAAGACTTAATATTTATTATATTTTATACAGGAAATAAAAATCTACCAATTATTTCCTTTGATCACATATCACCTGTGATCATCTAAAAGATAAACCAAACTTAGGCAATTAAACTAATTATACCTGGGCTACAGTGTCCTCGCCTAAGACCTTTAGATCATACTAGATGCTCAGAAGGAAAGAAAAAAAATCTGGTAATTACTCCAAAAATACCTCAATACCTTTTATAATGTACGAAAGGGATTCCCCAAGGAGGCCCTTTATGAGCATAAAATACACTTATCTATCTAGATTCACTCTTCCAGCGAACCACACTTGGAGTCTGGGCCAAAATACCTAATCTAGACATTAAATAACTATTTATTCCCATTTCCCAAAATAAAATTCACCAAACAAGAAAAATATAATAACTTGAATGTAAAAGTTCAAATCCAATCTTTTCTCACACTTATCTAGGGGATTAAAGAAAAAAAAATAATATTGCATAATCTTAGGCTAGGGTCAGACGAACGCATTTTTCGCGTCGTCCGTGGAAAAGTGCGGTCGAACGAACGGACGTATTTTTTCACGAAATACGCGTTAGCGGTCATACGATGCGCATATTCGTCCGTGATTTTGTACGGATCATCAATAAAACACTTTTTGTGTCTGGACGTTATGTTAGCTGGACATTAGCAGCGTCTGACGTCTCCAATCACGCAAACCCGCCGCTATGCGGACGCAGCGCAGTCTGTACGTCAGTAGTAGCGGTTTGACGTTCTCGAAAAAATGCGTTCGTTTGCCACTTGCGTTGCACGACGAACTTTCGTGCGGCCGTTCGTCGTGTGTTCCCCGGCATTGGACGTCATTTGCTGCTAGCACGGCCGTGATTTCGTGTGGCTAAACGCACGTTAAAACTTATGTAAATTATTTTCCACAGCGATGTAACGAGCTGAATTCAATTAAGGAGGAATACTATAAATAAGGTTCATAGGTCCAGACGAACTTACGCTCTGGACGAAGCCGGTTGTACGGCGAAACGCGCGTTAGCGTAGCCACATGAGTTTTGGCTATGGCCATATTTTGCTTTTAATGATTTAGCACGGGGTGCACTGTTTTCACTATTTCAAACTTGGCAACTCTAATGATCGCTTCATTGCTACTTTGTAGTATGTATTTTACTATCTAAATTAGAAATTATACGAATGCTATACAGGGACAGATCAGAATCAATAAATTAGCTTACCCAGGGCAATATTGGCAAAGTTTCAGGATATACTCGCAAATTACTGTATGTTAATTGTTTGTTAATACGTGACCACTGGTGTGGATTTAATATTGGCGCAATAGTTTATCAATCATCGCACTGGTATGTGTAGGCTTCGCTAAAACTTTCATTTTTTTCAACTTGTGTTAGGCGAATATATGCCAACAAAGTGCGGACTGCACTTTAGCTGTTACTAGCGGTATCCTATTGGCTAAATTTGTCGAATCCCCTGGTACTCGGGGTTCAAACAATGGTTTTTTAGGGTTGTTTATATCGATGTATACCTATTCAGGGGCTATTAAGGCAATTGCCAACTATCAACCTACTGTTTTATATTTTTTTCTGGTCGATGATCAACACTAATTAGTCGAATAACAATTATTACGAGTCTTAAAACACTTGCAATCCTATGGGTTAGCATACAGCTAACTTGCTTTCGAAAAAGTTCCAAACCTGTATATCTCTAAAGTATGTTTACTACTAGTACTATGTGACATAAGCGAATTTATTCTAACCTACCTTAATGATTAGACTATCTACTTGTTATATGCATGAATTTAAAAGGCAATCTAGTTTACCGTTAATTATTTATGGATGCCCTTTCATCTTGGGAATAACTATATTGATTTGGTCCCTCTAATTCAATGTGTATTTACCTAGAGGCAATCGATTAGATTGCCAAACTGCAAATCGGAGTACTTTTGATTGATATCCTATTGTGTATACACGACTGTTTTCAAACCCCATTAAGTTATACTGCCGACATTGCTATATGCTTTAACGGGGAATAAATCCTTCACTTTACCAAGATTGGACGCCTTGGGCTATAAATGCGAAGTGCATATACGTAGGGGGCACTTCAAGCATTATCTGAAGTCCCCTAACATTTAGGGATAACTTTATTTACTGTGTGTACATAATTGTGGTAAATCTTCTATAAGAACCTCAATCCTGGTGGTTTGGCAATCAGCCAGCTATCCACAGCGGGTCCCAAATTTTTGTACAATTTCAAAAGGACTGCTGCTCAATTGTGTGTTTAAAACCAGGGAGTTTAATGTTAGAACACCGTCCATTTTTGGAACAAACTGATAATTAACAACGTAAGACACATACTCTGGGGGATATTATTCATAACCAATGCGGTTTTCCAACGATTTATACTGAGCATAGCCAGAACCAACGCTATTTAAAGCAGCACTACTGGCTATTCGGTTCATCCCTGAGAGAGTGTCTATGCATTAATCATTCCCCTACAATCGAGTACTCAATTCTGGTCACTACATATTTTGTTATCCCTTTATATGCACACATATGCCTACGGCTATCCCACTAATGGGCAGTACATTTTTTGACAATACTATACTGTCTATTTATCCATCTAGTTATGGTTACCTTGTCATAGCCTGTTTTGATGCAGTAAGTTAGAGTGGGTGAAGTGTATGTTAGTCTATATCAATAAGGGCCATTTCTGTTAGCCCATGCTACATATTCATACTGGATACCTAATCAATATACAGCATCTATAGGGTACTTAGTATGGTTAGTCACGTAATCATACATAGATCGCTAGGTTGCCATTAGCACCATTACACGCTGATTTGCACATGATATGTATTTTCTTAGTTTATGTGTTATATTTGATTATCAATAAAGTTTACATATTTTTATAGTACAATTACGCAAATTACTGATTACCAGCACTTGTGGCATCAGTTCCATTAGCCATTTTGGCAAGATAAAATAGCCACATTCTCTCGTTCTCGTTTTCTCAAACTATTTATTCCCATTTCCCAAAATAAAATTCACCAACAAAGAAAAATATAATAACTTGAATGTAAAAGTTCAAATCCAATCTTTTCTCACACTTATCTAGGGGATTAAAGAAAAAAAAATAATATTGCATAATCTTAGGCTAGGGTCAGACGAACGCATTTTTCGCGTCGTCCGTGGAAAAGTGCGGTCGAACGAACGGACGTATTTTTTCACGAAATACGCGTTAGCGGTCATACGATGCGCATATTCGTCCGTGATTTTGTACGGATCATCAATAAAACACTTTTTGTGTCTGGACGTTATGTTAGCTGGACATTAGCAGCGTCTGACGTCTCCCAATCACGCAAACCCGCCGCTATGCGGACGCAGCGCAGTCTGTACGTCAGTAGTAGCGGTTTGACGTTCTCGAAAAAATGCGTTCGTTTGCCACTTGCGTTGCACGGACGAACTTTCGTGCGGCCGTTCGTCGTGTGTTCCCCGGCATTGGACGTCATTGCTGCTAGCACGGCCGTGATTTCGTGTGGCTAAACGCACGTTAAAACTGCGTTCGTCTGACCCTAGCTAATACCGTAGTCCAAAGTGCGAGATCAAGGTTTGGTCTTTTTCAACATCCCAGCTTGAGACGCATAATCATTGAATGTCATCATCAGAGCTCCGCCATAGGGACTCCTGAACAAGCTGTCTCTTTACGGTGGTTGCTTATTGCCTGTGACCTTTGACCTTGACACAAAATGTCCATGATTCGTTCCACACGCAGTCATTGTGACTGTCAGATTTCTTGTGATGAAGATTTGATACGTTTCAGCAAGAATAAATAAAATAAATATGGTATACCCACTAATCCTATACACATTCATTCATTCATTGTCACTCTCAAGTGCACGAAAACAATAAAAATATGTTAATTACACAAGAAAAAGAAACAGATAATAATTTTTTACATTTCCCCGCAAAGCCTAAGAGCCTCACGCAACAAAAAAAAATTATACTACTTCTGACTCATTGCATTAGAGAAAAATATATATGTGCAACTTTGGCTCAAAAGGGAAATAGCCGAAGTGCATACTCCCATTTTAATATATATATCAAAAAATTATAATTTATTGATATCTTATCCATTCTTGTTTGGTGTTATGAAACAAACCTGGTGTTGATAAAACACACCAATCCTAAATAAAATAAAAAAATTATAAAAACAACTTTGATTTTACCGAATTAATATTTCCTAATTAAAACTTTCCTACAATCATTTACCACTATATATGTCATGAAACGTATTTATGCAAATACATTAAATTATATGTTCCTAGATACATTAATTAACTCTAATTTTAATTAATAATTAATATTAATAATCCTAAATGTGTCAGGGAATTTGAACAATATTGATTGTAACCTCACAACAAAAAATAATAAAATAAAAGACACCGAATAATTATCACTTAGACAACACAATGATAATTCATCAGCATATAAAAAATACATTATTTTTCTTCTTTCTTTATCCTCTTACTGGTTGAAAATATCTGTTTTGTGAAACTGACATGTCTTAAGTTTTATTTCCCAATCAATGATCTTCTTTAATCGCATAAAATTATCGATGAGTTGTTGATAAAATGTTTTCTAGCTTCAGTAATGTAAAATGAAATACAACCCCTTTTATTAGAATGTTTTATTCCCTGGTGTCTGATAATTCCTTTTTTTTATCCGGTAAAGGCAATATTGCAATGTGAAATGATAATGTGTTTGAGTAAATTTCCTTCAATTCAATAGCTGTATTGATATTGGTATCAAATAATCTTCCATCTAGCTTGATCAAAGTTGGCATGTGTGGGTAATTTTCACCTAAAGTAAAAAAAAACTTGGATAAAAAATATTAATAACCTGTGAAAATTTTATTAAAATTACATGGTTAAAATACTTTAAAGAAACCTGGAATCCATTTTGAAAAAAAATGCAGGACATTTTCGGACACAAAGACAAGAGGAGGGGTCATGAGAGAAACAAAATGGAGGGGGGCTAGGAGAAGAATGTGAAAACTTCCTTTTACCTTTGCAACGGTCACCATTTTTTTTCCTAAAATGCTCTTCAATTCAAAAAAAAACACATAACAAAAATATCATAAACTGGGAAAGAAAGTATAAAAGGGCATGTTAAACATTGAGACTAAAGATAATTATCAATTATTTATGTACACAGATCCCCAATTAGCAATATGACCAAATTAATCAAATGTTTTCCAGAAGAAAGAAAAGAAACAATACTCAAGATATTAAATTACAATCTTTTATCTCCTTTTGTCAACAAAAACAACCTTCTATCCCTACTCATCACCTGAAATCTGCCTAATTTCCTTTTTCGTTTCTTTCTATTTCTTCTAGTTACCGTCATACATACTTTAACATTCCTTTGTACAGCGCTACAAAACCTGTAGGCGCTTTCCAGTAAACTTTAACTTTAATCCTTTTAGATTGTAAACTCAGAAACAGGACCTCTTTGCCTACTGTATTATGATAAACCTATATATATCTTCCATTGTACAGGTTACAGAACCTGACTTCAGTCAGCCATTTTGGCAATTATTCAATAGGGGACTCAAATATTATTATTATTATTATGTCTTCAATAGAGATTATCATTCGCCCAGCAACAAAAAAGACTACACAGGCATGCACTGTGCCTATTGTACAGCACTGCAGAATATGCCGGCGCTTTATAAATAAATAATAATAATAATAATAATAATGCACGTCCCCTATGCAAAACATATAACCTATATTAAAGTATGGTCAATCCCTTGGTGCTGGACTCAAACAAAGACCAGAGAAAAATAACTGTCCACGCCTCTTTTGGGAAAATTTATAATTTATATTAAGGCAGATTGACGACGCCCATCACCTTGATACACTAAATAGAAGTTGATGTATGATAAAAAACTATCATCCATTTACAGTAAACCCAGCTCCCACAATTACGTTTTTTATTCCACATCTGTACGTACGCCAAGCGTGCTCAAGCCGTGCCCAATTCCATAACAGCCACAGTTTTATAAAGCAGTAACAGTTCCAGAATTTAATTACTATTATATATTTATTCAAGGCATTAGATATATGTTATTTGAAATACTATCCAATTATCCCTGTATAGCATCCTAACAGAACAACAAAAATAACTACATATTCCATTATCCAACTTGTACTGCTAAAAGACTACTGGCATTCAAAGAAAAACAAATCCTTAGACTAACACTTAATAACATTATACATTACAAATAAAAGATATATGAATAAAAAAAAGAACAAAGAAAAAAACTTTTTCTACAAGAATCCGAGAGAAAACAAATTAGCACAGCGATTTAAAGTTACTGTAAAAGTAAAGCCCTATTGTCTCCATTTCCTGTTCCCTTTTTTTTTTGTACTCAAGGCAAAGCAGTAGCGATGCAACATGTGATAAGAGAAACAGTCCCTATACATAGATTACATATGAAAAAACACATTATCAGAACTAGGAAATACAAAACATCAAAGATAAACACATACATTAATAGTTAGTAAAGACAAACAGTGAAGTACCGGCTGTGGAGTAGAGGTAACATCACTGCGCTGCTGGAGAGAGCCTGTGGAGACATGAGTTCGATTCCAGCATGAGCACCTCTCCAGTAAGTGTCCTTGGGCAAGGTGTCCTTGGGCAAGAGACCTAACGGTACATACTTGCCACCCAGGACATACTTGAAAACAAGAGAAATCTCAATGTAGCCTCCTGGTAAAAATACTTTCTCAAAAAATAAATAAATAAACAGACGTAATCAATGGCAAGAACCAAAAGAAAAAAAAAGAAAACAAAAACAAACGTAAAATCTAAAAGAAAAAACTGTTTGCAAATACTTTAAATCAGGTTATAAAATAAGAGAGCGCGCATACAGCAACGCCAAAAAATTGTAATAGTGCAAAAGAAAATTGCTCTCAATGGGAGCACAGGAAACCCATTTTGCTATAGGAGAAGAAATTAGATCTAATCTAATCTTAATTAAAATAAAATGCTCAAATGACAAGCAGATATGGACGAATCAAAAAACTCCAGAATGGAAGTAGAAGACAGATAGACACAGAACGGAGTTACAGCTCCAACATAGCTACAATACAACTAGAAACCTATCTTTCCTTTTTTTTTTGAGTTCAATTTCCAGCACTATACAATACAATACACTCAGCGCAGCGGGCGAGTTCAAACAACACACGTGAGGTCCTCAAACGATTTTTCCTTTACTACAATACACAAAATGACAAAAACCAACCAACACAAAGAGTGTCCAACCTTGCACCAAAAAAAAACAACAAGCTGTGACAGCCAAAACCATAAAACTAAATATAACCAGAAAGGCATTAAGATTCATGATCTGAACAAACAAATGTAACACACATCTGAATTGCAGATTACACTTCTGAGACCAACTGTTAAATTATAATCTTAAGAAAACAAAAACAAATTCCCTATTACAATTACCATATATGAAATTTCACTAGACCTTATTCAAGTTTCTTCTTATATATCAAATATTAAGTAAGATGCTGCTCCACACTGCGCTATGCCATGGCGAGAGACCCCAAAATCAGCCACACGCAATGTAGCTTCAGGTCATGTCTGGGTATTTTTTGTTAGTCAGACCGGTTTATTAGATTTCAAAGAACTTATAGCCAATCAGCATACAGATACATTTCCACGTCAAAGTTTAACCAACACGGTTTAATAAACACTTATTACCTTATATGGTTTACAAAAAATCTTTTTTCCTATCTTCCCGCTTCTGCGCATGTTTTTCTGCACTGAACAGAACAGGAAATCGGCCACATCCCATATCCTACAGAAGGAACAACTGTCTATACAGAATTGACACTAACAAAATGGAGGGGGGATTTCACATCCCATTTTATCAGTACAGGCTTTTCAAGACAAAATATTTATTATTATATTTTATACAGGAAATAAAAATCTAACAACGATCATGGTTGGGTTGCTGTCTGGTACGTTTCTGGTGTTCAGGTCTTTTTACAGTGGGAAGCGTGGATCCAGGTGGATTTTCCTTCCAGCTTCGCCGAGGTTGTTGTTGTGAGGAGGACTTGGTAAGGGCAGGCTCCAGTGGAGTTTTCTCGAAGGAACTACTTAACCAGCACCCAATCTCCCGGGCCCAGTTGATGAGTGCCGTCAATGTCTGGAATGGAAGAAAACACTTGTCCATAGATATCAGTTAATACTCTTGAAATACTGGTGATGGATTTTACCAGACTGTCAGATTGAAATTGCAGTTGCTGGGGGACATAGCACCCTAGTCTGGGGGCCGTGTCGAACAATATTTAAAAAGGTGACAGATTGTGTAGGCCCCCGAGGGGTATACCTGATGTTGAATAGGGCCATGGGCAGACTTTCTGGCCAGGGCAAACCAGATTCCTGTGCCATTTTAAGCATTCTAGATTTCAGGGTTCGCCATATTAAACCAAAATCATGTGTGACGCCATAAGCGTATCGAGTCTGTGTGAATGTTCTCTGTCTTCTGTGCACTGATTATGCAAGCATGTGTAAGTGCGTGCAGTTCCGCTTCTTGGGCAGAAGCGGTGGGGGAGAGGGGGGAAGTGTACAGAATTGAAAATTCGCTTGTGACAGCGCAACCAGTATGATATTTACCAGACTCTTCCGCAAAGCGGGAGCCATCCACATACAGTGTTAGGTCAGGATTGTGAGGGGGCATCATGCACGGTGGACAGGTGCGCTGTTTCTGAGATCATGGCTTCGAGACAATCATGCGGATAGAGGGATATGGAATCAGAATTACCATCAGAATTACCCCCTCAGGAAAAGGAAGGAGAGTAGCTGGGTTCAGACAGTTGCACCTGGTGAGAGTGACATTATCAGGGAGCAGGGGGGAACACTGCAAGCGCAGGTGCCTTGCTGAGGACATGTTTGGTTTGGGTTTGCTGGAGGATGGCAGAAATGTCATGCGGTGCAGCAACAACCAAAGGATGCCTCAGGACTATATCGGACGATTTGTCAAGCAGGGAATGCGCTGCAAAGACTGTTCGGAGGCAGGATGGGGTGCCACGCGCAACTGGGTCTAGGTGGCAGGAGTAATAGGCGACGGCCGGTTGCGCATCATGTTGCTGTGTAAGGACACCAGTGGCATGGCCACTTTTTTCAGACACAAATAATTTGAAAGGCTTCTGATAATTTGGCAGGCCAGGGCCGGGTTAGCAGAAATTGCATGCTTGAGCTTATCAAAGCTGGAGACTGCATCATCAATGAGACAAAAGGGATCAGACTTAAGTGCCTCATACAGGGGCTGCATGAGGGCTGAGGCATCTGGGATCCATGATCTGCAGTACGTAATGAGACCCAGGAAAGCCTGTAACGGCTTCTTCCCTGGGGCAGGGGAACGGACAATATAGTACGTACTCTGAACTCAGGTGTCTGATGCCTTGTGAAATACAGTGGTCGAGAAAAACCACAGTCTGGAGGCACCACTGTAATTTGGCTTTGGAAGCTTTGCAGCCTTGTTTAGTCAGATACTGCAGACGACTGATTGCCTTGTGCTCTCATTCACATCACATTCTGCATACACACTTTTATCACCATCTTTGTACATACTGCTAATAACCTTCATGTCCTTCTTCATGCTCTCTACTGGAAAGCAACCTACATCTGCCATATCTAGGATAGTCTTTTCTAACTCTTTTGTTCTCATACTTTACCATCCTGTGTCAGCCTGCTTAATGGCTGCAATGGTTATCCATTGTCTCATATCCCAAACAACAATCTATAAATCTTTTCACAAAAATCTGCACTGGTTCTCCATTCCTTTGTTTACATGCCATTTTCTTTCACTATGTCTCTCCATACACTTTCGTAATCTCTTCTCACATCTATACTATAAAAGAGTAAGCCTTCAAGTGTCCGTCGCCAAAAGCGGTCTGCGCGCATGCGCGACGGACATTTGAAAGTGCCCGTTAAAACAAACAGGTAGCTGCGCGTGCCGGCCGCCTGGAAAAGAAAAAAAAAAAATCGGCACGAGCTGCGCGCAGCTACCCGTGTGTTTAAACGCCGCAAGCCCGATCCTCCAGCGGTGACCGTCCTCCGGCTGTCGCGGCCTGCTCGGCGGGCATCCAGGCTCAGGCGAGCCCCCGCTTGGTTTGGCCTACAGGCCCAGCCGAGCGGGGACTCGCCTAAGCCTAGAGGCCGGCCGAGGCAGCCAGCGACAGCCGGGGACGGTCACCGCTGGAGCTCAGGGCCGAAGTTGCCAAAACATACTCCCCTACATTGACCCTGAGCTCCAGCGGTGACCTCCTCCGGCCGAGCAGGCTGCTAGGCCGGCCTCCAGGCTCAGGCGAGCCCCCGGCTTGGCTCGGGCCTACAGGCCCAGCCGAGCCGGGGACTCGCCTAAGCCTAGAGGCCGGCCGAGCAGCCAGCGACAGCCGGAGGACGGTCACCGCTGAGCTCAGGGCCGAAGTTGCCAAAACATACTCCCCTACATTGGCCCTGAGCTCCAGTGGTGACTTCCTCCGGCCGAGCAGGCTGCTAGGCGGCCTCCAGGCTCAGGCGAGCCCCCGGCTTGGCTTGGGCCTACAGGCCCAGCCGAGCCGGGGACTCGCCTAAGCCTAGAGGCCGGCGAGCAGCCAGCGACAGCCGGAGGACGGTCACCGCTGGAGCTCAGGGCAGATGTTGCCTACACATACTCCCCTACATTGACCCTGCGCTCCAGCGTTGACCTCCTCCGGCCGAGCAGGCTGCTAGGCCGGCCTCCAGGCTCAGGCGAGCCCCCGGCTTGGCTCGGGCCTACAGGCCCAGCTGAGCCGGGGACTCGCCTAAGCCTAGAGGCTGGCCGAGCAGCCAGCGACAGCCGGAGGACGGTCACCGCTGGAGCTCAGGGCCGAAGTTGCCAAAACATACTCCCCTACATCGGCCCTGAGCTCCAGCGGTGACTTCCTCCGGCCGAGCAGGCTCCTAGGCCGGCCTCCAGGCTCAGGCGAGCCCCCGGCTTGGCTCGGGCCTACAGGCCCAGCTGAGCCGGGGACTCGCCTAAGCCTAGAGGCTGGCCGAGCAGCCAGCGACAGCCGGAGGACGGTCACCGCTGGAGCTCAGGGCCGAAGTTGCCAAAACATACTCCCCTACATCGGCCCTGAGCTCCAGCGGTGACTTCCTCCGGCCGAGCAGGCTCCTAGGCCGGCCTCCAGGCTCAGGCGAGCCCCCGGCTTGGCTTGGGCCTACAGGCCCAGCCGAGTCGGGGACTCGCCTAAGCCTAGAGCCGGCCGAGCAGCCAGCGACAGCCGGAGGACGGTCACCGCTGGAGCTCAGGGCCGATGTTGCCTACACATACTCCCCTACATTGACCCTGAGCTCCAGCGGTGACCTCCTCCGGCCGAGCAGGCTGCTAGGCCGGCCTCCAGGCTCAGGCGAGCCCCCAGCTTGGCTCGGGCCTACAGGCCCAGCCGAGCCGGGGACTCGCCTAAGCCTAGAGGCCGGCCGAGCAGCCAGCGACAGCCGGAGGACGGTCACCGCTGGAGCTCAGGGCCAATGTAGGAGGATGTTGCCTACACATACTCACCTACATCGGCCCTTAGCTCCTCCAGCGATGGCGGTCCCGCTTCCAGCGTCCTCTCTGTCTCCGTTGGTCGCCGGTATGACGTCACGAAAGCCTTTGACCCTGGTCAAAGGCTTTCGTGACATCATACCGGCGACCAACGGAGACAGAGAGGACGCTGGAAGCGGGACCGCCATCGCTGGAGGAGCTAAGGGCCGATGTAGGTGAGTATGTGTGGAACTGGTGGAGGACTCGAGGCCGATGTAGGTGAGTATGTGCTCTACACACACACACCCTGCTTGCTCGGTCGGCATCCAGGCTCAGGCGAGCCCCCGGCTTGGCTTGGGCCTAGAGGCCCAGCCGAGCGGGGACTCACCTAAGCATGGAGGCCGGCCAAGTTGCCTGCTCGGCGTCCTCCAGGCTCAGGCGAGTCCCCAGCTCTGCTGGGCCTCTAGGCCCAAGCCGGGGGCTCACCTAAGCTTGGATACCGGCCGAGCAAGCAGGGTGGGTGTGGAGAGCACATACTCACCTACATTAGCCCGGAGCTCCAGCGGTGACTATCCTCCGGCTGTCGCAGGCTGCTCGGCCGGCCTCCAGGCTCAGGCGAGCCCCCGGCTCGGCTTGGGCCTACAGGCCCAGCCGAGCCGGGGGCTCGCCTAAGCCTGGAGGCCGGCCGAGCAGCCTGCGACAGCCACCGCTGGAGCTCCGGGCCAATGTAGGGGGATGTTGCCTACACATACTCACCTACATCGGCCCTTAGCTCCTCCAGCGATGGCAGTCCCGCTTCCAGTGTCCTCTCTCCGTTGGTCGCCGGTATGACGTCACGAAAGCCTTTGACCCCGGGGGTCAAAGGCTTTCGTGACGTCATACCGGCGACCAACGGAGAGAGGACACTGGAAGCGGGACTGCCATCGCTGGAGGAGCTAAGGGCCGATGTAGGTGAGTATGTGCTCTCCACACCCACCCTGCTTGCTCGGCCGGTATCCAAGCTTAGGCGAGCCCCCGGCTTGGCCTGGGCTAGAGGCCCAGCCGAGCCGGGGACTCACCTAAGCATGGAGGCCGGCCGAATTGCCTGCTCGGGCGTCCTCCAGGCTCAGGCGAGTCCACGGCTCGGCTGGGCCTCTAGGCCCCAGCCAAGCCGGGGGCTCGCCCAAGCTTGGATGCCGGCCGAGCTACTTGCTCGGCCGGCATCCAGGCTAAGGCGAGCCCCCGGCTTGGCCTGGGCCTAGAGGCCCAGCCGAGCCGGGGGCTCGCCTGAGCCTGGATGCCAGCCATACACACACACACACACACACACACACACACACACACACACACTGTAACAACCATGTATGTGTGTGTATATATATCCACATGGGGTTACAGTGTGTGTGTATGTATATATATATATACGGACTGCGCATGCGCGCAGCCAACGGGGTGCTGTGGCGGTTGGAATGCGCGCGCAGCCGGGTGCGCGCGCGCCACTCGCCGCAGCACGCCCAAAGCGTCCTACGGAGGTTTGCTGCGCGCGCATCCAACCTCCGTTGGACGCTTTAGGCGTGCTGCGGCAGGTGGCGCGCGCGCACCCGGCTGCGCGCGCATCCAAACCCCAACAGCCTGTTATGGAGGTTGCCACGCGCCTCCCGCCGCAGGACCACCAATGTTGGAAGGGCGCAAAACAGCCCAGCGCCTGAGCGCCGAGCCCAGCACCGAGCCTGAGCGCAGAGCCCAGCACCTTAGCGCCTGAGCCCAGCGCCTGAGCGCAGAGCCGAGCCCAGCGCCTGAGTGCAGAGCCCAGCGCCTGAGCCCAGCGCCTGAGCCCAGCACCTGAGCGCCTGAGCCCAGCACCTGAGCGCCTGAGCCCAGCACCTGAGCGCAGAGCCCAGCGCCTGAGCGCAGAGCCCAGCGCCTGAGCCCAGCGCCGAGCAGAGCACAGAGCAGAGCGCCAAGCAGAGCACAATAGATGGCACAGAGCAGAGCACAACCCATTAAAGGCACAGAGCAGAGCACAACCCATTAAAGGCACAGAGCAGAGCACAACCCATTAAAGGCACAGAGCAGAGCACAATAAACGGCACAGAGCCGAGCACAGCACAATAGACTGCACAGAGCCGAGCACAATAAACGCCACAGAGCCGAGCACGGCACAATAGACTGCACAGAGCCAAGCACAATAAATGTCAGAGCCAAGCACAATAAATGTCACAGAGCCGAGCACAACAGAATAAACGCCACAGAGCCGAGCACAATAAACGCCACAGAGCCGAGCACAATAAACGCCACAGAGCCAAGCACAATAAACGCCACAGAGCCAAGCACAGCACAATATACGGCACAGAGCCGAGCACAATATACGGCACAGAGCCGAGCACAATATACGGCACAGAGCCGAGCACAATATACGGCACAGAGCCGAGCACAATATACGGCACAGAGCCGAGCACAATATACGGCACAGAGCCGAGCACAATATACGGCACAGAGCCGAGCACAATATACGGCACAGAGCACAGCACAATATACGGCACAGCCAATCACAGCACAATAAACGGCGCCGAGCACAGAACCAAGCACAACACAATAAACGGCGCAGAGCACAATAAAAGCAGAGCACAATCTACGGCACGGAGCAGAGCACAGAGCCCAGCACAGAGCCGAGCAAAACAGAATAAACGCCACAGAGCCGAGCACAATAAAAACGCCACAGAGCCGAGCACAGTACAATAGACGGCACAGAGCCGAGCACAACAGAATAAACGGCACAGAGCCGAGCACAGAGCCAAACACAGCACAATAAACGGCACCGAGCACAGAACCAAGCACAACGCACCACACTTATCAATAGACTGCCCTCTGGGCAGGCTTTACACCTAGTTGACTCATAAATTATCATCCGCATCCTTTGGATGATCATGTTCTGCATTAAATTAATTTCATCATCACATTTCGTAACCGTTTCTAATAACATATCATAGTATACTGACAATAAAATTTGGCAGTGGACACATCTCTTGAGCTATGCCACTACCCCAATAGTGTACCACAGCATCTGGACAACCTCTTGCCCAGGTATCACAGGTGATTTGAGGGTGGGTTGGAGTAGGGTTTACCATATACTACATCATAGGGAACAAGTCAAGTTCCTTATCTGTTGGCATCATGTGCATAATGAGGAAGGTTATGGGAGACATTGTACCCAGTTTCTTTTAGTGAGCTCGATAAAGTCCATACACAGTGTATGGAAGGCATAAGGAGGCTGCGGGAAAGATGCGTGTCTTGAATAGCTTCACACGTTCATCCTCACTCTCAGCACTCTCAGGCATACAGTACTATACATTCAACAGATCAAAACAGTTGCAGCTTTCACAAGTATCCTATCTATCCACTGTTACGTATTCAGCTTCTAGCAACACATCTGCCTATACAATTACCCGGGCCTGAAGCCCTCCAAAAAAAAAACTTATACTAATCAGAATACGCAACCACCACCACAGCATGGAGCTCTCAGCCCACTCCCAATATCTCTACTTCTTTTTTCTCCGAATTACCCCTGGATTTATCAATCCCCTTCCTCCGGCCCGGAGGAAACTTGACTCTGACTGAAGACAGTGCAACAAAAGGTGTGTGTTCCAAACTTCAGACACAAATATTTATTAAATCCTATCCAAAATACACATTTTTCCTTAAAAAGAACAACCTGTGATTCCAGATACTTTCATACTTTCATACTATTATATTCTATAAACCACAATAAGTGGTATTTAAAAACCTTTTCAGTTTCAACCTAAATCCAAATCTTGCTTCCCTTTTTTTACAAACTTAGTTCCCTTTTTTTTTCCTTGTGCTCACTTCCTTTGCACTAAAAGCGACATCTGGCTCTGCAGCGCTGCACAAAAACCATCATGCAGAGCAAAGCTGATAGTTTCTTTAAGGAGAAGAAGCTATAAATAATATCTTGCAGATCTGGCATCAGTATTCCAAGTAACAGGGATATCTGTATGCCCAGAGCACATTTCTGTATAAAACTCACACAAAACATACATTCTTTCTTCAAAAATAACAGTAATTCTGCATACTGCAATTGCCTATATTTCACATATTTCAAATTTCTACAATACATACAATACAACAGCTATGACTCCTTGCATTACGACTGCAACGCAAAGGGTTATTTTGCTCTGATATGAGTCAAGCTACAGTAACTTCCTCTCTTTTTTTTTTTCTTTCATTCGAGAGGGAAGAAGAACCTCAGCCAAATCTTGCATCGCACACTAACTTTAGACTTCCAGTGAAAACGTTTGACTCCTGGTATGGGAACCAGGGGTTTGCAAATGCTGTATCTCGTGCCCCCGGACACACCACACACTAACACACACACACACAATCAGTGCTGTATCTTGGCCTAGGCCAACAAGGCCTAGGCCTAGGGCGGCACTTTCCAGGGGGGCAGAAAAAAAATCTGCCACTATGCGTCTGGCAGGGGCAAGTTGACGGAGGGCAGGCTGGAGCAGATCAGAACATCTTGCGCAGCCTGCTGTATGTGTTTACAAGCACTCGAGCGGGCTGCATGAGCAGCAGCTGCAAACTGCTCGAGTGCTTGTACACACAGCAGGCTGCGTGAGATGTTCCTATCGGCTCCGCCAGTCAGCAGCTTCCCGGCTCCCGCCAAGCACCTCCTTCACACTGACGCAGCGCACCGGCGCCATGCTTTGCGTATTTGGCGCTGACATCGTCACATGGGAAGGAGCAGAACAAGATGAGCCGTGCCACCGCAGGGGACCCCCTCACACCACACCCCGCCTGGACTCTCTGGGAGCGAGACAGCCAGGCAGCCAGCAGCAGTGCGCTCTGGGACGCCGCAAACCCACCGAACGAGCACCACAAACGCGCCGAAAGAACGCCACACCCGTGGAACAGCCACCGAACGCACCCACAAGCCTCCGACGACCTGCCGAACAGACCACCGAACGCAGCCGACGACCCGCCAAACACCGAGGAGAAAAGCCTACAAGCCAACAGAGGGGTAAAAAAAAGACCACTTTTAAAAGCTGTTTGCAAAACTATTGCACGACAACGCCTGATAATGAAATTATATGAGGTCCTATGAATAATAATAAAAAGGTCTGATACAGAAAAAAAACACTATTTAAAAAATCGGAGAAAAAATTCACCGAAAAATGGCTAAAAAATAAATAAAGCTGCAAATTAAAAGAATAAATGGTTTAATAAATATTTAATAAAAATGGGGAATATTTCTAGCATTGAAGCATATGGGCTTCGCCTTATTAAACCTGTCGAATAAAACTACTGAACATCAGGGCAATTCACTGACATTTTGAAGCACTTTGGTGTCTCTTAATAGATTAACCATTGCTTCTCTATGGGGAATTTCACTGCCGCTGAACAGGCACCGTATTCAGTGCTATTAGCATGTAAAGGCTGTCTGAGAGTGATTCGACTCTTTTCACTCTGAGGCAGCCATTGCATGCTGAGATTACTAAAATCCCAGCATGCAGTGACTTCCCACTGAATGCTATAACAGGAAGAGGTGTGGCCTTGACCGGAAGGGGCGTGTCAAATTTAAATTAGGGGGTGTACGCGTTTAGTCAGGCCTAGGGCAGCACAAAACCTAAATACACCACTGCACACAATTACAATGTACACTGTACACATCCTTAGACACAATATACAGTCACACCAGGAAATCGTGACAATCACACACTGTAATTGTGGAAGTGTACACACACACCGAACAGTATTTCAATTAACCCCATGCTGACATCTCAGTTTAACCAAACCAATTTGGCCAGGAACGAGATTACTGTGACCCAGTGCGTCCCAGTCGTCCCGGACAGACAGTCCCCCGCCATGAAAGGTTTAAGAAAGGTTTAAAATTTGTGCCTGGGAATTATAGACCTGTGAGCTTAACATCTGTGGCTGGGAAAGTATTTGAGGGGTTACTAAGGGATAATATTCAGGAATTTATTGGGAGGTATAATGTAATTGGCAAAAATCAGCATGGTTTCATGAAACACAGATCATGTCAGACTAACCTAATTACGTTCTATGAGGAAGTAAGTAGAAGTATAGATCAGGGGGTCGCAGTGGATGTGATTTACTTAGATTTTGCCAAAGCTTTCGACACAGTTCCACACAAAAGGTTACTACTTAAATTAAGAAAAAATGGTCTAGATGAAAATACTTGTTCTTGGATAGAAAACTGGCTAAAAGATAGGGTACAGAGAGTGGTCATAAATGGTACATTTTCAAGATGGACACCAGTGGTAAGTGGTGTCCCTCAGGGGTCTGTTATAGGACCAATACTATTCAATTTATTTATAAATGACCTTGAGATAGGCATTGAAAGTCATGTATCAGTGTTTGCAGATGACACAAAGCTAGGAAAAGTAATACAATGTGAGCAGGATGTTACTTCGCTGCAGAGGGATTTAGATAGATTGGGGGACTGGGCACTTAAATGGCAGATGAGATTTAATCTAGATAAATGTAAAGTTATGCACTTTGGAGTGAAGAACACACAAGCAATTTATACCCTAAATGGTACGGAGTTAGGGAAATCCAAGCAGGAGAAGGATTTGGGAATAATCATAGACTTCAAACTAAGTAACAATGTGCAATGTCAAACAGCAGCCGCCAAGGCCAGCAAAGTACTGGCATGCATTAAAAGGGGAGTTCACTCACGGGATGAAAACATAATTTTGCCTCTGTATAAATCAATGGTCAGGCCGCACCTTGAATATGCCGTGCAATTTTGGGCACCTGTCTTAAAAAAAGATATTATATCGTTAGAAAAAGTGCAGAGACGGGCAACTAAATTAATAAGGGGGATGGAAGGGTTAAGTTATGAGGAAAGACTAACAAGCTTAAACCTGTTTAGTTTAGAGAAAAGGCGCCTTAGAGGGGATCTGATAACCTTATATAAATATATACGGGGCCATTATCAACCATTGTCTGATAACCTATTCATTAACAGGACTATACATAGGACAAGGGGTCATCCATTTAGACTGGAAGAAAGAAAATTTAGCTTAAAGCATAGGAAGGGTTATTTTACGGTGAGAACAATAAAGCTGTGGAATTCTCTGCCTGTTGAGGTGGTTGGGTCAGAGTCTGTACAGACTTTTAAAAAATGACTGAATGACTTCCTGCAGACACAGAATATTAAGGGTTATAATATTTAATATGTGGGTAAAAGCTTCTTGATCCAAGGAGAAATCTGACTGCCATTCTGGGGTCAAGAAGGAATTTTTTCCCAGTATGTTGCATATTGGCAAGCATTCATACTGGGTTTTTTGCCTTCTTTTGGATCAACAGCAGTAGGTTATGTGGGAGAGGCTGAACCCGATGGACGCATGTCTTTTTTCAGCCTATATAACTATGTAACTATGTAACTATGTAACTATGAGCGGAGATCCACAGAGCAGGAATTCCTGCTGTGCGCCTGGTAGATTGTCAGCTCAACGGCATTGGACGTTCTGTCCTGGAACATACGTGGGGAGCTTTAAAGGGATCACAGGTAATCGGGGACCTCCTGTTCTAGTTCTGGAATGGGGGCTGGGATCGCAGGGCTAGAGTTGATGCACAGGAGCAGGAGGATGGCATTAAGGACCACGCTGTCCTCCACAGGTCACTTGGCCGCATCTGCCCTTTGGGGGGGCCATCGCCTGCGGGGTGCTTTGCAATCCTGTTTGAAATGGCTGAATTTTCCACAATTAAAACAAGTTCTTGGTGGGCGCCCCCCCTCCCCACCAGGCTCCCCTTCCACGGTACCCACTGTTATACTGAGAGTGGGCTGCTGCGTCCAGGTGACATTATTCTTGGGAGTGGGGGGTATTTCCTGGGCGTTTTGGTGGGAAGGGTAGGTGGTGACGGTTTGGTGGGAATGTCATGAGATCTTGGTTCTGGGGTTGAGTACAGGCAACCTGGGGCATGGGCATGGGCAACCCTATATGGGATGTCAAAGACTCATCTGTACGATTTACAGAGTCATATGGATGGCTGGACACTGATGATTGACCTAAATTACTGGTCATGTCTACCGTCTGTAGGGTGGCGTTCAGATTAGTCGTAATAGGGTATATGGTCGGTACATGGCTTGTGGCTGTTGATGAGAACACAATAGGACCAGGGGTGTAGTACGAACCATCGATACGTAAGACAGGGTAGAGACCTGTTGGTTGTTTTTGGTCAGTTGTCGTTGGGTTTACTATTTTCCTTTTTGATATTTCACCATAAGAAGGGGGCTTGGATTTTGGGGCAAGGTAATAGTAATAATTAGTCTTTCCCTTCCTATTTTCCTGTTTCTGTCCACCCCTCTTTCTCAATCTCCTTTGCAACTCTATACCATGCTTCTGCTATATTCCATATTCCATTATCTGTCAACATTCCTTTTTTAATTCTTCAATAAACTTCTCCATTCCTCTGCTTGTAGTCTGGGACTATGTAAGCCACAGACTCTACCGAGAAGTTTCAATTTCATAACATTCTTTTTCCCTGCTCTTTCTTTAACCAACTTCCATAGAGTCTTCCATCCCACATGGTTACTCTGTTCATTACCCATCCCTGATTGTTAGCTCTTTTCCTGATCAATTCACGTAGTTTATCAATAGTCAGAAAATGAGGTTAGACCTATACCTATCATGTCTTATGTGCCAGATTACGACGATAAGCGTCTCTTCCTCCCCTATATTCCAAATATAGTGTCTGCTAGCAGGTGCTTGCTCTACAGCATCACCTGTTTTACCGCAGCATATATATATCCTACTACCAGGTGCTTGCTTTACCGAGTCATCTGTTACCGCTAGATATATATACAGTTGGGGGGCGTGGCTAGCCGGCGACACGAGCAGCCGCATGTTCTGAGAGCTCTGTGTGCGGCGCTCGGTTTTTCCACTCCAGCGGCTCTTACAAGGGGCACCCCAACTTCAATTTACCTCCCTCGGGGTCCTAACACCATCCGGAGGCAGGATGGCACCTCCAAAGGCCCAGCAGCAGCTTGAAGGGACCCGGACCAGCCGATCTGAGAAAGGCCGCAAAATTCAAGATGGCGGCTCCCCGATCTCGGGCTCCTCTCTCTCTGGCCTGGACTTGGAGGAACAGGATGCGGATCTCCTCTCTAACACATCCCCAGCATCTGAGAGGGCAATGCATGATATGCTCCAGGGACTCCGCTCCGCACTACCTCCAGGCTGACTTCAAAGAGGCGCTGCAGGAGCTGCGCCGTGATGTTCAGGATCTAGGTGAGCGTACTGACAACCTTGAGACCAAATCTGATGATATTTGTCTTGCTCATAATGACCTTGTGGACAGACACCAGAATCTACAAATCGCACATGATGCGCTGGCCACCAAAGTTGCTGACTTAGAGGACCGCTCACGCAGAAACAACATGCGGATCCGTGGTGTCCCGGAGGCGGTGGTCCTGGCTGATCTCCCGGCATATCTCATGGAGGTCTTTCAACTTTTACTCCCATCGGCCTCTCTCCAGGACTTACTCCTAGACCGCGCTCATCGACTGCCCAAAGCGAAACATCTTTCACCGGATGTTCCCCGAGATGTTATCGTCCGAGTTCACTTTTATCATATTAAGGAGTCCTTAATGTCTGCGGCTAGAAAAGGCCCGACCTTGCCTACTCCGTATGCTAACTTGCTACTGTTTGCGGATCTATCAGCGATGACCCTGGCGAAGAGGCGTGAATTCCTCCCCTTGACGAAGCTCTTGAGGAACCACGAGGTGGCTTACAGGTGGGGTTTCCCGACCAAATTGCTTATATGGAGAGAAGGGAGGCTACATGCTATCACCAACATCCTGTCGGGCATGCAGCTCCTGCAGGAATGGGGGTTTGTGAAGGAGTACACCCCCCCTCGCGTGGTAACTACATCTCCACTTAAAGTTTCGCCAGAGTGGCACCGCGTCAAGCCAAAATGAACGGCGCCCTATGTCTGGGCCTGTACTGATATCGTTCTCCTCTGCCCAGCTGATCCCGGCTGCTTTCTGCTTCTTCTTAGATGTTGGAGAGACCCACTACTTCACAGAGAACCGAGCTCCCTCACCCCCCTGTTGGTGGCTCATAATTGACACGATCTTATTGCTCTGGATATTTTTGTTTGCTTTTTTCTCTGGTACGCCAGGGATACCCCCCGGTGGGTGTTTACTTCCCTGAGATTCTACCTCGCATTTTTTCACCACGGCGAGTTACACCTCTTTACACTGCGGGCTCGCAGTGTTTTTTTTGTTACTGAATTTCTCAATTTCTTTTTTCCCTATTTTGTCCTTTTTTTTTTTCTTTTTTTCGGTTCGTCTGGTCCAGTGTTGTACGGTCCCTTGGACGAACGCTTCTTCCTTATGGGGGACTGTCTGCATTGGGGGTTGGGAGGGGATGGGAACGCTTACCAACGGATGTTTCCCAATATATGATTGATGGGTTCCCCTGAACTGAAATTTTTCTCCTTAAACGTTAGAGGTTTGAATGTTCCTTTTAAAAGACACTGTCTTTTCCGAGATTTGCATAAATATAAACCTGCAGTAGTGTGCTTACAGGAGACACATTTTCGGTCTCACGATGCCCCCCGTCTTCGGTCTCAGATGTACCTTGAAGCTTATCACTCTATGTCTCCAACCAAATCAAGAGGAGTCTCCATCCTCTTCCATAGAGATTGGTTGTTTCGGGTTGCATCTCAACACCAGGACAAGGAGGGGAGAATGTTGATATTGATTGGCTCTTTAAATGATGTTCCGGTGACTATTGTTAATTTGTATTTCCCGAATGTTAATCAGTTGCAGTTCCTCGGGAAAGCCCATAAAAAAATTCAGTCTCTTAGCCAAGGCGCGGTGTATATCTGTGGCGACTTTAATATGACTCCCTGCCCCATGGTTGACTGCCAGTCCTCTGGAAGCCGCCTCCCCTCTCAAAAAGCGAAGTCTCTTGGCCGACGCTTCACTGATTTTCTGCAATCTGTTGACCTGTATGATGTCTGGCGCATCTCCCACCCCCAGACTAGGGATTACACTTTTTATTCCCAGGTGCATTCCTCCTATAGCAGAATCGATTTATGCCTTATACACCGGACTATGGTCCACCATCTCTTAGATGCTCACATAGGACCCATGACATGGTCTGACCATGCTCCCTTGATTCTGTCCTTCCGGGCTCATTTTCCGGCTCGAGGTATGGGCTCGTGGCGTTTAAATGATTCCTTAATTGTGGACCCGGCTGGGAGGATGGGGCAGCATCGGTTCTTGAGGACTACTTCAGATTGAACACTTCGGAGGAGGTGGCGATCTCCTCTGTGTGGTCAGCTCACAAAGCGGTTATCAGGGGTCATTTCATTAAACAGGGGGCTTATAGAAAGAAACAGTATACTCTTAAAACATCAACTCTCTTACAACAAATCTCCTCCTTAGAATCCCAAAATAAGACTAAGCCGACCCCATCGATTGCATCTCAATTGGTTTCCTTGCGGAGAGAGTTGGAGCACTTAAACCTACAGGCTATGGAACGATCCCTACGCAAATTAAATTACACTTCCTATACTCAGGGTAACAAGGCGGGAAAGTTACTGGCCTCTAAACTCAGGGCAAGACGCGTTCAAACTAAAATCACCCATATTGAAAGCTTAGGGGGACAAATAGTGCGTAATCCAGCGCTGATAGTCTCAGAATTTGCCAACTATTAGCTCTCTTTACAATCTCAAACTTGACTCGGCCATTTCACCGCCCTGCTCGGCAGAGATTTCTACCTTCTTAGCAGAAGCGCAATTGCCGACATTACTGCCCCATCAGCAAGCTGACTTGCTAGCCCCTTTCTCTGAGGAGGACGTCTACAAAGCAATCCGGGCTCTCCCGAAGGGTAAAGCACCCGGCCCTGATGGCTTATCTAATCTCTACTATCAAAATTTCGCCTCCCTCCTGGTCCCTACTCTGACAGCCTTATTTAATCATATTAAAACCACTGGCCAAGTTCCCCCAGAGATGCTCCTGGCCACCGTAGTCACACTCCCTAAACCTGGCAAACCCCCCACTCATTGTGCGAATTTTCGCCCCATATCCCTACTGAATGTTGATATAAAACTTTATGCAAAATTATTGGCCTCGCGCGTCGCGCCCCTGCTCCCTAAATTGATTCACCCGGATCAGACAGGATTTGTACAGGGGAGGCAGACTTGTGACAATACACGTCGCTTGTTTGACGTAATAGACCTAGCTAACCGTTCTGGAACCCCGGGCTCCTACTGTCTTTAGACGCAGAAAAAGCGTTTGATCGCATGCACTGGGGCTTTATGCGCCAAACGTTGGAGGCCTTTCAATTTCCCGCCTTGTTTATCCAAAGTGTTATGGCTCTGTATTCCACCCCCTCGGCAAAGGTGTTAAGCATGGGATTTTCGTCCCCTACTTTTCCAATTACGAACGGCACTCGTCAAGGTTGCCCTTTATCCCCGCTAATTTTTGTCTTGGCATTGGAACCGTTAGCATCTCATATTAGATTGAACACATTTATATCAGGTCTGCCTACACCGGCAGGCGAACAGAAACTCGCTCTATTTGCAGATGATATCCTCCTATACTTATCCACCCCAGAAACCTCACTCCCTCCTCTTTTTAATTTACTGGAGAAATATGGTCGGCTATCCTACTATAAAAATAATGTTGGTAAGACTCAGGCCCTCCCTTTGCATATTCCTGGTCCCTCGCTGGTTGATCTTAAAACTCAATACTCGTTTGACTGGCGTTCGGACTCTATTAAATATTTAGGTATTTTCCTAACGAAAAATAGGAGCTCCATCGTTAAGCATAATTATCTCCCTCTCCTGCAATCTATTGAAAAACAACTGCAATCATGGCACTCAGTAGAACTGTCCTGGCTGGGCCGCATGGCCTCCTTAAAAATGTCAATCCTCCCGCAAATCCTTTACTATTTTCGCAATGTTCCGATCTTTCTCCCAGCACATATCCTCCTACGTCTGCAGAAAATGCTATTTGCCCACATCTGGAAACGCAAGCCCCCTAGAGTTTCGGCTACTACAATTACAACTCCGAGAGAGTTGGGCGGCCTTGGCTTCCCTGACCTGTTAAGATATTATAGAGCTTCCCTATTAGCCCAATTATTGGCCGCGCTGCACTCCTCAGAACCTCCTGTATGGCTGCGCCTGGAAAATGCCGTTATCGCTCCTAATTCTATTCATGACTTTATGTGGTATGACCCTCTCCCTAGAAGTAAACTGGAAGGGATACTTCCCTCCTCTTATCTCTCGGTCCTGACCTGGCGCCACTGGGGTAGACCATTATTAAAACCGTTTCGACTGCTCAGTTTTGCACCTCTTAGTTTTTTAAGTAGATTGTCCCCTGACCTAAACCTTGCCTCCTGGACGCTTCAGGGAGTGACCCTTGTCCAACACCTTCTCGCTCCAACCTCTATTAAACTGTTCCCAGACCTAGTACAAGAATTTGGTATTCCTTCAACGAAATTTTTACCTATCTTCGTATTAAACATATATTGTTAACGCACAGGATCGGGGCGATACCAGACAAAGATATGACAGCTTTCCACAGGCTATGCTTGGGTAAAAAAAACTTAAGGAAACCGTTGTCTCTATGTTACCGTTGCTTAGTGTCTCCTAATACGGAATGCAAACTGCCATATATGTTGAGATGGGAAAAGGACCTAAATTTATCATTCTCACGAGAGGACTGGTTTTATGCCACATCATCAGTGTATCGCCTATCTAAAAGCACAGGCATGAGAGAAGCACATCTTAAATTATTATACCGCTGGTACCTTACCCCTGCTCGACTGCACCATATCTCCAAGGGTGCCAACGTATGCTGGCGTTGTTCAACAGAGAAGGGTTCTTTGCTACACGTTTTTTGGTCCTGCCCGAAAATTAGCTCTTACTGGGCTGATATCCATGGCCTGACCAAACTATGCACCTCGTTGGATATCCCTCTCCAGCCTGAAACGTACCTGTTACACTTCATCCCCATCACCATTCAAATACCACCCAGAGGGTTGATATCGGCAATATTCGGGGTTGCCAAGTTAGTGTTGGCTAGTCACTGGAACTCGACCTCCACCCCCTCACTCTCAGAAGTTCTGACCCGTTTAGATAGTATCTGTAAATACGAGGAAATGTTCGCTTCGGCCCATAACACCCTTCCACAGTATCAGGCTACTTGGGAAGGTTGGATATCTTATAGATCCTCCAAGGGATCCTCTTCATCCCCTTAAAAACTCTTAAAACTCCTCACAACAAAAATCCTTTTACACCTCCTCTTAAAATTACTTCAACCTGTCGAACCGCATGTTTTACTCTTTGTTTCCCTTTTCTTTTTCTTTTTCCTCCTTTTTTTTTCTTTTTTTTTGTTGTTTGTCTATGTTTATTTCACTACTGTATTAACCACTGTATTTGTTTCTTATTGTTTATTTACCATGTAAAAAGTACCGTACAATGTTGACAACAATCTAACTGCACATATGTGATTTATAGCGTTGACAGGCCCTGCGTGGCCTTTATTGTCCTTTCATATTTTGTACTTCAAATTTCTAATGGTACTCAATAAAAATCTTTATATTGAAAAAAAAAAAGATATATTATATCAGTTTGTGTTCAAAATTATCAACCCCCCAATGCTGTAAAGGGTTTTAGGGAATTTAGTGTACATTTGTAATTGTATTAGATGAAATTACAAGGACTTTTTAAAGAGCCATATGCAACTAAAATGACATCAATTGGTTTTGTAATACAGTAGTAAATGTTTTCTTTTTGTGAAATCTTCATTACACAATTATTTCAACCCCTTAAAGACTACCACCCGAAGAACAGAGGTTCATTCAAGTGTTTTCAATCAGGTATTGAAAACACCTGTGGATGTCACGGAGCAGCATAAAGCATAATAAGCACCAATTAGGCAGCTTAAAATGACTGTGATACTCAGCTCCTTCTAGACATTTACTGGTGTGGTTACAAACATGGTGAAGTCAAGAGAATGGTCCAGGAAGACAAGAGAAGAGGTGATTACTCTTCACAGGAAGGGCAATGGCTATAAGAAGATTGCAAAAGTGTTAAACATACCAAGAGAGACCATAGGAAGCATCATTCGCAAATTCAAGGAAAAGGGCACTGTTGAAACGCTACCTGGTCGTGGCAGAAAGAAGATGCTGACTTCGACCGCTGTGCGCTACCTGAAGCGTAGAGTGGAGAAAAGTCCCCGTGTGACTGCTGAGGAAGTGAGAAAAGATTAGTCAGATGTGGGTACTGAAGTTTCAGCTCAGACATACGGCGCACACTGCGTAATGAAGGCCTCCATGCCAGAACTCCCAGGCGCACCCCTTGCTGTCTCCAAAGAATAAGTAGAGTCGACTGCAGTATGCCAAAAGTCATGTGGACAAACCACAGAAGTTTTGGGATAGTGTTCTGTGGACTGATGAACAAAATTAGAACTGTGTTGGGCCCATGGATCAACGCTATGTTTGGAGGAGGAAGAACAAGGCCTATGAAGAAAAGAACACCTTGCCTACTGTGAAGCATGGCGGGGGGGTCAATCATGCTTTGGGGCTGTTTTGCTTCTGCAGGTACAGGGAAGCTTCAGCGTGTTCAAGGTACCATGAATTCTCTTCAGTACCAGGAGATATTGGATGACAATGTGATGCAGTCCGTCACAACCTGAGGCTTGGGAGACGTTGGACCTTTCAATAGGACAATGATCCCAAGCATACCTCCAAGTCCACTAGAGCATGGTTGCAGATTAAAGGCTGGAACATTTTGGAGTGGCCATCACAGTCACCTGACTTAAATCCGATTGAGAACCTCTGGTGGGACTTAAAGAAAGCAGTTGCAGTGCGCAAGCCTAAGAATGTGACTGAACTGGAGGCTTTTGCCCATGACGAATGGGCGAAGATACTCGTAGATCGCTGCAAGACACTTGTGTCAAGCTATGCTTCACGTTTAAAAGCTGTTAGTACTTATAACTGTAAAAGGATGTTGTACTAAGATTGAATGTCACTTGGGGGTTGAATAAAACTGATAATTATGTGAGCACAGAAAAGACATTTGTGGTTATTTCATTATAAATGTTATGTTATATTTGTCTGACCTACACGTGCCTCTTTGATTTAATTGTAAGCAAGATGACTGAATGATCAAAATCAATGTCAAACTGGCCAAAACACTCAATTTCAGTGGGGGTTGAATAATTTTGAACACAACTGTATGTATGGATAATGTGAGTTACTACCAGATATGCCTTTCCTGCATCACCTGTGTACCGCTACTCACAAAACCCCCTGACTGTCAATCAAACTACATCAGAACTATATCAGAAATAAATGCCGTGCTACCAGATATGCCTCAATGCATCACCTGTTTACTTATAGACCACGACAATCTCTCTCTGATTATTAATCAACCCAATCTCCCATCAGGAAATATGCCGTCAATACAAAGAAACATGAACAGACAATCAGACAACAGGCATGCGATTCGTGGGTCAATAAACAGGCATCTGGGCAAAGTTCAAAAAAGCCACTTTTGGTGCCCCCCCAAGCACCACGCTTGGATTCCCAGGGAGGGGACCGCAGACCAGAACACGTCACAAGTAGGATAGCAAAGGTATCTTACTGTGAGGGTACGAAGGTGATCAGGCTTTGTTCTGGTACGGTCCATCCGCCAGGAAATCCTTGGTGTTGGCACTTTGGCAGGGTGGCGTAACCCAGTTGCCCCACGTGGGCGTCAATTGTTAGGGAAGACTTTAAACAGTCTTTTTCTCGAATGTCTGCTGCTGCCAAATGGTGGAGAAGCCAATCAATTAAAGTGCGCACTGAAACGACACAGACTCGCTGGCTAGTTGTCTATGTAGTCTTTCTTGGACAAAGCCGGGTGACTTTTCTCTCGTTCTTTATTGAAAACATGCATGTTTTTATGCCAGTTGGTAAGTAAGCGGAAGCAGGGGAGTTAACTAATATTTTAATCAACATAGAAACATAGAAAATGTCGGCAGATAAGAACCTTTTGGCCCATCTAGTCTGCCCAATTACATGGATACTTTACCTGGATTTATCTTTTGTTTAGGATAGCCTTATGCCTATCCCATGCCTGCTTAAATTCAATTACTGTTTTGGCCTCTACCACTTCTACTGGAAGGCTGTTCCATGTATCCACCACCCTCTCAGTAAAATAATGCTTCCTGATGTTACTTTTAAACCTTTGCCCCTCTAATCTAACACTATGTCCTCTTGTTTTGCTACTTTGTTTCCTTTTAAATATACTCCCTTCCTCTACCTTGTGGATTCTCTTTACGTATTTAAATGTTTCTATCATATCTCCTCTGTCTCAATTTTTTTTCCAAGCTATACATATTAAGATCATTAAGCCTTTCCTGGTAACTTTTCTCATTCAAGCCGTACACCATTTTAGTAGCCCTTCTCTGAACTCTCTCTAAGATGTCTATATCCTTCTGGAGATACGGTCTCCAGTACTGCACACAGTACTCCAAGTGAGGTCTCACCAGTGCTCTGTACAGTGGCATGAGCACTTCCCTTTTCCTACTGCTAATACCTCTACCTACACAACCAAGCATTCTGCTACCATTTCATGCTGCTCTATTACATTGACTACTTACCCTTAGATCCTCTGAAATAATAACCCCCAAATCCCTTTCCTCAGATGTTGAGCTTAGGACTGTATCAAATGTTCTATATTCAGCCCTTGGGTTTTTACGCCCCAGGTGCATTATATTGCACTTATCCACATTAAAACTCAAATGCCACAGCTCCGACCATTTTTTTTAGTTTACCTAAATCATTTGTCATTTGGCTGATCCCTCCAGGAACGTCAACCCTGTTGCAAATCTTTGTGTCATCAGCAAAAATACATCCTTTACCATTAATACCTTCTGCAATATCACTAATAAAAAATATTAAAGAGAATGGGTCCAAGTACTGACCCCTGAGGTACCCCACTGGTAACAAGACCTTGCGCCGAATAAACTCCATTTACCACAACACTCTGTTGCCTGTCACTCAGCCACTGCCTAATCCATTCAACAATATTGGAATTCAAGCTCAAAGATTGCAATTTATTGATAAGCCTTCTATGTGGAACAGTATCAAAAGCCTTACTGAAATATAAATAAGCAATGTCTACTGCACCACCTTTGTCTATTATTTTTGTTACCCAATCAAAAAAGTCAATAAGATTAGTTTGGCATGATCCCCTGAGGTAAACCCATGTTGTTTCTGATCTTGTAATCTATGTGTTTGTAGATGTTCAACAATCATTTCCTTTAACATGGTTTCCATTCATTTCCCCACTACTGACATAAGACTAACTGGCCTATAGTTCCCCGATTCCTCCCTACTACCCTTCTTGTAAATGGGCACAACATTTGCTAATTTCCAGTCTTCTGGGACGACTCCCGTTAACAAGGATTGGTTAAATAAATCTGTTAACGGTTTTGCACCACTGAGCTCTTTTAATAACTTAGGGTGGATCCCATCAGGCCCATTGACTTATTTGTCTTTACTTTAGACAGCTGCTGTAGAACCTCCTCCTCTGTAAACTCCTATGTAAATGTCTCTTTAGTGTTTCCTCCTAACTGAGGTCCCTTTCCTTCCTTTTCTTCTGCAAAGACTGAACAAAAATATTCATTGAGGCAGTCAGCGAGACTTTTATCCTCTTCTACATACCTTCCTTCCTTTGTTTTTAATCTAACTAATCCTTGTTTTACTTTTCTTTTCTCGTTTATGTATCTAAAAAATGTTTTGTCCCCCTTTTTTACTGACTGAGCTATTTTCTCTTCTGTGTGTGCTTTGGAAGCTCTTATAAATTGCTTTGCCTCTTTCTGCCTAATCTTATAGGTTTGCCTGAGTTTTTTTTATAATTATTGAATGCTATCTTTTTGTTCTTCACTATTTTGGCCACTTAGAAACATAGAAAAATGTCGGCAGATAAGAACCTTTCGGCCCATCTAGTCTGCCCAATTACATGGATACTTAACCTGGATTTATCTTTTGTTTAGGATAGCCTTATGCCTATCCCATGCTTGCTTAAATTCAATTACTGTTTTGGCCTCAACCACTTCAACTGGAAGGCTGTTCCATGTATCCACCACCCTCTCAGTAAAATAATGCTTCCTGATGTTACTTTTAAACCTTTGCCCCTCTAATCTAAGACTATGTCCTCTTGTTTTGGTACTTTGTTTCCGTTTAAAGTACTTCTGCAGAGTACCACAGTGGTTTCTTCCCTTTTTTGTTTTTGCTAACAAGCCGAATGCAATTGCCTGTGGCCTTCAATAATGCCTCCTTTAAATAATCCCATTTCTCCTGGACTCCCTTTAAACACCTCCAGTCTGATAATGACTCATTCACACAAAATCTCATTTTAGAAAAATCTGTTTTTTTAAAGTCTAAAACTTTTGTTTTTGGGTGGTGCGGCTCCATCCCTGTTCTTATATTAAACCACACTGACTGATGATCACTAGATCCCAAATTTTCACCTACAACAACGTCTGATACCAAACCTCCATTTGTGAGTATTAAATCCAGTATGGCGTCTTTATGGGTCGGCTCCTCAACTACTTGTGTTAGAGATAATCCCAGTAGGGAGTTTAGAATATTTGTACTTCTGGTGCATCCAGCTATTTTGGTTTTCCAGTTCACATCAGGAAGATTAAAGTCCCCCATGATAATAACTTCCCCCTTCATTGTCATTTTAGCAATTTCTTCAAACAGCAGATTATTTAGCTCTTCTACTTGTCCAGGGGGTCTATAGATCACACCTACACGAGCTACTGTATGATTGCCAAATGTTAGCGTAACCCAAACTGACTCTATGTTCAGCTCGCTCACTTTTATTTGATTCGTTTTTTAGGTTGTTTTTCGCATACAGGGCCACTCCTCCTCCTTTCCTACCTTCTCTGTCTTTTCTATATAAAGAGTACCCCGGTATTGTTATGTCCCAGTTATTTTTCTCCCTGAACCATGTCTCAGTAACCACCACTAAATCTACTTTTTCAGCTGCCATCATTGCCTCCAGTTCATTGATTTTATTGACTAAACTGCAAGCATTTATAGACACGACTCTGAGCTTGTCATTTTTTACCCTGCATGTTGCTTGCACCCTCAGATTTAGTTTTGGGGACAATCGGGCAGATTGTTTTTACCCTTTTGTCCCTCCTCCTAGTTTAAATATTCCTTTGTGAAACCTTTGAACTTCTCATTGAGAACATATTTTCCCCTATGAGTAAGATGCAAACCATCTTTTTTATACAGTTCCTTTCTGCTCCAATTAGAGCTATCATGGGACACAAAGCCAAATCCTTGCTCCTGACACCATTCCCGAAGCCACAAATTAAATTCCCTAGTACGCATCTGCCTATCCTGAATGTTATGCACAGGCAGAACTTCAGAGAATGACACAGTGGATGCAATCTGCTGTATTTCACCTCCAAGAACACAAAAATCTTCCTTAATCTCAGAAACATCATTGCTAGCCAAGTCATTTATCCCTAGATGGACTAGAACGTCCACTTCCCCTTCCCCTTCCAGCCTTCTAAGTGCAATCCTTCCAAGTGAGGCACTTAGAGATATTCTAGAAATACTCTGGAGGTAGTCTGAGGTTAGACAGGAGGTAAAAAACCTACAAAAAGGTAAGATTTGCTTGTTTTAAATCCATTCTTTAATTTTATAATGGCAGGCTTGGTCCATTGTAATAGCTGTTATGCATTTTATTATTATTATTATTATTTATAAAGCGCCAGCATATTCCGCAGCGCTGTACAATAAGCACAGTACAGACAGGGTTACAATACATTGAACAACATTTGACAAACAGTACAGGAGGAGATGAGGGCCCTATTCCCGTAGGAACTCACAATCTAGGAGGGTTGGGGTTGGAAACAGGAGGAGAGGACTGTAAGGTGAGAGTGATTGATGGTTGCGTCAGTGAGTTGGGTGGTAGGCTTCCCTAAATAGGAATGTTTTCAGGGAGTGTTTGAAGGAAGAGAAGTTAGGGGAAAGTCTGACAGCACGAGGGAGAGCGTTCCAGAGAGTGGGGGCTGTGCGTGAGAAATCCTGCAGTCTATCATGGGAAGAGGTGATGCGGGGAGAAGCTAGGCGCAGGTCACTGTTTGACCTTAGGGAGCGGGCTGGGGTGTATTTGGTGATTAGTGAGGACAGGTAGTGGGGCGCTGAGTTAGTGAGGGTTTTGTAGGTAAGGATAAGGATTTTGAACTTAATTCTGCAGTGGATGGGGAGCCAGTGAAGGGACTCGCAGAGGGGAGTGGCAGAGACAGAGCGGCGGGTGAGGTGAATTAGCCTGGCGGAGGCGTTCAGGATGGATTGTAGGGGGGAGAGGCGGGACAGAGGGAGGCCAGATACATTTGTTTTTAGATCCAATTTTTGGAGGTTTGGAGGGTGCCTGATATGTAGGCAGTTCTCTTTATTGCAGCAGGAAGTTGCCTGTTTTATGTCTGAGATTTGTAAATCATCTGTTAGACAAACTCAGGCTATGACTATGACACAGAGGCCTCCTAGGAGCGGTAGATGGACTACTGTAGGATCTGGTAGACTTAAAGTTGTGGATAGAAGGCATGTCCCACAGTCTGTGGCTCTTCTTAATTCTTTTGAGGCACTTTCAGAGTGTAGTGGTAAGACGGAAGTAGGCTCAGACACCAAAGTTGAGGAACCACCATCCCCTATGCCTAAGTTATGCAAGACTGCAACCAAGGACAAAAAAGGAAAAGGTGGGACTTGATAGAAGGCAATTGTTGCTGGGTGATTCTATCATAAGAGGTGTTGAGCTGGAGAGTAGTGGTTTGGTGAGATGTCTTCCTGGGGCTACTGCTCGTAGAGACAGGAGACGTATTCTCATATGGAGGATAAACAATTCTCCTTGGAGGTGATTTCCGACAAACGCTACCTGTTGTTCCACATGCAAGTAGATCAGCAATAGTTGAAGCCAGCATTAAATTCAATCCACTATGGGATAAATTTAAGCTTCTTAAACTGGAAAAACAATGAAAGATCTGTGGATCCAGACTTCAGCTCTTGGCTTAAAAAACTCGGAGACAGAACCCTCACAAACGAGCATTGCTTTCATGAAGATATTTTCCAGATTCCTTCAAAAACGATCTGCAAACAGTCCATTGTAAAGGAAATTTTTGGAAATCATTTAACCCCTTCAGATGTCTCAAACTTTGCAAAAAAGAAAATTTTATGCCCAAAAGATACTGATGTGGACAAAATTAATGAAGTGCTTGCGTTATTAGAAGGTGACACCTACACTTATTTGAGTTCCGATTCCATTGATGATCAATCCCAGGAAGACCAAGATAATTACCCCGTAGAGTTTTTAAATGAACTGACTCCTTCTGGGATGCCAGTTCATAAACTTAACCTCCAAATTGGCAGTATTATTATGCTTGGTATCTTAATACCAAGAGAGGTCTGTGTAATGGTACGAGATTGATTGTCAAAGCCTTACGGAAAAAATTTATAATTGCTGATTTACTAACACCTACTACTGGCTCAAAAGAACCTTTATTCCACGAGTTGACTTAGCCCCAAGTAACACAGAACTTCCTTTTACATTACGAAGGAGACAATTTCCAGTGAAATTGGCTTTCGCAATGACAATTAACAAATCACAAGGTCAAACTTTTGATCGAGTTGGAATCTATTTGCCTGAACCTGTCTTCAGCCATGGACAGTTATATGTAGCGTTTTCTCGCGTGAGAAGCTCTGTTGATGTTTTTTTTTTTTAAATGTAGTTTTTATTAAGAGATAATTGTCATACATAAATCAAGCAAATATAGGTATAACATTTCGAGAATAGGGGATAGAGGAGGGGGAAGGAGAGAGAAGGGGTCGCTCAAACCCAGAAAAGAGAGATGAAGAAGAGAGAGAATAGAAAAAAGAGAAGGAAGACATTATGTTATGAAAGAGATAATTACGACATTATCCATAATAGCATTCTGTTGATGTTAAAGTGAAAGTTACAGATGGACGCGAAAAAGGCTGTTTATTACTACACAGTGATGCATGCTTTACAAAAAATGTGATTTACAAAGAAATATTTACAAAGCAGAAAAAAATTATCTATATATATATAAACGCGAAAGTCCTGACTGACTCATCAACGCCCAGCTGAAACCGTTTAACCTAGGAACGTGAAATTTTGAAGGTGCACTGTTTTTATGATGTAGGCACCCACTAAGGAAGGATTTTTGGAAACTCCGCCCCTAAGGGGGTGAAAAAGGGGGTTGAATATTTTAAACAGGATACCTATATCTTAAAAACAGAAGATGTTACAGACGTGAAAATCGGTATTTAGATTCTTCTTGAAAAATAAAAAAAACACGTATTTTACTGTTTTTCAAAAATTCAACTGGGGGCAAAAAAAGGGGGTTGAATATTTTAAATATTTTAAACAGGGTACCTATATCTTAAAAACAGAAGATGGTACAGATGTGAAAATCGGTATTTAGATTCATCTTGACAAATAAAAAAACACGTATTTTACCATTTTCAGAAAATTCCTTGGGGGGGCAAAAAGGGGATTGCATACTTTTATCATAAACGGGAAAGTCCTGACTGACTGACTCAACGCCCAGCTGAAACCGTTTAACCTAGGAATGTGAAATTTTGAAGGTGCACTGTTTTTATGATGTGGGCACCCACTAAGGAAGGATTTTTGGAAACTCCATCCCTAAGGGGGTGAAAAAGGGGGTTGAATATTTTGAACACGATACCTATAGCTCAAAAACAGAAGATGCTACAGATGTGAAAATCGGTATTTAGATTCTTCTAAAAAAATAAACACGTATTTTACAATTTTCTGAAAATTCCTTGGGGGGGGGCAAAAAGGGGGTTGAATACTTTTTTCATAAACGCGAAAGTCCTGACTGACTCATCAATGCTCAGCTGAAACCGTTTAACCTAGGAACGTGAAATTTTGAAGGTGCACTGTTTAAATGATGTAGGCACCCACTAAGCAAGGATTTTTGGAAACTCCGCCCCTAGGGGGTGAAAAAGGGGTTGAATATTTTAAACAGGATACCTATAGCTCAAAATCAGAAGATGTTACAGACGTGAAAATCTGTATTTAGATTCGTCTTGAAAAATAAAAAAACACGTATTTTACCAGTTTCTAAAAATTCCATGGGGGGCCAAAATGGGGGGTTAAATACATCTATATATATATAAACGCGAAAGTCCTGACTGACTGACTCATCAACGCCCAGCTGAAACCGTTAAACCTAGGAATGTGAAATTTTGAAGGTACCCTCTTTTTATTATTTAGGCACCCACTAAGGAAGGATTTTTGGAAAATCCACCCATAAGGGGGTGAAAAAGGGGGTTGAATATTTTAAACAGGATACCTATAGCTCAAAAACAGAAGATGCTACAGATGTGAAAATCGGTATTTAGATTTGTCTCGAAAAATAAAAAAAACCGTATTTTACCATGTTCTGAAAATTCCTGGGGGGGGGAAACAGGGGTTGAATACCTTTATTTCAAAAACTGAAGATGTTACGGATGTGAAATTTGGTGTTTACAATCGTTGTGAAAAAAACAAACATGTTTTTTTGCCATTTTCCACAAATCCAATTGGGGGGGGGGGGGTCGGGGGAAAGGGGTCTGAATATTTTTATCATTATACCTATATTTCAAAAACCAAAGATGGTACAGACGTGAAATTTGGTATTTACAATCTTCTTGAAAAATAAAAACAGGTGTTTTACCATTTTCCAAAAATCCCAAGGGGGGATGAAAAAAAGGGGGGCTGAATACTTTTAAACAGGATACCTATATCTCAAAAACAGAAGATGTTACATACGTGAAAATTGGTATTTAGATTCGTCTTCAGAAACAAAAAAACACCTATTTTACCATTTTCCAAAAATTCTGTGGGAGGGGGCAAAAAGGGGGGTTGAATACTTTTATCAGTATACATTACCTATATTTCAAAAACCAAAGATTTTACAGGTGTGAAATTTGATCTTTACAATCTTCATGAAGAAAAACAAACATGTGTTTTGCCATTTTCCACAAATTCAAATAAAGGGGGGGGGTTTGAGGGAAAGGGGTCTGAATACTTTTATCAGTATATCTATAGTTCAAAAACCAAGATGTTACAGGTGTGAAGTTTGGTAATTACAATCTTTGAAAATAAAGAAACACATGTTTTACCATTTTCCAAAAATCCAAGTGGGGGGGGGTAAAAAAAAGGGGTGAATACTTTTATCAGTATACCTATATTTCATAAACCAAAGATGTTACAGGTGTGAAATTTGGCACTTACGTTCTTCTTGAAAAATAAAAAAACACGTGTTTTACAATTTTCCAAAAATCCCAAGTGGGGGGGAAAGGGGGGTTCTACCAAAAAAACCTCAAGTTTCTTTTAAAAAACAATTTTAACAAATCCTAAAATCCACGCAAGCGAAGCCGCGGGCAAAAGCTAGTACTTCCATAAATAAAAAATATATAAAACCCAGCGCATGAGATGTTGCCTAAACTTATTGCATTTTGGTAATAAAAAAAAAAGTATTTTAAGTGTCCCTCACTACAGGCTGTATTTTTTGTGAGGCAGAGTTGCTTTTCATGCATCTGATGAGGCGATTATTGAAGGGGAGGGGTGGATTTGTGGGTGGGTGGATTTTATTAAAATAGTATCTCGCAGACACATTCTGGCGGGATCCTTTTTTTTTAAATTTAAATCTGTGTTTCACACGCACATCAACAATGCCATGCGACATCTTGGATGGTGGGCTGTGCGCGCATCCAGCTCTCCTGGATGCGTGCACAGCTGACCTATCAGTCTGTGAGGGCATCCGGTTGCCGTTGGATGCTCTTGCAGCCTACGTGAAGGGCTGCAGGCTCATCTGCCACTCCTGGATGCGCGCACAGCCCTACAAGTTGGCTGCGCACACATTCGGCTCTTCTGGATGCTCTCACAGCCGACCGGTAGGGCTGTGCGCGCATCCAGCTGTCATAGGTTGCAGGCGCATCTGCCTCTTATGGATGCGCGTGCAGCCAAAGGGTAGGGCTCCTTGCGCACCCGGCTGTCGTTGGATGTGCGCACATCTTTCTCCACAGCGCAGAGAAAACTATTTTATATAGATGGATAAACTGCCCTCTGGGGAGCACTGACAGCAGTCAGATTCTAGGGAGCACTGAACAGCCAGATCCTGCTGAGCATATAGAACAGTCACATCCTGGGGAGCACTGACAGCAGCCAGATCCTGAGGAGCAAACAGCAGCCATATAATGGGAAGCACAAACCAGCCAGATCCTGGGGAGCACACAGCAGCCACATCTTTGGGAGCACTGGACAGCCAGATCCTGGAGAGCACTACGAGCAGCCAGATCCTGGGGAACACTGAACAGCCAGATCCAGGTGAGCACCTGAGTAGCCAGATTCTGGGGAGAACTGACCAGTCAGAAACTGGGTGCGATAAACAGCCACATCATTGGGAGCACTGGGCAGCAATATCCTCTACAACAATAGACTGCCCTCCGGGAAGGCTTTAAACCTGGTAATAAATAATAATAATAATCTGATCTATGCCTTTTGAAAACACAGCAAGTGGTTAAAGCTAGATTCTTTAGGAGCTATATATTGTCATCTTAAAATTATATGAGCTTCCGTCCTGTTCATGTAAAATTGGTACTCATACATTTGATTCTCTAGAGCGGGAGTGAAACAGTTAAGCATTAGACATGTGCATTCGTTTTAGTACTAAAACGATTTAGTACGAATCTTGGGATAATTTAGTTTTAGTATGACTCAAGAGATACGAAACTGCTCAGTACAAAAAATGAAAGAAACTAAAATAAAATGCACTACATTTTAGTTTCAGTCCTTTTTGTGATATTACATTGAGTGAAGGAGACCAGTAATGAAGCGCAACATTGCAAAGCTACAGAAAAGGTTTGTATGTGTAATCCTTCCCGACCCCTACCCGAAAATCTGACAGTGATAGAGCTCCAGACTACTCACTCGCAGCACAGACAGTCAGCACAGGAGAGGAAACCTTTACTTAACCCTTGCATGTCTATGAGGCAGACAAGATGATAAAAGCAGCTGGAGATGGAAAACATTCAAATAAATCACACTGAAAGCTAATGACAGAGGAGGGCTGGATATTAAAAACCCCTTTATAACAAGCAGTGCTCGGAGAAGAGATGGACTTTATAAAATGTGTGTTCTCTCCCCTCCCGCTCTGCATAATAGGGGCTTAGGTCTGAGGTCTTAGGTCAGGCTCAGCTGTTACAGTAACTGACTGTAACAGCACTCAGAGTTTCAGTAAAACAAGGAAATAATATTGTTCTAACCTCTTATATATAAAAAATATTATTTACTAGTTTTACTGAAACTCTGAGCACTGTGATGAGCAGCAGTCAGTTACTGTAACAGCTTTGCCTGTCACATTGTGCTGAGAGTGAGTGATAATGTAACAGGCAGCGATCTCAGCCCTCTGAGGAGCCACTACAAGAGTAATTGTATCCACTGGTTTTCGGATTAATGAAATTAGTTTTCATACTAAAGAACTGAAAACGAATTTCTTTAGCAACTAAATAAATTGCATTTTAGGACTAATCCATTAGTTTAAAACAAAATTTTGTGCTGTGCACATGTCTATTAAGCATCTCTATATGACGGTGAATAGGTAAATATGTGGTTATTTACTTTTACTACCAGTCGACGGATAGCCTCTGACAAATTAAACACCTGAATAAACAATGGGGCCAGTGATATAGGCTCATATATTTTATTAGTAGTGACATATTTTATTAGTATTGATGATTTATTGAGAAATTAGGTTTGAAGGAGTGGTGCAGGCATATGCCGTTTCCTATTTGCCCCAAAGGTGGTTTCTAAATAGGTCCATGTCCTGTGGAAGAGACCCAGACCACCCTGTCATCTACAGCAGTGGTTCCCAAACCTGGTCCTGAAGTACTCCTAACAGGCCAGGTTTTCCAGATATCTGAAACACAGCACAGGTGATATGATTTTCAGTATTCAGTCTGCATTTCCCCAAGGTAATCTATAAAATCTGGCCTGATAGGGATACTTGAAGACTGGAGTTGGAAACAACTGAACTACTTACTGTATATAGCTGTTGGATTAGCGATTGGATTGTAATATGTTGCGCTCGTGCTAGGCCCACCAGGTCTAACGTTCACGCTCACACAGGTGAGCGCTAACGTTAGCGCAAAGAATATAATAGGGCCCATAATGTTTAATTTTGTGTCCTTGGCAACGAAAGCTGTAATGACCCAGACCATTGGTGTTTTGCGGTCACGTGATCCGGCCTATCGAGCAATATACGATGAGGCTAGCTATGATTATTAATAACGTTATATGTTTATATATTTCTTGGATGGAAGTGATGCACTGGCAATGTGCGCCCCTTCCTTTTCCCTCTTGATAACCTAACCATGATCACTATGTGTACATTGCTTCCTCTTGTCGCTGGGCACTTTGGTTCTGTTTCCTTGGTAGCGGAGGTGGTATTGATCTGAACCATTGATGCATTGCGGTCACGTGGTCCGGCCTGGTGAACAGTGCACAGTGAGACTAGTTACAATCATTGATAGCATTACGTGTGCATGTGTCCAATGGATGGCAATGATGAGCAGACGATGTGTGTCCCTTCCCTCCCTCCCCTTCTCCTTTTCAATAGTTATATATATTAGAGTCTTTTTTGTTAATGGAAGTTGTGAAGATTTTGATCATTGGAGGAAAGTGGCTACGTGATCCCCTTCATTTGGATAACACAGTGAGCATGGGTATCAGGATTTACCATGCCCGGTTTGCAGCAAACACATGTATAAAAGTGCTGTTTAATACACACACTGAGATGGTTAGGAATGGTTAACGTTATCAGTTATTACTTTCTCTGTTTGATGTGATTCATTTGCGGTAATAAGATAACCATGATTTGCAGAGCTTCATTATCATACATGTGCGCTTGTTTTCTAATGGTGATTGCATGTGACAATCAAAAGTTTTCACTGGACCTGGACCGCTGCCAAAGACCTCATTGGTTAATTAATTGGGCGAAGGTTAAAATTGAAAATGTTTAAATAGCATGGGATTTGCTTCTTTCATTTAAGCACTCCTGAGCCGCCTTGACGGGTGAAAAGTGCATCTGGTGCATGCAGGGTTATGGACCAAAATTAAAAATCATGATTCATAGTTTATGGAGGTAGCAATTTGGCGGATAGTAGGCTATGCGATACCTCTGTATGGTAACTTGGCTTAGTGACTGTTATGCATGTATTAATCCATGAGCAATGCAGGGTTATGGTGGAATATATAGCATTTTGTATTTCAAAGTTTTTTATTTTGCAATAAACAAAGGGTCACAGACTGACCAGTCAGGTAGCCTCACAGGGCCAAATAAGATACTCACAAAGAAAGCACAGAAAACATAAGGGGGGTTCACTTAGGAAACTACAGAATATTGAAAATTGGGTACAATAACAGGGGGGGTGTAGAAACTCCGTCAGGAGGGTCGATCCAGCAAAAACAAAAGAGAGCGATGTAGTTCGCTGATGGGGCACCAGGGAAGCAAACAAAACAAAACAAAGTAATAAAAAGGGGGAAAAAGGGTAGTGAGGGACTACCAAACATATTGTGGCATTCCTGGCTCACCCCAGCAACCTAAAGGGAACCGAGGGCCATGGAAGGGGCTGCGTGGCCGGGAGACCTGGGGCCAAAAGGGTGGACCGAGCCTAGGTAGCCACCCTAGCGGCTCGCTCAGGCTACTCCCCGATGTCCCACACAAAAAAAGAGAACAGGGGGGATGGGGAGTCCCAGTGCTCCAACAGATGAACAACATCAACCTACACAGTCAGTAAGCAGGACCACAAAATCTTTCAGTAGTACATAAAAAGGGGGATGAAACAAAAATGAAAAGGGTAGGAACACAAGAATAGACAAAAATGAGGTCTCAGAGTATCTGGGGGGTATTCATCAGGGTGGGGGGTGTCATCCGAATCGAGGGAACAATCAAACATGAGACAGCGTCAAAGGGCTCATTTTAGCCTGAATCCAAGAACAAGGCTGGGACTTGAGTCGGCAAAGTGTCCCAGGAAAGGATGAACAGCTCTAGCAGGCCACGGTCATCATCTCGCTCTCCAGCATCAAGGGACATGGTAGCCATCAGAGTCCCAGAAACAGCGGGCAGGAGGCACAGCGGTAGAAGCGCCAGGGTATCTCGGGAGGTCTTTACTTCGTGGAAAGACTCTCCAGCACGAGACAAGTCACCCACCGAAACCACGACAGCTTCGGGAGCAGACCGGTCTCTACTCGTCACATCAGCCTGGACTATACCGTAGCTGCCACTCAGCACTGAATCCACAAGAGAGGACAAGGAACCAGGAGGCCCGCCGATCCACAGCTGTCGAGGGACCGGTCACCAACTGCAGGCACAGGTAAGACTGCTGGGGAACAAGGGAGCACCACGGCAGCAGACGTAGCCGGAGAAGGGGCAGAACCACCTGGGTTGTCGGGTCCCCTGCCATATTCATCAGGGCCCTCTGCTCCACATCCATCCCATTTCCCGGAGGGAGGTACGCCACACCACCCGGAGCTCAGCCAGCAGGGCCACGAGGTCTCCCCTAGTCACCAGGAGAGCAGCAACATCAGACCTCTGGCGGGGAAAGAAAGACGCCTCCAGAGGTATCCTAAGCTCGGCATCCAGGCCCGAAAGCACGACCCCAACGTTATCCGCGGGAGGGCTAAGGCATAACAGACCGCTGCCGAACAACTGCAAGGGCTGGTGGACGTAGGCCCATCTTCATCCCCAAACTATTCACACTCAGTAACACGCTGCAGGAAGCATGAGGAAGCAGCACGAGGTACAGACAAATAAAATGGCCGCCAAGGATAAGCCACACGGGGATAGAAAGGTTCAGGTGAGTCCAGGATACAGCACACGGCGGGGACCTCCAACCGCTGGACCACAGATGTTAAATTTTATGATTCTAATATACAGTCAGGTCCAGAAATATTGGGACATCGACACAATTCTAACATCTTTGGCTCTATACACCACCACAATGGAGTTGGAATGAAACAAACACAATGTGCTTTAACTGCAGACTGTCAGCTTTAATTTGAGGGTATGTACATCCATCTCAGGTGAACCGTGTAGGACTTACAGCAGTTTGCAGATGTACCTCTCACTTGTTAAGGGACCAAAAGTAATGGGACAATTGGCTTCTCAGCTGTTCCATGGCCAGGTGTGTGATATTCCCCCATTACCCCAATTACAATGTGCAGATAAAAGGCCCAGAGTTCATTTCAAGTGTGCTATTTGCATTTGGAATCTGTTGCTGTCAATTCTCAAGGTGAGATTCAAAGAGCTGTCACTATCAGTGAAGCAAGCCATCATTAGGCTGAAGAAACAAAACAAACCCATCAGAGAGATAGCAAGAACATTAGGCGTGGCCAAAACAACTGTTTGGAACATTCTCAAAAACAAAGGAACGCACCGTGAGCTCAGCAACACCAAAAGACCCGGGAGACCACGGAAAACAACTGTGGTGGATGACCGAAGAATTCTTTCCCTGGTGAAGAAAACACCCTTCACAACAGTTGGCCAGATCAAGAACACTCTCCAGGAGGTAGGTGTATGTGTGTCAAAGTCAACAATCAAGAGAAGACTTCACCAGAGTGAACACAGAGGGTTCACTACAAGATGTAATCCATTGGTGAGCCTCAAAAACAGGTGTTGTTTGGCAAACTCTAATCTGGCCTTCCTAACAAAGCCTTCACAGTTCTGGAACAAGATCCTATGGACAGATGAGACCAGTATCAACTTGTACCAGATTGATAGGAAGAGAAGAGTATGGAGAAGGAAAGGAACTGCTCATGATCCTAAGCATACCACCTCATCAGTGAAGCATGGTGGTGGTAGTGTCATGGCGTGGGCATGTATGGCTCCCAATGGAACTGGTTCTCTTGTATTTATTGATGATGTGACTGCTGACAAAAGCAGCAGGATGAATTCTGAAGTGTTTCGGGCAATATTATCTGCTCACATTCAGCCAAATGCTGCAGAACTCATTGGACGGCGCTTCACAGTGCAGATGGACAATGACCCAAAGCATACTGCAAAAGCAACCAAAGAGTTTTTGAAGGGACAGAAGTGGAATGTTATGCAATGGCCAAGTCAATCACCTGACCTGAATCCCATTGAGCATGTATTTCATGTGCTGAAGACAAAACTGAAGGAAATATGCCCCAAGAACAAGCAGGAACTGAAGACCGTTGCAGTAGAGGCCTGGCAGAGCATCACCAGGGATGAAACCCAGCGTCTGGTGATGTCTATGTGTTCCAGACTTCAGGCTGTGATTGACTGCAAAGGATTCGCAAACAAAGTATTAAGAAGGGAAAGTTTGATTTATGATTATTATTCTGTCCCATTACTTTTGGTCCCTTAACAAGTGGGAGGCACATCTGCAAACTGCTGTAAGTCCTACACCGTTCACCTGAGTTGGATGTACATACCCTCAAATTAAAGCTGACAGTCTGCAGTTAAAGCACATTGTGTTTGTTTCATTCCAACTCCATTGTGGTGGTATACAGAGCCAAAGATGTTAGAATTGTGTCGATGTCCCAATATTTCTGGACCTGACTGTAATTACCATATATGGATGCCATAAACCCTTTTCAAGTTTCTTCTTATATATCATAACGGAAGATGCTGCGCTATGCTGCGCTACGCTATGGCAAGAGACCCCAAAATCGGCCACAAGAAATGCAGCTTCAGGTCATGTCTGGGCATCCCCTGCCAGACAGACTGGCTATAAGTTCTTTGAAATCTAATAAAACAATCAGCATACAGATACATTTCTACGTCAGAGTTTAACCAACAGTGAGACAAAAGATTACTACATATGATTCAGAGATGGCTTTTCTCTAGCTTACACTGTCCACACCCTTTCCTGCACAGACAGGAAATCGGCTACATTCCACCAGCAAGAAACATCCTATGCAAGAAAAAGACTTGCAGGGTTTGACACTTTAAATGGGAGGGGGGATTTCAGACTAATGCAAAAATTAAAAACTTTATCATATTAAAATACCTTTCAATCGTCTCATTGATCACATATACAATCGTGATCACTAAAATGGATAAAACAAACTAGACAATTAAACTAATTATACCTGGGGCCATAGTATCCTCGCCTAATACCTTTACGATATACGAAAGGGGTTCCCCAAGGAGGCCCTTTATGAGCATAAAATACACTTATCTATCTAGATTCACTCTACCAGCGAACCACACTTGGAGTCTGGGCCAAAATACCTAATCTAGACATTAAATAACTATTTATTCCCATTTCCCAAAATGTACTTCACCGAACAAGAAAAATATAATAACTTGAATGTTAAAGTTCATTTATCTAATAATCAACCTGAGTCAGATCTATATCTGTGTGTTTACTTATGTTCATCTTCACTCCACAATACGCATACACACCTGCATTCACACACACACTCAAGAAATACATTCTCATTTTCCCAAATCTAATCCTTTCTCACACTTATCTAGGGGATTAAATAAAAAAACAATATCATCTCATAATCTAATACCGTAGTCCAAAGTGCGAGATCAAGGTTTGGTCTTTTTGAACATCCCAGCGTGAGACGCATAATCATTGAATGTCATCAGAGCTCCCACCATAGGGACTCCTGAACAAGCTGTCTCTTTGCGCTGGTTGCTTATTACCTGTGACCTTTGACCTTGACACAAAATGTCCATGATTCGTTCCATATGCAGTCATTGTGACTGTCAGGTTTCTTGATGATGTGATACGGTTTTAGCAACAATAAAGAAAATAAAAAGAAAAGAAAATATGGTATACCCCGCTAATCATATACACATTCATTCATTGTCACTCTCAAGTGCACGAAAACAATAAAAATGTTAATTTACACAAGAAGAGACACAGATAATAAATTTTTAAATTTCCCCACAAAGCCTATCTGCCTCACGCAACAAAAAAAAGGAAAAATCATATTACTTGACTCATTGCATTAGAGAAGAAAAGAAAAAATATATATATATACAACTTTGGCTCAAAAGGGAAATAGCCGAAGTGCATATTCCACCCACTTAAATATCAAAAAATATTTAATTACTATCCTATTCAGTCTTGTTCGGTGTTTTGAAACAAACCTGGTGTTTATAATGAAATCCAAAAAATAAAAACATTAATTTTACCGAATTAAAACTTTCCATTTACCACTACATGTCATGAAACGTATTTATGCAAATGCATTAAATTATATGTTCCTAAATACATTAATTAACTCTAATTTTAATTGGATGTGATCTTCAATAATCCTAAATGTGTCAGGGAATTTGAACAATATTGATTGTAACCGAACAACAAAAATAATAAACTATAAAATATTAAAAGACACATATATTACATAGTTACATAGTTACATAGTTATATAGGCTGAAAAAAGACATGCGTCCATCGGGTTCAGCCTCTCCCACATAACCTACTGCTGTTGATCCAAAAGAAGGCAAAAAACCCAGTCTGAAGCGCTCGCCAATATGCAACATGCTGGGAAAAAAATTCCTTCTTGACCCCAGAATGGCAGTCAGATTTCTCCTTGGATCAAGAAGCTTTTACCCACATATTAAATATTATAACCCTTAATATTCTGTGTCTGCAGGAAGTCATCCAGTCGTTTTTTAAAAGTCTGTACAGACTCTGACCCAACCACCTCAACAGGCAGAGAATTCCACAGCTTTATTGTTCTCACCGTAAAATAACCCTTCCTATGCTTTAAGCTAAATTTTCTTTCTTCCAGTCTAAATGGATGACCCCTTGTCCTATGTATAGTCCTGTTAATGAATAGGTTATCAGACAATGGTTGATAATGGCCCCGTATATATTTATATAAGGTTATCAGATCCCCTCTAAGGCGCCTTTTCTCTAAACTAAACAGGTTTAAGCTTGTTAGTCTTTCCTCATAACTTAACCCTTCCATCCCCCTTATTAATTTAGTTGCCCGTCTCTGCACTTTTTCTAACGATATAATATCTTTTTTTAAGACAGGTGCCCAAAATTGCACGGCATATTCAAGGTGCGGCCTGACCATTGATTTATACAGAGGCAAAATTATGTTTTCATCCCGTGAGTGAACTCCCCTTTTAATGCATGCCAGTACTTTGCTGGCCTTGGCGGCTGCTGTTTGACATTGCACATTGTTACTTAGTTTGAAGTCTATGATTATTCCCAAATCCTTCTCCTGCTTGGATTTCCCTAACTCCGTACCATTTAGGGTATAAATTGCTTGTGTGTTCTTCACTCCAAAGTGCATAACTTTACACAAAATAAGTATCACTTAGACAACACAATGAAAATCCATCAGCATATAAAAATACATTATCTTCTTCTTTCTTTGTCTTCTGTCTTATTTACAACTGTTTTGTAAAACTGACATGTCTTAAGTTTTATTTCCAAATCAATGATCTTCTTTAATCGCATGATTTATTGATGAGTTGTTGATAAATTAGAATGTTTCTTTGCCTGTTGTCTGATAATTCCTTATTATCCGGTTGATGTAACATTGTAATGTGAAATGATAATGTGTTTGAGTAAATTTCCTTCAATTCCAACAGCTTTATCAATAATGGTATTCAATAATCTTCCATCTAGCGTGATCAAAGTTGGCATGCATGGGTAATTTTCACCTAAAGTAAAAAACTTCGGAAAAAAATGTATTATTCACCTGTCAAAAACTTTAAAATTTATATGGTTAAAATACTTTAAAATGGAGAAAAAAATGCAACGCGTTTTTTGGACACAAAGAAAAAAGAGTGGTCATGAGAGAGAGGAAATGGAGAGGGCTAGTAGAAAAATGTGAAAACGGTTTTGTTTTTTTACTTTTGCAACGGTCACCAATTTTCTCAAAATGCTCTTCAATTCAAATCAAAAAAACACATAACAAAAATATCATGAACTGGGAAAGAAAGTATAGAAGGGCATGTTTAGAACTTGATGCGTTAACTAGCACAAAGTTCTCAGAGGAAACGCAGAGAAAAAGATTCTTAAAAACATCTAAAACAACAATCTTTATTAAGGATATTGGTTAAAAACAAACATTCAAACATGAGGTGTTTGTGCAGCTATTTTACAAAAAAACACCTTCTCTCACCTGAAATCTGCCTAATTTCCTTTGTACAGCGCTACAAAACATGTAGGCGCTTTCCATTAAACTTTCACTCAAATCCTTCAGCTTTATATCACTTCATCTCCTCTTAGAGTGCAAACAATTAAACATGACCTCTTGGCTTACTGTATTATGATGAACCTACATATATATTCCATTATACAAGTTACAAAACCTGTACATGACCTCAGTCAGCCATTTTGGCAAAACATATAACCTATATTAAGCTGTGGTCAATCCCTTTGTGCTGGACTCAAACAAAGACCAGAGGAAAATAACCGACCACGCCTCTTTTGGGAAAATTTATAACTTCTATTAAGGCAGAACGACGACGCCCATCACCTTGATACACTATTTTTTTTATATATATCATACATCAACGTGTATCATCCCTTCACACTTTAAATCCAGCTCAAACAATTCCTTTGTCTCTTTCACATCTGCTTCGCATGCACGCTGAATGCGCTCAAACTTCGCCCAATTCTACATTTTATAATGCAGTAACAGTTCCACAATTCAATTATCCAACTGGCATTGCTTAAAAAAACAAAAACTCACATTTAGTGTAGATCATGAAGAGAGATAAGGAACAATTGAAGAGAAGAGAAAAAAAAACTTATTGCAAGCCTGAATTAAGGGAGGGCTATTTATTTTACAGCTGATAAGGGGGAGAAACATGGACACACGGCATTCAACTCTTTTTTTATACTGGCAAAGCGACATATTCCAAAGGAAATCAGTCCCTATACACACAGAAACACAGCTGTACAGGTTAATAAAATACAAAACATCAAAGATAAACACATACATTAATTAGTAAAGACAAACAGTGAAATAAACAGACGTAATCAATGGCAAGAAACAATAGAAAAAAAATAAAACAAAAACAAACATGCAATCTGAAAGAAAAACCAGTTTGCAAATCCTTTAGAATCAGTTAGGTATAAAACAGCACGTAAACATACAGCAACACGCGAATGGCAAAATGGGTAGAACGCAAAAAAATTATAATAGCACGTAAAAGAAAATTGCTCTTAACCTCCCTGGCGGTATTCCCGAGTGTGACTCGGGGTTAAATTTCGCTACTGCGAACGGTAACCCCGAGCCACACTCGGGCTGGAGGTTTACTCACCTCCTCCTGGCTCCCTCGCTGTCCCCCACAGTGTGATCACAGCGAGCTGCTTCCTGGAAGGCTCCCTGCGAGTACACGATGCAGGGGGCGGGGCTAGCATAAAAGAAATCTTTTTTACAGTTTACATTTGGATTATACAGTGTAATGTTTATGAACGCCACTAGGTGGCAGTACAGGATAAGAAATAGACCATACATCGTCTCACCCTTGCTTGCAGACAGATTTCAGTGGTTTTTGTTGTATTTTATTGAATATCATTTATATGCATTATTTTGGATAATTGTTTTTGGGATAATAAATTATTATGTCGTGTTTCAAACTTTATCGGACTCAGTGTATTTACTATTTATTTTTTATTTATTTATTAATTTATTTATAAAGGATTTTACCAGTAAGGACTCTTGATTGCACGGATTTCAGTGCATGATTCCTAATTATTACAGGCTAACTATGTACAAAAACACGTTTCCTTTAAAAAAAATTGAGACGCTTTTAGACACGAATTTTTTAAAAAATTAGACCGCCAGGGAGGTTAATGACAGCACCGGAAACCATTCTGCTATATAAGAAGAAACTAGACAAATCTAATCAATCAAAATAAAATGCTCAAATGACAAGCAGATATGGACGAGCCAGAAACTCCAGAACACAAAGGAGCTACACTACGGACAGAGACAGATAAAGACACACATTTACTCAAACGCTAGAAACAGTTAAAAACATCTGTTTCCCGGGTGAGTATCACATAAACAAATAACACATCTCCGGGTGAGTTGCAACTCAAACTCTTGAGATACACGTGATTCACTCTGCGGGGAATCCAAACGCTTGTCCTTTAATTACAGCAATAAACACAAAATAACAACTTAAGGAATGATCCTAGATCATCCTTCCGGGTGAGCGTAAACAAACCAAGACAAAGAAAGTATCCGTCCGTGCAACAAAAAGACATGAAGATTCATAATCTGAACAAGCAAATGTAACACATTTGAATGGCAGATCCCACTACTGACACCAATTGTTAAATTTTATGATTCTAATATAATTACCATATATGGATGCCATAAACCCTTTTCAAGTTTCTTCTTATATATCAAAACAGAAGATGCTGCGCTACGCCATGGCAAGAGACACCAAAATCGGCAACAAGAAATGCAGCTTCAGGTCATGTCTGGGCATCCCCTGCCAGACAGACTGGCTATAAATTCTTTGAAATCTTATAAAACAATCAGCATACAGATACATTTCTACGTCAGAGTTTAACCAACAGTAAGACAAAAGATTACTACATATGATTCAGAGATGGCTTTTCTCTAGCTTAAACTGTCCACACCCTTTCCTGCTTCAACAACTACTCTCCCTCCAGTCCTCTCTCCGCAATCTGGAACAGAAACATAAAACCTCCCCTTCTTCTGACGTTTTGGAAGAGCTAGTACGCACTTGGACATCCATTAAAGAATTACTAGTCTATACTTTGAAACGCTGTCTATGTCTGATCTGTGAATAATCGCTCAATATTTGATGACTATGTTTGTACCATACAGACATTTATTGCTGTATAGTTGGCTTTATATGTTTGGCTTTGAATAATAAAAAAATAATTAAAAAAAATTGTTACTAGTTGATGTTTGCAAACAAATTCTCTGGTCCAGGCGCCTCTTTTATGAAAAGGCTAATAAAATGGACACGTTACTGGCCCGTTCTCTGAAACCTAAATGGAGGCATCCTCCTATAACAGCCATACGCACCGCTACTGGGGCATGGGTGACCTCTCCTAATGACATTAGTACAGCTTTCGCCGCTTATTTCTAAGCACTTTACCGGCATTCCCCTAACCATGTCCTTACTGGCACAACTTATGTGTCTGCTATTGATTCCCTTTTTGTCTTCTGTTCCCCTGCGGAGATTGGATTTGGATCAGATTAGTGATTTACGAAACTGTATTACTGAGGATGAGGTTCATCGCGCTATTTCGGTGTTAGGGGAAATAAGGCTCCGGGCCCTGACAGGTTTTCGGGAGGATATTTTAAAACTTTTCGTGAGGAATTGGTCCCCCCGCACTAAACTGTTTAATGATTGCGCTGATGGAGAGACCCTCCACCCAGACATGTTGCTAGCAGATATTGCCTTAATCCCTAAGGAAGGGAAGGACTTGACGGATGTAGGGAATTATTGCCCAATATCGCTCTTGAATTTTGACGTCAAAGTATTGGCTAAGGTATTAGCGGATAGGCTGGGTCCCCTCTTGCAGCATTTGATACACCAGGATGAAGTAGGCTTTGTCCCTGGCCGACAGCTTTATGATAATACCAGAAGAGGCGCTGATCTGCTCTGGTGGATGTCGGAACATGCTGATCCTTCTCTTGTGCTCTCCCTTGACGCTGAGAAGACTTTTGACAGAGTGGAATGGCCGTACCTCTTTGCTACTCTAGCACATGATGGTCTCCCTGACCAATTTCTTAATTTGATGTGTGCGCTTTATACCAATGTGTCTGCTCTGGTTCGGATACCGGGCTGTTACCCTACACGGTTTCCCATCCTGAACGGTACACGCCAGGGGCTGTCCCCTCTCCCCGTTGTTATTTCTCCTTTCCCTAGAACCTCTATCAGCTACACTCAGTAATCACCCGGATATCAAGGTGATTGGGGTGGGACGGGGGGTTTTCACTGTATCGGCCTACGCAGATGACATTCTTCTCACGTTAGCTGAGCCTTTCTCTTCACATGCTTGCTTGCGGGATATCTTGGAGGAGTATGGCGCATTGACGGGCTTTAGAGTCAACTACACTAAATCTTGTGCTATGCCTTTCCATATGTCACGTGCTGCGATAACTGCAGTGGAGACAGAATATAAATTCTGAATAACACACTGACATCTCTTATTTGGGAATTTATCTAACTAGGGATCCCGCGGATTTGTTTTCCCATAATCTATCTGCTTTGATTCAACGACTTAAGGGTGATTTAGAATGCTGGGGAGATAAACCTATATCGTGATTAGGAAGAATCCACAGTGTCAAAATGAATGTTCTCCCTCGCATTCTATTCATTTTTCAAGCTCTCCCTCTTCTGATCTCACACAGGGATCTGGCGGGCCGTCAACAGGCAATAGACTCTTTTGTATGGCAACACAAGAGACACAGAGTGGCCAGGCAGTTACTTTATCGTCCTAGGATAAGAGGGGGTTTAGGCCACCCTAACCTTTACCTCTATTACTGCGCTGCACAATTGGCCCAGGTTGTAGCGTGGCATTTTCCACCGGACTCTAGGAGATGGGTAGCACTGGAGTCTGCCTTTTATGTCCCCTGATTCGCCGGCCCTATACACAGGGCCGGATTAACATAGGGCAGATGGAGCAGCAGCTCCAGGCCCATGCCTCAGAATAGGCCCAGAGAAAGGATAACTATGTCTTCATTTGTACCAAAGTATCTCCAACTCCATAGCAGCTACAGGGAAGTATCACTGGAAAGGCCAGAGCATGGCCTTTCCAATGATACCAAACATGATCAGGTGTTAAGTAACAAAAATAAAATAATAAATATTTACATTCTCTTTTTCTTTCCAACAGTAATATTTTTCACTTTTCAATTATAAAGTAAACAATTTATTTATTTATTTATAAAGGATTTTACCAGGAAGGATACATTGAGATTTCTCTCGTTTTCAAGTATGTCCTGGGTTCAAGAACATGGTTACAGAAATACAAAGTAGTAAAAAGCAAGAAATTAACACAAAACAAATATACAGTTTAACAGAAAATAAATATGTAGCAAATATAGTCACTATGTTACATGTTTACAGGTGCATTCCTTATTGAGACATATTAATATGGAGCTCTTAAGGGACTTTAGACTGGGGGAAGATTTGATGGCGTCTGGGAGGTTATTCCATAATTGTGGTGCTCTGTAGGAAAATGAGGATCGAGCCACTTGCTTTTTGTATTGTGGTATTGCAAGAAAGGTGCTGGTCCTGGATCGGAGGTTATAGGATGAGGGAACTGCTGAGGGAAGCAGCCTATTCAGGTATGGTGGTAGCTTCCCAGAAAAGCTCTTAACCCCTTAGTGACCGGGCGGTTTTACACAAATCCGTCTTTTAGTGACCGATGCGGTTTTTACGTTTCTGCGCTGTTAGTGTTTAGGTCAAATTTTCCTCTTACTCGTTTATTCAACCCACACATATTATACACCCTTTTTCCCACCATTAAATGGACTTTCTAGAAATACCATTATTTCCATCATATCCAATAATTTACGATAAAAAAAATATGAAATATGATGAAAAAAATGGTAAAAACACACTTTTTCGTAATTTAATCCCCAAAATCTACAACCACCCAAAAAGACTCCGGCTAAATAGGTTCAAAATTTTGTCCGTTTGCTTTTTAACCCCTTCACTGCTGAGACAGTTCACCTATGTGCGCTGCGCTCATTCTGACCATTTTGTGCTAATTATTTTTAGATGAAAGCCTAGGTCCTATTTAATTAAACCCCCCCAGACAAAAAAACTTTAAAAAAAAAACATTTTTTTTTTTTATTTAATTTTTTTTTTTTTTTTTTATTTATTTATTATTTTTTTTTTTTTAAACCAAACCTGGTCATGTTTGGTATCATTGGAAAGGCCTTTCAAATTATGTCAAATATGACCATCTAGCTGCCATGGATCGGGAGATAAAGGGATCCTTAGGATCCCCTTATCTCTACATGGCAGCTAGATGGTTAACTGGCCCACTGACATCCTTACATATGGTGAGGTTGTCAGTGGGTGGGGGGGACCTGGAGGCTTGGCTGACATCCAAGATGTCAGCCCCCTCCAGGTTCGAATTGCATTTTGGCAGCGAAAAGGTTAATGCCATACACCGCTGAAAAGGGTTCTCCCCTCTCCAGCAGTGCAAACGGCATCTCCCTAGCTTCAATGGTTGGGGAGATAGAGGGCTCTGAAGGAGCCCCCCCTCCCCTCCATTGAATTGCATGGGGACGCCTGCTGATGATGTCACAACGCAGCGTGGCGACGTCATCAGCCTCGTCTGCCCATGTAAATCACATGGGCAGGCTTCCTCCCTGCCAGATCGCCGTGATCCAGCGAAGGAGGCGAGTATCGGGCGGGAGGGGGATTAGGTGCCGCTGACGTACCCTGTACGTCCGCGGGTCTAAGGGAGATCTGTGGACAGGACGTACAGGGTACGTCATGGGTCCTTAAGGGGTTAAACACCAGGCTGGAAAGCTGAAGGGTGCGTCTAGTTTCCAGCGACGGCCAGTTTAGTTCTTTTAACATGTCACAATGGTGGGTCATGTAGTTACATTGTAGCACAAAGCGACAGAATGAGTTATACAATGTAGTAAGTTTGTGGAGGTGCGTTTGCGGGGCGGCTGCATACATTACATCTCCGTATTCAATAGCCGGCATAAGCATTTGTTGTACAATATGCTTTCTTACCGCAGGGCTCAGGTAGGATTTGTTTCTGTACAGGGCACCTAGTTTGGGGTAAATTTTAGATGAAAGTTTTTCAATGTGGGGGCCAAAGGATAGATTTGGGTCTAACCACATACCTAGATATTTGAGAGAAGTGACTGTGGTCAGCGTGCCATTTGATTTTGTCCTGACACATAGATGGGGATTTTGCAATTTGTGTAGTGTAGGTGCTGTTCCAAAGAGCATTGTAACAGTTTTGTCAGCATTTAGAAAAAGTTTGTTATTTTTGATCCACTTTTCTACCTCTGTGAATTGGTCTTGCAGCACGGCCTCCAGCTGTGGGAGATCTGGTTTGCTGGTATAGATTACAGTGTTGTCTGTGTACATGTGTACAGTTGAGGCTTTGCAGACATTGGGCAGATCATTTATGAATATTGTGAATAGCAGGGGGCCGAGTATCGAGCCTTGGGGTACACCGCACGTGACTGGGAGGGGGAGGGAAGTGCTGTCAGAAATGGACACATATTGCGACCGATCAGACACATATGATTGAAACCAGGTTGGCGTGCGATCACCAATACCGGAGTTTTTAAGTTTTTGTAATAAGATGCCATGGTCTACTGTGTCAAAGGCCTTGGCAAAATCAAGGAAGATGGCTCCAGTTAGGTTTCCTTGTTCCATGCCAGCCTGGATATCATTGGAAACTTTTAAAAGGGCAGTTGTGGTGATGATGCTGCACTAACTAACCTTCACATTTCTCATGTCACCAACAAGGTTGGAGGTGATGGTACAATCAATTGTTACAATCCATTGTTGCCTAAACCGCCGCACTGCAGCGAAGAGCACTGCTGGGAACTTTGGACCCCTGCGTCACTAATATTTACACCTCACAAGGTCAAATGAGGTGTCAGTGGACAGGGCAGAGTCTGGCCTTTGCATTAATACCAAACCTGACCATGTAAAATCTAAAAGAAAAGCTAACAATTTTTTATTTATTTTTATTCCAAAGCGATGGCGTTGTCCATTTGTCACGTATAAAATGAGCAATACCACTGCCATTACTCCTCTTCTCACTTCCCACGCTGGGAGCAAGGTCAATGTTTTATACAGTCATATTATTCGTAAAAAAACATGTTCCAAAACACAAGGGAAATATTTTTTTTTCCTTTTTTTGTTAAAATTGGATATTTTCTCAGAAAAATACAGTAACCGTTTCCCATTTCACATTTTTTTTAACAAGAATGCCCTATAGATTGAATATATAACCACAAAGGTTTACAATCTTTAAATGATTGAAATCTGAATGAAAATTAATCACACAGTATCTGTCTGGTTAGATATACCTGTATCTGTACTATTAAATAACCAAAGATATGTTTTCATTTCACTGAATTACAAAAAAGCCCACCAAAATCTTCAGCTCCAGGCCCATAGAGATCTGCCTATACATTTGGATCCCTAAACGATTTAGACCTCTTCTGCGCACGGTATGCCTGTCTGTACTTACCTCTTTACGCTTATTTGATGCCGCTAGGAAGACATTCGCTCTTACGGGAGTTTCCTTAGCCCGTACCTCCGCAACCGTGCATTTCCTCCAGGTCTTCGTGAGAAGGACTTTACTGGCTTGTCTAGAGCTGGGTTGGAACGATACCGTGATTTGTTTACATATGAACAGCTGATCACGTTTCAAATGCTGCAAGAGCGGACGAGTCTGACTTGATTTCTTCGGGTATATGCAACTTAGACACAACTTAGACACTACGTTTTATCTTCAGAACTAAAAACAGTCTCGAATGACCCCCTTACTACTTTTGAAGGTCTATGCGATATAGGTGGATCTCCCAAAGGCCTTATTTCACAACTTTACTTTTTACTCTGCTTCAGACCTGGAGAATGGGGTCCCCTTACCTATTGTAGTAAATCGGAAGCCGATTTACGTGACCCCCTACCAGGTGATGAATGGGAAGATATTTGGGAACACACTGCCCGTTCCTCTATCTGTGTGACACATCAAGAACAATCATATAAAATATTAATGCGTTGGTACGTAACTCCAGTGTCCTTACACCGTATGGGAGTATCCCCATGTGATTTCTGCTAGCGTGATTGTGGTGACAAAGGTACCTATATACACATGTGGTGGGAGTGTCCGGTGGTGCAATGTTTCTGGAGGTCGGTACATGGTAAATTTCAAGATGTTTTTCAATGCCCATTACTCTGGATTCCTTGGGCTTTCCTTCTTTCTCGCCCTCTCCCTAATATGACCCCCGCAGAGCAGCGACTGTTTAATAGAATGGCTTTAGCTGCCAGGAGAGCCTTGGCGGCTGTTTGGCGTCACAACTCTTTAACATCTTGGGATGTTGTAGCCGATAAAATTGACGCATGTCTCATGGATGACCTTACGGCCAAGGTTAGAGACACGACTCGATCCTTTCATAAAACATGGTCGTTATGGACTGAGTCCCGGCCTCCTTAAATTGGGCGTGACCTTGGCTGTCTTTTTTCCCTTTGATGACCCCCTCCGGCCTATTGTTTGTGCTCAAACTCCAACGCCCCACCCCAGTAATGGATGGTTTTATTTTTTCTTTTTCTTTTGGTTTTATTTTAGTAGTCTTGTTTCTATATGTTTGTGTTTTTTTCTTATTTTTATTTCTTTTCCTGATATTGTAGGGTTATTGTTGTTATTCTGAAAATGTACAGAGTTGCACCTTTGTGATTTGTATACGCTTCTGTGTGTATCCCGCATATGTCTTTTGCTGATTGTGCAATTCTCGAAATAATTAAAAAAAAAAAAAATCATGAACACGTTTGTTTAACTATTTTTAATAATGGTTCCAATTCAATAACAGTTATGTTTTACTATCACAGTCAGAAATAATTATCCATCTGGTTTTCCAGCTGGATATGGGTTTGTACTGATTGAGGGTTAACCCCTGATTCTCCTGCGATCATAACTATTTGCAAGATATATATCTCTTCTCATTTAAATTTTGAGTTACATTTAATCACTTTGTTAGTGGTGGATTAAATTAATGTATCCTTATGTAGAATGATAGGTGGTTGCATGCAAGTTAAAGGCCGGTGTCACACAAGCGCACTTGAGAGCGGAAGGAACATCCGTGAGAGTGGACATTCCTTCCACTCTAACGCCTGTGTGGTCACCTCGCTGAGTGAGGACAGTGCGCTCAGCACTACAAAGCTCAATCCTCGCACTTTGTAGCCCCATTGATCGCGCATCATAGCTTTTCGACTGGGACGGGGGGTGTTTCAGCACATCCGGTGCTACACCGTGTGGCCCACCCTGTTTAACATCACAACGCTGTGACGGGAGGCAGGTCAGTATGCGTGTGTTTACTGTCTGACAGCATTGACTGTTTGAAACTTTTACTTAATTTTCCAACCATAGTACTGGCAGTTTGTAAATAAGCAAATAAAATGAGCATAAATCAAAAGTCTACTCCTCATTCAGAGACTAACTAAACATTTTTTATCCCCTATCTTATAATACTGGGCAGCTATGCTGCTTACCAGAAAAATAATCAACAACCGTAAGGCTGGGGTCAGACAAACGCATTTTTCACGTCTACCATCAAAAAGTGCGTTGATGTGTCCGAACGCATTTTTTCACGGAAGACGCGATAGCGGTCATACGATGCGCAATTTCAGCCGTGATATTTTACGGATCCAAACCAGGAAACTTTGGGTTTCTGGACGTTATGTTGGCAGGACATGAGCAGCGTCTGACGTCTCCTAATCACGCACAAACGCCGCTATGCGGACGCTGCGCACTCTGTACGTCAGTACTAGCGGTTCTACGTTCTCGAAAAAATGCGTTCCATTGCCACTTGCGTACTTCGTATATTGCCCGTCATTGGACGTCATTTGCTGCTACTACGGCCGTAATAAAGTGCGGCTGCATGTGCGTTCACACTGTTAGTCTGACCCCAGCCTAAGAGTTTGCACTTTACTTAGGAAATTCAGGCGTGTCTCCTCCTTTGCTGCAAAAGACTGCTCTCCCAGTTTGAACCACAGTACCTATAAAGACAGGGCAGTCTTAAACTGCAGTCAGCTGTGAATTAAGCTTAGGGCACGGGTCAGCAACCTTGGCTCTCTCATGTTTGGGAACTACATCTCCCAAGATGCTGTAGTTCCCAAAACATCAAGGAGCCAAGGTTGCTGACCCCTGCTATAGGGGAAAAAGGACTTTCTCCATCTGCCTGCTGACAAATAGGGATGAGCTGAACACCCCCGTGTTCGGTTCGCATTCGAACTCGAACAATTTCAAAAGTTCGAGTTCGAACACGAACCGAACTCAGTGCAAGTCAATGGGACTCAAAAGTTCGATTTTTAGAGTGCCCTCCAAGAGGGCATATATGCAAGATATTTGCCATAAAAGGTGTATGGGGGTCCGGGTAGTGCATTTTTCACGTTGTCCGTGAAAAAGTGCGTTCGAACGAATGGACGCATTCTTTCACGGAATACGCAATAGCGATCATACGATGCGCATTTTCGTCCGTGATTTTGTACGGATCATCAATAAAACCCTTTTTGCGTCTGGACGTTATGTTGGCAGCGTCTGACATCCCCTAATCACGCACACATGCCGCTAGAGGACGCAGCTCACTCTGTACGTCAGTACGAACGGTATCATGTTCTCGAAAAAATGCGTTTGTTTGCCGCTTGCGTTGCGCGGCCGTACTTCGTATATTGCCCGTCATTTGCTGCTACTACGGCCGTAATAAAGTGCAGCTGCACGCGCATTCGCACTGCGTTCATCTGACCCCAGCCTTATGCAGGCTTTGGATGAAAGTAACAATAGGTGCTTTAAAATTGGGCCTTTAGTGTCGGCACCAGTGCCGTCACACCGTAACCCCTCTGTGGTATTGTGGAAGTGCACCCAAATATTACTGCGCTATAGTGTATGGCAGGATGGAAGTGCACCAGCAGTAACAAGCAGTGGAATATACCAGACAGGGGCACAGAACGAGAGTAGTTGTTATAACAAAACCAGCTCAACAACGTTTAGGCACTAGTACTGCGCTACTGTATATGGTGAGAAGTGGCACACACCAGTCCCGGCGGCTCTGCGTCATCACTGCCCCCTGATCACTCACAGCTGCGCCGGGTGCCGCCGGAGCTACTGGCATTCGGCCAGCTGGCAGCACCATGCGTCCAGGCCCCCCCCCCCTCGATCGCCACCCGCGGCCCTGGATGTCACAATATTACAATCCAAACGCAAACGGGTTAAGTAACCAAATTTGTAAGAAGAATAATTAATGCAGCATATGAATCCTCACACTGCCGGGCAGCACCTTAAGGCCCTGTTCACACCTAAGCGTTTTACAGCGCGTTCCTGCACGCTGTAAAATGCATAAACCGGGAAATCCCATTATTTGCTATGGGACCCATTCATACCTGGGCGTTTTACAGCACGCAGGAACGCGCTGTAAAACGTCCTATGCCCAAAGAAGTACAGGAGCTTCTTTGGGGCGTGTAGCAGCGCGTTTACTCTGCAGTCTATGGCCGTGAACACGCTGCAATGCGCGCTCGCATGTTTTTTACGTTTGCGCGATCCGCGCATTAAAAAATGCACGTATTGCGCACGTAAAAAAAACGCAGGTGTGAACCCAGTCTTACAGTATAATTAATGCAGCATATGATTCCACACACTGCCGGGCAGCACCTCTACAGTTTGTGGATCCAGGAATCAGGTGAGCACTAGAAAGAAAAAAAAAAGTTTTATTTTATGTTGCTGGGGACATTTAAAAATGTCCTCGGATTTTTTTTTTTTTTAAATGTGTCGCCTTACCTTAGCCTGGTGGTCAGTGGGGGCTCCCTGGATCCTGGTTGTGGGGAAGGGGGGTCTGCCGTGGCTCCCTACCTGGAGTCCCTGCACCACCTCTCTGCCACATGCACCCGGCTGGCCAGCCCGCACAGTCGCAGCTCTGTCATCCTGTGGCCGCATGCTCATTGCTCATCAAGGGGTCCTTGGGAGGGAGGCTCCGGCGGGCTGCCCTCTACAGTGCCTAATTAGAGGGTCTCGTCTGCCTGATGTTTTAGAAACAAGAATGTTTTATCCCATAGGCTTCAATGTTAAAAATATTCCCGTTTTAATTCAATATCTAATAAACCATTGCTTATAATCTGCAGTAAAGAGTCGCTTTATTTTTAGATTTTTTAGGATTTTTTAAGCATTTTTTTTTAAAAAAAATCTAATTTCTTTTAGAACTTTTGGCGAATATCCCAAAAAGTTTGAAGTCCGCGAAATTTCGAACGGCCAATGTTCGATTCGAACTCCGAACCGATCGAACTGAACAGCTCATCCCTACTGACAAAGGGTGGTCTATCACACTGTCACTCACAATTGTTTGTATGTTATTAGCATTCAGTATGTTTTTAAAAATGTGCTGACGTGTTAAGTCGCATCCCAGTAATGTAACATTGAGTGCTCTCTTTCACTATATAGTATTCAGTCGCTGGAGATGACTCTATTACAGAAGGTATTACAGACCTGGTTCGGGGAACATTGTGCCCTACCATTAAGGCAATCTTTGAACATGGACTGAAAAAGCCATCCTTGTTAGGAGGACCTTGCCACCCCTGGCTTTTTATAGAGGAGGTATGTTACACATGATTTTTTTCTTACATTGTAATATTTCATCTTGTAAATCAAACCTTTAAATGGATAATTTAAATGCCATAACTAATGGTTATTGCATATTACTTTTGATTAAAAAATATTTTAAAGAGAGTGCTTGGCTTCACTCAAACTTTGCCTTTTTCTGAAAGCGGTAGCTGTTGAAGCCACACTCACATTTAATAATTTATATTAATGATCCCCAAATGTTTAACTTCAATGCAGTGCCAGCTTTTAGCGGGTGCATGACACCTGTCCCCTCTTTGCTGGCTCTTCCGTATCTGCTATGGCAGGCCCCACCTTGAAGCCTCTTCTTCCTGGCCTATCGGTGGATTCACTTTACAGTGCTATTCTGTTTGCAGCATAAGGCCTCTTTGCTTCTGTAGCTGGCTCCTCCTCTCCCTCATCAACCAGTCCCTGTGCAGCACTCACTGCATGCACAGGAGGGGGCTGGGGGGGGGGTGAAGACAGATTTCAGTCACTGTGGAGGGGGAAGAGAGTACCCATGGGGTGCACACTCAGGGCCAGACTGGGAATAAAAAGTAGCCCTGGATTTTTTTTTAGACCAGCCCTATATTGTGATGAGTGCAAACGAAAAAGATACTTTTTAATAAAACTCATGCTCATACACACTGCATATTACTGTGTGTTTTATTGCTGTGGAGCGTTGTGAAACACACTGCACATTACTGTGAGCTTTATTGTTGTGGAGCTCAGTGATACAGTAATGTGCAGTGTGTATGAGCGTATCACTGAGCTCCACAGCAATAAAGCTCACAGTAAAGAGCAGTGTATATGAGCATGAGTCTTTTATTGCTGTGGAGCTCTGTGATACGCTCATACACATTACTGTGGTTTTTTTATTGCTGTGGAGCTTTGTGATACGCTGCGGCATGGGCCTGGAGCTGCTGCTCCATCAGCCCCATGTTAATCCGGCCCTGATGCTCACTCCAAACCTACTCAGCCCCTCATTACCATTTTACTCGGCCACATGCATGTGAAATACACACAACCCACATTCCATTCACTCGGTCACATGCACATGAAACAAACAACCCATATTCCATGTGTGTGTGTGTATGTATGTATATATATATATTTAAATACACACATATACACACACAGAGATTACTTTAACTCCTTAATGACCAAGGGTCTTTAAAGTCAATGCATTTATGACGAAACAGTTATGTCATTGGGCCTTAAGGGGTTAAAACTTGTTTTTTCAAATTGGTACAAAAATGGCCTGTATTTTAGCTTTCACCTGGCATCGCAATCATTAGATCTAGTGTCCATCATTTCATTGAACCTGTGGCAACTCGAGACACATGTCACTTCCAGTGAAATACAATCAGCTGTTCAGCTCCAAAGCCAGGCAATGCACATGCGCGCCATGGCAAAACACAACAAAGTGAATGCACAAGCTACGTCATACATTCCACAGCAGGCACGTCCCCGAAGTGTTGCCACGGCTCCTGAGGCAGGGTGGCCTTGAATTGGTTCCCCTTGCCCGGCAATGGCCAATGACAACAATTCCTGCTCTTTTAGTGAGGAGGAGAGATTTTTTCTTATAGCAAGTCTGTGAGGAAAGTTCAGTGCAGGGCTGGCCCAAGCCATTGTGCTGGATGAAATGATGCACCCCCCCAAAAAAACAATTGTCATGTACCTCCTAGATCAGGGGTGGGCACTTACGGCCCTCCAGATGTTTTGAAACTACATAGTAGTTTCAAAACGGCCCTCCAGATGTTTTGAAACTACATAGTAGTTTCAAAACATCTGGAGGGCCATAAGTGCCCACCCCTGTCCTAGATAATAGGTCTAATCCCTGTACGCAGAACAACTATCCTACACTGCCGGTCCTTGAAGTGGCCGGATTTCTACCTATTACCAAACACAGAACGTACCAGAGGTATGCACCAACAAAATAACAGACACCAGGGGTTATTACCAAAATACGCATAACCAGATAACAGGGGTCGTATTGCCTGAGCGGGTTGTCAGCCAAATCCCAGGGGTTGATATACCAGTGCAGGTTGTCAGGAGCCAAGGGTTAGCAGCCAGGAGAAATCGTTAGCCAAGCCAGAGTTCATACACAAGTGAAAAGTAAGAAAAATCACAAGAATAGCACTGAGGAGTGAGAACCACATGAGGGCAAGGATTCAGGGCTCAGTTGTCTCGTTTAAAACTTGGCAGGTGCCGCGTCATCACATGGCGCCACACCCTGCCCACGTCAGTCACCCGTGGCCACATTCAGCTGCTACTTCACTCGACGGCCGGCCAGCGAGCAGTGAAGAAGGTGCTGCCGAGACCCTAGGACATCAGTGGATGTGACTGTATCCCCCCTCTATGGGCTGCCACCGGACAACCATCAGGAGCAGTAGGATGAGAGGAGTGGAAAGCACATACAAGCCTGGGGGCAGAGACCTCACTGGCAGGTAACCAAGACCTAGGTTCTGGACCATACCCCTTCCAGTCCACAGACCTCCCTTGGATACTCTAGAATCTAAGATGGCTTGAACTACATATTCCTCCTCATCCTTTACTATGACAGTAGTACTATGTATATTATATGTATATGTAGTACTAGTATATGTAGTGTATCTGTTCAGGGCTGGTGGAAGCGTTTTTGTCTACTCAGGCGAAGGTGGGTTTTGGTGCCCTCCCTCTTATCCATGTCATGCCAATCAGCATAGAGATGCATAATATTCTCTATCGGGAGTGTTTGGTGTCTTTTATTAGAACAGAAACATTCCTAAGCTGCCCAAATCACGTGCTATAGAAAGAAGGGGGAAGGGAGGACTTATACCTTAGCCCGTCTATATTAGAACACGCATTTTCAAACTAAATGGAGCATTTTAACTAAGGTATGTATTTGAATCACAATATTCATATATCCATACAGGAAATTAAAAGGATAATTATTTCTTTCAATTTCTGCCTTATCTTGATCTTCAGTTATCAATACACCTGACTCAGATTTTAGTGAACCTACATTTTCACTCTTGGGTTTATTTGAATTTATGTACCTAAAGAATCTTTTAGGGTTAGTCTTGCTCTCTTTAGGTATTTATTTTTCATTTTCTAGTTTAGCCCATCTAAGCGCTTTTTTCCATGCTTTATTGGCTGCCTTATATGCTTTCTAGGATGCCTCAGATTTAAGCATTCTTTTTATTTTTAATTTCCTTGGTTACCTTCCTACTGAGCCACATTGGTTTCAATCTGTTGCTTTTATAGTTATTACACGGTGGAATATATTGTGACGTGCACTTTTCTAGTGTTTGTTTAAAGATATTCCACTTATCCTCAGTGTTTTTCCCATGAAAGTGTTTCTGCCAGTCAATGGCATTGAGAGCTTCCTTTATTTTAGTGATGTTGGCCTTTTTAAAATGATATGTTTTAGCATGCCCCCTATGAATGTGTTTTTTTGAGTTTATTTCAAAAGACACTGGGCAGTATTACATAGTTGGTGCCATCTTAACCAGAGCTGTTGTAAACTTCCCAGAGCCATTATAGCCTATGGAGGATTTAAGTTTACAACAGCTCTGGTTAAGTTAGCACCAACATTGTAACACTGCCCACTATATTATAATCACTGTTTCCCAACTTCTCCCTTACATGAATATTTGAGAAAAGATTGGCATTATTTGTTATAACCAGATCTAGACATTTATCCTCTCTAGTTTGTGTTTCTACCAGTTGTGTCATGAAGGTATCATTTGACAGGTTCAGAAACCGGATTCCTTTCACTGAATTACTAGTCCCACTATCCCAATTAATGTCTGGGTAATTAAATTCTCCAATAATTAGAGTGCTACCCCAATGTGCAGCCTTCCTAATTTGCTCTAATAGTCGTTCTTCCTTATCATTATCTATATTAGGAGGTTTATAGCATATGCCAACCAATAGTTGACTTCCCTGTTTATTCCCCAAATAAATATTTACCCATAAGTATTCCACATTTCCCTCATCGCTTACCAGGTGTGTAATATTTGGCTTTAAATCCTGATTTACATACAAACATACTCCACAACCTTTCTTATGTTTCCTATCCCTCCTAAACAATGCATGACCATGTAAGTTTACAGCCAAGTTGTGTGTTTCAGCCCACCACGTTTCTGTTATACCTATTATGCCATATTGCTTAGTGTATGCTATTGCCTCTAGTTCCCCCATCTTGTTATTGAGGCTCCTTGCATTAGCAAGCATACATTTAATATTGGCTCTACCCACACATGCTGAATGTGACTTTACATTGCATGCCTCCACTGTTCTGACATTACCCATCCCCCCATCTCCACCCCCATAGTCTGAGCTGAAACCCATCCACTATCTGTTCTGTCTCCATTTCCTAAGCTTCTGTATCCCCCCCCATCACTAGTTTAAAGTCTCCTCCAACCTTTTAACCATCCTGTCCCCCAGCACAGCAGACCCTCTTCCATTCAGGTGCAATCTATCACGACTATACAGATTGTACCCCAATGCAAAATAAGCCCTGTGCTCTGGAAACCAAAAGTCCTCCTTCCTGCACCAAGTCTGAGGCCACGCACTGAGCTCCCTGTTCTCCTGGTGCCTTTCCACTGTAGCGCATGGCACAGGTAGTATCTCAGAAAATACTACCTTGGAGGACCTCTTCTTCAGTTTACTCCCTAGTTCTCTGAACTCATTCTTCAGGTCCTTCCATCTTCCTCTCACTTTGTCATTGGTACCAATATGGACAAAGACAGCTGGGTCATCTCCAGCCCCTCCCAATAATCCATCCACTCGGTCAACCACATACCTAACACAGGCACCCGGCAGACAGCCAAACTGTCCAGTTAAGGCGGTCATAGCGACAGATTACCCTATCTACTCTTTAATAATAGAGTCCCCTACCACCACAACCTGCCTAGGCTTACTTGCCCTCTTTATCCCTCCCTTACTTGGTGGGCTGATCCCCTGCTGTTAGAGGGAGCAGCCTCCTCCAGTACTACTACACCTGAGCCGATGCACCGATTATCTTCGCTCAAAGGGGCAAATCTGCTTGTGTGTGCAAGATCAGGACTAGCCAACATTTTCCTGTCCCCCTGCTACCACGTGTCACTGACACCCAGCTACAAACCTGCTCCCCAGTTAACTCCACTCCTCCCATACCACTAGCTTCCTCAACTATACTTTGCTCCATGAGAAGCAGGCCCCTCTCAAGATTGTAAATCTGCCTCAGCGATACGATTTGCCCTTCCAGATCTCCAATATGAGCGTCCAGAAGAGCTGCATGCTCACACTTGCTACAGAGATATGGAACTGGAAAGATTCCTCCAGACCTGCATACATGCAGCATGATGTGCACTGAGTCAAACCTCCAAGCTTGCTAGCACTCATACCCCTCAACAAGATAACAAATATATAAATAATTCCTGTTATTTCAACTCCTGTTTTTAAACTCCTACTTGCAAATAGACCACTGACAAGCAAGCCCTTGTGAGCAAGCTCAGTGAGTTGCCAATGAGTTTATGTAGCCACACAAGTGAAATCACCTGACGGGAACCCCCCCCCCCCCAATTAACAAGTCACCAGCAGCACACAGGAAGAAAAGAAACACACACACATAAAAAAAATCCCCAAAAAGAGAAATTAAGCAGAAAGATAAATAAAACCGAGGTTTCTCTCCCTCAAGAGAATACAAACCACAGACCAGTAAAGGTAGAACTCCTGTTTTTAAACTCCTACTTGCAAATAGCCTACTTGGGGAAATAGGCCACTGACAAGCAAGCCCTTGTGAGTTTATATTTTCTTAACTAAACATACATGAGGAAAACAAAGTACATGTAAGATATCGACAGCATAAAAGAAACAAATTGCAACAGCAATATTGTTTTACTCGACTTTACCAAGGTTGACCAAAAGGTGGCAACTTTCCAATATTAAACGACTATACAACCTATGTAGGGCCATATTACAAAGTTGGTGCTAACTTAACCAGAGCTGTTGTAAACCTAAAACCTCCATAGGCTATAATGGCTCTGGTAAGTTTACAACAGCTCTGGTTAAGTTAGCACCAACTATGTAATATTGCCCATAATCTTTGAGAACCTTTCCAAATCACTACATTTGGTGTTCTACAGTATGACTTTGTATTATTTTTCCTAACTTTAAATTGAACAACAAAGCCAGTTACAATGGTGTGATGTTTGATTTTGTTTTGTAGGCTGCCAGTCGAGAAGTGGAGCGAGACTTTGATTCTGTGTATTCACGCCTTGTCTTGTGTAAAACCTACAGGTAACTCAATCCTGTCAGCAAAACATCCTTTTGTTCCTTTATACAGAGCCAATATTTGTAGGTTTAAAGAAAAAATGGGGTTATGTTTTTGTCATGGGCAAAGATTTTTAACCAGGATAAGTCAAGGAGCAGTTCCACAGTTATTGTGAAACTGCAATTATCTAGAAACATTGCACAACAACAGTGTTTACTACTTCACTGTTACTATTTTATTATGCTGAGGAAATTTTACATGTAAAATTATTGATTTTGATATGGTATATACAAACATAAATATAAAGTTCCCCAACTGGTATTTTTAGAGTCAGGGTTCTCTTTACAGCATAGAACATACCAGGTTATTCAAAGAGAGCTGATCTAGCTCCGAAATTGCACTGAACAATGAATTTCCTCGTATGGTGCAATTCCGTGGCCATTCGGCTATTCACAAAGCAAAGCAAATTTTGGCAAATTGCCAGCGAAATATGGTGCTGTTCCACGTCAGTGAACTCCCCCATAGAGAAGTAATGGTTAACCTATTCAGAGAACACTGAACAGCAGTGAAATGCCCTGATGTTCGGTGGTTTCATTAGGCAGGTTTATTCAGGCAAATATGATAGGTTTCAATGTTGAACATATTCCCGTTTTTATCCAATATCTATTAAACTGTTTACTCTTTTAATCTGCAGCAGAAAGTCTCTTTCTTTCTAGAATTTTTTTATATATTTTTTATATATAGCTTTTTTCTTTCTTTCTGTAACAGACCTTTTTATTATTATTCATAGGACATTATATGGTAATTCCAGACATTTTCATCAAGTGTTTTTTTTTTAAAACAGCTTTTACATTTTGAAAGGTTAAATCGTTTTATTTATTTATTTCTAACTCTGTGCGTCGGTTTGGCATTTTCTCCGGCAGCTGGTTGGCGCTGTATTTGGCGAATTGTCTGCGTTTTCCGGACACATTCGGCGGGTTTGCGGAGGCTTATCGGATCGGGTCAGATCCGATAAATTCTGTGGGCTCCCAGCGGCTTATTGGATCGGAGTGAATCCCATAAACTGCCAGGACAAACCGCAATTATCGGATTCGATAATTTCGGCAGTTTTTCTGCTTTTTTTTTTTTTAAATCGACAGTTTCGCAGTGGCTTTTCACTGCATTTTAGGGACCCTGAGGTGAATGCTGAATTCACCGTAGGGTCAGGGAATTTGATTCCCCGAAGTGCGGGAAACGAGAGAGCACCAAAATGTCGGTGACATTCCGGTGCTCTCTGAATAACTCCTACAGTGGATTCTACAGCATGTGTGAAACATGGGTAGAATGTTCAGGTACATTCAAAACAGTTAAAGTTACAAGTATTTATGAATACAACAAGTTCTGTGTTGCTGTACAATGGGTCAGACAGAACAACAAATATACATACAAATGTGTGGTATCCTCTGTCTGGCGCTACACGTTTGATATTGTAGTCTTGAATGGATCTACAGTAATATGTATTCTCCAATCTTGAGTATTCGTACTAATTGCTAGTACAAAAATGGTCCTGAATTAAACATTTAAGCAATTTGATTTTAGGATACAAGTGCTTTTAAAAACATTCCTTTTTATCATTCAAAAGAATATAAATAACAACAACCACAGTATATACATATATATATATCAAGTGCATGTGGTGGGTGTGCAATCTGTTTCCTCCTAGTGGAGAAAAAAAAGTGTGTGTGCAAAACCGTAAAAACAGTATGTATTTAGTGTGCTGGGGATTTCTTATGCTTTGCTATCTGTTGCCTCCTAGAGGCAAAAAGTGTGTTGTGCAAAACAGTACACATGTCCACATTCAATGTGCTGGAGGTTTCTGGTGCTTCCTTGCCACCTGGTGGCTTAAGTTGGTAGTATGCCCTTTGTTTTAAAGCAATGGGCTGTTAACCTTATCAGAGTTCTTCTGTGCTTGCAGAAAATTGGGTGGGGTAAATAATTGCCCCTAATTTCTTTATTGTTGGTGGATGGTTGATCATCTTGCTTCAGGGTGTCAGGTTCTGCTGTGATCCTCCTAAGGTGGTGAGGAGCCTAAGGGGTGTCAGGCTCACTTATCTTGCTCTTTTGGCCCATAAAGGTGGCCAAGTTCCTTCTTTCACTCCTTTTCTTCTGCACTTCCTAAGGTGGATCAGTCTCAGATCTGGACTGCTCCTGGGTCTCTGGGATCTCTGCGCCCGCTGTCATGTGATCACCAAAAAATCCAGAAGGCGATGGACTATAAAATAGAAAGGGGTTTATTGATAAAACATAAAATACAATAAAGTGGGGGTCTCCAGAAAACGTTTCACCAGTCTCTGCTGGCCCCATCGTCTTCTGGATTTTTTGGTGATCACATGACAGTGGTCGCTGATGACCAGTCATATTGTAGTCGAAGAAGTTGTGGTGGAGGGGACTGATTCTCATTATCCTTTCAAGGGGGTTGTGAAAGTTGCAAGGCCTGTAAATTTTGCAATTTATTTATTTATTTATTTATAAAGGATTTTACCAAGAAGGATGCATTGAGATTTCTCTTGTTTTCAAGTATGTCCTGGGTTCAAGAACATTGAAGTGTTACAGTTACAGAAATACAAAGTAATACAATGCAAGATATTAAAAAAACAACACAAATATACAGATTAACAGGTGCTTGTATGTTACTTATGGTTCTCCAAAAGTTTCTAGGGTTTGATATTTTATTGTTTAGATTTTCATTGAAGTAATGGGCTTTGGCCATTTTTGTTTGTTTTGTGCATTCATTCCGATATTTTCGGTATTCGTAGTGATCGTTCATGGAACCAGTACTCTTGAAATATGACCACAGTGAATCTCTAAGCTGGTACATTAGTGTAAGATCAGCTGTAACCCAGGGGAGATGAGTCCCTTTTACTCGCACTTTATGCAGCGTGGCATGGGAATTCCAGACTTGCAGGAGCTCAGACTGAAAGTATTCAACTGCACAGTCTAGGTCTGGGATTAGGTTTAGCCTGCATGTTATATATGGGGTGAAGGGACATAGGGGCTGCCAAAGTACAAAGATCTCTATAATGAAGGAGGGAACGGGAGAGCTGCAGTAACAGATGTCCTATAGGCGTTAGACCCTTTAATTGCTAAAACCGAAAGGCTGGGGCTGAGGAACCATTCTGGAAGGCCGGTTGCGTAGCAGAAGTTGGAAAATTTAGGTTTTCCAGGACATTCCGAGAGACTTACGAGCCTTATGCCACGCAACCCATCCCACAGAGAGGAGAGGATTAGACCTCAGAGAGGGAGGTAGCGAGGAAGAGAGGGAGGTGCAGGAAAGCCAACAAGGATAGTGCGTAAGACATGGCTTGGTCCAGGGCATAATCCGTGAATGTAGAGGAGTCAGTAAACCAGCCACCATCCGGCGATATAGGGCTGCCACATTATAAGATTTGACATCAGGCATGTTAACATTCTCCAAAGTATAGGATAATTTAAGCTTGTCCAATGCTATGTGTATCCTCCCCCCACTCCAGATGAATTTAGAAAACAACGAATGTATGGCGGAGACATTTCTTCTTTTAAGGAGGATAGGCAGCATTTGAATAGGGTACAGTGTGGAAACGCAACCATCTTTATCAGGCTGCATCTACCCAGATAAGACAGTGGAAGTATATCCCAGTAAACCAACAATGCTTTAAGCTGGGCGATAAGTGGTGGGATGGTAACCTCATAAAGCCTTGCGATGTCAATCGGGAGGAGGCTGCCCAAGTATTTAAATACACACTACCTACACCATTGAAAAGGGAAGTGGTCCAATGCCAGACCCTGATTGGCAGGACCCAAAGGTATGGCCAGTGTTTTATTGTAGTTAATTCTGAAGAGGCCATATGAAAAGCTCCCTAATACTCTAGTACGGCTGTGATTGCCTTGTCAGGGTGAAAGAGAAACAAGAGTAAATCATTGGCAAATGCGACCACTGGGACCTCTAGGGAGCCCACCCCAATACCTTTGAATTCAGGTCATGTTAGTAAGTTACGCAGTAGTGGTTCGATTGCCAGATTTAAAAAAAGGAGGGATAGGGGACAACCTTGGCGCATGACACATTCCAATACAAAGGGATTGGAGTTAAGACCATTAGTCGTTACAGTCTCTGAGGGAAACCTATACAGGTTCAACATTGACATGCCAAAAAAATAATACTTTAAAAATATTTGTAAGTATGACCAATATATTCTGTTGAATGCCTTGCCCGCATTGGAACTGAGAACCAGATCAGACAAAATGGCAGGCAGCCATTCGATGCCCATAAGATTGCCAAAGCTCGTTCTAACATTCTGGGTGGAGTGGCAACCCTTAAGAAAGCCTGTTTGGGTAGGAGAAATAAACGTGGCTAGAGGCGTCTGTAGACAGTGTGCCATAATGCCTGACAGAATTTTGAGATCAATATTCAAAAGGGAAATTGGGCAATAGGAAGTAATTAGTAAGGGGGTCCTTATTTGGTTTGGGGAGGACTATGATTCTGGAAGTATTGAAGGACTTTGTGGGTTCTTTGCCGTGTAGGATATTATTATATAAAGTGGTGAGATGGGGGACTAAGTAACCACTCAGTAGTTTATAAAACTCTGCTGAAGAGCCATCCAAACCAGAGGCCTTGTGGAGATGGAGACAGAATATGGCTGTGCAAATTTTGGTAGGGCAGATCGGGCGTTTAATTTATCTCTGACTTCCAGATCTAATTCCAGTAAATCGGCATCCAGAAAAAACTTTGCTTGTACTTCCCAATTGTCTTTTTCAACCTTGTAAAAATACTCAAAGTTGTCCCTAAAGTAGTAATTAATTGTAGTCCGGTCGTTCAGAATCTCACCACTGGGAGTCTTTATTTTCGAAATGGGAGGGGTCGATTGTCAGTTGCAATTTCAGAAGGTTAGCCAAGATTTTTCTGGTGAAATTAGAAATATTGGGCCCTCTCCTCAATTATCGTGGCGTATAGCCGCTTACGTGCCTTACATTTGTCAGCTGATTGAGCAGTGGGGTGGGTTAAGTGGGATCTATAGGAGTACAACAGAGAGAAATGGGCGGCATGCAACCTGTGTTTGACCTCCTTGTGTATGCGAAAAACATATTCAATAATACAACCCCTCATAACTGGCTTGACTGTCTCCCAGAATAGGTTAATGTCGTCTAAATGCTCTATGTTGTCATCGAGATAGTTATTCCAACAGCACTCCATGTGTGCCCAAAACCCCTCTGATTTAAGGAGCGAACCAGGAAAAGCAAATTATGTGACCGTGGGAGGGGGAAACTAAGCCTCAAATCAACCGTGACTGCAGCATGGTCAGAAATATGGATCATGCCTATAGAGGCATCATCTATGGCATGCTGTAATGAGGAGGACAAGAGGAACCTATCAATTTGCGAGAAGGCGTTGTGAGGATGGGAGTAGAACAAATAGTCCCTACCCTCTGGGTTGAGGTACCTCCACGCATCTACAAGGGTTAGATGATCTTTAATGAAATTGGGTTCATTGGTGGACTGTTTGGTAGAGGAGGACTTACTAGCATGTGATCGGTCCAAGACCACATTAAAGTCTCCACCCACGATACAATATGTGAAATTAAACTGAAGGAGTCTCACATATAGGTCAGAGTAGAACTGGAGGTGTGGAGCATACACATTTACCACAGGTACCTTTCATCTTGGATGGTCACCAACAGAATGGAAAACCTACCCAATGGGTCTACATTAGGCTCCTCCAAAACCTCATGGGGGAAAGATTTGTTTAATAAAATAGTGGTGCCTCTTTCATTTTATTTTTTAAAATGTTTAGTTTTATTGAATTTTCACAGAAAAGAGAAAAAAAAGGTATACATAAGATAAGGTCAAATAATGCCATGCAAAACAATTGCTGTTGTGAGCATATGTCAGAAACAATCCGTTTAGCGTTACTCAAACTGTAGGTATCATAATAAAGGTGATAACACTGCATTGCAACAAAACAGTATATCCAAACAATAAAGACGGAAATAAAGGTCAATTATCTCACCAACTACTCACGTGTTAAAAAAGAGGAAGTCCCCACCTATTCGGGCTATCGCGTGTCCGATGAGGTGTTGAGTGGCCGGGTGCCGTATCGGTTGGGGATACCATAGTGCATCCACTCAAACCACCTTAAATTATGAGTGGCCAAGTTGCCGTCAGAGGAGTAGATTAGTTCCTTAAGCACTCTTTTCAACGGCGTTCAGCCATTCGTTAACCGTTGGAGGAAAAGGGTCCTTCCAGTGCACGGGGAGCAAAGCTTTTTCTGTATTCAGTAGTCTGACCAAGACTGATTTCTTCTACACGTAAGCAGGAAATGCCGCAACCTACCAGGGTGGGAGCGTGGTGCCACTATTCCTCTGTGAACTCCGCTTGAGAGGGACGCCGGTGTCCCTAATTCATCCGAAAATAAGAAAAAGCAGGGCTTCAAGCTGGAGGTAGTGCAGGAGAAAATTTATTCAGGGGGAAAGCAACCCCACTAAACGTGACGTTTCGGCACAATGACCTTAATCATACAAGGAATTAAAAATGGGGCCTCCCATAAAAATACATCACATACTGGTTAACCAAACAATTAGACAATCAAGTGCTGGTTATCAAATAATTAAACAATTGTGCAATCGAGCACTCAAATCAAAGACTCTCCTTGCACATATAATGGGTGAGTCCCTCCCAACTCGTAATAGTATGAGGAAGCATTTTCAACACACAATACAACTTCGTTTTACCTATCTTTTTTCTATTACCCTTTTTTTTTTTAAAAAAAATTGCATACATATAACGTATATGTGCTATATAAACTACATACAGCAGAGAAAAAAACAGCATAACTAACAGGGCTTCTTTTCAGGGGGTACTCAGTACCGGCACCTCACCACTCAGTACCGGCATGTCACCACCAGCCAGAACTTACATGATACTCCTCCCTCCTCATGCAGTGGCAGGCAGAGAATCGGAAGCGCTCGGCAGCTCATGTTGCTCCTGAACGCTTCCGATTGTCAGGAGTGTATGTAGGGACTGATAACCCCCCTCCCCCAGTAAGTGACAAGTGAAAGCTGCTCCCCCTCTCTCTACAGCCGCTGAAACTTTGAACAGCTTGGGGAGGGGGGGTGTGCAGCATGTTTACACACGTGGAGCTCATACACACTGCGCATTAATGTGAGTGTCATTGCTGTGGAGCTCATACACACTGCACATTACTGTGAGTTTCATTGCTATGGAACTCATACACACTGCACATTACTGTGAGTTTCATTACTGTGGAGCTCATACACACTGTGCATTACTGTGAGTTTCATTACTGTGGAGCTCATACACACTCTGCATTACTGTGAGTTTCATTACTGTGGAGCATTACTGTGAGTTTTATTGCTGTAGAGTTCATACATACTCAGCAAAACTGTGAGTTTCATTGCTGTGGTGCTTACAAATGCTAGGGGATTATCCACTCGGGGTTAAATTTCACTACCGCGAACGGTAACCCCGAGCCACACTCGGGCTTCTTATACTCACCTCACTCTGCACTCCCTCGCTGTCCCTCGTAGTGTGATCACGGCGACTTGCTTCCTGGTAACGCTCCCTGCGAGTCATGAGATGCAGGGGGGCAGGACCAGGCAGCAAACTGTAAAAAAAAATATTTCAATGTAATTTTATATGACTACATTGTTGTTTTATATACTGGAATAAATGTTTTTACTTCAAAATCCACTTGAAGTGCAGATTGGTGATTCCAACTGGCGTATTCTGGTCCAAAGAAGCTGACCACATCGCTATTCCACTGCCCACTATACTGAGCCACTTGATTGGGAGAGGCTCAGAAAATTGTGAGTATATATACCACACATTAATCGTCATGGTATAAGAACAGCGATATTTGCACAAGGGAGATTTTTTTCTTTTTTTTAAGTGCCCAAAGTGTCACCTATTGAAGATCCGAGTGTGAACTATCGTATGTCAAGGGGTGTGACCCCCCCAGAGCGGTCAAGAGGTGATTCATCGTGAGCCATTTTAGGGTTCCCCCCTTGTGAGTTTTATGTACAAAGTACATCCATTCAATTGCGACTGATTTAAACAATATTGCACCATCGAGTTTTCCTTTTTTTTCAACTAATAGGCTTTGTGCTGAAGATTGTTATTTTTCTAAAGAATAAGACGAACATTGTTGAAGTATAAGTGTGCTCACACCGGGCCTAGTGCCCATTTGTTTTTGCTGTTTATTATATGTATGGGGTATACATGGGTGTTTGAGCTGCAAAAGTATATAACATCATTGAATTAAAACTAGCGCCACGTATCTCTCTATATATAATCTAATGGATATATATTGCCCCCAGCTCATACATGGGCATATACTGCCCCCAGCTCATACATGGGTATATATTGCCCACAGCGCATACATGGGTATATACTGCCCCAGCTCATACATGGATATATACTGCCCCAGCTCATACATAGGTATATTTGCCCCAGCTCATACATGGGTATATACTGCCCCCAGCTCATACATGGGTATATACTGCCCCCAGCTCATACATGGGTATATTTGCCCCAGCTCATACAGAGGTATATTTGCCCCAGCTCATACATGGGTATATTTGCCCCAGCTCATACATGGGTATATATTGCCCCCAGCTCATACATGGGTATATACTGCCCCCAGCTCATACATGGGTATATACTGCCCCAGTTCATACATGGGTAAATACTGCCCCCAGCCTATACATGGGTATATTTGCCCCAGCTCATACATGATTATATACTGCCCCAGCTCATACATGGGTATATACTGCCCCCAGCTCATACATGGGTATATATTGCCCCAGCTCATACATGGGTATATACTGCCCCAGCTCATACATGGGTATATTTGCCCCAGCTCATACATGGGTATATACGGCCCCCAGCTCATACATGGGTATATTTGCCCCCAGCTCATACATGATTATATACTGCCCCAGCTCATACATGGGTATATACTGCCCCCAGCTCATACATGGGTATATACTGCCCCAGCTCATACAAGGGTATGTATACGGCCCCCAGCTCATACATGGGTATGTATACTGCCCCAGCTCATACATGGGTATATACTGCCCCCAGCTCATACATGGTTATATACTGCCCCCAGCTCATACATGGGTATATACTGTCCTAGCTCATACATGGGTATATTCTGCCCCCAGCTCATACATGGGTTTATACTGCCCCAGCTCTCACCTGCCAGGCCCCGCCCGCCGGCGTGCTTCTCAATCTCCACGTGGAGAGCGGCCGCTTACACGCAGCTTGGCTGCTCACCGGGAACCAGGCGAGCGGCCAAGCTGCGTGTATATATTGCCCCCAGTTCTCACCTGCCAGGCCCCTCCCACCGGCGTGCTTCTCAATCTCTACGCGGAGAGCGGCCGCTGACACGTAGCTTGGCTGCTCGCCGGGAACCAGGTGAGCGGCCAAGCTGCTGTCAGCGGCTGCTCACCTCGTGGAGGGTGAGAAGCACCCCTGCGGTGGTTGGATGCACGCGCACCCAGCAGTACTCTGGTTGCGTGCGCATTCGAAGATGGCAGTGTGGCGACGGACATGCCGCCGTCTTACTGTTTTATAGTTTAGATTGAATTAAAACAGAAATATTTTTAAAATTAGAGCCTATGGGATTTGCCTGAATAAATCTGCCATATGAAACCACCAAACAGCAGGGCAATTCGGCAACTTTTCACTGCTGTTTTTTTGTTCTCTGAATAGACAAAGCATTGCTTCTCCCCTCGAACAGGCATCGAACAGGCACCGTTTGTGCAGGCAATTCATCACAATTTGACGAATTGCCTGCTCTCTGAATAGTCGAATGGCCCCGAAATGGTACTGTTCACTGAAATTCAGCATTCGGTTACAATACGGGGCCACATTTACTCTCTTTGAATAACCCTGATAGCTTCCATACCCTCGTTATTGGCAATCGAGGTATAAAGACCGGTGACATCTCATGTGAATAGTATTGCTGGTACCTCCAATTTCAAATTCTCAAGACGACCCAGGACATCCTTACTGTCCCAAATAAATGATCTTGTGTGTGTCACTAGTGGCTGGAGAATCCTTTCAAAGAAGACCGTCAGGGGCTGAAGCACTGAGTCCGTGCTCGCCACTATCGGTCGACCTGGAGGGTTCTCCAAACCCTTATGGATCTTCGGCAATATATATATATATGTGCAAGGAGACTCTTTGATTTGAGTGCTCGATTGCGCAACTGTTTAATTATTTGATAACCAGCACTTGATTGTCTAATTGTTTGGTTAACCAGCATGTGATGTATATAATAGGAGGCCCCATTTCTAATTCCTTGTATGATTAAGGCCATTGGGCCGAAACGTCACGCTTAGTGGGGTTGCTTTCCCCCTGAATAAATTTTCTCCTGCACTACCTCCAGCTTGAAGCCTTGCTTTTTCTTATTTTCTGATTTCTTATACACGTCTGTTTCAAGTGGAGTATGGTACAGTAGGAATACTTCAGGGGCGAACAGTATGGGGTCCGAGACCAAGTCTGAGATAATGCCATGAATCTGTTGCCAGAAAGGTATCATAACTGGACAGTCCCACCAGATATGTATCGTGGTGGCCCCCCTCATCGTGGTGGCCCCCCTCAGTCTGCAGCACCAGCAGGAGGCGTCAGTATTCTGGAACATTTTCATCAGTTTAGCGGGTGTGCGATGCCACCTGGTCAGCAGTTTGTATGCTGATTCTTCCAATCTAGTCGCCCTGGAGCTAGAGTGCAGATCTTTTCCCATTCCTCATCAGAGGAATGGGAAATGCATGCATTGCAATCTGCATGCATTGTATACAGAGATCGGTCTCCCAGTCGGTCCGGAAGTGTTGAGGGGTGTTGCGGGTGGGTTGTTTAAAGGAATACAATAATGTAGGGCTGGTAACCATTAAAATTTTTGTGTTCGATTAATCGATTTTTTTTAATTGATTAATTTTGATTAATTATAACGCACATACAGATCCAACTACTTTTAGCTGATCTGCATGCATTGCAACTCTGCATTAGTCAGTGGTAAATGTGGTATACACTATATACAATCACCCGACACTGGTTAGTTTCAACAATCCATGACTTTACTTCACAGTTCACACAAATACATCTTAAATTCAAACTGTAGCACTGACGTAAGTTATTATATTGCCCCAGCTCACACATGGATATATTTGCCCCAGCTCACACATGGATATATTTCCCCCAGCTCACACATGGATATATTTCCCCCAGCTCATGCATGGATATATTTACCCCCAGCTCACGCATGGATATATTTGCCCCCAGCTCACACATGGATATATTTGCCCCTGCTCACACATGGATATATTTGCCCCAGCTCACGCATGGATATGTTTGCCCCCAGCTCACGCATGGATATATTGCCCCAGCTCACGCATGGATATATTGCCCCAGCTCACGCATGGATATATGGCCCCAGCTCACGCATGGATATATGGCCCCAGCTCACACATGGATATATGGCCCCAGCTCACACATGGATATATGGCCCCCAGCTCACGCATGGATATATGGCCCCTAGCTCACACATGGATATATTTGCCCCAGCTCACACATGGATATATGGCTCCCAGCTCACACATCTGCCGCCGCATGCTTTGCGCCGCATGTTTGGCTCCCTATGAGCGTCTGAAGGCATGGAGTTTGGCCGCTCGTCTGGGGGAATCACGTTTCCAGCCGTGATCTCGCTAGAACGCGGCTGGTCACGTGGTTCCCCCCAGCGAGCGACCAAGCTCCATGCCTTCAGATGCTCATAGGGAGCCAAACACGCGGCGCAAAGCACGCGGCGCCGTCGCTGCGTGCTTTGCGCCGCCGGTCGATTTTAAAATATTTTTAGTCAACCAAAACATTTTACGATTAATCGATAGATTAATTGTTAATTTCTGAAGCCCTACAATAATGATATGCCATGTAAAGGGACCATACCTAAGCTGCACAATTTTTCAAATTCAGTATGAGGTCTCTGAAAGTCCAAGAGAGGTGCAAGTTGTCTTAGGCTACTACTAAAGTGGTGATGTGGAATTGCGTCAAGAACGAGTCAGGGAATGATAGGGAAATCGCTGACAGTTTCTTAGGTCCATCTCCCCAGGGCAAAGATGGGCGGTGTAGGTGGGCAGTAGGTGTACAGGCATCAGTGGGGAGAGAAAGGGGGCAATGGAGGTTTGCCTAAGGAGGCGCCACCACACTATCAGCGTGGGCAGGACCGTCAGATGGTCTGTTAGACACGTACGTACGGGCGAGTGTGATGGAAATGCCCTCTTCTGCCTGTCCTGCTCTCCAGACATCCCCTCGTTGCGGTCAGCCCGGCTACTGGTAACGCGGTCTGCAGCGCCTCGAGCAGCATGACCCGCTGGTTCCTGCCCGTTGGGAGACCTGGAATAGTTGGTATGGTGATCCAGTTCGCGTAGTGTTCCGATTCGCAAAGTGATCCGGTTCACATATTGATCCGGATCGCAGCTGGAAGCCGCGAATTGGCTGAAACCGGCTCCATTTTGTGCCATGCAGTCCTTTGTCCCTGGGACCCATGGCTGGCTTGGGGAAATGGCGTTCTGGGGTTGGGGAGAACAGAGCAAACAACAAAGTGAGTCTTTACAGCACACAGTAACAGTAAAAAACATGTTTAAAATCAAATCACACCACACAATAAATGAAACTAAAGTCTTTGTAGTTGGAGCAGGGAGCACTAAGTCAGTTCCATGACAGCGAGGAGTTCCGGTAACCAAGGAAGCTCTGCCAATGCTATGCGAGAAGCCTCCGCTTCCAGTGTCACCCACTGGTTGTCCTGGCCCACTCTAACTGATGCAGCAAAGGAGTTGAATGATAGTACACAAGCATGTTTGGCAGGCCCGCCCCTCCCTTGTGTTTTGGCGCTGTGAGGATTTCGTGGCTCATCCGAGGTGCTTTGCCTCCCCAAGAAGGCAAAAGACGCTCCTGAAGTGAAGACGCTCTTGAGGCGTTTAAAGTATGTGTTTGGAACGGAGATTGGCAGGGTTTGAAAAATATATAGAAGTCGTGGCAAAATGTTCATTTTCAAAACCACTATCTGACAGAACCATGTTATGTGAGGTAGCTGCCAGTTATGGAGGTCCTTCTCCACGACCGTCAGAATGGGCAAATAGCCTGAAAAAGGTCTGAGCAACTGGGGGTTAGATTCAAGCTAAAGTAGCACAAAGACCCCTTACAATTCCGGAAGGGGTAAGAAGCGGATAGATTGAACTTTAGGGCATCCGAGCAATTAACGGCCAGGAGTTCTGATTTCCCAAAGTTAATTATAAGATTACTCAGGGCGCTATAATCACGGAAAGCTGCCATGGCATTAGGAAGGGATATAGTTGGTTGAGAGATCCGTCGGGACCTCCCACGTGCCAGCCGAGGAAGCAGGAGACACCGATTCCACGGTCTGGGAGTTCCAGCGCCATGTTGGGACTTGCACATCGATCCTGTGGCTCCTCCGGCGGAGCAAGGTAGGTAGTGCTGGATGGAGTTGGGAGAGGAGCTCACCTGGCAACCTCTCTGTCCCCGGTGTCTGTGGGGTGCGTTTTGATTTGCCCATCGTGGGTATATGCAGCTTTGGTAGCAGGTTGTGCAGGGTTTAATGCGGAGCTCACCTCTCAAGCGGCCATTCTATTCTGCGTCAAGGCCACGCCCTGCGGTGCCTCTTTTCTTATTCCCAAACGGAGCAGAGATTTGATAGCCAATCCAGGGGGGGCTTGTAAGCAATTGGCAGAGGAAAACCAGTGGGACTCCTGGAGGAAAATTATGTTGGGTTTTAATTTAGACAATAACCTTTTTTCACCTTTTTTCTTTTTATACGGGAGTTCAGCCGCTCCACATTCCATGAAACAAGTCTGAAGGAGACTTTGTTAGAGGGCATTGGTGTCATCATGGTAATCTAGTTGGGAAGGGAGTTTGACGACAAGCATCAAAAGTAGCACAGCAAGGAGTACCCTCTCCTAAGGGGAAAAATGAGGACGTCTGAGCTGCAATCCTGCTTCCATGCAAAGGGGGGTATGGAGAGAATTTGTTAACCTGAACCTAGTTTTTGAATACTTTTCTTATGGAACCAAAACATATTTAATCAACGTTGTGGAACAATAAACAGGGACAGAAACCAACATGTGAAACATCGCCTTAAGCGTACCATGGAATGTCCAACACACTCAGCGGAGCTCCCTGGTGCGCCTCCTTGTGAGAGGGAGAAGCTGTGTCGGACATCTCTGCTCATCCTTCTCTCTGCGCGTGATAGGGTCAGCGAAGGAAGGTGTTTACAGTGCTCCAAAACAAAGCGCCCCAGGTCGTCCCGGAACTGAAAAACTGGGGAAATGACCCCTCAAAAAATAAAATTTGGAATTGGGTAGGAAACCATTGCGCCCCAGGCAAGGCTGGGGCTTGTGTAAAAAAAATTAAAATAATAATATTTTTTTAAAAAAAACTAAATGTGAATAAGAAGAATTGTAGCTCCAAATGTTTTAACCGCACGGAGGAAACTGGATGCAAATCCGCCAGGCCTCAGAAGGCAGTGTTTACAAAAATTAGAGTATTATCCCCGGTCCCAAGAGCTGAAAGATTGAAGTTTGCCGAGGGTGAAAGCACAAGGTGTGACGGAACAAAATGCCCCAGGAGTTCACAAAAAACAGTGGGGAGAGCAAGCCGTCAGAGAGCCCCAGACAAAGCTGGGGTCAGACAAATTACGTGGGAGCACTAGAATAAATCAAAATATGCTCCTATTTCTTTCCTGTCTCCTCCCTCAGTCTGTTCAGTTCGGGGGGGCAGAAGGTTCAAGTGGCAGTGGGTAAAAATGTGCTGTACCCCAGGAAACCCGGTGCCAGAAAAATTTGTGGGACGCAAGGTAGATACACTCACCCTCGAAGCGGCTGCGGGCACAGGCGTTTGCAGAGTGTCCCCTTTCACAGCTCGCTTAGGCCCAGGTCTGAAAGATGGCCTCCACAGGACTAGGGGTCACAGCCACTAGGGTGCCAAGCAGCGGCAGAATAAAGGTACCTCCCAACTGGGCAGGTCGCCAGTCAGAATTCCTGTTGGTCCTCCCAGTGTCTGCGACTGAGCAGGGAAGACTGTAGTTCCAAAAGGTCCCGGGCCTACAGCTGGGACGGTCAGCCTCAGTGCGGACTACTGACTCCTGGGGAACGCTGCGTCACCAGGAATCATGAATGAGCAGTCCGATGGGAGCATCAAGCAGTCAGGTCGGCTTGTCAGTGGAAATGCAACCCAATGGGGGGCTCAGATCACCCGCCAGCAGGCAAATCAGAGCAAGTGAGAGCAGAGCTAAACTAAAAGCGGCCATATGCAAGGCCCACCTCCTAGAAGTCCTGTGTTGTGTTTTTTTAATGGAATGTATTATTATTATTTCGTAAGAACATTACTTTTTAACTACTAATTAGACCGTTATAAATCTGAAAGCATCGTACACTGGCAGGGATCATTGTACCCATGTGGCTCTTCAATGGTTTCTCTGTTATGACTCATTAAGTCACATTATTACTGTACTGCACTCTGTGAGCCATTTTCAGTCTGCAAGTTAGGACATGTTTCTACATTTTAGGACTTGCTTTCTTAGCTTTTGAAGATTTGTTATGCTTTCCTGACTTGGTGGTGTAGATTCATCGTGTCTCGAATATAACGGGCGCTACGGCACTCACACAGGAGTAGCGAGGTTGAGATCTTATTGGACAGAATTATCTGCTCGATTGTAACAAAATAAACAGTATATTCAGACCTATACTCCAATGCCAAGGAGTATGACAAGAGAACCGAACTGCTACTAAGTTCCAAAGGTTTTGAGACCAACAGACAACTTAGAGCACACAACGATACAGAGGGCTGCAAGACTGGAGTGGGTGTACCAAGGTAGTTCATATGACAGTTAACGAATTGTGCAGACTGCAGGGCAGTCAATGACCGGATCAACTTAACGTTTTCTGTGAAACGAACACGAGTATGTTGTAACTTATAATTACCAGGGTCTTTTGACTCACATAACGGCGTAAGGATAGTACAAGCCCGGGTACACTTGACAGATTGAGCAAGATGAACATACGTAGAAACAAGCGGTATTTATATTGTGGATTGTACAAGTGTGCACGATCGTATATCAAGAACCTTGGGCCTGGAGCAGAACCCCGATAAGGCTATATATGATACACCAGAACAAGATGGGAAGTTCCCCAAGAGGCGAGTAAAACCCCAAGCAGCCTGCATAGGGTTAAACCAACAACGCACAGCACTAGCAACCGCTATAGCATGAAACATGAGAATAGTCAAAGACAAGCCGGGTCAAAATCAGGAGCAGGAATCGTAGATGTAAATGGGTCGGCAACGTAAACAGCAACGAGAATCAATAGGAAGAGATGCGGGAATGAACTCCACGTCAGGGCGACGAGGCAACTCCTCGCTCCCTGCTTTAAACCCGGCGGCTCCTCGTGACCATGCCAGGCCCGCCCCCTCAGATGCCGCTCGGCCATTACAAGGTGCTGGCACTCGACCAGCCAGTGGCACTGAACCATGCCCAAACCCCCCAGGGAGCACAGCAGGGGCTGAGGATGTAACAGAACCCCCCCGAAAATCGGACTCAGAACGACCACCAGGTGCTGAAGGATGATCCGTATGGAATTGACGAACAAGACGAGGCGCTTGGATTTCGCTGGCAGGCAGCCAAGAACGGTCCACATGCCCATAACCCTCCCAATCCATCAGCTATTGAAGGACACCTCGGACCACACGGGACCTCAAGATGGCACGAACCTCGTACTCCTCCTTACCCTGGGACTTGATAGGCAGAGGTGAAGCAGTGACTCTGGTGTAACTATTACAGGTAAGAGGTTTCAAGAGGCTAACATGGAATGCATTGTGAATACGTAAATATGGGGGTAAAGCCAAAGCATAAGAAACAGGGTTAATGCATCTTAACACCTTATAAGAACCCATAAACCTGGGAGCCATCTTCATGGACGGCACCAACAATTTGATGTTTCTGGTTGACAGCCAGTATACACCGGTGCAGGACCTCTGCGTCTGTCTGCTTTTATTTTTTGCTTTTGAATATTGGCCTCCATGATTTCTTTAACCTTCTCCCATGTCCTGTTAAATTTCAATTTTAGATAAACAAAAATATATATCCTATTATAATTACCATATATGGAATGCCATAAACCTTTTTCAAGTTTCTACTTATATAGCAAAAAGAAAGGACGCGCGCACGCCATGGCGGAAAGACCAAAATCAGCTACATATGAAATAGCTTCATCAGGTCATCTGAGTATTCCTTTGTTAGACAGATGAGTTTATTAGATCTCAAAGAACTTATAGCCAATCAACATACAGATACATTTCTACATCAGACGTCACATAGATTTTGCGGGCATTTCTAAGTTAACACAGGATATCTATTATAATCAACCCACTGGCTAGCCTCGAGAGGAAACGAGCTGAACAGACAGACTATTGCGACAAGAAGGGGGGGACAAGGGGGGAAAAGGATGGATGGAGACCACAACCCTGCATCAGAGCAAGCCCCTATAAATCGTACAGTAAATTAAAAAACTACCTATCATATTAAAATACATTTCATGTCCCTTTCAGATTATTCAGATGCTCGTCCAAGGCTGGCAACGTAGTACCTTGGAATACAGAGGGGAGCATGGGAGGATCATAACCATACACTGTACGGAAAGGTGATTGGCCTGTAGTTTCACTCACTGAGTTGTTTAGCGCAACCTCAGCCCAGGGTAACAGGTCTGCCCATTCACTTTGCTTTACAGACACGAAGCAACGCAAGTATTGGTCGACACTCTGGTTGGCTCTCTCTGCGGCCCCATTCTTCTGTGGGTGATAAGCCGAGGAGAATCTCAACGTGATTCCGATGTTGTCACAAAACCCTCGCCAGAAACAAACTGGGTTCCTCTGTCGGATACTATTCCCAGAGGAACCCCATGAAGTCTGACAATATTTTGCACGAACACTGGCACCAGCTCAACAGCTGAAGGAAGTTTGACCAGAGGCACAAAGTGCACCATCTTAGAGAATCTGTCTACCACGGTAAGGAAGGATCACGGCATGACCTTGGGACATAGGTAGATCGGTAATGAAGTCCATAGAGAGTTGGGACCAAGGTCTCTCAGGCACCGGCAAAGGCTGCAACAGACCTATAGGTAAGGACCTGGGATTCTTGCTTCTACAGCACACTTCACATGTGGCTATGTAGTCCTTGATATCCCTTCGCATACCTGCCCACCAGAAAGTTTTTCAATTGTGGCTAGAGTCTTAGTTATACCCATATGCCCATAAGGCTTGGAATCATGGTATATCATCATCATTTGTGTTCTCTCCTCAGGTACAAAGCCCTTACCAGGAGGTTTCTCAAGAGGAGCAACACCTTGGACAGTCTGAATTCTTTCCAACAATGGAGAACATACAGCCAGGACTGTGGTACCCAATATCCTCTCATGAGGAATGATGGGACTGTGGTCGAACGTATGTTGTTCATATGATTCGAATAGCCTGGACAAAGCAACAGCTTTCGTGTTTTTTGACCCAGGACGATAAGTCAACGAGAAATTGAAACTGGACAGGAACAATGACCAACTGGCCTGCCTGAAATTTAAATGTTTAGCGTCTCCCATGTAAACAAGATTTTTGTGATCTGTTATGATTATCATGGGATTCTTTGTACCTTCTAGCAAATAGCACCATTCCTTGAAGGCTGCTATAACTGTCAGTAATTCCCTATTCCCAATGTCAAAGTTTCTCTCTGCAGGTGTCATTTTCCTGGTGAAAAACCCACAGTGGTGTAACGATCACTCAGGACGCTCTCCCTGAGACAGAACTGCACCAATTCCTATCTCGGACGCATCTACTTCAAGCTGGAATGGCAAGCCTGGTTCTAGATGTCGTAGGATAGGTGCTGTGACGAATGCCTCCTTGAGTGACTGAAATGCCTGCATGGCTTGATCACTCCAGACCTGATTCTGAGCACTTTTCTTGGTCATGGCTGTGATTGGAGACACCACAGTAGAAAAACCTTTAATGAACCTCCTCTAATAATTCGTGAAGCCAAGGAATCTCTGTATGGCCTTCAGACCCTGAGGTAGTGGCCATTCTTTGATGGCGGATAGCTTTTTTGGGTCCATCTCAAACCCCTCAGGTGTGATGATGTAACACAGGAAATGAACTGAAGTTATGTCGAACAGACACTTTTCTAACTTGCAGTATAGTTTATTCTCCAGCAACCTTTGTAACACTGTCCGCACATGGGCATGGTGTGTGTCAACATCAGGAGAATAAATCAAGATATCGTCTAGATATACTATTACAAAGACTTGCAAACAATCCCTCAGGACATCATTTATAAAGTCCTGGAAGACTGCTGGCGCATTACATAATCCAAATGGCATGACCAGATATTCATAATGACCGCTCCTGGTGTTAAAAGCAGTCTTCCATTCATGGTCTTGCTTGACCCTTACCAAGTTGTAAGCACCGCGAAGGTCCAACTTGGTGTAAACCTTGGCACCTCTCAATCGGTCAAATAACTTGGATAATAACAGGATAGGATAGGCATTACGTATAGTGATTCTGTTTAACCCTCTATAATCAATGCAAGGTCTTAAATCCCCTTCCTTTTTTGATACAAAAAAGAATCCTGCTCCCGCAGGAGAGGAAGAACGATGAATGAACCCTCTAGCTAGGTTCTCTTTTATGTATTCTTCCATGATGTCGTTCTCTTTTTGTGAAAGTGGGTAGACATAACCCCTAGGAGGCATGGTGCCTGGCAGCAGATCTATAGCACAATCATAAGGCCTGTGAGGGGGTAGAATCTCAGATTTTCCCTTATCAAATACCTCTTTAAGATCATTGTACCACTTAGGTACCTCTGTGGAGAGTGGAGGAGCAGTGGCCACATTCAGACTGTCCACCAAAGTACTCATACCCAGACATCTAGACCAACATTTAGATTCCCATGATTCCAACTCTCCCATAGACCAGTTAACAACTGGATTGTGTTTTGCCAACCAAGGATACACCCAATACAATGGGTACTGTGGGCGATTCGATAATCTGAAATTTGATTCTTTCCTTAGGCAGGACACCAGTACAGAAAGAGACAGGCACAGTATTGTGTGTACAATGAGGTCTCAATAATTTCATGCCATCGATACTTTCAATGAGGAGAGGTACCTCTCTCTCCACCAGAGGCACTTGGTGAATGGCAGCAAAACCAGAGTCTAAAAAATTGCCTGCAGACCCAGAATCTATTAGTGCTTCTGTGTTCAGCTTGACTTTCTCCCAAGCAATGGACACAGGCACCACAAGACGAGATCTTCTCTTTCTCTTTTTACTAGACACGAGAGACACTATAGTAGTACCTAGAACCTGTCTCTCAGGGGATTCTAGGCTTGCTAGTTTCCCGACACATTAGATCTTTTTGGTCGCTTGGGGCATTGTAAACGGAAATGCCCTCGATCAGCACAATAGAGGCAAAGCCCCTCTCGGAGACAATATTGTCTCTCCTCTCCTGATATGGCAGACCGACCTAGTATCATAGGTTCTGGTTCAGTGGGTACAGGCCTGGGAGGAGAGACAGCGTGAGCCGACCTGGACGTAGAACTGGCCCACTGAGAAAGTTTATGTGATTTGCTACGGCCGGACCTCCTGTCACGCATCTGATCGTCTAGGGCTATACAATAGTCCACCAGATCCTCTATATCCTCGGGCAATACCATAGGTGCTAATTCGTGCATGATATTCTCGGAAATTCCTTCGAGGAACGCGGTAACTAGCACCTCATTAGGTCATGACAATTCTGCAGCCACTGTTTTAAATTCTATAGCGTAATCTGCAACTCGGCGGTTGCCCTGGGATATATGCCACAAAGCCCTGGCTGCCCCTGTTGCCCTTCTAGCGTGTCAAAAGTGTGTCGTAATTCTGCCATAAATTCAGCATAATTATACACCAATGGTTTCTTCATCTCCCACAAAGGGGTTGCCCACATCAGAACTTTCTCGGTTAGATGGTTATTGACATAACCCACCTTAGCTCTATCTGTGGAACACATACCTGGAATTCAATTCAAACATAATATCGATTTGGGTTATAAACCCTCTGCATGAACCCGAACTCCCATTGAAAGACGTAGGAGTTCTTAAATTAACATGAGATATCTCCGTGGCAACCATAGAGGAAACAGATACTGCTTGAGAGGACTTGCCAACCACAGGGGAAGGAGGCGGAGAGGCCTGGCCTAACTGCTTGAAATGGTCCATGAGTAGGCCCAAGGCCTGAGCCAAGTGATCCACGCGTTGGTCTTGTCTCTCCTGTTTATAAATGATTTCCCCCAGCTTAGATACAAGTACAGATAAATCTGTCAGATCCATATAAGGCTCTGACGTGATGTAACAGGCACTACGGTGCTCAACAGAAGTAGCGAGGTTGAGATCTTATTGGACAGAATTATCTGCTCGATTGTAACAAAATAAACAGTATATTCAGACCTATACTCCAAAGCCAAGAAGTATGACAAGAGAACCAAACTGCTACTAAGATCCAAAGGTTTTGAGACCAACGGACAACTTAGAGCACACAACAATACAGAGGGCTGCAAGACTGGAGCGGGTGTACCGAGGTAGTTCGTATGACAGTTAATGAATTGTGCAGACTGCAGAGCAGTCAATGACCGACCCAACTTAGCATTTTCTGTGAAACCAACACAATTATGTTGTAACTTATAATTACCAGGGTCTTTTGACAAACATAATGGCGTAAGGATAGTACAGGCCCGGGTACACTTGTCAGATGGAGCAAGATGAACATAAGTAGAAAAAAAGCGGTATTTCATTATTGCGGATTGTACAAGCGTGCACGATCATATATCAAGAACCTTGGGCATGGAGCAGAACCCCAATAAGGCTATATATGATACACCAGAACAAGATGGGAAGTTCCCCAAGAGGCGAGTAAAACCCCAAGCAGCCTGCATAGGGTTAAACCAGCAACGCACAGCACTAGCAACCGCTATAGCATGAAACATGAGAATAGTCCAAGACAAGCCGGGTCAAGATCAGGAGCAGGAATCGTAGACGTAAATGGGTCGGCAACAGAATAGCAATGAATACAAGAGGAAGCGATGCGGGAATGAACTCTACATCAGGGCGACGAGGCAACTCCTCGCGCCCTGCTTTAAACCCGGCAGCTCCTCGTGACCACGCCAGGCCCCGCCCCCCCGTGGCCACGCCGCTCGGCCATTACAAGGTGCTGCCATTCGACCAGCCAGTGGCACCGAACCATGCCCAGATCCCCCAGGGAGCACAGCAGGGGCTGAGGATGTAACATCGTAAGTGCCTCAGTAATGAAGAAATACTTAGGGCCCTATTACATTCCTAACGCAAAAACGCTCGCGCAGCGCAGGATTTTTTGCGCACAGCATTAAGCGTTAACGTGTGAAAATTAACGGTGGTATTAGAATCCTCGCGCATTTTTTCATCCATCAAAATAACGTTCGTAAAACCGGCGCGCAAAAATGCACGCAAAGCACCATTGCGTACAGAAATCAGTGAGCGCAATGTAATTTTTGACGCGAGTCCGTAATTTTTTCTACGGGAGTCCATCTTTTTTTTCCCGCGAGTCCGTCTTTTTTTTACGCGAGTCCGTCATTTTTTTTACGCAAGTCCGTCATTTTTTTTACGCAAGTCCGTCATTTTTTTTACGCAAGTCCGTCATTTTTTTCCCGCGAGTCCATCTTTTTTTTCCCGCGAGTCCGTCTTTTTTTTACGCGAGTCCGTCATTTTTTTACGCGAGTCCGTCATTTTTTTTACGCGAGTCCGTCATTTTTTTTACGCAAGTCCGTCATTTTTTTTACGCAAGTCCGTCATTTTTTTTACGCAAGTCCGTCATTTTGTTACGCGATCCGTCATTTTTTTGCAGACTGCGCACAACAGACATACAGTTGTGTTCAAAATTATTCAACCCCCAATGCTGTAAAGGGTTTTAGGGAATTTAGTGTACATTTGTAATTGTATTCAGAATGAAATCCTACAAGGACTTTTTAAAGAACCATATGCAACTAAAATGACATCAATTGGTTTTGTAATACAGTAGTAAATGTTAGACATGTGCATTCGTTTTAGTACTAAAACGATTTAGTCAGAATTTTGGGATAATTTAGTTTTAGTATGACTCAAGAGAAACGAAACTGCTCAGTACAAAAAACGAAAGAAACTAAAATAAAATGCACTACATTGAAGAATGAAGAGCGCAACATCACAACATCCGAAGTTCTGCACCCTCCACATGCCAATGCAGTAGGATGTTCTATACAGAGAGGGACATTAATTAATGCAGGAGGATGTTCTATACATTATACAGAGAAAGGTATAAATTGAGGAGGATGTTCTATACAGAGAGGGACATTAATTAATTCAGGAGGATGTTCTATATATTATACAGAGAGGGGTATTAATTAATGCAGGTGGATGTTGTATACATTATACAGAGAGGATCCTTTTTTTCAGGACTTTAAATCCAGTGGCTGTGAGTGCTGAGATCGGCTGCTTGTGTTACATTATCTCTCAGTACAATGTATCAGGCTCAGTTGTTACAGTAACTGACTGTAACAGCGCTCAGAGTTTCAGTAAAACAAGGAAATAATATTGTTCTAACCTCTTATATAGAAAAATATTATTTACTAGTTTTACTGAAACTCTGAGCGCTGTGATGAGCAGCAGTCAGTTACTGTAACAGCTTTGCCTGACACGGGGCAGTATTACAATGTTGGTGCTAACTTAACCAGAGCTGTTGTAAACTGAAAACCTCCATAGGCTATAATGGCTCTGGAAGTTTACAACAGCTCTGGTTATGTTAGCACCAACTATGTAATATGGCCCACATTGTGCTGAGAGTGAGAGATACCGTAACAAGCAGCGATCTCAGCCCTCTGAGGAGCCACTACAATAGTAATTGTATCTATTGGTTTTCGGATGAATGAAATTAGTTTTCATACTAAAGAACTGAAAACGAATTTCTTTAGTAACTAAATAAATTGCATTTTAGGACTAATCCATTAGTTCAAAACGAAATTTTGTGCTGTGCACATGTCTAGTAAATGTTTCTTTTGTGAATTCTTCATTGACACAATTATTCAACCCCTTAAAGACTACCACTCTGAAGAACAGAGGTTCATTCAAGTGTTTTCAATCAGGTATTGAAAACACCTGTGGATGTCACGGAGCAGCAATAAAGCATAATAAGCACCAATTAGGCAGCTTTAAAATGACTGTGATACTCAGCTCCTTCTAGACATTTACTGGTGTGGTTACAAACATGGTGAAGTCAAGAGAATGGTCCAGGAAGACAAGAGAAGAGGTGATTACTCTTCACAGGAAGGGCAATGGCTAGAAGAAGATTGCAAAGATGTTAAACATACCAAGAGAGACCATAGGAAGCATCATTCGCAAATTCAAGGCAAGAAAGAAGATGCTGACTTCGACTGCTGTGCGCTACCTGAAGCGTAGAGTGGAGAAAAGTCCCCGTGTGACTGCTGAGGAACTGAGAAAAGATTTGTCAGATGTGGGTACTGACGTTTCAGCTCAGACAATACGGCGCACACTGCGTAATGAAGGCCTCCATGCCAGAACTCCCAGGCGCACCCCCTTGCTGTCTCCAAAGAATAAGAAGAGTCGACTGCAGAATGCCAAAATTCATGTGGACAAACCACAGAAGTTTTGGGATAGTGTTCTGTGGACTGATGAAACAAAATTAGAACTGTTTGGGCCCATGGATCAACGCTATGTTTGGAGGAGGAAGAACAAGGCCTATGAAGAAAAGAACACCTTGCCTACTGTGAAGCATGGCGGGGGTCAATCATGCTTTGGGGCTGTTTTGCTTCTGCAGGTACAGGGAAGCTTCAGCGTGTGCAAGGTACCATGAATTCTCTTCAGTACCAGGAGATATTGGATGACAATGTGATGCAGTCCGCCACAAACCTGAGGCTTGGGAGACGTTGGACCTTTCAACAGGACAATGATCCCAAGCATACCTCCAAGTCCACTAGAGCATGGTTGCAGATTAAAGGCTGGAACATTTTGGAGTGGCCATCGCAGTCACCTGACTTAAATCCGATTGAGAACCTCTGGTGGGACTTAAAGAAAGCAGTTGCAGTGCGCAAGCCTAAGAATGTGACTGAACTGGAGGCTTTTGCCCATGACGAATGGGCGAAGATACCCGTAGATCGCTGCAAGACACTTGTGTCAAGCTATGCTTCACGTTTAAAAGCTGTTATAACTGTAAAAGGATGTTGTACTAAGTACTAAGATTGAATGTCACTTGGGGGTTGAATAAAACTGATAATGATGTGAGCACAGAAAAGACATTTGTGGTTATTTCATTATAAATGTTATGTTATATTTGTCTGACCTATACGTGCCTCTTTGATTTAATTGTAAGCAAGATGACTGAATGATCAAAATCAATGTCAAACTGGCCAAAACACTCAATTTCAGTGGGGGTTGAATAATTTTGAACACAACTGTACGTTTTGACGGAAGACAAGGTAGTGGCCGTCATTTTTGACAGATCTAGTAAAAAAAGTGTGCATCGACGTTCTCCGTTGTGAATCCGCAGTTTGGTACGGTCAGGTTGTTACAATTTGCCATTACTACCAGCTTTTCAAAGACGTTAAAATTATGCGCGCAAACGTTGTACGTTAAAATCTGCGTGAAGATGGTAATACCATTTGCGCACTAGCGCTCTAAAACGCATTTGCGCACACAATGTTAAGTATAGGATACGCGCACAAAATTGCGCTCGCAAAGGGTTCGCGCAGGGTCACTCGCGTTAGACTATAACGCACATTTTGTTCCCGAACGTTCTGCCATAATGGTTTTGCCCCTCGCATTAATGCACTTTTGCGCGCGCTCAAAAAAAAAGTGCGCGAGGAATGTAATAGGGCCCTTAGTTTGTTGAACTCAGATTCTGAAGATCAACATGCATCAGATTACGAGCCATCGATGACGAAAACGAATTACATGAATGACATCCTTGTAGAAGACATTTCAGATACTGATGATAGCATCGTTACAGCACCTACCACCCAAACCCATTTGCCATCTTCACCTGCGAATAGACCTATTTACTATTCAAACGATAAGAATGAAAAATGGAATTCTGTCCCAATCAACAATCCACAAGGCAGAACGAGGCACGTGAACATCATTCGAGAAACACCAGGTGCCAGCCGTTTTGCAAAAAGACAGACAGACACAATCGAATCATCATTTATGCTTTTTTTCCAGAAACCCTTTCAGGGTTATTCAAAGAGATCCGAATGGCTGGAGAAAGGTAACCGAACACTGAAAATCAGCGTTCGGTTACCATTCGTGGCCATTCGGCTATCCAGAGAGCAGGCAATACGCCAAATCCTGCCGAGGGCAGTGAAATCCCCATAAAAAAGCACTGCTTCAGCTATTCAGAGAACACAAACCAGCAGTGAAAGGTTACCGAAATGCCATGGTGGTTTCATTCGACAGGTTTATTCAGGAGAATCCCATAGGCTTCAATGTTAAAAATATTCCCGTTTCAATTCAATATCTAATAAACCATTCATTATGAAATTCTGCAGTAAAGAGTCTCTTTATTTATATATTTGTTTGGACATTCTAAGCATTTTTCTGGATTTTTTTTTTTTAAAAAGTCAGATTTTTTTTTAAAAAAATGTCGGATTTTTTTTTTTTTTTTTAGTTTACTTATTTTTTCTGTAACAGCCCTTTTTATTATCATTCCTTGGACCTCATATGTAAGTTTCATAAATTTTTGCTCAGTAGTTTCTTTGCAAACAGCGTTTCACTTTTCAAACATTCAAGCAAACGGTTTTGCTAATCTATTCACTTCTCTCGTCTGCGGTGTTGGCTTTTTCCGGAGGCTGCGCTGCGTGTGATCGGCTCCTGCTCGGGTTTTTCCAGCGTCTTCGGCGGGTTAATCCAGATGTTTTTGCGGGTTTTGGCGTGCATTCGCTGGGTTTTTGCGGTGACTTTTCTTCGGGTCTACGGCAGCTTTTCCCTGCGCTTTGACGGCCCCGTGGTGCTTGCTGAATACACTGCAGGGTCGTCGAAATGGGATTGCCGAATCGGCCCGAATTGCAGAGAACGAAAAGTCACTGAACATGCGTTGACTTTTCGATTCTCTTTGAATAACCCTGTTTGTTGAAACCATCTGTCAATGGACCAATAAAGGAGGTTTGGCTGTATATGGGGCTAGATGGTCTAAGCTAACTACAGATGAATTGTAGAGATGTGCATTCGTTTTAGTACTAAAACGATTTAGTCAGAATTTTGGGATAATTTAGTTTTAGTATGACTCAAGAGATACGAAACTGCTCAGTACAAAAAAACGAAAGAAACTAAAATAAAATGCATTACATTTTAGTTTCAGTCCTTTTTGTGATATTATATTGATGAGTGATGGATACCAGCAATGAAGAGCGCAACATCGCAAAGCTACAGAAAAGGTTTGTATGCGTAATCCTTCCCGACCCCTACTCGAAACTCAGACAGTGATAGAGCTCCAGAATACTCACTCACAGCACAGACAGCCAGCACAGGAGAGGAAACCTTTACTTAACCCTTGCATGTCTATGAGGCAGACAAGATGATAGAAGCAGCTGGAAAAGGAAAACATTCAAATAAATCACACTGAAAGCTAATGACAGAGGAGGGCTGGATAGTAAAAACCCCTTTATAACAAGCAGCTCTGGGAGAAAAGAGGGACTTTATAAAACGTGTGTTATCCCCCCTCCCGCTCTGCATAATGGGGCTTATATAGGGTCTGATACATTTTATATTATCCAGGAGCACTATCCCGCTTTCCTCATCTATAATAGACGTTTTATATAAAGTCCCTCTCCTCTCCCAGTGCTGCTTGTTATAAAGTTTTTTTTATGTCTGATACATTTAGTATCCAGCTCTCACAGTTACTCTGTCATTATGAGCCTTCAGTGTGATTTATTTGAATGTTTACCCTGGATTTAAAGTGCTTTATTTTATTATAAAAATTAATTTGCACCAGTCATCTCTTCTCTGAGCTTTCAGACTGATTTACGTTAATATTTTCCCTCTCCCCTGCTTTTATATTCCTGTGTCTCCCCACAGAGATACAAAGTTTAAGTAAAAGTTCTCACTCCTGTGCTGGATAAGCATTGCATTCCGAAGTTCTGCACCCTCCACATGCCAATGCAGTAGGATGTTCTATACAGAGAGGGGCATTAATTAATGCAGGAGGATGTTCTATACATTATACAGAGAGGGGTATTAATGCAGGAGGATGTTATATACATTATACAGAGAAAGGTATAAATTGAGGGGGATGCTCTATACAGAGAGGGACATTAATTAATTCAGGAGGGTGTTCTATACATTATATAGAGAGGGGTATTAATTAATACAGGTGGATGTTCTATACATTATACAGAGAGGAGCCTTTTTTTTAGCCCTTTAAATCCAGTGGCTGTGAGCGCTGAGATCGGCAGCTTGTTATATTATCTCTCAGTACAATGTGTCAGGCTCAGCTTTTGCAGTAACTGACTGTAACAGCGCTCAGAGTTTCAGTAAAACAGGGAAATAATATTGTTCTAACCTCTTATATATCTATAAAAATAATATTTACTAGTTTTACAGAAACTCTGAGCACTGTGATGAGCAGCAGTCAGTTTCTGTAACAGCTTTGCCTGACACATTGTGCTGAGAGTGAGAGATACGGTAACAAGCAGCAATCTCAGCCCTCTGAGGAGCCACTACAATAGTAATTGTATCCACTGGTTTTCGGATGAATGAAATTAGTTTTCATACTAAAGAACTGAAAACGAATTTCTTTAGCAACTAAATAAATAGCATTTTAGGACTAATCCATTAGTTCAAAACGAAATTTTGTGCTGTGCACATGTCTAATGAATTGTACAAGTTCATTGGTGTACTCCTTTTGATCAGCATCTACAAGGGTAAGAATGCAGAAGTGTCTCATTAATGGAGCAGAGAACATGGTCGCCCAATATTCAACAAATCAATGAGCAGAACTCGCTTTCAGATCATTTGCAGAGTCCTGAGATTAGATGATGCTGCTGCTAGATGTCAAAGCCGTTCTACTAATAAGTTGCAGCCCATTCGAGACTGCTTCGATCTGTGGGTTTAAACTCTTTTAGAAGCATTTGTTCCTGGAGAGTCGATGCCCTTTCAAAAAATATATTCCATCGAAGCCAGGGAAATATGGCATAAAAATATGGGCAATATGCGACAGCAGAACTTCCTATGCATACAATATGCAGGTGTACACAGGGAAATGTCAAGACCAAGAAAGGGAAGTGAATCAGGGGGAGCGAGTAGTAATGGATTTGGCTAAAGGAATATTACATTCTGGAGGAAACATCACTTATGAAAACTTCTTCACGAGCCTGTAGTTAGCTAAAAAAAATTCTGGGAAGAAAATCAGTGGATGGAAAAATTTGTAAAAAAAAAACTGCCCCAAGAATTTGTGACTACAAAAAAAAAATGTCTCTGGCGCCCCCTTTGAAACCTGCAAGCATGGACCATACAAATTCCTGGACTTCCTGATTTTGCTTTCCAACCCTGGAACCACACCTGAGCTCACCTTGTCCTGATCAGGATTGCATATAAGGAAGCTACGTCCTCCTCCAAGGACTTCCACATTGAAGTTACTGACGGTCTTGCTGTGCAGAGCTATCCCTGGACTCTCCTTGTTGAACCTCCAAAGCCTTTCCTGAGGACCCTGTTTACCCTTCAATCCGGTACCCCCCTTTGCTCCCTGTTCCCCCCCATCTTGAACCCCTGGTTATCAGACCCCGTGATTTGGACTTTGACCACCCTGCCTGCCGCCTTGCCTAGACCCCTGCTTTGCCAACGACCACTCTATTGCCTAATCCATATCTGTGCCTTAGCCAGTGTATCTGTTATCTGTATTATTGTCATATATTATCTGCCCCTTTGTATTTAGTTCCCTTTGTGTCTATGATAACGCTCATACACAAGGGCCTGAGTTGCTGCACTATGGGCCTCTGGGTCATACTTGGCCCCTGGGCCAAAAGTTGCCAGTCAGCCCCTACTTAGAGATCTGTCAAGTGGGATCCACACCACGGTTGTCAAGGGTGAACGTGACAGTCTGGGTGTCCTGTCTCCACTCCACGTACTCCCGGAGTCTATGCAGAGCTTAATAGTACAAAGTGTAAAAAATACAGTATATACACAAATTTGCTATAGCAGTAACACATAGATAGCATTACCATGACAGAAACAGGGTGTGTCAGTATAAAACACCAAGGCCATGCTGCAACTATGGGAAAAGCAGATGGCTGAAATGTAAGGGGAAACAGATATACAGCACATAAGGTGCTTCTATAGCTGATAGGGACTGTGGGATCTGTGTTTATTGTACAGCGCTGCGGAATATGCTGGCGCTTTATAAATAAAGAATAATAATAATAATGGCTAGGAGGGAGTTAAAATGAAGTCCTTACCGACGATGCTTCTCATAGAGGAGAGAGATGGTTGCCAGATCTTTCCTTCAGCTCCTGTGATAAGGAAATGAGGTTGTTCTTCCCACAATCCCGTGCTGTAGCAAGGAAGCATGTGACAGACCAGCCCACAAGATCTTGTTAAGGCTGGCTGAATACCAGGGTGATGTGAAATAAAACAGCCACTAGATGGCGCTAACATGAAACACATACATTTCTTTTTAAACACTCTCAATCCATCTGCCCTAAGGCAGCACACTGGGAATAGATTCCCTTTGCATCATCATCACTTCTCTCTCTATACAATGCTTCAGTACGTTTATATGGTAAATTTGTTCTGGCTTCCTCCTGCCTGGTTGTCTTACTTTGTAATTTAACTCCTTGACCTGTTCAATTATTTCATACGGTCCTTGCCATCTTGCGAGGAGCTTACATTAGACCGTAGGAATCAGTACTAGAAGTGTGTCCCTAGCATAGGCGTCTCTACAGGGGGGCAACAGAAATCGGCATCCAGCTTCCCCACATATTCAGACCCCTTATTATTATTCAATATTTATAAAGCGCGAGCATATTCCGCAGCGCTGTACAATAAGCACAGTATAGACAGGGTTACAATACATTGAACAACATTTGACAAACAGTACAGGAGGAGATGAGGGCCCTATTCCCGTAGGAACTCACAATCTAGGAGATTCTTCTTCTCTAGGACCCCTTCTTCTCGTTCTCTGTGCATCGTATATGGACGACCTAGGTGTCATTAGAAAGGGCAGATTCTGGCCTCTTAATTGATATCCAACATGACCATATTCAATGTAAAATAAGAGTCATAAAAAATTAAATAAAAACGTGCATGTAAACATTTTCACGGAGGTTGAAATGGCTCAGCTGTGAAGTGGTTAACATTCAGAATATATATTATATTGCATATTACTTTAGTTTTTGCCTTGGTTTAGTTGCGTTTTAAGGTTAATGGAATGGGCAGGCTTCTTTCTTCACAGTATACATTTTATTGTTTTATTTGATTTATGGCATTTTAGGGGTTAATGGGTAGCTACATGCCACACTTTATTTTTATTGTGTTTCCCTGGGTTTGTGGAAGTTAGAATCTAAAGGGGTCTATTCATCTTTAGATCCTTTGCTTTTCGTCACATTTCGGGGAATTCATTTCAGCAAAAATATTGTGAATTTTCTATTTAGCGAATGGTCTCTGTAATTTGCTAAAATTTGAGTCACTGAAGCAGTTCTCAGTCATCGGTGGAAACTGCCAAATTGTGGCGAATAAAATATTGAATTTAAGTATCAGGTTAGTGCAACATAAAGGTATCATTGCACCACATTACTCTGGGGTTTCGAAATCTTATTTATTTTTTTGTAAATATCTGTTTATTAGATTTCAAAAAGAAAAACACATATGACATAGGGATCGGTGAACTCGCAGGTTCTTTCAAGTGATAAATGAGCATGCAGGGACGCGCAGGTCCCGTGTGAAGTATAAATGTGAACATATTACAAGAAAGGGAAGGGAGGGAAAAGGGAAACGGAGAGAGGATAAGTGCATACATTAAATGAGCAACATTCCATTTGTCTGGGCACATGCCTGTTAGGTACTATTATTTATTCAGGAAGGGTCAATAACGCTCGGAATGTGCTGGCCGAGGATCTGAGGATCCAGTTTGACCAGATTGCGGAGTATAGAGGTAGCCGGTCGGAGGCTCTGTACATCAGTTGCTCTATGGAATGGAGTTCTTCCATGCAGGTAAACCAGAGTGTGAGGGGTGGGGGGGGGTGAGCTGTTTCCAGTACAGAGGTATTAAGCGTTAGCGGTGTTCAGAACCCGGATAGCCAGAGTGCGTTTGTAAGAAGCAATTGAATAATTATGATGTAGGAGCATTGCGGCCGGTGTGAACTCTGGTGGGGGATCTGTAAATTATCGGAGTATGTCGTGTATTCTAGACCAGAAAGGTCGGATTATCGGGCATTCCCACCAGATGTGTAACATATCACCGAGCGCATCATTACATCGTGCAGCATAGCGCAGGGGCCTATGAGTCATAACGATTAATTATGTCTGGGGTGCTGTACCGGTTGCAGTACCAGAAGCTAAGGACCTTGTATGCCGTTTCCTGAGATTTGGAAGAGGTGGAGCTAGTGATGTGTTAATTCACAGATCTTAGACCATTGGTCGTCTGAAAGCGTAATGTTCAATATGGATTCCCATTTTCCCATATATGGCGGTGGAGTGGCAGAGGCCGCGTCCCTGAGGTGTGAGTAAAGCGGTGATAGGCCATGTGTGAGGGGTCCCATATTACAGCACAGTCTCTCAAACGTCCGTAGTGGGCACCCTAATTTATGTTTTTGGGGAATGCCATCAAGGTAGTGTCGTATCTGAGTGTAATGAAAGGAGTGGAGGAATGAAACAGGTCTGTCGTTCATTAAGTTGGTCAATGGTCGTCGGAACGAGGCGTCGTAAAAGTGCAGTATGCGCGGTGTGAGGGTGGGGACCAGTCGTCTAACAGAGTGGGGATCTAGTCCAGGGAGGTACTCTTCATTGTATACCATCGGAGTCATGGGAGAAGGGAAGGAGGTGAGGTTAGATTTAGTTGCAATCCGGCGCCATATCTTGTACGTCGCCCCGACGAATGGCGATGAACGGGCTAGTCGCTTGCCTTCTTTTAGTGTCAACCACGGGAGAACCGTCATCGGTCTCCCAACAAGTTCCTGTTCCACTGCTCTCCATAATTTAACCGATCCTTCCCTTGACCACTCAACCACCTGTAGCAAGTGAGAGGCCTGGCGGTAAAGGCTGAAATTGGGGAGGGCCAAACCCCCTGCAGCTCTCGATCTAGTGAGTACCTGGTAACTCAACCTGGGGCGTTTACCCCTCCAAATGTAGTTGGTCACTAGGGTCCTAAGGGAAGCCAGGAACGCCCTAGGGAGATCAATGGGTATCGTTTGTAGCAAGTAGAGGAGTCGGGGCTGTACATTCATCTTGATCACTGCAATATGTCCCAGCCAGGAGATATGCGGGTAATTCCAGTTGGCTAGGTCGCATTGCAGAGACTTAAATAGTGGAGGGAAGTTATCTTGAAAGAGGTGTGAGCCTTGCGATGAGAGCCAGATGCCCAGGTATTTAATTTTGTCGGTCACCCATGTGAAGGCAAAGTGCGGTTTCAGAGCTTGAGCTCTGGAGTCAGGAGCTGAGACGTTGAGGACATGAGATTTGAGGAAATTAATTTTAAGATTGGAGAGCCTGTCATACTCCTCAAAGCCTCTCATCACTCCCGGCAGAGACACCTCCGGCCTTGTAATAAAAAACAGGAGGTCATCTGCGTACACCGCCAATTTGTGTCGTTGTGGACCTACCGCAACCCCCATTATATTTGCATTCAACCAAATGGCCTCTAAGAAAGGTTCTAGGGTCAATACGAATAGCAGCGGTGAGAGAGGACACCCTTGCCGTGTGCCATTGCGGATGGGAAATGGGGGCGTAAATACCCCATTCACACAGACGCGTGCAGTCGCATCACCATATAGGGCTCCTATCCAGGCGCGGAGATGAGGGCCTAGGCCAATATGTGTCAGGGAGAGGGATATAAAATCCCAGTCCACCCTGTCGAAGGCTTTCTCCGCGTCTGTGGATAGGAGTGCCATCACCTGAGACGAGCGGCGACCATGGTGCATAAGTTGCAGCGTCCGCATGGTGTTGGCCAGGGACAAACCCCACTTGGTCCGCACAGACAAGCGGGGAGGAAGGGTTTAAGTCTTTCAGCCAAAATTTTTGCGAACAGTTTCAAATCACAGTTTAACAAAGAAATGGGTCTGTAGCTAGAGCAAAGGTCAGTGTCCTTTCCCTCTTTCGGCAGTATCGTTATGTTGGCACTTAGGGTCTGTGTAGGGAGATGTTGCCCCTTCGCCAGGTCATTGTAAGCCGTCAGGAGGTGGGGTGAGAGGATTGCAGAGTAGGTTTTGTAATATCGGACATGGAGACCATCGGGGCCGGGGCTTTTTGCGGTCTTAGAGGATTTAAGCGCCTGAGCCAATTCTTCTGCTGTCAAGGGGCGGTCTAAAAGTTCTGAGGTTTGGCAGGAAAGTCGTTTAGGGAAATATTTAGTTAGGTAGGCCAGAATGTCAGCGCGTTTGCGGGCTAGGTCTCCAGGGCTAGTATTGCCCTGCAGGTCATAGAGCGCAGCATAATAGTCTCGCACGATCTGAAGTAGTTTTGCCGGCAACCGTTGCGTCACGCCTTGTGAATCGCGCAATTTAGCTATACAAGTGGCCGAGCGTTTTTTGGCTAACATGCGTGCCAGTAACCTTCCACTTTTGTCCCCGTGTAGGTGGAAAAGGGCTTTTGAGTACGATCAGTGATATGATTCATTCATGAGTGTATGCAAGGATCTGCATAGCTCAGTCAGGTGTGCCATAGTTTCAGGGTTACCCTCCTGTTTGTGGTCGGAGGAAATCTGGGTTATCTGGTGTTGGAGGTCTCGCATAGCAGCCGATCGGCGTTTAGCCTGCTCAGCGCCCTTTCTGATAAAGTAGCCTCTAATCACGCATTTATGCGCCTCCCACACCATCGAAGAGGCCACTTCACCAGTGGCGTTCTCCACAAAAAAGTCTGAGGACCTGCCGTCCTTCCTCAGCCACAAGCGGGTCAGATAAGAGGGAATCATTGAGGCGCCAGTTAGGGGCAGTCGGCCTGAACATGGGGGAGCGTAAAGTGATAGAGACTGGGGCGTGGTCCGACCACGTGGCCGTACCAATCGCTGCGCTGCGCAGGGCCGAGTGGTGATATTGAGGTATAAACAGGTAATCAATCCTGGAATAGGATTGGGAGGGGTGTGCATAGAATGAAAAGTCTTTTCTGTAGGGTGTAGTGTTCGCCAGCAATCCGCAAGTCTGGATGCGTGTAGGGAGCTACGGCATGAGCGCAGAATGTGCAGCGGGATGGACGAGCTGCCTGCGGAAGTGTCCCAGGATGGTTCTAGGGGCACATTCAGGTCCCCTCCCAGCACGACTAGCCCCTCAGCGAAGTCCCTCAGTGTGCACAGCGTAGCGGAGAGGAACTTATGTTGTGTTTTGTTGGGGGCATAGCAGTTGGCGAAGGTATAAACCTGATCCAAGATCCGACCCTTAACAAAAACGAAGCGGCCTCCTGCATCCGTCATAGAATTGAGCAGCTGAAACGGGACACACCTGTGAATCAAGATTGCTGTCCCCTTAGTTTTAGCCTCAGTATTATTGCTATAGAAGCCTAAGGGATAATATGAGTTCGTCCGGGTGGGCGAGTGGGCACCCCCTCCCCTCCTGGAAGTGGGTCCCCTGTATGAGTACAACTGAGGCCTTCTGGGAACGGAAGTCCCTCATGGCATGGGAACGTTTTTCAGGGACATTTAGGCCATTTGCATTAATAGAAACAATGATCAAATCAGCAGGCGTATGTGGCGTGCTGTGTACAGTTGACATATCAGAATCCTCTAGGGGGGAAGGGATAGGGAACAAAAAATAAGGGAAAACTATATACAATTACGAAGAGGGGATGAACGGCGGGTGCGGCAACGACACTGGTGAAAACACCAGATGACGACCGCACTCTGCAAAGCCGTTAACCTCGGTGGGGTATGCGGGTGAGCCCCATGCGGAACCAACAGAGAATTTAAAAAGGTGAGAAACACAATGGTATGGAGCCGCCCGACGACTCATAAGGCAGGAAAGTAAAACATTTCCGGCAAACATATTCGTATATACGAGGCCTAAAGCCAACATTATTAGATTAGTGGAGACGAACCTGACCGGATTTGGGGTAGGGACAAGACCCTCTTGCAAAATCTGAAAAATGGGGGGGGAGACCCATAGCGTGGTCAGTCCAGCTGTGTGGAACATCAAAAGGTCCATCCATGAAAACAACAATGTTGTGCCAACATTAGTGTGGCGGGAAGGGTGGACTGCGAGGCGTTTTCTACTTATCGGGGTGCAGCGTCGTGTGTGTCCTTCCTCGGTCAGTGACCCACGGTAGCCTCAGCATCAACGCTAGGCCCCGGGGTGGGGTGGTGGTGAGGCTGTGAGGTCGCGTTGTGCAGGCTGGCAAGTTATCTTAGAAAAGGCTCAAGCAGCGTACCTGTGTAGCGGATCCTAAGGGAGGTCGGAAACTTCGGACTGTTAGCAGTAGACAATCCAGGTGCAAAGAGGCAGCCTTCCGCAGGCTCGCGTGGTTCGGTTGTTGAGCGTGGATGTAGTTATCTGTCCAGGTGAGATCGTAGGGTGGGTGCGAGGTGAGTCCAGTTCACATCTGTGAGCCAGTGCGCCTCCCTGTTTGTCCGCGGTTTCTCCCAGGGTGCGGCGGAAGAGGAGTCTGGCGTGAGCCACGTGCTGCTTGATTGTATAGAGCCAGGGGGTCCAGCCAGGGAAATTGCAGAGGTGGTAGTTGGAGGTCCGTCGATAGAGTCGCAACATCTTCAGGGGATTGCAGAATATGAGTGCCTTGATCAGAGAGCACCGCCAGGCCAGTTGGTGTGTGCCAGCGGTAGCGCAGCTGTTGGTCGCGTAAAAGCGATGTGAGAGGCTTTAGGGCACGTCTGTAAGCCAGAGTCGCCGGTGATAGATCTGGGAACATTTGGAGCTCAGTCCCTTCGTAGGAGAACTGTGTAACTTCTTGTGCTTTACGTTGTATGTCTTCTTTAAGGCCAAAGTCATAGAGGCAGCAAATCACGTCCCGTGGTGGGCTCCCCGGGGGTCCCCGGGGCCTGAGGGCACTATGTGCCCGGACAAAATCAATGGCTGAGGGTTCGGGTCTGTCCAGTAACATATTAAAAATTGAAGAGAGCATACCCGTCAGTTGATCCACAGATGTATCCATTTCTGGTAAGCCCCTGAGCCGGAGGTTATTGCGGCGTCCCCTGTAATCCAAGTCCGCTATGTGGAGGGTCATGTTACGCAGTTGAGTAGAGCGCAGTTGCAGAACCGATGTTGACACTTCTTGGGCAAGCCGTAGTGAGTCAGACCCTTGTTCCAGTGTGTCCACCCTGTGTGTGAGGCCTTGAATATCCTGGCGCATGTGTTGCAGTTCCGCCATGATGGAGGAGCGTAATTCTGCATTGGCCTCCTTTAAGTCTGACTTTATGGGCAAATTACGGAGCAATGGGAGCCAGACCGCCGGGTCTACTGAGGTGGCTTCTGCTGTGCCCGTTGGAGAGATTAGGAAGGGTTCTGGGTCTGCCTGTGTCCTCACCTCGTCGGCCATTTTGTCCGGCAGGTCCGCCGGGAGGTCCGTGGGCCCCACCAGAAAGCGCCGCAGAGATGGGGTGTCTGACACCCGGTCGGTTCCCTGAGGCTCCTGGGCGCCGGGGGTCTTGTTTGATTTCCCCATCGCCGGTCAGGGAGTGCAGGGGAGCTGTTTAGTGCCGGAGTCTGAGCGGAGCTCCTCACTCACGCGGCCACTCTGGAAGGAGCCCAAGCCCGCCTCCCAGAATATTATTTCTATATACTTATTTAGGGCACTATCACCTGGTGTGAGCTAACCCTAGGGTTGGCATTTTTTGCATTAGCGTCAGGTCAATTCAGTCTAGTGCCTGAGCAACAGATTGTTTGCATCAGGCTACAAACGGGAAAAATCACTTAGCGCACAGTAATTAGCGATTTGTACCGCAATCTAACTGTACATTCCAAGTCCTATACTTAACATGGGGAGCGCTAGAGATCTTTTGCACTTTTGCAACAGATCACTTTGTGCCTGCACCAATTTTTTGAGCAACACTATTCGTAAAATTTTACCTACTGCTAAACCCTCGTGCTAACTCCAAAAAAACAGGTCCTCTCCCAAAATTAATAGGCAATTAACAGGTAATTGAAAGGAATGCAGCACAGGTGTTCTCTTGGCCCTATACACCATATTAATGGATCTGGTCAGCAATGTCGCTGCTGTTGCAGTAGGCTATATTATGATATATATGTATATTTTATCCACATGTATCCTAATTATAAGTGTCAGGGTGGCATCCGGCGAAAGCCAGGTTGGGACCCATAAAGCAGGCAAAGAGCCCTATAGGCAGGGGTGCAAACAAACAAGCGGACAGGAAATGAAATAATCACACTGATGGGCAGGACTCAATACAAAAGAATAGAAGGGAAGGGGTTAAGGGAGGTCCAAGACAAATACACAGCAGTGAACCAAAGAGGGGAACCAAAAGTAGTACAGCGGTCCTTTAGATGGCCGTGTTGATATACAAAAGGGGAAACTATGAATTCAGCCCACTGCTGGGAAGTACTAGAGAAGAGAGTCAGAAAGGAAGAGGTTAAGGTGCGTACCAGAATATATAGACAGCAGAAAACCAGAAAAGGGGAACCAAATGAACTCAGCACACTGCTGGGTAGTACTAGACAAAAAAAACATGCTAATCAGGAGAAGAAGGGGTAAAAGGTAGAAACCAAAATACACACACAGCAGGGAAGCAGAAAGAAATACTAAACTGAACGGCCGCTATAATACTAACTAAACAGAATAAGGAAATACAGGTTACAAGAAAAGTAAAAAATACAAAACAGAGCACAGTACCGAAATTAAAAAAATGGATAGCCAAATGCGGTACACAGGATCTCAATCGGGTAAAACAAAGTAAAAAGGAGCCAAGAGGAGAAATAAACCAAAATATATCAGAGGCAATTATATAAGCAAAAGGGAAGGCAAAGCAAACAGAGGGAAAAAATATAAACCAAATGGAACAAGGAACAAGTGAGCAAAAGCTGAAAAGCAAAAAAGGGGGAACAGAGACTAGACTATAATACAGGAGTATATATAATGACAAAATATCAGGAGTCAGGAAGACCTGTTTATGCAAGATCATAGCATAAGGGGAGTGAAGGTCTTAAATAGGGAGTTGCAGAAAATATAGAACAGATGCAAGAACAGCGCTCCTTTCGTAGACACTATAGAACGAAGGTCACACAACACCTCAAAGTGATATAAGCCAAATGGCAAAGTTCTTACACTTCCCTGGAGAAGTAATTGTTTGTAGGAAATAGTTCTAATGAAGACCTGCGGTTGTAATTTTTCAAGAGCTTTCTGGCTCTATCATGCGCACTCTTCAAGGTGTTAAAAGCGAATCCAACAACCAGAGATGATAACGCCTCGTCGACCTCTTGGATGATCTTTCTCTTTTAGAATCTCAAACAGAAAGAGAAGAGCTCACATGGCATAATATTGTAACTATAATATAAGTCACAAAGGAGCAACCAGGGGTGAAATGTTACTCACCCTATAATGAGCTACACCGAGCTCAAGGGGTCCAGCATATATAGATTGTTCACGGCACAATATCTAAAAGCCGAGCACCATAACAGAAAATGGTAGCAAAATTCCAAAATGTTGGAAATAAAATGTATTTATTATATAAAATGAAATAAAAAAGAGCCAGACGCGTTTCGCGCATCAAGCGCTTCCTCAGTGGCAATAAACAGAAAGAAAAAAGAAGGTTACAACAGTAATCAACATATGTGTATATATATACCCCTCTTAAACCTAATTAGGGTAATAACAGGTGTTAAGCGGACGTTAATTTTCGCGCAAAATTAAACCAGCGTTTTTTACCATAGAGGCTACCACTTCCGGTTTGTCCCGCACGCCATGATACATAGCGGGCGGGTTACATTTCCGGATTAGTACTTAGCCTCCACTTTCGGTTCCTCTTCAGCGGAGAGGACAGCCGGATATTACTTCCGGAACAGGACTCTGTGTAACGAAGATCTTCCTCCGGATCATACGCGCATGCGCAGAAATCCTCACTTCATTCTGGGTCCCATGCGCATGCGTGGATATTTTCTTCCGATAGAATTTTACTGTCCATAATTCTCGATAGTCCGGATGAGTTACCATCCCTTCCTGGCGCTCACCCCTGAAAATGCTTACACCGTGGCCCCGGCAAAACAAAAATAAATAAATAACAATGGGGGAAACAGACAGAAAAAAAATATAATTAAAAATAGGCAATATTATTGCACAATGTCCATCTTAATGATCAAAACCTCTAAGGGTCATATATTACAGATGCCAAAATAATGCACGTGATATATTTAGAACCATGATGGCCTGATCACTTATATGTGGTATTGCTATGCTATTAAAAAATTGATAAAATGATGTAGAGAGAAAAAATTACCATTAATACATGACCTAAACTAGTAGGATAATGGACTCATAAAAAGTGACAAATTTCAAAGTCCTTATTCAGGCCCCTTGGTATTAAGGTATCAAATAAAAAGATAAGCCGCATCTCTTCCTGATTGATCTTTTTTAAGAAATCCTCTCCTCTCCAATCTCTTTCGACTTTACGTAAAGCAAAAAAGACTAGGCCTACAGGGGAGCTATTATGCACAGCGGAAAAATGAGAGGATACAGTATGCTTATCAAATCCACGTAGGATATTCCGAATATGCTCTAAAACCTTACATAGAGGGGTCTAGTTGTCCGACCAATGTAAATTTTGCCACAAGGACAAACAAGGGCATAGACAACATTAGTCGAATGGCACGAGATTACCTTTTTGATTTTAAACGTATCATTAACACCAAAAGCCGGACAGAATTTTCTTTTCAATTTTAATCTCTTACAAGCGGAACATAGCCGCATCGATAAAAACCTTCTTTTATTGTAATTGTTTTGAAGTCACTTTTCATTTGATGAACATGGCTCCTAACAATTTGTTGCTTTATTGTCCGTGCTCCTCTATTGACAATCTTTGGATAATCATCCAAAATGTCCTGGAGCACCGGATCTTTCTTTAGGATATGCCAATATTTACGTATTGAGTAATTAATAGCACGTGTCTGACTATTAAAATTGTAGATAAAAGGGAGGGAGAAATTCTCCTCCTCGCGTTTCCTATATTGGATAAGGGCCCCCCTATCCTTACCCTGGATGTCCTTCATAACCTCTAACAGATTTTTCTCTTTATAACCCTTTTTCTTAAAATCACCAATTAGCTTATTTGCTTGAAGATCAAAAACTTTCCTCTCTGTGCAATTTCTTCTTAATCTGGTGAGTTGACTTTTGGGAACGCTTTTAAGCCACGCCGAAGCGTGGCAGCTTGTAGATTCTATATAATTATTAGTATCCACAGGTTTGAAGTATGTTTTGGACTTGACCTTCCCCCCCTCAATGTAGAGAGTCAAGTCCAAAAAATTGATAGTCTGCTTACTATACTGCAAATCTAATTTTATGCCCCAGTCATTTTGATTCAAAAGACCGTGGAATCCTTTAAGACTTTCCTCATCGCCTTTCCAAATAAACAGAAGGTCATCTATATATCTTTTGTAGAGGACCAAGTTCTGCGCCCAGCCACACAAAACCCCCGACCACTGGGATTCCCAGTGGGCCATAAAGAGGTTAGCGTAGCTGGGCGCAAAACGAGTACCCATAGCGGTCCCCGTACATTGTAGGTAGAACTGGTTGTTAAAAGAAAAATAGTTATTACGGAGGATAAAATCAATACCCTCCAAAATAAATTCTACCTGTTCCAAAGGATAGACTTGATGTAAATTTAAATGGTGGCGTACTGCTTCACAGCCCCTATCATGCGATATTATACTGTACAAGGATTGTACATCGCACGTGACGAAAATGAAATCGGGTTCCCATTCAAAATTTTCCAATATTTGTAACAAACTCATCGTATCTTTTAGATACGATGGAACCAATTTGACCAAGGGTTGCAAGAGAATATCTAAATATTGCGATAAGTGGCTCGTAACAGACTGTATGCCCGATATTATGGGTCTCCCTGGCGGATGAAGTGGGTCCTTATGAATCTTCGGGAGAAGATAAAAAACAGGGATCTTGGGAAATAAAGGATTAAGATATTTTAATTCCTGTTGGTCCAGAATACCCGCCTCATTTCCCTTAACAAGTAGATTGGACAATCCTATTTTGATGTTTTGAGTGGGATTAGAAGGCAGCAAACGATAAGTGGTAGTGTCATTAAGCTGCCTAAAAGCCTCCTGATCGTACAATACTTTATCCATAATGACTATCCCACCCCCTTTATCAGCGGATTTTATAATAATGGTGGAATCATTCTTTAGATTAAGTAGTGCATCTCTCTCATTCTTAGTCAAATTTGGTTGTAGTTTTTCTGAATGAATTTTATTAATATCGGCCATAACCATAAATTCGAAGATCCTCATCTCTTCCGAGATCATATTACGAGGAAAAAACGAGGAACCTTCCTTAAGCCCTGAATGAGTGAACTTTGAGGTAGATACTTTTCCCTCAATAGGATTCTTTAAAAAGAACTTTTTCAGGCATAACTTCCTCTGAAATTTTTTTAGATCTACAAAAACACCAAATTTGTCAACCTTCGCACTTGGTGCGAACTTTAATCCCTTATTAAGGGCTTTGATTTCATGTTCATTAAGAATTCGACTGCTAAGGTTAAATATACCATTTGTATTAATAGAGACCTCTCGTTTTAATGCTTTAATACGTCCTTTCATTTCTTTTCTTTCTTTCTGTGACCTTCCTCCCCTGGTGCCCCGTTTACTTTTTCCCATCCCCTTTTGCGGGGAATAGCACCTGGTTGATTTACAATTTTTACGACCGGTTCTAGGGGCATGTTGGTGAGTTTTAGTTGTTTTGTGGCCATCGGGCGTGACTTTAAAAAAGGTTCCTTAATAGGTTTATGTGGTAACGTATTTGTACCATTCGAGGAAGTTCTTAATAAAGGCTTGCCTTTATTCCAGGGGGATTTCCAAGCATAATCGGAGGGGCTCACCGCTGATCCGAAACTATCCTCCAAAGTGTTCAAGATCGGATTAGTCATTAGGGTACAGATATTTGGATTATCTTTTTTTCCCATTGAAACCTTTTGTGGTTCCTTTGGTGACGGGAGAGAATCACGAATAGACTCGTCATTATGAAGGCTCGAGAGATCAACAGAAAAATCTTCATTCGAGTCTTTACTCTTAGGAGAGTGAAGAGTTGGATAGTCTATCTGGATACAACTATCCATATCCAGGCCACATGGAATGTCCACTCTCTTATTTTTGTTGTAATTATTTTCATATTTTTTATTGTTATTAGAAATTGGTTCACTAACCTGAATTGGTTCTGAAGGACATCCAAATAAAATCCCCCCAGATGCGGGGATCATTTTAGGAACTAGATTTTCCCCCACTTTCTCCGAAAACCTAACCTGAGCCCGACTATGAATAGGAATAAAGTTCGGATTCCCTTTAGGAGTAGAGCTCTTAAACCTCCTATTCGCGCTACGTGTGAAGGGAATTTTTTTGTTATTATGTGAGGGATTATACCGATAGTCTCCCGACTGATCATTTCGTCGGGTAGGGTATTGGTATTGATACTCCCTCAAACCTGATTTTGGGACAAAGGTATATTTCTGTTTAATCTTATCATTTTTATAATCCTCTATATCCCTTATATATTTCTTTTTTTTCCCTTCTATAACATCCTTGGTTATTTTATCCAAATTAATCTTCAGTTCTTGCGATAATTCCTCAAAATGGATCTCATCCGTACTTAGTTTTAGTTCATCTATTAGGGACTGAATATCCTCATTTAAATTCTGGAGTACTTCTCTTTTATGTTGTATAATGTATCGCATAGTTTGACTTGCAAAATCCTCCATCATTTGGATCCAACCAACCATAAATTTAGAATTATCTCTATCTGAAGAGGGCAATTTAAAATACCTCAAACCTCTTGGGGAAATTTTTTCTTTTAAGTATTTCTCAAGGGTCATCACTTCCCATTTAAACTTAATTTCCTTAGTTAGAATTTTTTCCAAAGATTGGGCCAATTCTTGACTATTAGGGGCTCGTATAACCACTTTATCCAAGGAGTAATCACCAAAAATCTCATCAATATTTTGGCCTATATTGTTTCTATATTCAGTTAGTGTCATCTTAGCAGCCAACATCCCCGGGAAATAGAAAGAATACTCAAAAAACAAACAGTAGGATGAAACAGAGGCACTTTAGATCTTAGTACGGATCGCTACACGTTCGAGCAATTGGGGTGTTTCCCTCACCACCACAATAATTGCAGAAAATATAGAACAGATGCAAGAACAGCGCTCCTTTCGTAGACACTATAGAACGAAGGTCACACAACACCTCAAAGTGATATAAGCCAAATGGCAAAGTTCTTACACTTCCCTGGAGAAGTAATTGTTTGTAGGAAATAGTTCTAATGAAGACCTGCGGTTGTAATTTTTCAAGAGCTTTCTGGCTCTATCATGCGCACTCTTCAAGCTGTTAAAAGCGAATCCAACAACCAGAGATGATAACGCCTCGTCGACCTCTTGGATGATCTTTCTCTTTTAGAATCTCAAACAGAAAGAGAAGAGCTCACATGGCATAATATTGTAACTATAATATAAGTCACAAAGGAGCAACCAGGGGTGAAATGTTACTCACCCTATAATGAGCTACACCGAGCTCAAGGGGTCCAGCATATATAGATTGTTCACGGCACAATATCTAAAAGCCGAGCACCATAACAGAAAATGGTAGCAAAATTCCAAAATGTTGGAAATAAAATGTATTTATTATATAAAATGAAATAAAAAAGAGCCAGACGCGTTTCGCGCATCAAGCGCTTCCTCAGTGGCAATAAAAAAAGAAAGAAAGAAGGTTACAACAGTAATCAACATATGTGTATATATATACCCCTCTTAAACCTAATTAGGGTAATAACAGGTGTTAAGCGGACGTTAATTTTCGCGCCAAAATTAAACCAGCGTTTTTTACCATAGAGGCTACCACTTCCGGTTTGTCCCGCACGCCATGATACATAGCGGGCGGGTTACATTTCCGGATTAGTACTTAGCCTCCACTTTCGGTTCCTCTTCAGCGGAGAGGACAGCCGGATATTACTTTCGGAACAGGACTCTGTGTAACGAAGATCTTCCTCCGGATCATACGCGCATGCGCAGAAATCCTCACTTCATTCTGGGTCCCATGCGCATGCGTGGATATTTTCTTCCGATAGAATTTTACTGTCCATAATTCTAAGAAAAAGGGTTATAAAGAGAAAAATCTGTTAGAGGTTATGAAGGACATCCAGGGTAAGGATAGGGGGCCCTTATCCAATATAGGAAACGCGAGGAGGAGAATTTCTCCCTCCCTTTTATCTACAATTTTAATAGTCAGACACGTGCTATTAATTACTCAATACGTAAATATTGGCATATCCTAAAGAAAGATCCGGTGCTCCAGGACATTTTGGATGATTATCCAAAGATTGTCAATAGAGGAGCACGGACAATAAAGCAACAAATTGTTAGGAGCCATGTTCATCAAATGAAAAGTGACTTCAAAACAATTACAATAAAAGAAGGTTTTTATCGATGCGGCCTATGTTCCGCTTGTAAGAGATTAAAATTGAAAAGAAAATTCTGTCCGGCTTTTGGTGTTAATGATACGTTTAAAATCAAAAAGGTAATCTCGTGCCATTCGACTAATGTTGTCTATGCCCTTGTTTGTCCTTGTGGCAAAATTTACATTGGTCGGACAACTAGACCCCTCTATGTAAGGGTTTTAGAGCATATTCGGAATATCCTACGTGGATTTGATAAGCATACTGTATCCTCTCATTTTTCCGCTGTGCATAATAGCTCCCCTGTAGGCCTAGTCTTTTTTGCTTTACGTAAAGTCGAAAGAGATTGGAGAGGAGAGGATTTCTTAAAAAAGATCAATCAGGAAGAGATGCGGCTTATCTTTTTATTTGATACCTTAATACCAAGGGGCCTGAATAAGGACTTTGAAATTTGTCACTTTTTATGAGTCCATTATCCTACTAGTTTAGGTCATGTATTAATGGTAATTTTTTCTCTCTACATCATTTTATCAATTTTTTAATAGCATAGCAATACCACATATAAGTGATCAGGCCATCATGGTTCTAAATATATCACGTGCATTATTTTGGCATCTGTAATATATGACCCTTAGAGGTTTTGATCATTAAGATGGACATTGTGCAATAATATTGCCTATTTTTAATTATATATTTTTTCTGTCTGTTTCCCCCCATTGTTATTTATTTATTTTTGTTTTGCCGGGGCCACGGTGTAAGCATTTTCAGGGGTGAGCGCCAGGAAGGGATGGTAACTCATCCGGACTATCGAGAATTATGGACAGTAAAATTCTATCGGAAGAAAATATCCACGCATGCGCATGGGACCCAGAATGAAGTGAGGATTTCTGCGCATGCGCGTATGATCCGGAGGAAGATCTTCGTTACACAGAGTCCTGTTCCGGAAGTAATATCCGGCTGTCCTCTCCGCTGAAGAGGAACCGAAAGTGGAGGCTAAGTACTAATCCGGAAATGTAACCCGCCCGCTATGTATCATGGCGTGCGGGACAAACCGGAAGTGGTAGCCTCTATGGTAAAAAACGCTGGTTTAATTTTGGCGCGAAAATTAACGTCCGCTTAACACCTGTTATTACCCTAATTAGGTTTAAGAGGGGTATATATATACACATATGTTGATTACTGTTGTAACCTTCTTTTTTCTTTCTTGTTTATTGCCACTGAGGAAGCGCTTGATGCGCGAAACGCGTCTGGCTCTTTTTTATTTCATTTTATATAATAAATACATTTTATTTCCAACATTTTGGAATTTTGCTACCATTTTCTGTTATGGTGCTCGGCTTTTAGATATTGTGCCGTGAACAATCTATATATGCTGGACCCCTTGAGCTCGGTGTAGCTCATTATAGGGTGAGTAACATTTCACCCCTGGTTGCTCCTTTGTGACTTATATTATAGTTACAATATTATGCCATGTGAGCTCTTCTCTTTCTGTTTGAGATTCTAAAAGAGAAAGATCATCCAAGAGGTCGACGAGGCGTTATCATCTCTGGTTGTTGGATTCGCTTTTAACAGCTTGAAGAGTGCGCATGATAGAGCCAGAAAGCTCTTGAAAAATTACAACCGCAGGTCTTCATTAGAACTATTTCCTACAAACAATTACTTCTCCAGGGAAGTGTAAGAACTTTGCCATTTGGCTTATATCACTTTGAGGTGTTGTGTGACCTTCGTTCTATAGTGTCTACGAAAGGAGCGCTGTTCTTGCATCTGTTCTATATTTTCTGCAATTATTGTGGTGGTGAGGGAAACACCCCAATTGCTCGAACGTGTAGCGATCCGTACTAAGATCTAAAGCGCCTCTGTTTCATCCTACTGTTTGTTTCTTAAATAGGGAGTTGCTAGGTCAGGTTGACCACTGCAGAGAATCCTGGAGTGGACCGAACCAGTAGGATGGAGCTGACACGGGTAACCCCGACCTGAAAATTGAATAAGACCATAACCATGGGTCACCAGGCTGGGAGTCTGACAATAAGCTATTGCTTAATTTATTTATTTTTAACTCCAAATAATTTTATTGAAGAGTTCTGCCAGTGGCGTAGCGTGGGTTGTCAGCGCCCGAGGCCAGCCAAGAATTGTGCGCCCCCCCAACCTGTGGACACGTTATTGATATTGCCCCAGCCAGCTCTCACATGGATATTGCCCCAGCCAGCTCACACATGGATATTGCCCCAGCTCACACATGGATATTGCCCCAGCTCACACATGGTTATCTGCCCCAGATCACACATGGATTTGCCCCAGCTCTCACCTGGATATTGCTCCAGCTCACACACGGATATACCCCAGCTCACACATGGATATTGCCCCAGCTCACACATGGATATGCCCCAGCTCACACACGGATATTGCCCCAGCTCACACATGGATATGCCCCAGCTCACACATGGATATTGCCCCAGCTCACACATGGATATTGCCCCAGCTCTCCCATGGATATTGCCCCAGCTCTCCCATGGATATGACCCAGCTCACACATGGATATTGCCCCAGCTCACACATGGATATTGCCCCAGCTCACACATGGATATTGCCCCAGCTCACACATGGATATGCCCCATCTCACACATGGATACTGCCCCAGCTCTCCCATGGATACTGCCCCAGCTCTCCCATGGATATGCCCCAGCTCTCCCATGGATATGCCCCAGCTCACACATGGATATTGCCCCAGCTCACACATGGATATGCCCCAGCTCACACATGGATATTGCCCCAGCTCACACATGGATATTGCCCCAGCTCACACATAGATATGCCCCAGCTCACACATGGATACTGCCCCAGCTCACACATGGATATTGCCCCAGCTCTCCCATGGATACTGCCCCAGCTCTCACATGCATATTGCCCCAGCTCACACATGGATATGCCCCAGCTCACACATGGATATTGCCCCAGCTCACACATGGATATTGCCCCAGCTCACACATGGATATGCCCCAGCTCACACATGGATATTGCCCCAGCTCTTCCATGGATACTGCCCCAGCTCTCCCTTGGATACTGCCCCAGCTCTCCTATGGATACTGCCCCAGCTCTCACATGGATATTGCCCCAGCTCTCCCATGGATATTGCCCCAGCTCCCATGGATATTGCCCCAGCTCACACATGGATATTGCCCCAGCTCACACATGGATATGCCCCAGCTGACACATGATATGCCCCAGCTCACAAATGGATATTGCCCCAGCTCACACATGGATATTGCCCCAGTTCACACATGGATATTGCCCCAGCTCTCCCATGGATACTTGCCGCAGCTCTCACATGCATATTGCCCCAGTTCACACATGGATAATGCCCTAGCTCTCCCATGGGTATTGCCCCAGCTCTCCCATGGATATTGCCCCAGCTCTCCCATGGATATTGCCCCAGCTCACCACATGGATATGCCCCAGCTCTCACATGGATATGCCCCAGCTCACACATGGATATGCCCCAGCTCACACATGGATATTGCCCCAGCTCACACATGGATATTGCCCCAGCTCACACATGGATACTGCCCCAGCTCACACATGGAATGCCCCAGCTCTCCCATGGGTAATGCCCCAGCTCTCCCATGGGTATTGCCCCAGCTCTCCCATGGGTATTGCCCCAGCTCTCATGGATATTGCCCCAGCTCTCCCATGGATATTGCCCCAGCTCACACATGGATATGCCCCAGCTCTCACATGGATATGCCCCAGCTCACACATGGATATTGCCCCCCAGCTCACACATGGATATGCCCCAGCTCACACATGGCTATTGCCCCAGCTCACACATGGATATGCCCCAGCTCACACATGGATATGCCCCAGCTCACACATGGATATGCCCCAGCTCACACATGGATATGCCAAGCTCACACATGGATACTGCCCCAGCTCACACATGGATATTGCCCCAGCTCACACATGGTTATGCCCCAGCTCACACATGGTTATGCCCCAGCTCACACATGGATATTGCCCCAGCTCACACATGGATATTGCCCCAGCTCACACATGGATATGCCCCAGCTCACACATGGATATTGCCAGCTCACACATGGATATTGCCCCAGCTCTCACATGGATATACCCCAGCTCACACATGGATATTGCCCCCAGCTCACACATGGATATGCCCCAGCTCACACATGGATATGCCCCAGCTCACACATGGATATGCCCCAGCTCTCCATGGATATTGCCCCAGCTCTCCCATGGATATTGCCCCAGCTCACACATGGATATTGCCCCAGCTCACACATGGATATTGCCCCAGCTCACACATGGATATGCTCCAGCTCACACATGGATATTGCCCCAGCTCACACATGGATATGCCCCAGCTCACACATGGATACTGCCCCAGGTCACACATGGATACTGCCCCAGCTCTCCATGGATACTGCCCCAGCTCTCACATGGATACTGCCCCAGTTCACACATGGATATTGCCCCAGTTCACACATGGATATTGCCCCAGCTCTCCCATGGATATTGCCCCAGCTCTCCCATGGATATTGCCCCAGCTCACACATGGATATTGCCCCAGCTCACACATGGATATTGCCCCAGCTCACACATGGATATTGCCCCAGCTCACACATGGATATGCCCCAGCTGACACATGATATGCCCCAGCTCACAAATGGATATTGCCCCAGCTCACACATGGATATTGCCCCAGTTCACACATGGATATTGCCCCAGCTCACACATGGATATGCCCCAGCTCTCCCATGGGTATTGCCCCAGCTCTCCATGGATATTGCCCCAGCTCTCCATGGATATTGCCCCAGCTCACACATGGATATGCCCCAGCTCTCACATGGATATGCCCCAGCTCACACATGGATATGCCCCAGCTCACACATGGATATTGCCCCAGCTCACACATGGATATTGCCCCAGCTCACACATGGATACTGCCCCAGCTCACACATGGATAATGCCCCAGCTCTCCCATGGTAATGCCCCAGCTCTCCCATGGGTATTGCCCCAGCTCTCCCATGGGTATTGCCCCAGCTCCCATGGATATTGCCCCAGCTCTCCATGGATATTGCCCCAGCTCACACATGGATATGCCCCAGCTCTCACATGGATATGCCCCAGCTCACACATGGATATTGCCCCAGCTCACACATGGATATGCCCCAGCTCACACATGGCTATTGCCCCAGCTCACACATGGATATGCCCCAGCTCACACATGGATATGCCCCAGCTCACACATGGATATGCCCCAGCTCACACATGATATGCCCAAGCTCACACATGGATACTGCCCCAGCTCACACATGGATATTGCCCCAGCTCACACATGGTTATGCCCCAGCTCACACATGGTTATGCCCCAGCTCACACATGGATATTGCCCCAGCTCACACATGGATATTGCCCCAGCTCACACATGGATATGCCCCAGCTCACACATGGATATTGCCCCAGCTCACACATGGATATTGCCCCCTCTCACATGGATATACCCCAGCTCACACATGGATATTGCCCCCCAGCTCACACATGGATATGCCCCAGCTCACACATGGATATGCCCCAGCTCACACATGGATATGCCCCAGCTCTCCCATGGATATTGCCCCAGCTCCCATGGATATTGCCCCAGCTCACACATGGATATTGCCCCAGCTCACACATGGATATTGCCCCAGCTCACACATGGATATGCTCCAGCTCACACATGGATATTGCCCCAGCTCACACATGGATATGCCCCAGCTCACACATGGATACTGCCCCAGGTCACACATGGATACTGCCCCAGCTCTCCCATGGATACTGCCCCAGCTCTCACATGGATACTGCCCCAGTTCACACATGGATATTGCCCCAGTTCACACATGGATATTGCCCCAGCTCTCCCATGGATATTGCCCCAGCTCCCATGGATATTGCCCCAGCTCACACATGGATATTGCCCCAGCTCACACATGGATATTGCCCCAGCTCACACATGGATATTGCCCCAGCTCACACATGGATATTGCCCCAGCTCACACATGGATATGCCCCAGCTGACACATGATATGCCCCAGCTCACAAATGGATATTGCCCCAGCTCACACATGGATATTGCCCCAGTTCACACATGGATATTGCCCCAGCTCTCCCATGGATACTGCCGCAGCTCTCACATGCATATTGCCCCAGTTCACACATGGATAATGCCCTAGCTCTCCCATGGGTATTGCCCCAGCTCTCCCATGGATATTGCCCCAGCTCTCCCATGGATATTGCCCCAGCTCACACATGGATATGCCCCAGCTCTCACATGGATATGCCCCAGCTCACACATGGATATGCCCCAGCTCACACATGGATATTGCCCCAGCTCACACATGGATATTGCCCCAGCTCACACATGGATACTGCCCCAGCTCACACATGGATAATGCCCCAGCTCTCCCATGGGTAATGCCCCAGCTCTCCCATGGGTATTGCCCCAGCTCTCCCATGGGTATTGCCCCAGCTCTCCCATGGATATTGCCCCAGCTCTCCCATGGATATTGCCCCAGCTCACACATGGATATGCCCCAGCTCTCACATGGATATGCCCCAGCTCACACATGGATATTGCCCCCCAGCTCACACATGGATATGCCCCAGCTCACACATGGCTATTGCCCCAGCTCACACATGGATATGCCCCAGCTCACACATGGATATGCCCCAGCTCACACATGGATATGCCCAAGCTCACACATGGATACTGCCCCAGCTCACACATGGATATTGCCCCAGCTCACACATGGTTATGCCCCAGCTCACACATGGTTATGCCCCAGCTCACACATGGATATTGCCCCAGCTCACACATGGATATTGCCCCAGCTCACACATGGATATGCCCCAGCTCACACATGGATATTGCCCCAGCTCACACATGGATATTGCCCCAGCTCTCACATGGATATACCCCAGCTCACACATGGATATTGCCCCCCAGCTCACACATGGATATGCCCCAGCTCACACATGGATATGCCCCAGCTCACACATGGATATGCCCCAGCTCTCCCATGGATATTGCCCCAGCTCTCCCATGGATATTGCCCCAGCTCACACATGGATATTGCCCCAGCTCACACATGGATATTGCCCCAGCTCACACATGGATATGCTCCAGCTCACACATGGATATTGCCCCAGCTCACACATGGATATGCCCCAGGTCACACATGGATACTGCCCCAGCTCTCCCATGGATACTGCCCCAGCTCTCACATGGATACTGCCCCAGTTCACACATGGATATTGCCCCAGTTCACACATGGATATTGCCCCAGCTCTCCCATGGATATTGCCCCAGCTCTCCCATGGATATTGCCCCAGCTCACACATGGATATTGCCCCAGCTCACACATGGATATTGCCCCAGCTCACACATGGATATTGCCCCAGCTCACACATGGATATGCCCCAGCTGACACATGGATATGCCCCAGCTCACACATTATTATTATTATTATTCTTTATTTATAAAGCGCCAGCATATTCCGCAGCGCTGTACAATAAGCACAGTATAGACAGGGTTACAATACATTGAACAACATTTGACAAACAGTACAGGAGGAGATGAGGGCCCTATTCCCGTAGGAACTCACAATCTAGGAGGGTTGGGGTTGGAAACAGGAGGAGAGGACTGTAAGCTGAGAGTGATTGATGGTTGCGTCAGTGAGTTGGGTGGTAGGCTTCCCTAAATAGGAACGTTTTAAGGGAGCGTTTGAAGCAAGAGAAGTTAGGGGAAAGTCTGACAGTATGAGGGAGAGCGTTCCAGAGAGTGGGGGCTGCACGTGAGAAATCCTGCAGTCTGTCATGGGAAGAGGTGATGCGGGGAGAAGCTAGGCGCAGGTCACTGTTTGACCTTAGGGAGCGGGCCGGGGTGTATTTGGTGATTAGTGAGGACAGGTAGTGGGGAGCTGAGTTAGTGAGGGTTTTGTAGGTAAGGATAAGGATTTTGAACTTAATTCTGCAGTGGATGGGGAGCCAGTGAAGGGACTCGCAGAGGGGAGCGGCAGAGACAGAGCGGCGGGTGAGGTGAATTAGCCTGGCGGAGGCGTTCAGGATGGATTGTAGGGGGGAGAGGCGGGACAGAGGGAGGCCAGATAAGAGATTATTGCAATAGTCGAGTCGGGAGATTATCAGGGCGTGTATGAGTTGTTTTGTGGTGACAGCGGTAAGAAATGGCCGAATTCGGGAAATATTACGCAGTTGGTATCGGCAGGAGGAGGAAAGAGACTTGATGTGGGGGATGAAGGAAAGAGCAGAGTCAAGTGTAACTCCAAGACAGCGAACTTGGTTTGATGGGGAAATGGTGATACCCTCCACCGTGATAGAGAAGTCAGGAGGTGGGGAGGCATTGGAGGGAGGAATAAGTAGGAGTTCAGTCTTTGACATGTTGATCTTTAGGTGGTGGGAGGCCATCCAGGAGGAGATGCCAGATAAACAGTCACTGACTTTTGAAAGGACAGGGGGAGAGAGATCAGGGGTAGAGAGGTAGATCTGAGTGTCATCAGCGTAGAGGTGGTAATTGAAGCCAAAGCTGTTGATGATTTTGCCCAGGGAGGAGGTGTAGATGGAAAAGAGCAGAGGACCGAGGACAGAGCCTTGAGGTACACCAACAGATAGAGGCAATGAGGAGGAGGAGTTTCCAGCAAAGGACACACAGAAGGACCTGTTGGATAAATAGGATTCGACCCAAGCGAGTGCTGTGTCACCGAGACCCAGAGAGTTGAGGGTCTGTAGAAGGAGGGGGTGGTCAACAGTGTCAAAAGCAGCCGAGAGGTCGAGCAGGATGAGAATAGAATAGTGGCCGTGTTTTTTAGCATTTAGGAGGTCGTTGGTGACTTTGGTGAGGGCAGTTTCAGTTGAGTGTAGGGACGGAAGCCAGATTGCAGGGGGTCAAGTAGGGAATTGGAGGACAGGAAGAGGGAGAGGCGGTTGAAGACTAGTTTTTCTAAGAGCTTTGATGTGAAGGGAAGCAGGGATACAGGGCGGTAGTTGGATGGAGAGTTGGTGTAGGGATGGTTTCTTTAGTAAAGGGGTAACTAGCGCGTGTTTGAAGGCGGATGGAAAGGAGCCAGTGGAGAGAGATAGGTTGAAGATGTGTGTGAGAGCAGGGGTGAGGGAGGAGGAGAGGGGAGGAATTAGATGTGAGGGAATGGGGTCGAGCGGGCATGTGGTGAGATGTGAGGAGGACAATAAGGAATTGACTTCCTCCTCAGTGGCTGGGAGGAAGCGACAGAGGGTGGCAGAGGGGACCTCTGGGAGTGGAGGTGGCAGATAACTATCTTGTGTTGGGATGTTGCTTCTGATATTAGAGTTTTACTGAGGAAGTAGTCTGCCAGGTCTTGAGCGCTGAAGGCAGCTGTGGGGGGAGGTGCAGGTGGGTAGAGGAGGTGTTGAAGGTGGACCAGAGCCGTTTAGGGTTGGAGGACAGCGTAGATATAAGAGATGAGAAGAAGGATTGTTTGGCCAAGTGGAGGGCAGAGGTGTATGACCGGAGAATAAACTTGAAGTGAACAAAATCAGCTTCAGAGCGGGATTTCCCCCAGGCACGCTCTGCAGTGCGGGAGCATCTTTGCAGGTAGCGTGTCTGGAGGGTGTGCCAGGGCTGAAGCTGGCGGCGTGGGGCCTTACAGAGTCGAAGAAGAGCAAGAGTGTCTAGAGCAGAGATAAGAGTAGTGTTGTAGTGATTAGTGGCAGCATCAGGGCAGGTGAAGGATGAGGTATGAGGGAGGTGGTGAAGTAGGTTGGAGAATTGATGGGGGTCCACAGCATGCAGATTTCTGCGAGTGTGTGCGCGGGGTGGGGGAGCAGGGTGTTTAGGAAGTCCAGATAGGTTGAAAGAGAGAAGGTGGTGGTCAGAGATGGGGAAAGGGCGACAGTTGAACTCAGAAATGGAGCAGAGGTTGAAAAGACAAGGTCAATAGCGTGACCATCGCGGTGGGTAGGGAGGAGGGAGGATTGTGTGAGTCCAAGGGAGGACGTGAGTGAAAGAAGTTTGGAGGCAGCAGGGGTGGAAGGATCATCAATGGGAATGTTGAAGTCCCCGAGAATTAGGCATGGAAGATTAGAAGACAGGAAGTGAGAAAGCCAGGTAGCAAAGTGGTCAAAGAACTGGGAGGTTGGTCCCGTGGGCGGTAGATGACTGCCACCCTGAGAGCCAGAGGAGAGAACAGGCGGATGCAGTGTGTCTCGAAGGAGGAGAAGGAGAGGGATGGGGTGGAGGGAGATGCTGGTAGGTGCAGGTGGGAGAGAGCAGGATTCCGACCCCGCCACCATGTCTCTCACCCGGTCTGGGGGTATGGCTCAAGTGTAGACCTCCATGTGAGAGAGCAGCAACGGAGGCCGTGTCTGAGGGAGTTAGCCAGGTTTCAGTTAAAGCTAGGAGGTTGAAGGAGTTTGAAAGGAAGATGTCATGGATTGCTGTGAGTTTGTTGCACACAGAGCGAGCGTTCCAGAGGGCGCAGGAGAAAGAGGACAGGCGCTGAGGGATTATGGGAATGAGGTTGCTGGGCTTGCAGGGAGGTGATTTATGTGCGATGGAGATAGGATGAGAGTGAAGTATTGGATGTGTTGTGGGGCCAGGGTTAGGAGATATGTCACCTGAATAGAGTAACAGCAGGAGGGTGAGAAAGAGAAGGTGGGAATGGGATTTGTGGGAGTGATTGGCAGCACGAGAGTTAGAGGGAGACCATGTTCTGAGGAAACAAAGGAGCTCATGTGAGGCCATCATGTGGGACGAGAGGAGGGAGGGAGAGATGCAGATAGTGTAGGGGTCGGTGGTAGAGGGGCAGGAGTTCCATTTAAGGAGAAAGGTAGTAGTAAAGAGCAGAAGCGTGAGAGAAAGCATGATATAGACGTGTGTTTACCCAGAGTAAAATTGGGCCTTGCAGTTCCTTCCTCCAGTCCCGCAACTCCAGGAATCAACTCTGCGCGTAGCATGGGGGGGGGCTGGGGGGGCCGTGGCCCCGGGCGCAGTTTTCTTAGGGGCGCATAATTTCAAAAGAAATTTTCGCCCCTAAATGTTCAGGCCCGGACTAACCCGCCGGGCCCTCGGGCGCCGCCCAACGGCCCGCGGGTTGAGGGGGCCCAGATGCCGGGCAGCGGGAGTGCCTACCTGGTCCTGAACAGTGTGAGTCGGTGTTGAAGGGGAGGCGGCTGTGTGCGTGCTTGCGCAGGTCACATGGTCCGGCTAATCAGGTGGTACTGAGTCTCTGTACCACCTGACTGGCCAGACTACGTGACCTGCGCACGCACGCACGCAGCCGCCTCCCCTTCAACACGGACTCACACTGTTCAGGACCAGGCAGGCACTCCCGCTGCCCGGCATCTGGGCCCCCTCAACCCCTGCTGGCAGTGGCGTAGCGTGGTTTATCAGCGCCCGGAGCAAGGCAAGAATTGTGCGCCCCCCCGCAACCTGTGGACATGTTAGCATGAATATTCTGCTAGATATGGAGGAGCCAAGGCAATATATATAAATACATGCTGCCACTGTCACGCCCATTGACATAGATGTTGCTCGTATAACACCTGGTAACATAGAGGTTGCTCGTACAACACCTATGCCTAAACCCAGCCACCGTGTGTAGGCAGATTCGAGAGGTAAACACTCAGTGCTCTGCGCGGGGACACTAGCCCATCTCTATATGCCAAGGCATGTTCACTATCGCCATCCCCTGACTCTGCCAGCGCAGAGACACTAACACATCGCTATATGCCATGACACACTCACTCACAGTAGGTACCCAGGGCCAGTGCAAGGTTATTTGTCTACACAGGTGAAGGTGTATTCACCCCCCCTCACTCACTCCAATCCTACCCAGAACTGCATTAAGGCACTATGGGACCTTAGGAAGGATACCAGTGTAGCGCTGGTTTTAAATTCCCTGTCTTTGTAGTACTTGTTTTTGGCCACCGGAGGGAGACAAGCGCGATGTAAGACACTGAACATTGGGACTACATTTTCCTGCATGCTTTGCGGGCGGGAACAGGAAGTGGGTGGGAGAGAGAGACTGATATCCGCAGCCTCGTGGAAAGAGCTGACAGAGCGCACCGAGGAGTGAGAGGAGCAAGACGCAGTGTAGCAGAAAGTGATCTCGACCAGGCCAGAGAGCAGGTGCGGCCTAGCGGAGCTAGAGATCGTTTTTTTTCCTCCCTATTCAAACGAAGACCCAGTAACCCACGCTGAGACAGAGTAAGCTGAAGGACCCCGAGTGAGGAGAACCGCAGACGATTTAACAGGGAGTGCAGGCGGTGAGCTGGACATCTTGTGGCCGATACAGAGGAGCAAGACAGCGGATCCGGTGACACAGAGAACCCCAGTCAAAATCGAGCGGAGAGACGTCCTGGGTCGAGCGGAGCACCGAGTATCTGGCAGATGGGTGAGAGGCCTTCCAGGCAACGGTGAAATACTAAAGCACACTACAGTTTGTTCCAAAACCTACAGGGCCCCAACGTGACTAGTCGAAGATACCTCCTAAATAATTCACTGGCCAGTTGAATATTGTACCCGGGTACCAATACACGCATACAAATACATTCCTTGGGACATAACCTGTACGAGACTCACACTCCAACCACTATGGGGTTAAAAATACTTTTTTCATTTTCCGCTGCGCGTTTCTCGCATTACGGAGTGCTGTATTTTTCCTATTTTCGCTGCGTGTTTCTCATATTACGAAGTACTGTAAAAATATATACATATACCGTGTTACTCCTTATATGCCCATTTATTCAGTAAACTATATAATTTATAAAATCCACGACGGTGCTGGAGTATATTTATTCCCTAGTGCGGGGAGACTGACCCGAGGTTCAAATTCAGCGGCTCCTCCGGGAGTAAGCGCTACACCAGTTTGGGGCCCCCATTTCACTTTAGCCAACACTTTGCCCTGTGCATGTTTTATAGAGCTCCACAGCAATAAATCTCGCAGTAATATGCAGTGTGTATGGGTGTATCACAGAGCTCCACAGCAATAGATCTCGCAGTAATATGCAGTGTGTATGCGCATATCACAGAGCTCCACAGCAATAAAACTCACAGTAACATGCAGTGTGTATGGGCATATCAGAGCTCCACAGCAATAAATCTCGCAGTAATATGCATATATGAACGTATCACAAAGCTCCACAGGAATAAATCTTGCAGTAATGTGCAGTGTGTATGAGATATCACAGAGCTCCACAGCAATAAATCTCCCAGTAATGTGCAGTGTGTATGAGCGTATCACAAAGCTCCACAGCAATAAATCTCCCAGTAATGTGCAGTGTGTATGAGATATCACTGAGCTCCGCAGGAATAAAACTCACAGTAATGTGCGGTGTGGAATTATGCGCACACACACAAATTAGTATCACGTTACAGATTAGATTTTATAATTTAAATTAACAGAGTGCCAGGTGTATATTTATGTTTCACACACTGGTAAGATATCTTGAGGAGGTCAGACACCCAAGTGTTAACCTGGCAGCTCAGCTTTTGCTGTCCCCCCTCTTCCCCCTCACAATTCTCAGCACAGTGACCTGCACTCTGTGTCTCCAGACATAGAGCAGGAGAGGGAAGAGGGTGTTAAACATTATGTAGAGGAGACCTTATGTCCATAGGAGAATACAAGCCCTGCTATTGTGCTGCTGATCTGCCGGGACACTTTGACCACTGGCAGCAATGAGCATCTATACTATAATAGAGTAAGGCTTTGGCTGTCTGTCGCCAAAGCCCTACTGCGCATGCGCGCGCAACCAGCGGCGGTTGGTTGCGCGCGCATGCAACCGCTGCGGCACGAGCCGGCTGCCGGCTCGCCGCGGCGGTTACACATGCACACAGCAGCCGGGTAGAGGCTGCGCTCGCAGCCTCTACCCGGCTGCCGCGCGCATCCAACCCCCCGAGCGGCGAAGGGAAAGTTTCCCCCGCCGCTCGGGGTTGGATGCGCGCGGCAGCCGGGTAGAGGCTGCGAGCGCAGCCTCTACCCGGCTGCTGTGCGCATCTAACGGGTCCCCCGAGCGGCGAAGGGAAAGTTCCCTCCGCCGCTCATTGGTAGGATGCGCGCGGCAGCCGGGTAGAGGTGCAGCCTCTACCCGGCTGCCGCGCGCATCCTACCCCCCGAGCAGCGGAGGGAAAGTTCCCTCGCTTCCGCTTTGAAGGACCCAAGCCCCGGTCACGTGACCGGGGCTTGGGTCCTTCAAAAACAGGAAGCGGGGAAATCTTCACTTCCCTGGCGCCGCTCGACAGGTAAGTATGAGCGCTGGGGGGGCCATATCCACGAGCTGGGGGACCATATCCATGACCTGGGGGCAAATCCATGAGCTGGGGGCAAATCCATGACCTGGGGGCAAATCCATGAGCTGAGCAAATCCATGAGCTGGGGCAAATCCATGAGCTGGGGCAAATCCATGAGCTGGGGGCAAATATCCATGTGCTGGGGCAGTATCCACGTGCGGGGGCAGTATCCACGTGCGGGGGCAGTATCCACGTGCTGGGGCAGTATCCACGTGCTGGGGCAAATCCATGAGCTGGGGGCAAATATCCACGTGCTGGGGCAGTATCCACGTGCTGGGGCAGTATCCACGAGCGGGGGCAGTATCCACGTGCTGGGGCAAATCCATGAGCTGGGGCAAATCCATGAGCTGGGGGCAAATATCCATGTGCTGGGGCAGTATCCACGTGCGGGGGCAGTATCCACGTGCTGGGGCAGTATCCACGTGCTGGGGCAGTATCCACGTGCTGGGGCAAATCCATGAGCTGGGGCAAATCCATGAGCTGGGGGCAAATATCCATGTGCTGGGGGCAAATATCCATGTGCTGGGGCAGTATCCACGTGCGGGGGCAGTATCCACGTGCGGGGGCAGTATCCACGTGCGGGGGCAGTATCCACGAGCTGGGGGCAGTATCCACGTGCGGGGGCAGTATCCACGAGCTGGGGGCATATCCACGAGCTGGGGGGCATATCCACGAGCTGGGGGGCATATCCACGAGCTGGGGCAGTATCCACGTGCGGGGGCAGTATCCACGAGCTGGGGCAGTATCCACGTGCTGGGGCAGTATCCACGAGCTGGGGCAGTATCCACGAGCTGGGGCAGTATATCCACGAGCTGGGGCAGTATATCCATGAGCTGGGGCAGTATATCCATGAGCTGGGGCAGTATATCCATGAGCTGGGGCAGTATATCCACAATAGACTGCCCTCTGGGCAGGCTTTACAACTAGTTTAAAATAATAAATAAACAGGCAGCAGTGCACCTACCATTAGGGTTGCACCGATACCGATACTAGTATCGGTATCGGGGCCGATACTGGGTACTGCAGGAGTACTTGGTACTCGTGCAGTACCCCCCGATATTTTTCCCGATACCGGAAGCCGGCATTGAGCCGGCTTGCCGGCATCCGAGGGGCTGCGGCGGCTGTCCGAATGCTCTATCGGCATTCGGACAGCCGCCCCTGGAGCTCTCTGGCATACTTACCTTCCTGAGCGCCGCTGGGAATGTCTCCGCGCGTGCGCTCGTTGGAAGGACCCCAGCCGCGACCACGTGGGACCATGTGATCACGGCTGGGGTCCTTCCAACGAGCGCGCGCGCGCGGAAACATTCCCGGCGTCGCTCAGGAAGGTAAGTATAAACACAGTGAGCAGCTGCAGGGCCTGTCCGAATGCTGATAGAGCATTCGGACAGGCCCTGCAGCTGCTCGCCGCGATGATACTTACCTTCCTGGGCGACGCCGGGAAAGTTTCCGCGCGCGCTCGTTGGAAGGACCCCAGCCGCGATCACATGATCCCACATGACTGGTTATATGGCTGGCAGACTGGTATTGTGCATGGCAGACTGGTATTGTGCATGGCAGACTGGTATTAAGGCTGGCAGACTGGTATTATGCATGGCAGACTGGTATTGTATAATTTTTTTCTTTTCGTGATTTTTTTTTCTGGGTTTTTTATTTGCCTTGTGTCACTGCTGGTGAATATTTTTTTGTTTTAATAATTTTTGTTGGCGTTGTTTGCCCAGTGGTGTGGGTGCTAGGAGCTTGAGCTCTGTGGCCTTTGTGTTGGAGGTGGTCTGAGTTTTTGGGGCTCAGTGTTCGGGTGGGGGTGGGGTCGCAGCTTTTTCTTTTTTGTGTGGCCTGGTGCTGGTATTTTCAGTGGTGGAAGTGCTGTTTGGGGGGGGTGCTCTAGGTCCCCTTTTTTTTTTTTTGGCGTGTGTGGTTTTCTTGCATGGAGGTGGAGATTGTGCCGGGGGCCCTGTGCTACCTGTTTATGTGCAGGTGCTCTTTGGATTTTCTGCGGGGTCTTGGTGCTCCCTTTAGTAGAGTTAACGCTCCTGTATGGCTCCTGTGCCTGAGGCGTTTTGGCACGCCTCATCTTATATAGTGACGCCGTGCGCGTGTTGCTGCGGTTGGCTGCGCGTGCAGCCGGGTGCGCGCATCCAACCGCCAAAACAGTAATACGTTGGGGTGTAGAATGCGTTTGCGCACCCAGCGTACCGCCCAAACAGTACTACGGCAGTGTCGAATGCGTTTGCGCACGTATTCGACACTCCGCCGTCATATAGTGTTTGGCTTGTTGGATGCGCACGCAGCCAACCGCCGCAGGTTGCGCACATGCGCAGAGGAGGCTTGGCGACGGACACGCCAAGCCTTACTCTTATATAGTATAGATACAACCTCCATCTCCCTGGCCGAGGGGGATCCCTATGTTTGCACTATCTGGACCCAAAGATTCCAGCCAAGTAACCTCTGTCTGAGGTACCATAAGCCCCCGTTCACACTGTGCGTTTTGAAAGTCGCGTGACTTTCCGCGCGATTTTCTTATTCGCGACATGGTGCGATAATGTCGCGCAACGTCACGCGACATCGCTGTTTTGTGAGATTTTTGCAAATCACCACCAATACAAATTGCAAAATCGCAGATTGCAAATCGCTAAAAAAGGGTCATGTACCAGCGACATGCTTCTGCGACACGCGACATGCGACGTCGCGCGGCATGATGTGAACCGCTCCATTGAAATGCATTGGAGAAGCTACATAGTGCGACGTCGCAGCAAAATCCGCGCGATAAATCGCACAGTGTGAACGGGGCCTTAATCAGACTAATCCCTCTGATCTGTCAGACTTCCTGCAGCTTTTATCTCCACACTCAATTCCCCAGACAGAGCACAGCAAGGGTTAATGATTTAAAGGGACATGCACAGTGGTCAGCCACAGCAATGTAACACATGAGACCTGGAGGAGATGTGCTATACATATACAGCCTCATTATCGACTATATAAATACACAGGGCACATATTATGAATATTTTTTCCCTTGTATATTTTAGGGATGCACCGATACCACTTTTTTAAGACCGAGTACGAGTACCGATACTTTTTAAAAGTACTCACCGATACCGAGTACCGATACTTTTCTTTAATGTCATGTGACGCTTTCCAATAAGAATAGACCATATAAAAATGCCCCCAGCTCACATGTATATCCCCCCCCCGATATATATATATATTCATACTGCCCCAGCTCATGGATATTGCCCCAGCTCACACATGGATTTGCCCCAGCTCACACATGGATTTGCCCCAGCTCACACATGGATTTGCCCCAGCTCACACATGGATATGCCCCAGCTCACACATGGATATTGCCCCCCAGCTTATGGATTTGCCCCCCCAGCTCACACATGGTTATGCCCCCCAGCTCACACATGGTTATGCCCCCCAGCTCACACATGGTTATGCCCCCCAGCTCATGGATATGCCCCCCCAGCTCACACATGGTTATGCCCCCCAGCTCATGGTTATGCCCCCCAGCTCATGGATATGCCCCCAGCTCATGGGTATGCCCACCCAGCTCATGGGTATGCCCCCCCAGCTCATGGATATGCACCCCAGCTCATGGATATGCACCCCAGCTTACACATGGGTATGCCCCCCCAGCTCATGGATATGCCCCCAGCTCATGGATATGCCCCTCAGCTCATGGGTATGCCCCCAGCTCATGGGTATGCCCCCCCAGCTCAGGGGTATGCCCCCCCAGCTCATGGGTATGCCCCCCCAGCTCATGGATATGCCCCCCCAGCTCATGGATATGCACCCCAGCTCATGGATATGCACCCCAGCTCACACATGGTATGCCCCCCCAGCTCATGGGTATGCCCCCCAGCTCATGGGTATGCCCCCCCAGCTCATGGGTATGCCCCCCCAGCTCATGGATATGCACCCCAGCTCATGGATATGCACCCCAGCTCACACATGGGTATGCCCCCCAGCTCATGGACCCCCCCAACGATACTTACCTTCCTGGGCGCCGCCGGGAATGTCTCCGCGCACGCGCTCGTTGGAAGGACCCCAGCCGCGACCACGTGGGACCATGTGATCACGGCTGGGGTCCTTCCAACGAGCGCACGCGGGGAAACTTTCTCGGCGTCGCCCAGAAAGGTAAGTATCATCGCGGAGAGCAGCTGCAGGGCCTGTCCGAATGCTCTATCTGCATTCGGACAGGCCCTGCAGCTGCTTAGTGTGTTTATACGTACCTTCCTGGGCGCCGCCGGGAAAGCTTCCCCGCGCGCGCTCGTTGGAAGGACCCCAGCCGTGATCACATGGTCCCACGTGGTCGCGCTGGGGTCCTTCCAACGAGCGCGCGGAGACATTCCCGGCGGCGCCCAGGAAGGTAGGTATCGCAGAGAGCTCCAGGGGCGGCTGTCTGAATGCCGATAGAGCATTCGGACAGCCGCCGCAGCCCCTCGGATGCCGGCAAGCCGGCTCAATGCCGGCTTCCGGTATCGGAAAAAATATCGGGGGGTACTGCAGGAGTACCAAGTACTCCTGCAGTACCCAGTATCGGCCCCGATACCGATACTAGTATCGGTATCGGTGCAACCCTAGTATATTTATATAGAGAATGAGGCTGTACATGTATATCAAATCTCCAGGTCTCATAATATACACAGCCTCCTTCTCTATAAAATAAAAAAGAAACTGAAACACATATACCATTCCTTTCTCTACTAGGGATGAGCCGAACTTTTCAAATGTTAGAATTCGAACTCAAACTCAATACAAGTCAATGGGACTCAAAATTCGATTTTTAGAGTGCCCTCCAAGAGGGTATATATGCTAGATATTTGTCATAAAAGGTGTATGGGGGTCCGGGTAGTGCCCTGGGGGACAGGAAACAAGGACAAAAAGTTTAAAAAAACGTTTTTAAAGGGACAGTGAGTTTTCCATGAAATAAGGGTTAAAAATAAAAACGTAAAATTCCTTCAAATATCATGCCTAGGAGGTCACCATAACATGCCCGTAAAGTGGTGGATTTCTAGGATGTATAGAAGCATTTAAAAACAAAAAATGACGTTTCAAATGACGGTAAATGCTTTTCCTTTAACCACTTGGCTGCTATGGACGCGCTCAGCGCGTCCAGCCAAGTGGTTCTCCTGTGCTACGGACGCGCTCAGCGCGTCTGAGCACAGGAGGCAGCAATCCGCAATCCGGGACCCCGGCGGGGACATTAGATGTCATCGCGGCGACGCGATGACATCTAATGCAGGCGCCCCCCCCCACATGTGCAGAGGAGGCGCCTTCGGACCTCTCTCCCTCCCGATCGCCGGGGAGTAGGGAGTTAATACAGACACCGCTTGGAAGGGCACAGCCTGCCCTTCCAAACGGTGGCTGTCATTAACCCCTGGGGAGCCGGATCACGAATCGGCGCTGAAAAGCGCCGGTTCGTGATCCTTTCCCGGAGCTGGCCGACATCTCGGATGTCGGCCAAACCTCCGGGAACTCCCCCTGAGGACTGGCGTCATCGTGCGTAGACGCCAGTCCTGGAGTTAACCCCTAGCTGCCACCAACGGTGGAGATAGGGCGTTCATTGGAACGCCCTATCTCCCGATCCGTGGCAGCTAGGGGTTAATGTTTGGTACTGTTGGATCGGCCAGAGCATGGCCGTTCCAACGATACCAAACACCACTGTGAAAAAAGTTTTTTTTTAAAAAATAAAAATTAAAAAATATTTTAAAAACAATTCTTAAAAAAAAAAAAAAGTTTTTTTTTTTTTTTTGGTTTGTTAATGCAGCAATATTGTTCCCATTTCAATTATAATGTGAACAATGATGCTGCACTAACGATTTTTGTATGCGGTGCGTTTGTTAAAAATCGAGTAATTTTCCCCAAAAAAAATGTAACGAGACCCCATCTCTAATTTTTTTAACAAGCGCACCCCATACAAAATATAACCGCAATTGCTCACATGTTAAAATGTGAAAAAAAAACCACTTTACACGTTGTAAATTATTGAAAATTCATATTTTATTGCATTTTTTGTTATAATATACAGACAGGACATGACGTATACATATAATAATGACATATTATGAATCTGCCGAGTCTGACGGAAAGAACGATATATAATATGTCTGGGTCATATACTAAAATAAGCCTTCAAAACACGTTTAAACATGATGAGCAAAACCGGTAAAAATGACCTCAGCACAGAGGCGTGAAACGCCTCAGCAGCGAAAGGGTTAATCTATTCATAAACAACTGCTTGAGGCGGCAGCCTGTATGAAAAGACATTTTAGGATGCGCAGAAAAAGTTTAGTGATTTTTTGGGCTGAATTATGGTGAACCTTATGCAGGCTTTGGATGAAAGTAACAATAGGTGCTTTAAAATTGGGCCTTTAGCGTCGGCAACAGTGCCGTCACACAGTAACCCCTCTGAGGATATGAATCTGGTACAGGCGTCAGTGGCAGTGCACCCAAATATTGTGCCTTTGGTGCCATGCCAGCAAGTGCCATCATACAGTAACCCCTCTGTGGTATTGTGGAAGAGTGCAGGGGTGGACCATGCGGTCCTATATTAAAAAGATATGCATCAGGTAAAGGCATCAGTGCACCCAGATATTGTGCTTTTGGTGCCAGGCCTGCAAGTGCCATCATACAGTAACCCCTCTGTGGTATTATGGAAGAGTGCAGGGGTGGACCATGCGGTCCTATATTAAAAAGATATGAATCTGGTAAAGGCGTTAGTGCAGCCAAATATTGTGCCGTTCATGGCAGCAAGTACCTTCACACCGTAACCCTTTTGTGGTATTGTGGAAGAGTGCAGGGTTGGACCCTGCGGTTCAAAAAATTAAAATGATATAAATGTGTCACAGGCATGATCAGTGCAACCAAATATTGTGCCTTTCATGGCAGCAAGTGCCTTCACACCATAACCCTTTTGTGGTATTGTGAAAGAGTTCAGTGCTGGAGGTTTTGTGAATGCAGAAGACATCCCCGATCTATTCCGTTACGTCCGCATCAGGGGATTGATAACTGCTGATCCAGGACTGATTCATTTTTATAAATGTCAGCCGGTCTACAGAGTCGGTGGACAGACGCACTCTTTTGTCTGTGAGAAAACCTCCAGCGGCACTGAACGTCCTTTCAGAAAGCAAGCTAGATGAAGGGCAACCTAGTAGCTGCATAGCATATTGGCTAAATTCTGACCAGTGATCCAATCTCAACACCCAGTAAGCCACTGGATCATCTGCTGGAAAGGTATCCAGGTCTGCCCTTGCCCCTAGGTAGTCCTGCACCATATGGTGAAGACGCTGGCAATGGGTGCCTACAGTTGACGTCCCTGGGTGTCGTGGACTAAAAAAATTTAAAAAGGCATCAGTCAAGCGGCCCGGCCTTCACCACTATTCCTCTGATCATCCTCAGCCTCAGAAGCACCTGTGTCATCACTTGGTAACCTACCAGTGCCTGGAAAGGTGTTACACAAGTGTCGCTTTAGAGCGTCCTCAAGTTTTTTCATCCTGTGCTCCCTCTGTGCGGGCAGGATGAGCTCTGCAACTTTACCCTTGTATCGTGGATCAAGAATCATGGAATCGTGGATCAACCAGTAATGATCCCTCTCCTTGATAGCACGAATCCTGGGGTCCTTTAGCAGGCTTTGTATAATAAGGGAGCCCATGCAGCGTAGGTTGGAGGTGGCATTAGCTTCCGAGTCTTCCTGGTCAATGAGGATGATCGTATCGTGCACTTCCTCCTCCCAGCCACGTACTAGTCCTTGGGTTTCTGGGCATACAAAACCATCCCTTGAGGAATCTCCACCTTCAATGCCCCCACTACTTAAATATTCCTCCTCATCCTCCTCCAGTCTGATCTGAGGACCCGCAGGAATGCTGTCTGCATAAAGAGTAAGGCCATGAGAGCTAGGGAAGGCCTCCTCTTCCTCCTGCTGCTCTGCCTCTAGTGCCACATCTATAATTCCCTGCAGAGTGCGCTCCAGCAGGAACACTAAAGGAATTGTGTCACTGATGCATGCACTGTCCCTGCTCACCATCCTCGTTACCTCCTCGAATGGTGACAGATACAGTGCATGCATCCTTGATCATCAGCCACTGTGGGGGGGGGGAACCAAGTTGACCTGAACCTGTCCTTGTCCTTTACTGCTTGTGTAGGCGCTGCAGCATTGCTAATGTCAAGTTCCACCTGGTGGGCATGTCACAGATCAGATGGTTTGTGGGAAGGTGGAATTCTATTTGAATTTCTGCCAGGCGAACACTTGCTGGGAATGACCGTCTGAAGTGGCTGCAGACTTTTCTGGCCTGGCTGAGAAGCTCTGCCAGCCATGGGTACTTGGTTAGGAAACGCTGTACCACTAAATTTAGGACGTGTGCTAGGCATGGTACATGCGTCAATTTACCCTTGCGTAGGGCGGAGAGAAGGTTGCTGCCATTATCACAGATGACCATTCCCAGCTGAAGCTGGCATGGTGTTAACAATCTCTGCACCTGCCCCTGCAGAGCTGACAGAATTTCTGGCCCGGTGTGGCTCCTGTCCCCTAAACAAACCAGCTCAAGCACAGTATGGCTTCTTTTTGCTTGAGCCATTGCGTAGACCCTGTCAGGCAACAGCGTTCTGCACCTGAGCAGCTCTGACATCTGATGCCTTGGATGCCGTGCTATGGTTGGTCATAGAGGATGTTGTGCCTCGTGTTTGTTGTGCCTCCTCCGCCTCCTCACTTGACTCCTCTGTTCAATCAGGCTCCCAGGTGGAGTCCGTGACCTCATCATCATTGTCATCAACACCCCCTATCTCCTCGTCACTGGAGCCAACTTGGCAGTATGCTGCAGCTGCTGGGGCAACATGAGTGCCAGTTATTTGTGTGTCATCACTGGCACCCCCTTCCTCTAGGTTGATTATACTCCCTTCCTCAACCTCAGAGATTGAATCAGAGCACTGTACTTGCTGCGCATCCTCAAGCAGCATGTCACTGTCATTGTAGTCAAACAATTCAGCTGACTCCTCCGTGTGTGATAGTGAGGCTACGGCAGGAGTAGCTGTGGACATGGAGACTGCATTAGATGTTTTGGCAGCTGAGGTGGACTGTAAAGACTACAAGCCTGGCTGGCAGAGGACTCAGAGGATGAGGATGACCTGGTTAGCCAATCCACCAAATCCTCTGTATGTTGCTGCTGCTTAAGATGGCCAGCACCAGTTAGAAAGGACAAGCGTGCCCCTGCAGAGGATGCACCACGTCCACCACAACCAGAGGCACAGCCTCCCAACACAGAGGCTGCTTGCCCTCTTATCTGTGTCTGGGAGCGTCTGCCTGTCCTTTTGGTCTTTCTGACATGGTGAGTGATATATAGATTAAATGTATACAGAACTCTGATTCAACTCTGGTATAAAGATTAAAGATTTCCAGAACTCTGGTATAACTCAGTGAGACACCCTGATATCTGGCAGCCAGTGACAAGACACAGATTACAATCCCCAGATACCTCCTATAAATCAGTGAGACCCCCTGATGGGTGGCAGTGACAAGACTCAAATTACAATTCGCATAAATCTGCTACAAGTCAGTGAGACCCCCTGATAGGACCCCCTGATAGCTGGCAACAGTGACAAGACACAGATTACAATTCGCAGAAATCTGCTAGAAGTATGTGGGACCCTCTTGGCTGGCAGTGAGAAGACACAGATTACAAGTCTCAGAAACCTCCTATAAATCAGTGAGACCCCCTGATGGGTGGCAGTGACAAGACACAGATTACCTCAATTCCCAGATATTTTGGAGAAATTACTGACCCCCCAAAATACTTGGTGGCAGTGAGTGAGAACACACAGATTACGTCAATTCCCAAATATTTTGTAGAAATTAATGACCCCCAAAATACTGGGTGGCAGTGAGAACACAAGGATTGTAACAATTCCCAAATATTTTGTAGAAATTACTGAGCCCCCAAAATTCTGCGTGGCAGTGACAAGACACAGTTTACCTCAGATTACCTCAATTCACAAATATTTTGTAGAAATTACTGAGCCCCCAAAATTCTGCGTGGCAGTGACAAGAAACAGATTACTTCAGATTACCTCAATTCACAAATACTTTGTAGAAATTACTGAGCCCCCAAAATTCTGCGTGGCAGTGACAAGACACAGATTATCTCAGATTACCTCAATTCACAAATATTTTGTAGAAATTACTGAGCCCCCAAAATTGTGCGTGGCAGTGACAAAACACAGATTACCTCAGATTACCTCAATTCACAAATATTTTGTAGAAATTACTGAGCCCCCAAAATAGTTGCTGGGAGTGAGAACACAAAGATTACCTCAGATTACCTCAATTCACAAATATTTTGTAGAAATTACTGAGCCCCCAAAATAGTTGCTGGGAGTGAGAACACAAAGATTACCTCAGATTACCTCAATTCACAAATATTTTGTAGAAATTACTGCGCCCCCAAAATTCTGCGTGGCAGTGACAAGAAACAGATTACCTCAATTCACAAATATTTTGTAGAAATTACTGAGCCCCCAAAATTCTGCGTGGCAGTGACAAGAAACAGATTACCTCAATTCATAAATATTTTGTAGAAATTACTGAGCCCCCAAAATTCTGCGTGGCAGTGACAAGAACCAGATTACCTCAGATTACCTCAATTTACAAATATTTTGTAGAAATTACTGAGCCCCCAAAATTGTGTGTGGCAGTGACAAGAAACAGATTACTTCAATTTACCTCAATTCACAAATATTTTGTAGAAATTACTGAGCCCCCAAAATTGTGTGTGGCAGTGACAAGACACAGTTTACCTCAGATTACCTCAATTCACAAATGTTTTGTAGAAATTACTGAGCCCCCAAAATTGTGTGTGGCAGTGACAAGACACAGTTTACCTCAGATTACCTCAATTCACAAATGTTTTGTAGAAATTACTGAGCTCCCAAAATAGTTGCTGGGAGTGAGAACACAAAGATTACCTCAGATTACCTCAATTCACAAATATTTTGTAGAAATTACTGAGCCCCCAAAATTGTGCGTGGCAGTGACAAGAAACAGATTACTTCAATTCACAAATATTTTGTAGAAATTACTGAGCCTCCAAAATTCTTCGTGGCAGTGACAAGAAACGGATTACCTCAGATTACCTCAATTCACAAATATTTTGTAGAAATTACTGAGCCCCCAAAATTCTGCGTGGCAGTGACAAGAAACAGATTACTTCAGATTACCTCAATTCACAAATATTTTGTAGAAATTACTGAGCCCCCAAAATTCTGCGTGGCAGTGACAAGACACAGATTACCTCAGATTACCTCAATTCACAAATATTTTGTAGAAATTACTGAGCCCCCAAAATAGTTGCTGGGAGTGAGAACACAAAGATTACCTCAGATTACCTCAATTCACAAATATTTTGTAGAAATTACTGAGCCCCCAAAATAGTTGCTGGGAGTGAGAACACAAAGATTACCTCAGATTACCTCAATTCACAAATATTTTGTAGAAATTACTGAGCCCCCAAAATTCTGCGTGGCAGTGACAAGAAAGAGATTACCTCAATTCACAAATATTTTGTAGAAATTACTGAGCCCCCAAAATTCTGCGTGGCAGTGACAAGACACAGTTTACCTCAGATTACCTCAATCCACAAATATTTTGTAGAAATTACTGAGCCCCCAAAATTCTGCGTGGCAGTGACAAGACACAGATTATCTCAGATTACCTCAATTCACAAATATTTTGTAGAAATTACTGAGCCCCCAAAATAGTTGCTGGGAGTGAGAACACAAAGATTACCTCAGATTACCTCAATTCACAAATATTTTGTAGAAATTACTGAGCCCCCAAAATTCTGCGTGGCAGTGACAAGAAACAGATTACCTCAATTCACAAATATTTTGTAGAAATTACTGAGCCCCAAAATTCTGCGTGGCAGTGACAAGAAACAGATTACCTCAATTCACAAATATTTTGTAGAAATTACTGAGCCCCCAAAATTCTGCGTGGCAGTGACAAGAAACAGATTACCTCAGATTACCTCAATTCACAAATATTTTGTAGAAATTACTGAGCCCCCAAAATTCTGCGTGGCAGTGACAAGACACAGTTTACCTCAGATTACCTCAATCCACAAATATTTTGTAGAAATTACTGAGCCCCCAAAATTCTGCGTGGCAGTGACAAGACACAGATTATCTCAGATTACCTCAATTCACAAATATTTTGTAGAAATTACTGAGCCCCAAAATTCTGCGTGCAGTGACAAGAAACAGATTACTTCAGATTACCTCAATTCACAAATATTTTGTAGAAATTACTGAGCCCCAAAATTCTGCGTGGCAGTGACAAGACACAGATTACCTCAGATTACCTCAATTCACAAATATTTTGTAGAAATTACTGAGCCCCCAAAATAGTTGCTGGGAGTGAGACACAAAGATTACTCAGATTACCTCAATTCACAAATATTTTGTAGAAATTACTGAGCCCCCAAAATAGTTGCTGGGAGTGAGAACACAAAGATTACCTCAGATTACCTCAATTCACAAATATTTTGTAGAAATTACTGAGCCCCCAAAATTCTGCGTGGCAGTGACAAGAAAGAGATTACCTCAATTCACAAATATTTTGTAGAAATTACTGAGCCCCAAAATTCTGCGTGGCAGTGACAAGAAACAGATTACCTCAGATTACCTCAATTCATAAATATTTTGTAGAAATTACTGAGCCCCCAAAATTCTGCGTGGCAGTGACAAGACACAGTTTACCTCAGATTACCTCAATCCACAAATATTTTGTAGAAATTACTGAGCCCCCAAAATTCTGCGTGGCAGTGACAAGACACAGTTTACCTCAGATTACCTCAATCCACAAATATTTTGTAGAAATTACTGAGCCCCCAAAATTCTGCGTGGCAGTGACAAGACACAGATTATCTCAGATTACCTCAATTCACAAATATTTTGTAGAAATTACTGAGCCCCCAAAATAGTTGCTGGGAGTGAGAACACAAAGATTACCTCAGATTACCTCAATTCACAAATATTTTGTAGAAATTACTGAGCCTCCAAAATTCTGCGTGGCAGTGACAAGAAACAGATTACCTCAATTCACAAATATTTTGTAGAAATTACTGAGCCCCCAAAATTCTGCGTGGCAGTGACAAGAAACAGATTACCTCAATTCACAAATATTTTGTAGAAATTACTGAGCCCCCAAAATTCTGCGTGGCAGTGACAAGAAACAGATTACCTCAGATTACCTCAATTCACAAATATTTTGTAGAAATTACTGAGCCCCCAAAATTCTGCGTGGCAGTGACAAGACACAGTTTACCTCAGATTACCTCAATTCACAAATATTTTGTAGAAATTACTGAGCCCCCAAAATTCTGCGTGGCAGTGACAAGACACAGATTATCTCAGATTACCTCAATTCACAAATATTTTGTAGAAATTACTGAGCCCCCAAAATAGTTGCTGGGAGTGAGAACACAAAGATTACCTCAGATTACCTCAATTCACAAATATTTTGTAGAAATTACTGAGCCCCCAAAATTCTGCGTGGCAGTGACAAGAAACAGATTACCTCAATTCACAAATATTTTGTAGAAATTACTGAGCCCCCAAAATTCTGCGTGGCAGTGACAAGAAACAGATTACCTCAGATTACCTCAATTCACAAATATTTTGTAGAAATTACTGAGCCCCCAAAATTCTGCGTGGCAGTGACAAGAAACAGATTACCTCAGATTACCTCAATTCATAAATATTTTGTAGAAATTACTGAGCCCCCAAAATTGTGTGTGGCAGTGACAAGAAACAGTTTACCTCAGATTACCTCAATTCACAAATGTTTTGTAGAAATTACTGAGCTCCCAAAATAGTTGCTGGGAGTGAGAACACAAAGATTACCTCAGATTACCTCAATTCACAAATATTTTGTAGAAATTACTGAGCCCCCAAAATTGTGCGTGGCAGTGACAAGAAACAGATTACTTCAATTCACAAATATTTTGTAGAAATTACTGAGCCCCCAAAATTCTGCGTGGCAGTGACAAGAAACAGATTACCTCAGATTACCTCAATTCACAAATATTTTGTAGAAATTACTGAGCCCCCAAAATTCTGCGTGGCAGTGACAAGAAACAGATTACCTCAGATTACCTCAATTCACAAATATTTTGTAGAAATTACTGAGCCCCCAAAATTCTGCGTGGCAGTGACAAGAAACATATTACCTCAGATTACCTTAATTCACAAATATTTTATAGAAATTACTGAGCCCCCAAAATTCTGCGTGGCAGTGACAAGACACAGTTTACCTCAGATTACCTCAATTCACAAATATTTTGTAGAAATTACTGAGCCCCCAAAATTCTGCGTGGCAGTGATACACAGATTATCTCAAATATTTTGTAGAAATTACTGAGCCCCCAAAATAGTTGCTGGGAGTGAGAACACAAAGATTACCTCAGATTACCTCAATTCACAAATATTTTGTAGAAATTACTGAGACCCCAAAATCCTGCGTGGCAGTGACAAGAAACAGATTACCTCAGATTACCTCAATTCATAAATATTTTGTAGAAATTACTGAGCCCCCAAAATTCTGCGTGGCAGTGACAAGAACCAGATTACCTCAGATTACCTCAATTCACAAATATTTTGTAGAAATTACTGAGCCCCCAAAATTGTGTGTGGCAGTGACAAAACACAGATTACCTCAATTCACAAATATTTTGTAGAAATTACTGAGCCCCCAAAATAGTTGCTGGGAGTGAGAACACAAAGATTACAACAATTCCCAGATATTTGGTAGAAATGAGACCCCCCCCCCCCAGTAGATGAGACCCCCCCCAGTAGCTGGTGGCAGACTAGCAGTAAGAACACACACTAAGGCTAGGGTCAAACGAAAGCATTTTTACACGCGAACGTAAAAAAGTGCGTCCGAACGAATTTACGTATTTTTTCACGGAGTGCGCGAAAACGGTCAGACGATGCGCATTTTTCGTGCGTGATTTTTTCGGATCGTCAATAAAACTCTTTTTGCGTCTGGACGTTATGTAGGCTGGACATTAGCAGTGTCTGACATCTCCTAATCACGCACACACACCGCTATGCCGCAGCAGCGCACTCAGTACGTCAGTACTAGCGGTTCAGCGTTCTCAGAAAAATGCGTTCGTTTTCCACTTGCGTTGCACGGCCGGACTTTCGTGCGACCGTACTTCGTATATTGGCCGTCATTGCCCGTCATCTGCTGCTAGTGCGGCCGTAATTATGTGCGCCAGAACGCACGTTAAAAGTGCGCTGGTCTGACCCCAGCCTTACACAAGATCAATCTCCTCTCAAATCTCCTCTCAAACACGTGCAGAAGCGCTGTGTGAAGCCTTATATAGTGTGCTGCGGGACTTAGCTCTGTGAGCCCATGATTGGGCAAAATTTGCCCAATCAGGACTCTAAACCGTGATTGGCATAGTCTTGAACCTAAAAAACAGCGTGAATCTGGGGCTTTTCTTAGTGGTTGTGAGATTATTAAGGCGTGCTCAATATAGGTCGGTGCTGCAAGCTAGAAGATATGTGTTTACAACCTCAAAAACACGAATATAATAGAAAAGAAAAAACACTTCCAGGCACACCTTACTAAAATTTCCACTTTTTTTAAAACCAAAAATGGCCAATGTGCAAACATCAAATGAATTAATATTTAAACAAAACAGTGGTTATATTATGATAAATGTGTATAACTTAAGGAATACTTATATTTCAGTGGTGTTTCTTTTTTTTCCCCTTCTCTCAGCATGGGGTCCTGCGATGTAGCTGTTCGGTATCCCAAGAAAAAAGGAGGGGGGAGGGTATTTCTCCACTTGATGTAAAAAAAGTCAGCAGAGCGGCAGATAATTCAATTAAAATGCATTTATTAATCAATAAAAAGGTAGACCTTCAACTATAAAATCAATTGTTAAAATACTAATTAAGTAGGATCAACAAAAACGCGCTTTCACCAATAGGCTTCATCAGTTGTTATCCTTTCTGAATGATCAGTCTGCGCAAGAAGTGCAAAAAGTCCACTGTTTTGTTTAAATATTAATTCATTGATGTTTGCACATTGGCCATTTTTGGTTTTAAAAAAAGTGGAAATTTTAGTAAGGTGCGCCTGGAAGTGTTTTTTCTTTTCTATTATAGTCTTGAACCTGTCTTGCACCTGACCTGTGGTCAGGTGCAAGGCTGTAGCCAATTGCAAGCTTCAGGCCAGTGTAAAAGTGCATTGTGGGTGAACACGCGGAAATGTTCGTAGTTCGCAAACAGGCGATGTTTGATGTGAACTCCAAACCGATCGAACCGAACAGCTCATCCCTATTCTCTACATAACACACAGGGTATACATGTATACAGTCTCTCTCTCTATATAACAGGGTACATATACACATTATTCATTCCTCTCTGCACACAGCTTCCCTGCCTCTATATAGTACACCAGACATATACACAGCCTCACTCTCTGTTCAACACACAGTATATTTGGCCTTTCCAATGATACTCAACATCACTATGGGAGTTATTCAGAGAGCACCGAAATGTCGGCGACATTTCGCTGCTCTCTCATTCCCCGCACTTCGGGGATTCAAAGTTCCCCACCCTGCGTGAATTCAGCATTCACCGGCACCACAAGGTCCCCGAAGTGCAGGGAAAACCCGCCGCAAGCCCGCCAAACACATGCCGCAGAAACAACACCAAACATGTCGGAAAAAGCCAACAAGCTGCCGATCACAGACCAGCCACCAGAAAAAGCCGACAAGCTGACGAACATGGGAAAAAGAAGAAAAAAACAAATACAAAAGAAAGTTTCAAAATTGAAACGCAGTTTGCAAAAAACTACTGTACTATAATGCCTGAAATTTACATATAAGGTCCTATGAATGATAATAAAAAGGACTGTTACAGGGGAAAAAACACTTTTTTTAAAAAAAAATGGGAAAAATGTTTTGTCGAAAAATGCCTAAAGGATAAAAAAATCTATAAATATATACTTTTTGCTGCAGATTAAAATAATAAACTGTTTATTAGATATTGGATTAAAACAGGAATATTTTTATCATTGAAACCTATGGGATTCGCCTGAATAAACCTGCTGAATGAAACCACTGAACAGCAGGGCATTTCACTGACATTTCTCCGCTGTTTGGTGTCTGTGAATAGATGAACCATTGCTTCTCTATGGGGATTTCACTGCTGTCGAACAGCACCGTACTTTCTGGCAGCCCGTCAAAATTTGGAGATTTTCTCATTAAAATCATTATTTTGAAAATTGTGTGACTAAATTAATTCTTTATCACAGCAATGTACATGTCGTTTATGAGTCAGTTGTTTTTTGTTTTGTTTGACCTCCTCTGGGCATGGCACATGGGGCCCCACAATCTCTTATTGCCCGGGGGCCCCATTAGTTGTCAGTCTGACCATGATACCCACATCACATATACACATCATATATACACACACATCATATATATACACACACAGCATACATATCATACATACACACATCATATATATACACATCACACACTTCATATATATATATATAATAGACACATCATAGATCATATACTGTATACACATAATCGACACATCACATATACACATAATAGATACATCACACATCATATATACACTTAATAGACACCTCACACTCAACATATATACATATAATAGACACATCACACACTTCATATATACACATAATAGACACATCACACTCATCATATATAAACATTTACTCACAAATGAACTTGTGCCAGAGACAAGCTGGAGGAAAATGGAGGGAGGGGTGGGGAAGCAGGGGGTCTTTTAAGCAGAGCCCTGCTTCTTACTGCATGCTGTAGGCTGTCTCTCTCAGGCAGGCTGGCAGAGCAGAGCTGAGCAGTAGCACTGACTGCTTCCTGAATCCTGTTCAGTGCGGGGGAACTGCATGGTGTGGAGGAGGGGAGGAGCCAAACTCCTCTCCCAAGATACCTCATCATCTCTGCGGTCACCTCTCACCACAGAGGGGAGGAGGCCCACGAGGCCATGATTTTTGTGGGCTCAAAGAGCAGCTGCCCCTTGCTAAAGACAGCCCTGCTCCTTGTGCGCTGGTGGCCTGGGCTGGCATGCTGTGTCTTTGGCCTGCTGTTCTCAACAGGGTGAGGGTGGCACGGAGGCAGGACAGTGCAGGCTGAGCGGATTAATATGCATGCCGGCACACTGTTTGTATCCCCCCCCTTTGTAATTGAATGCATTGGCCCATGATGATTGTCTCCGCTCCGTGCACGGCCTGTTAGCTGCTACCACACTCGAATGCCAGGCCGCATTGTCCGTAGGACGATGTGTGGCACTGGCAGGCCTATTTCCAGAACGGGGCCTGGAGCGGCCGCTCCATCCGCCCCTACTGTCACGGAAAGAAAAAAGCTACCTAAGCCCTGTCATGACGTGTGGAAGGAGATCATACAAGGGGTTACACCTCCAAGCCTCTGGATTTACTAACTCTACCCACTCTCAGGGCCTCAAGTTATGCCAACCTAACCCCCTTAAGCCATACACACCCTTCCGAATGTATACGCTGCCACCACGAACCTCATAGGGCAATTTCGAAACCCCCACTAACTGTATACCACCCCAATCCAGGAGCCCAACCATATACAGCTAATATCTCTCTACCAAATGCTAAATACTACAGTAATGATAAACCAAGCTGTTCTATTTGAGAAGCATGAATTATCTAGATCAAGACAGTACTGGTTTTAAAGTTTTAATGGAAAATGATAAAAATACATACTTTACACAGTGCCAGTATCACATAAAAACAAGACATACAAAACATACGAAAACGTGCAAATACAGTTCTTGAAATAAAATGGGACTTACATAGAAAACCTAACTTGCATTAGGCAACTTCCATGGGTTTTCCAGATTTCAATTGTCCCAGAAGATTCTTTGGATGTTACCCACTCCAAGTCTTTACCCACTCCAAGAGCGCTGGCTCTTTGTCCAACACCTCCAACCAACCCCAATCCATTTTGGTTCAGGTCTCAAGTTTCCCTGCAGCCCCAGAGAGCAGATCAGATAAGAGGGTTGTAAATACCAGTGGCCTTGCTTTTGCAAACACCAATTCTGCATTTAAAATCTTACACACTGCTTGCAGAAAATGATGCCCATTTGTAACACCTCCCACCAAAAGATGGACGATGGAGGCCTCAAGCAATCGTTTGGGCCTATGTCGGCCTAGTTGAACAGTTCCCCTTGTGTTGTGGTAATTTTATTATGTGGACATTATATTCTAGGATGTGTGTGTTTTATAGGTTGTCATCTGTCTCCCTGTGTCGGATTTAACCGAGAAACGCTCTAGCAGAGGGTACTTGGGTTTAATCAGACCCAGCGGCAAAACCATCAGTATGAAAACCTTCTCTTGGGTTTAGAGATGTGTTCTCCGTGTGTGGGGGTGTTTGGCGGTTTGTGAGCACTAAGTGCAATGCGCTGGGCTTCTTACCTCCCAATGTCTATGCACATTGCAGAAGTGAAGTCTGCATAACGAGAGATACGTATTATATCTCTGTTGCGGCTACGGTATCCCTTTCTGGATACATACCTGCTTTTAAAGACATGCCTGCCTTGTCTGTACACCCGTACCGTGTACTAACAATAGCTGGAATGTCTCCACAGATACAATTGTGTTCAAAATTATTCAACCCCCAATGCTGTAAAGGGTTTTAGGGAATTTAGTGTACATTTGTTTGTTGTATTCAGAATGAAATCCTACAAGGACTTTTTAAAGAACCATATGCAACTAAAATGACATCAATTGGTTTTGTAATACAGTAGTAAATGTTTCTTTTGTGAATTCTTCATTGACACAATTATTCAACCCCTTAAAGACTACCACTCTGAAGAACAGAGGTTCATTCAAGTGTTTTCAATCAGGTATTGAAAACACCTGTGGATGTCACGGAGCAGCAATAAAGCATAATAAGCACCAATTAGGCAGCTTTAAAATGACTGTGATACTCAGCTCCTTCTAGACATTTACTGGTGTGGTTACAAACATGGTGAAGTCAAGAGAATGGTCCAGGAAGACAAGAGAAGAGGTGATTACTCTTCACAGGAAGGGCAATGGCTATAAGAAGATTGCAAAGATGTTAAACATACCAAGAGAGACCATAGGAAGCATCATTCGCAAATTCAAGGCAAAGGGCACTGTTGAAACGCTACCTGGTCGTGGCAGAAAGAAGATGCTGACTTCGACTGCTGTGCGCTACCTGAAGCGTAGAGTGGAGAAAAGTCCCCGTGTGACTGCTGAGGAACTGAGAAAAGATTTGTCAGATGTGGGTACTGAAGTTGCAGCTCAGACAATACGGCGCACACTGCGTAATGAAGGCCTCCATGCCAGAAATCCCAGGCGCACCCCCTTGCTGTCTCCAAAGAATAAGAAGAGTCGACTGCAGTATGCCAAAAGTCATGTGGACGAACCACAGAAGTTTTGGGATAGTGTTCTGTGGACTGATGAAACAAAATTAGAACTGTTTGGGCCCATGGATCAACGCTATGTTTGGAGGAGGAAGAACAAGGCCTATGAAGAAAAGAACACCTTGCCTACTGTGAAGCATGGCGGGGGGTCAATCATGCTTGGGGCTGTTTTGCTTCTGCAGGTACAGGGAAGCTTCAGCGTGTGCAAGGTACCATGAATTCTCTTCAGTACCAGGAGATATTGGGTGACAATGTGATGCAGTCCGTCACAAACCTGAGGCTTGGGAGACGTTGGACCTTTCAACAGGACAATGATCCCAAGCATACCTCCAAGTCCACTAGAGCATGGTTGCAGATTAAAGGCTGGAACATTTTGGAGTGGCCATCGCAGTCACCTGATTTAAATCCGATTGAGAACCTCTGGTGGGACTTAAAGAAAGCAGTTGCAGTGCGCAAGCCTAAGATTGTGACTGAACTGGAGGCTTTTGCCCATGACGAATGCGTGAAGATACCCGTAGATCGCTGCAAGACACTTGTGTCAAGCTATGCTTCACGTTTAAAAGCTGTTATAACTGTAAAAGGATGTTGTACTAAGTACTAAGATTGAATGTCACTTGGGGGTTGAATAAAACTGATAATGATGTGAGCACAGAAAAGACATTTGTGGTTATTTCATTATAAATGTTATGTTATATTTGTCTGACCTACACGTGCCTCTTTGATTTAATTGTAAGCAAGATGACTGATCAAAATCAATGTCAAACTGGCCAAAACACTCAATTTCAGTGGGGGTTGAATAATTTTGAACACAGCTGTATGTCTCAAATCTATAAGAACAAGTAGACTGATCTTCACTAGATACTGATCAAATCTGAGCAGTGTTGAATGGGGTCCATGCTGACAGTGATGGGGGATGGTCGGACAAACATGGCTGACGGGGACAATGGACATGACTCCTCCTTATACAGGGATGAGGTGTGTACAGTGGACTAGTCCGCCATCCTAGTGCACTCCCCTGTCCTTTTGAAATGTAAATGTTCTTACTGGGCTGACTGGTTTATGTTGTAAAGCCATCACCCACTGGGCGTTGTCCTATTGGTCTAATAAATTAAGGAGTCCAGAGGCAAAGAGGTCTCTTGGTAGATGGACTCCAGCTAGAACCAGCATTGTGTCTGACTCCTTCTGGGAAAGAAGTACTTCACCCCTTATACAGAAAGAACTGAATTTAGCGTGATTTTTATAGCGACGGATTTGTTTGTACATTTGGCGCACTTTAATACTGAAGTGTACCTTTTAGTGCACCGGGACTTTGTGCGCAAAGTCCAAAATTTCCATATCACTTGGCGGGAAAGTCCGTCAGCATTTCCATGAAGACTGCCTTTTTTATGCTGTACCGTGAAGTTATACTGCTGGAGTAGAAGACTCCACCTGAGTAACTTGCTGTTGTTACCGGCCACTCTGTCTAACCAATGTAGAGGGTTATGATCCGTCACCACAGTAAAATCACGGCCATACAGATACTTTTGCAGCTTTTGCAAGAACCACACCACAGCTCAGCACTCTTTCTCTACCACCACATATGCTACTTCCCTGGGTAAAAGCTTTCGATTCAGGTAAAGTACGGGGTGCTCTTCTCCCTTACCGTTAAGGCCATAGTTTGAGGCATCTGTCTGTACCACAAACTGCTTACCGAAATCCGGTGCTTGAAGCACTGGGGAGCTGGCTAATGCTGCCTTAAGCTCCATAAAGACCTTCTCGCAAGATGGGGTCCAGTCTACCTGACTGGGGAGCGTTCTCCTCTGATAGCGGAGGGTTAATTCCTGTATCCCATAAGGAATGCAAACTATTTGCTTCCTTCACCAGGGTCACCGTAGGATCACTGATGTCCTCTCCCTCAGGTAAACACACACTCAAGACCGCAGCCTCAGGATCACAGTAGGCCTTGAGATTCTCATGTATTAGCCCCGTCAAAGCTTGTACCCTGTCTCTAAACCTGCGGATAACCCTTGGCTCAATGCGGCCACTGCTCCTTGGCTGGTGGACGATGTAGTCATCAGTTTCCCCGCTGACTTGACAACCGGTGTAGGTGTGGTTCCTTCTTTCCAGGCGGTAGTTCCAGCTGGTGTAGACACGCGTCGTGCTGGATGAGCTCTGTTGTTCACATAGTCGCTGGCCAAATCAGCTGCCTCCGCTGTACCTTTAGGATTTCCGTCCAGAATCCACTCTCTGGCCTCAGGACTCCTGGTTTGCAGGAACTGCTCCAGAATCATTAGGTCCTCCAGGGCCACATAGGTGGTGACTTGCAGGCCCCCGGTCCATTGGCGGAATATGGTTCTGAGCTGCCCAGCATATTCTGTGCAGCTGTCCGATGTTCCTTGCTGCTTGCTCCTGAACTTTTTACGATAAAATTCAGGGGTTAGATTAAAACTTTTGAGCAGGGCCTTCTTTATGGCGTCATAGTTCTTGTCACTTTCCTCTGGAAGGAAAGCAAACATATCCAGGGCCTTTCCTTTCAAGCGTGTGGTTAAATACTGCCCCCACTGCTCCTTGGGCAACTGGTACTGCCGACACACCTTCTCAAACCCTCTCAGGAACACATCCAGGTCAGTGTCTTTCTCGAGCATGGGAAAATGCTCTGGCCGGAGTCTGTTGACGTTTGGCTCTCCACCATTGCTGCTCTGGGTGGAAGAACTGGCCCTCTCCAGGCGCCGCAGTTCCAGTTCATGCTGCCTTTCTTTCTCTCTCTCTGCAGCAATCTGATACTGGAGAATTAGCTGCAGTCTCAGCTGGGGGTCATCACTTCACAAAAGTCTAAGGGCCATTTCCAGCTCAGAGTCCTTGGCACTCACAGCTACAGGAACTACCAGTCCTAGGATCTCAGACTCCACAGTAACCCCCGCTGTGCCTGCCTCTTGCTCTTCTTGGCTTTAATCATCCCCCAGCCGATCTCTTATAAGCTGTTCTTTGGTCTTGCCATGTGGCGGTATCTTTTTAGATGGGCCCAGTGCCTCTTTAGACTTTTTCTTGTAGGCATCCATTGTTTCAGGAATAGAGAAATAAAAGGGAAAGGAAAAACTATTTTTGCACCGTATGTCTGTGACTTGGCACTGAGTACTGTCTTTGGAAAATTACACAAAAAAAAGTAATTCTTTAGTACCACGATTTACCCTCCAGGCAATCACTGGCACTAAAACTCTAGATATCCCACCAGCTGCCTGCCAGTTTGTAACGGAAAGAAAAAAGCTATCTAAGCTACCTACCCTGCCGTGATGTGTGGATGGAGAGCGTACAAGCCTCTGGATTTACTAACTCTACCCACTCTCAGGGCCTCAAGTTATGCCAACCTAACCCCATTAAGCCGTACACACCCTTCCGAATGTATACGCTGCCACCACGAACACCACATCATAGGGCTGCCACGAACCTCATAGGGCACTTTCGAAACTCCCACTAACTGTATACCACCCCAATTCAGGAGCCCAACCATATACAGCTAATATCTCGGGAGCCTAGGATGTATCAGGCTCACTTGTGTTAGCATTTATGGCCCATAAAGGTAGCCAAAATCCCTTCTTTACTCGCCTCCTCTCTCATTGTCTGCCATGGTCCTCCTTCTGTTTGGTGCTGGTCTGCCTGGTGTAGCTGGAGAACAGAGCCTCAGTGCGGAGCCCACTTTGGGCAGAAAGACAGGATGCAGGGGTAATAGAATAAAATAAAGGGATTTATTGGTTAATAAAACAATGGTTTAACAATAAAAATAGTATGTGGTGATATCCAGGACGCGTTTCGCCGTAAATGGCCTCTTCAGCTCCCTAGGCTCCCGTCCACGTGAGTTTAATACCGCTATTTGTTAATAGCAACCCACTTGTGGCACAGGTTGCGCTATGTTATCTATCTCTGCTCATTCCCATGAGGTAAAGACCCAGCGGAACTGAAGGGAAGGACAACCCATCTTCTTCTGCAAGATTATCCCCAACCCTCCTAGATTGTGAGTTCCCACGGGAATAGGGCCCTCATCTCCTCCTGTACTGTTTGTGAATGTATTGTATTGTAACCCTGTCTATACTGTGCCTTTTGTACAGCGCTGCGGAATATGCTGGTGCTTTATAAATAAAAAATAATAATAATAATAATTATCTACACACTGCACTCTTGCATTTTTACTGTAGAAGAACATTACAAACTTTGGCCACAAGGTGGCAGCAAGACATAAGGAATATCTATCTCCTTGCTAGATGAAAACATTTTCTTATGCTTCACGTTCAAATTTTGACTTATTCCAACTTCTTTCTATGTATTTCTATATGTATATATACACATACATACTTGTTTAAAACCTCATTAATTTACAATTGAACAATTAAATATCTCCACAGTCAGATTGCCCATATATATCTGAACAACTAAACATCTCCACTGTTAGATTGTCTTAAAGGATTCACATCCAAATAATGGACTCTTATTGATCCACAAAGTGTAAACAGCGCCCAAATAGTGATAAAACTCGGAATTACCCTTATACATTAGCAGGCAAGCGCGAAGCATTGCCATATTATCACTATAGGGCAGCAGCTAACACTACACGCACACTAAACAACAGGCGCCATCTGAGGATTTCACTCCCCCCTTTTCCATAAGTAATGATAAACCATGCTGTTCTATTTGAGAAGCATGAATTATCTAGATCAAGACAGTACTGGTTTCAAAGTTTTAATGGAAAATGATAAAAATACATACTTTACACAGTGCCAGTATCACATAAAAACAAGACATAGAAAATATACGAAAACGTGCAAATACAGTTCTTGAAATAAAATGGGACTTACATAGAAAACCTAACTTGCATTAGGCAACATCCATGGGTATTCCAGATTTCATTTGTCCCAGAAGATTCTTTGGATGTTACCCACTCCAAGTCTTTTGGAGGAATACCAATTGTACAGTGAGCACTGGCTCTTTGTCCAACACCCCCAACCAACCCCAATCCATTTATTTATTTATTTATAAAGGATTTTACCAGGAAGGATACATTGAGATTTCTCTCGTTTTCAAGTACATCCTGGGTTCAAGAACATTAAAATGTTACAGAAATACAAAATAATACAATGAAAGATATTTAAAAAAATCAAAAAAAAATCTACAGATTAACAGAAAATAAATATGTAGGAAATAGTCATTATGTTACATGTTTACAAATGCATTCCATATTGAGGTATGTTAATAGGGAGCTCTTGAGTGACTTTAGACTGGGGGAAGATTTGATGGCGTCTGGGAGGTTATTCCATAACTGCGGTGCTCTGTAGGAAAATGAGGATCGAGCCACTTTCTTTTTGTATTGTGGTATTGCAAGTAAGGTGCTAGTCCTGGATCGGAGGTTATAGGATGAGGGAACTGCTGGAGGAAGCAGTCTATTCAGGTAGGGTGGCAGCTTCTCAGAAAAGTTTTTAAACACCAGGTTGGAAAGGTGAAGGGTCCGTTTAGACTCCAGCGATGGCCAGTTTAGCTCTTTTAACATGTCACAATGGTGGGTCATGTAGTTACATTTGGTTCAGGTCTCAAGTTTCCCTCCAGCCCCAGAGAGCAGATCAGATAAGAGGGTTGTAAATACCAGTGGTTTTGCTTTGCCAACTCTGTTGCAAAGGCAAGAGAAAACCCCCCACCAATTCTGCGTTTAAAATCTTACACACTGCTTGCAGAAAATGATGCCCGATTGTGACACCTACGTTAATCCGGCCCTGTGTACTAGCGCTAATTACCGTCCGGCTGCGGATAGCCCGAAAGTTAACCACAGCCAGGACCTGGTGCGAACTGATTCTGCTGCTGCAGAATCCGTCAGCACCAGCAAACCCCCCCCCCAATTAATCAGATACTCCCGCGGTGAGAACCGTGGCTCCAACTGCCTCCTCTGGCCACCGGGAGCAGAGAGAGACTGGGGGGAAAAGTGCCCCAGTCTTCCTCTGCGGATCACTACGCCGACCTGCCAGATCTCGTGAGGCGAGATCCGGCAGGTCATGTGACTGGCAGAGCAGAAACTCGATGGAGGTCAGTTTCCCCGCACTAGGGAATAAATATACACCAGCACTGTTGTGGATTTTTATAAGTTATATAGTTTACTGATCTCAAATAAACTGGCATATATAGAGCAGCACGGTATACATATATATTTACAGAAGTTTGTAATGCGAGAAACGCGCAGCGGAAAAGAAAATGGAATTTTAACCCCTTCGTTGCTGGAATGTGAGTCCCGTACAGGTTGTGTCCCAAGAAGGTGTACGTGTATGCGTGTGTTGGTACCCGGGTACTAGATTCAACTGGCCAGCGAATGATTTCAATGTGTCTTCGACTAGTCACGTTGGGGCCCTGTAGGTTTAGACAAACTGCAGCGTGCTTTATTATTTTACTGTGGCCGGGAAGGCCTCTCGCCCATCCGACAGATACTCTGCGCTCTGCTCGACCCAGGACGTCTCTCCGCTCGACTTGACTGGGACTCTGTGCCACCGGATCCGCTTGTCTTGCTTGTCACAAGATGCTCAGCTCACCGCCTGCACTCCCATTAGATCATCGTGGTCTCCTAACTCGGGGTCCTTCTGCAGCTCTGTATCTGTGTAAAGTTCTTACCGGTGGATTACTAGGTCTCTGGCAAGTAATTTAAACCGATCTCCAGCTCTGCAAGGCAGCACCTGCGCTCCGGCCTGGTCACAATCGCTCCTTGTCTCACGTGCGTCTTGCTCTGTTCACCCCTTGGCGCGCACCCGCTCTCCTCTACACGAGGCTGCGGATGTATGTCCTTTCTCCCCACCCACTTCCTGTTCCCGCCGCAAAGCATGCTGGAAAACGTAGTCCCATTGTCCAGTGTCTCTTACATTGTGCTTGTCTCCCTCTGGTGGCCAAACTCGAGTAATACAGCAACAGTGTTTCAAACCAGCGCTACAAATGCAAACTGTAAATAGTCCTTCTACACCCCAAGTACAGAATAACTGATACTCCTACAATTGTGATTATTCTTTTTCAGTGCATGTACCAAACGCAACCCAGGATAATGACACAAATTACTTTTCAGACAGAATTTACACTATTTTGTTTTTCTGCTATTTTCAGATTAGATGAAGATGGGAAAGTGTTAACTCCAGAAGAATTGCTTTATCGGGTATGTATTTTAGAATTTATTGATTGTTTTAAGTAGACCCTGGACACTCTGATATATTATATAGCTAGATCCTCAGGGATCAAAACAAGCAGAATCACTTAAGAACATACTTCCCACCATTACTTTTGCAGGGCCAAATGGGGAGGGGAAGAGAAGTCATGACATATAAAAATGAGAACCAGGTAAACAAAACAGTACCTATATACATGCATGCAGTAAAGGAAGCAGGCAGTGCAGGCACTGGTTTCCAGACTGCACTCATTGCAATCATTCTACCCAGAACACAGCAGCACAGGATCTGTCCTACTGCTGCTCAGGTGACACCTGACAGACCCAACACAGCAATGTTCTGCTGTCTGCATTTTGGCACATGCTCTGACTGTAACTGAGAATCCAGCACCACCAGCAATAACACAACGCAGGCCAGGCTATCGGACATACCGGCCAGCTGCTGGAGAGCAGGCCTTCATCGTTCCCGCCTTGGGGAACAGGCTGTGTTGTCCAGGCTGCAGCTTAGGCCCAGCGGGGACTTTAAGATGACAGCGCACCCTGTGATTAGGTCACAGGGCGTGCTGTATGACATCTACTGCCAGGGCAGAGCATGGCACATGTCACGCGGCTTGTGGCCTATTAGAAGGGACTGGCTGGCTCCCTCTGATTATGTCATAGGGAGTACCGGATGGCCGGCCACCATCTTTCCACAGGGCCTAGCCTCCCAGTGGCCAGCACCAGAGAGGCCACACTCAGGGAGAAGATGGAGCTGACCAGGGGTCCACCTGTAGGTAAGATGACCCCTAGTTCATCTTGCCTGACAGGTGGACCCATCGTCAGCTCCCATCTTCTCCATGAGTGCGGCCACTCTGGTGCTGGCCGCTGGGAGGCTAGGCTCTGTGGAATTCAAGATGGCGGCCGGCCATCCAGCTTATTACCCCCCCATAAAATAATAAAAGAATATCACAAGCTCCACAGTAATGTGTGGTGTGTATGAGGGTGTCACAGACCTGGAAACCCCCAGAAATGTAAAACTTTTTCTCTGATTGTAACATACCCTGTTGTTTCCCTCATGCACCAAACTTGTTTGCCCCATTGGGACTCCCCAAGATTATCCCGCTGTCCCTGGGATTCACTTTTTCGGAGTGACCCCAGTGTCCGGAGGCACAAACGTCTAAGCCCAACTGGTCTGTTCCACTTCATGGGAACGGGACGCTCTTTGTCGACAACTTACAGAACACTATCAGGTACAACTCCTCGAAGCTTGAGGGGAAGCTCCCCAAGGGACCCTGAGCTGGCGCACATTGGCGATCGGCCGCCTTTGGTGCTATCCGGGTGCTTTTTCGACTACTTGTTCTTGAGACTCTGGGCTTCCTGGGAATACTTGAACCATCGTGCTGCGACTCCATGAAGCCCCTGAATTCCCACGTTTAATGTACCCCTTTCATTCTGTGTATGAGAATACTTGATTTTTCCCAGTGCCAAAATGTCTACCACCTTCCATTGTTTTTGTTAATCCCATTATGTTTTTCTGATCATTTATGTGTATAAAAGGTATTGCATCTCTGTAACAAAATAGAGCTTTTTTTTTTTTATATACAGTTGTGTTCAAAATTAATTATTCAACCCCCAATGCTGTAAAGGGTTTTAGGGAATTTAGTGTACATTTGTAATTGTATTCAGAATGAAATCCTACAAGGACTTTTTAAAGAACCATATGCAACTAAAATGACATCAATTGGTTTTGTAATACAGTAGTAAATGTTTCTATTGTGAATTCTTCATTGACACAATTATTCAACCCCTTAAAGACTACCACTCTGAAGAACAGAGGTTCATTCAAGTGTTTTCAATCAGGTATTGAAAACACCTGTGGATGTCACGGAGCAGCAATAAAGCATAATAAGCACCAATTAGGCAGCTTTAAAATGACTGTGATACTCAGCTCCTTCTAGACATTTACTGGTGTGGTTACAAACATGGCGAAGTCAAGAGAATGGTCCAGGAAGACAAGAGAAGAGGTGATGATTACTCTTCACAGGAAGGGCAATGGCTATAAGAAGATTGCAAAGATGTTAAACATACCAAGAGAGACCATAGGAAGCATCATTCGCAAATTCAAGGCAAAGGGCACTGTTGAAACGCTACCTGGTCGTGGCAGAAAGAAGATGCTGACTTCGACTGCTGTGCGCTACCTGAAGCGTAGAGTGGAGAAAAGTCCCCGTGTGACTGCTGAGGAACTGAGAAAAGATTTGTCAGATGTGGGTACTGAAGTTTCAGCTCAGACAATACGGCGCACACTGCGTAATGAAGGCCTCCATGCCAGAACTCCCAGGCGCACCCCCTTGCTGTCTCCAAAGAATAAGAAGAGTCGACTGCAGTATGCCAAAAGTCAAGTGGACAAACCACAGACGTTTTGGGATAGTGTTCTGTGGACTGATGAAACAAAATTAGAACTGTTTGGGCCCATGGATCAACGCTATGTTTGGAGGAGGAAGAACAAGGCCTATGAAGAAAAGAACACCTTGCCTACTGTGAAGCATGGCGGGGGGTCAATCATGCTTTGGGGCTGTTTTGCTTCTGCAGGTACAGGGAAGCTTCAGCGTGTGCAAGGTACCATGAATTCTCTTCACTACCAGGAGATATTGGATGACAATATGATGCAGTCCGTCACAAACCTGAGGCTTGGGAGACGTTGGACCTTTCAACAGGACAATGGTCCCAAGCATACCTCCAAGTCCACTAGAGCATGGTTGCAGATTAAAGGCTGGAACATTTTGGAGTGGCCATCGCAGTCACCTGACTTAAATCCGATTGAGAACCTCTGGTGGGACTTAAAGAAAGCAGTTGCAGTGTGCAAGCCTAAGAATGTGACTGAACTGGAGGCTTTTGCCCATGACGAATGGGCGAAGATACCCGTAGATCGCTGCAAGACACTTGTGTCAAGCTATGCTTCACGTTTAAAAGCTGTTATAACTGTAAAAGGATGTTGTACTAAGTACTAAGATTGAATGTCACTTGGGGGTTGAATAAAACTGATAATGATGTGAGCACAGAAAAGACATTTGTGGTTATTTCATTATAAATGTTATGTTATATTTGTCTGACCTACACGTGCCTCTTTGATTTAATTGTAAGCAAGATGACTGAATGATCAAAATCAATGTCAAACTGGCCAAAACACTCAATTTCAGTGGGGGTTGAATAATTTTGAACACAACTGTATATATATATATTTTTTTTTTATGGACCTGAAACCTGTGTTGTCTGGTTCTTGGGTGTAGCCCTGCTATAAACACTATGGGCCATATTACATACTTGGTGCTAACTTAACCAGAGCTGTTGTAAACTGAAAACCTCCATAGGCTATAATGGCTCTGGTAACTTTACAACAGCTCTGGTTAAGTTAGCACCAACTATGTGATATGGCCCTATACTTTTTCTGTTACGGCTGGGTGGAGTAGAGGTAACATCACTGCTCTGTGACTGTGGAGACCGTGGAGACAGGTTTGAATCCCAGCCAGAGCACCTCTCCAGTAAGTGTCCTTGGGCAAGACACCTCACGGTACATACTTCGCCACCCAGCAGGACATACTTGAAAATGAGCGAAATCTAAATGTATCCTTCCTGGAAAAATCCTTTCTAAAAAAAATAATATTTTTTTTTCGCTAGCAATGAGGCAAGGCGGATAATATTTAATTGGAATATTACAGATCCGTCACACTGGTGGCATCAATGGCAAAGCGGGGGAGATACAGCCATTGGCTTGACCCCGGTCTCAGACACCACAAATCTGGAGAGCCTGGAGTGATCACATCACAGCCGAGGGATGGAAGTGCCCGACCAACACGGAGATCCAGGTTCCATCCAGTATGTGTTTGGAACGAAAGATGGGGCCCAGCGGTGACTCTGGGTGGCGGACGCCACGCAGGGCAAACAGGACCACCTGGATAGGTCTCTCCTTACATTAGAGGAGAGATACGGGATACAAAAATCTAGTTGACAAACAGGTGGTTTGTCAACTGATAATCAAGGAGTGGGAAAAAAATGAACTAAGCTTTTATTATTGCAAAAGACACTCCCAGACGCAAATTGTTAAAATCAACACAACAAAAATGATAGGCACAGTGTGGTATACATAAACCAATACCGAGCGACTGGTAATGTATATTTGGTGCCATCAACTCCTGTACTATGATGCTCCAATTGTTGAATTGATCACATACACAATAATAGCGAGTAAACACAACCGCTCTTTGGTCAGGGTCGCCCACTTGAAAGCTCTTGGAGCTCGTGCTCATAATTTCTATGCTTGCCCTCAAATGTGCAATAACATCACAAACATTGCTTAAAAAAAACAGATGATATATTAGCTCATATCATATATATAGAGCTAATATATCATCTGTTTTTTTTAAAACAATGTTTGTGATGTTATTGCACATTTGAGGTCAAGCATAGAAATTATGAGCACGAGCTCCAAGAGCATTAGGGCTAGCGGCTAATTAAGCTGTGGTGTTCTCCTGTCTTTCAAGTGGGCAACCCTGACCAAAGAGCGGTTGTGTTTACTCGCTATTATTGTGTATGTGATCAATTCAACAATTGGAGCATCATAGTACAGGAGTTGATGGCACCCAATATACATTACTAGTCGCTCGGTATTGGCTTATGTATACCTCACTGTGCCTGTTGTTTATGTTTGTGTTGTGTTGATTTTAACAATTTGCAACTGGGAGTGTCTTTTGCAATAATAAAAGCTTTTTAATTTTTTGCCACTCCTTGATTATCATTAGTGATGAGCCGAACACCCCCGTGTTCGGCTCGCATTCGAACTCGAACCGAACTCAATGCAAGTCAATGGGACTCAAAAGTTAGATTTTTAGAGTGCCCTGCAAGAGGGCATATATGCTAGATATTTGCCATAAAAGGTGTATGGGGGTCCGGGTAGTGCCCTGGGGGACAGGAAACAAGGCCATAAAGTTTTAAAAAAGACATTTTTAAAGGAACAGTGAGTTTTCCATGAAATAAGGGATAAAAATAAAAACAAAAAATTCCTTCAAATATCGTGCCTAGGAGGTCCCCATAACCTGCCCGTGTAGCGGCGGATTTCTAGGATGTATAGAAACATTTAAAAACAAAAAAATGACATTTCAAATGACGGTAAACGGTTTTCCTTTAATCTATTCATAAACAACTGCTTGGGGCGGCAGTCTGTATTAAAAAAGGAGACATTTTAGGACACGCAGAACAAGTTTAGTGATTTTTTTGGCTAAATTATGGTGAAACTTATGCAGGCTTTGGATGAAAGTAACAATAGGTGCTTTAAAATTGGGCCTTTAGTGTTGGCAACAGTGCCGTCACACCGTAACCCCTCTGTGGTATTGTGGAAGAGTGCAGGGTTGGACCCTGCGGTCCAATATTAAAATGGTATGAATCTGGTACAGGCGTCAGTGGCAGTGCACCCAAATATTTTGCCTTTGGTGGCAGCAAGTGCCTTCACACCGTCAGTGGCGTCACTAGGGTAGCTGTCACCCGGTGCGGTAACTCATGGTGTCCCCCCCCCCCCGTTTACGTTTATTTTATTTTTTTTAACTACCCTTACTCATAAAGCAGTACTCCCATATAATACTGAATGCTCATAATACACGGCACACATTACTGTGAGGTTTAAAAAATCTAGAAATAAAGAGATTCTTTACTACAGAATATAATAATAAACGGTTTATTATATATTGAATTAAAACGGGAATATTTTTAACTTTGAAGTCTATGGGGTAAAACATTTCCCAAACCCTGTGGCTCTGAATTTTTTTTCAAAAAATGCTTAAAATATCCTAAAAAATCTAGAAATAAAGAGACTCTTTACTACAAAATATAGTAATAAACGGCTTATTAGAGATTGAATTAAAACTGGAATACTTTTAACATTGAAGTCTATGGGGCAAAACATTTCCCACACCGAATACACGAAAATGTCCAAAATCACAAAAAAAAGTCGATACGAAAAACAAGCCGAAACGGAAATCGGCCGAAACGATCCGAAATGAAAATTGTTGAATTACGAACGAAACAAGCCGAAACAAAAAAAAAATTGGTGCACATCCCTAGTCTCTTTATTTGTTGATTTTTTTTCTTAGTATCTATTACGCAGTTTTCAAAAAAATAATAATAATTTTTTTCTTTCTAATAACGTTTTTTTCTGTAACAACCCGTTTTATTATCATTCATAGGATCTTATATGTTAATTCCAGACATTTTCGTTCAGTAGTTTTTTTGAAAACAGCGACAGCGGGGGACGGGTTCGCGGTGGCTAATTCCCTGCACTTCAGGGACCCTGCGGTGAATTCACCATCGAAAAGTATAAAAATATAAAAAAAAGGTAACCCCTGATCATATATATTATAGGGACACGGAGCGCCGTGTATAGAGTAGGGATGCATTGATACCACACACAGACATATACGTATATATCAACATGCAGACCTATATATACGTATATATCAACACGCAGATATCTATATACACCCACCCACAGACCTCAGACCATATACCATGTACACCTACGCACATGGGGAGGTGGCATGTGGACAATCTCAACTAAATGCGCCCACCCATTTGGCTGATCTCTCCAGAGGAAATGTTGAACCCGACAGAGCAGAGAACATACAGTCAGGTCCAAAATTATTGGGACATTGACACAATTCTAACATCTTTGGCTCTATACACCACCACAATGGTGTTGGAATGAAACAAACACAATGTGCTTTAACTGCAGACAGTCAGCTTTAATTTGAGGGTATGTACATCCAACTCAGGTGAACGGTGTAGGATTTACAGCAGTTTTCAGATGTGCCTCCCACTTGTTAAAGTACCAAAAGTAATGGGACAATTGGCTTCTCAGCTGTTCCATGGCCAGGTGTGTGATATTCCCTCATTACCCCAATTACAATGTGCAGATAAAAGGCCCAGAGTTCATTTCAAGTGTGCTATTTGCATTTGGAACCTGTTGCTGTCAACTCTCAAGATGAGATCCAAAGAGCTGTCACTATCAGTGAAGCAAGCCATCATTAGGCTGAAGAAACAAAACAAACCCATCAGAGAGATGGCAAGAACATTAGGCATGGCCAAAACAACTGTTTGGAACATTCTCAAAAAGAAGGAACGCACCGGTGAGCTCAGCAACCCCAAAAGACCCGGGAGACCATGGAAAACAACTGTGGTGGATGACCGATGAATTCTTTCCCTGGTGAAGAAAAGACCCTTCACAACAGTTGGCCAGATCAAGAACACTCTCCAGGAGGTAGGTGTATGTGTGTCAAAGTCAGCAATCAAGAGAAGACTTCACCAGAGTGAATACAGAGGGTTCACCACAAGATGTAAACCATTGGTGAGCCTCAAAAACAGGAAGGCCAGATTAGAGTTTGCCAAACAACACCTAACAAAGCCTTCACAGTTCTGGAACAATATCCTATGGACAGATGAGACCAAGATCAACTTGTATGGGAAGAGAAGAGTATGGAGAAGGAAAGGAACTGCTCATGATCCTAAGCATACCACCTCATCAGTGAAGCATGGTGGTGGTAGTGGGCATGTATGGCTGCCAATGGAACTGGTTCTCTTGTATTTATTGATAATGTGACTGCTGACAAAAGCAGCAGGATGAATTCTGAAGTGTTTCAGGCAATATTATCTGCTCACATTCAGCCAAATGCTGCAGAACTCATTGGACGGCGCTTCACAGTGCAGATGGACAAGGACCCAAAGCATACTGCAAAAGCAACCAAAGAGTTTTTGAAGGGACAGAAGTGGAATGTTATGCAATGGCCAAGTCAATCACCTGACCTGAATCCCATTGAGCATGCATTTCACTTGCTGAAGACAAAACTGAAGGGAAAATGCCCCAAGAACAAGCAGGAACTGAAGACAGTTGCAGTAGAGGCCTGGCAGAGCATCACCAGGGAAGAAACCCAGCCTCTGGTGAGGTCTATGTGTTCCAGACTTCAGGCTGTGATTGACTGCAAAGGATTTGCAACCAAGTATTAACCTCCCTGGCGGTATTCCCGAGTGTGACTCGGGGTTAAATTTCGCTACCACGAACGGTAACCCCGAGCCACACTCTGGCTGGATGTTTACTCACCTCCTCCTGGCTCCCTCGCTGTCCCCGCCGTGTGATCGCAGCGAGCTGCTTCCTGGATGGCTCCCTGCGAGTCACACGATGCAGAGGGGCTGAACCACAGCAAATTTCATTCAAAAAACTCACTGAATACAAATGGAAATGTTTATGAACGGCCACTAGGTGGCAGTACACGATAAGAAACAGACCATACATTGTCTCACCCTTGTTCTCAGACAGATTTCAGTGTTTTTTGTTGTATTTTATTGAATATCATTTATTTGCATTATTTTGGATAATTATTTTTGGGATAATAAATTATTATTTTGTGTTTCAAACTTTATCGGACTCCGTGTATTTACTATTTTTTTAAAATTAATTAATTAATTAAGTTATAAAGGATTTTACCAGTAAGAACTCTTGATTGCACAGATTTCAGTGCGTGATTCCTAATTATTACAGGCTAACTATATACAAAAACACGTTTCCTTTAAAAAAAATTGATACGCTTTTAGACACAAAATTTTAAAAAAATTAGACCGCCAGGGAGGTTAAGAAGGGAAAGTTTGATTTATGATTATTATTCTGTCCCATTACTTTTGGTCCCTTAACAAGTGGGAGGCACATCTGCAAACTGCTGTAAGTCCTACACCGTTCACCTGAGCTGGATGTACATACCCTCAAATTAAAGCTGACAGTCTGCAGTTAAAGCACATTGTGTTTGTTTCATTCCAACTCCATTGTGGTGGTGTATAGAGCCAAAGATGTTAGAATTGTGTCGATGTCCCAATAATTCTGGACCTGACTGTATATCAGCATACCACCTCATCAATATATTCTCTGCTCCATCGGGTTCAACATTTCTTCTGGAGGGATCAGCCAAATTGGGGGGGGGCAATTAGTTGCCAAAATGTGTGTGTAATACAAGTCTGGATATATATAATTATAAGAATATAGATATATATCTTATCTATATATATATATATCATACCTGCCGTTACCTTCCCCTACAAATTTGCTAAAAATATACACACACAAAAAAAAAAACCACTGCCTGAGACCCCGCACAGCCCACATGCCACCCCCCTCTACCCTGAATGTATCTAATATATATAATTAAATACATTCAGCCAGGTAGAGAAAGAAAAAAAAAACTTTTATTTTATTATCCCGGGGACATTTAAAAATGTCCTCGGATTTAGTTTTTTTTTAGAAATGTGTCGCCTTACCTTAGCCTGGTGGTCAGTGGGGGCTCCCTGGATCCTGGTGGGGGCTGGGGGGTCTGCCGTGGAAGCAGGTGCAGTGGCTCCCTCCCTGCGCTGCCTGTCTCTGCCACATGCACCCGGGCGGCTAGCCCACACAGTCGCAGCTCTGTCATCCGGTGGCCGCATGCTCCTCAAGGGGATCCTTGGGAGGCCCCTGCAGGCTGCCCTCTACAGTGCCTGATTAGAGGGCCGTGTCTGCCTGATGTTTTAGTAACAAGAATATTTTATCCCATAGGCTTCAATGTTAAAAATATTCCCGTTTTAATTCAATATCTAATAAACCGTTGCTTATAATATTCTGCAGTAAAGAGTCTCTTTATTTCTAGATTTTTTTAGTATTTTTTAAGCATTTTTTATCCTCTTTTCAAATTTTATTTTTTTCCGAACTTTTGGTGAACACCCCAAAAAGTTCGAAGTTCGCGAACTTTCGAACTGCCGATGTTCGAATCAAACTCCGAACTGATCGAACCGAAACAGCTCATCCCTAATTATCATTTGACAAACCACCTGCTTGTCAACTGGATTTTTGTATATTGTTAAGAATTGCAGGTTCAGTCCTGGTTTGGGGGTGTTATCCCTGGCTAATATCAGGGATAGGTGATTGTATTACCTAGGAGAGTGTCGCCTCCATGGTTTGTTTTGTTTGTTTCTGAGAGATACTGGATGCAGTGCGTGTGCCTGGGGGTACAGCCCCAGGAGGAAAGAAGGTCAGAACTAGCGCAGCTGATCCACATGGAGCTATGGCTGGATGATGGGTAACGTACACTGGAATGGTCTGCCGACCAGCTGCATCCGAGACCGGGGAGTAATGATTCTACAGAGCGCTGTGATTTCGGCGACCCGGGACTGATATTTGATTCTCTCCAGGACAACCCCTACTTTAGCAGTACAGCAGAGTTGTGATAGATGTGAGATCCAGGAGTTTCGAGAGATGGAGTTCCTCGCAGATCTCCTCGCAGACCACGGATGGATCGGTGACCTGGACTGGCTAGTCATTCAAGAATGGGAGATGGAGCTCAAGAGATTGTTTGAGGACTCTGTACCTTTTGCTCTCACCCCTATGGACACGGCAGAAGAAGAGTTGCCAACAGAACACTGTGGCACTGTCTTGCACCCAGGATCTACACCTGTTCCTGAGCACCAGGAGGAGGAGGTAGTCGCCCCTCTCCCCAGCTGCAGACCTCTCTCTGTGCCTCAACTGCTACTGAGGAGATGTGTGTCGATCCTAACAGAACCGCATACAGTCCAAGGAGAAAGCAAAGGACTCGGCTAGTACAGTTCCTGTGTTCAGGGCCGGATTTCCCATTAGGCACTGTAGGCACGTGCCTACAGGCGCCTTTTTTAGAGGGGCGCATGCTGTCTGGGGTCTTTTTTTTTCATTTTGTTTTCCCGTTTATTTTTTTTTAATGACCTGGCTGCGGCTGTGCGCCTCCCCTGAGGGGGGGGGGTCAGGTACATACTGTGAGTATAGGCCTATTCTGACTCAGATCGTTGTATAGCGATTTATCCCTTGCAGAGACCTCTATGCCTGGCCTGTATAAGTAGATGCAATCACCGAGGACAATCCTTATCAGATAGCTGAACTCACCAGAACACCGTTTATTTCCACGACTTGCTTTATTCCATATATCAGGTTACAGCAGATCACAGGATACAGCAGATGATGGAATGAGATGTTCTTTGCGGTCAAAAAATGATTCTGTCCTAACTTGAGGATGAATATACATGTGCTGCTGGATAACTACACCATGCTGCAGCTCTTACAAGAAGGAAGGGTGGAACTAAACACACACAGGAAGTGCATCATCATAAAGCGAGGGAAAAAAGAAGGAAAGCATGTACAATACAGAAAGACCACTAGGTGGCAGCATAAGGCAGCATAAGGATATCTATACACTATAAATCCCCATCTAAATGAATAATTGTAACAGCACACTCCCCGTCTGGCATTGAAAATGTCACTATATATACATCATAACGGTAGTTATGCAAATGCAAATAACGACAGTGTAATTTGCTAAATGTCTTGAAAACCTAAGTAAGTTCAGTCTCCAAGCGGTAAGAGCAAAATAAGTTCCGTGATAGGTCTGATGAAAGTCTTTACAGTTCCTTGTCTTGCGACCTTCACCTCCACCTTACGTACCTTACCATCATCGCTAGAGATGCTCTTTTTAATAAGTCCCATAGGCCACTCTATCCTTTCGGCTTGCTGGTCCTTGAGGAGAACGAGATCTCCAACTTGAACGTTCGGGTTCAGGCGTTGCCATTTCCTGCGTCCTTGCAGAGTGGAAAGATACTCCATCTTCCAACGATTCCAGAAGCAGTTGGCAAGGTGTTGTACTCGCTTCCACTGGTCGTAGCACATTTTTCCTGCTTTAAAGTTTCCAGGTGGAACAGGAACAGTCCCGAGTTTCTCGCGATGGTGCGTACAAGCCTTGTCCACTTGGAGAAACGTTCAAAGCGTTGACAGCCCAAGACGAGTCTTTGTGCAGTTCTGGTGAGAAGAGTCTTAACCTCAGGACGAATATCTGGATCTTCGTCAGGATTTTGAAGACCAAAGACGTCAGCTGTTGTTTCTTCTGGATGAGCCAGCAGGAAATCAGGACCTTAAGGTAGGTGACAGCTGCTATGGCCTCTGTAGATGCATCCGAGAAGATGTGAAGTTCCTTTCTCTGACTTGTGGCAAGAGAAGCTGGAGTGTAGCAGCGTGGTATGTGAATTCCATCTAAGGCATGTAGAGATTGCTTCCAGGAATTCCACTTTGAAAGCTTGTCTACTGGTAGTGGAGCATCCCAATCTGTAATAGTCTCTGAGAGCTGTCTAAGTAAGGATTTACCCTGTATGGTAATGGGAGCCACGAATCCCACTGGATCGTATAAACTGTTCACCACCGACAGAACACCACGTTTGGTAAATGGCTTGTCTGCAGAGCCGACTTGGAAGCCGAAGGTGTCCTTTAATAAGTCCCACCGCAGGCCTAGGCTTCTCTGTACGGGTGGCATGTCCATTCCCAGATTTAAGTCCTTAAACCCTGTGGCATAGTCACCAGGTTGAAAGGCCTTCATGACAGCAACACTATTTGAAGCAATCTTGTGTAGTCTGAGGTTAGCTTCAGAAAGCATACCTTGTGTCCTTTGGAGCAGGTCTATGGCTTCTTCATTTGTGGGTAAGGATTTAAGTCCGTCGTCCACGTAGAAGTCTCTTTCAACGAAGTGTCGAGCATCTTCTCCATACTCCTTTTCTCCGTCAAGAGCAGTCCTTCGTAGACCATATGTTGCAACAGCAGGTGAGGGACTATTTCCGAAGACGTGTACCCTCATGCGGTATTCAATCATCTCATTGTCCATGTTGTTGTCACGGTGCCACAGAAACCTCAGGAAGTTCCTATGGTCTTTTTGTACAATAAAACAATGAAACATTTGTTCAATATCAGCAGTTATGGCGACTGGCTCCCTTCTGAACCTCATGAGTACACCTACGAGGTTGTTGGTCAGGTTAGGACCAGTGAGAAGAACATCGTTCAGGGATATGCCTTGATGCTTGGCACTGGAGTCAAATACTACCCTGATTTGTTTTGGCTTACGTGGATGATATACTCCGAAGAAAGGCAGGTACCAGCACTCCTCATGTTCTCGAAGAGGTGGAACTGGTTCAGCGTGATTATTGTCAAAGATCCTTTTCATAAAGGCGATGAAATGGTCCTTCATTTCAGGTCTGTTCTTTAGTGTTCGTTGTAGTGACTTGACTCTGGATAAAGCTTGTTCACGATTGTTTGGGAGTTTGACCCTTGCAGCACGAAGAGGTAATGGTGCTACCCAGCTGTTAGACTCATCCTTGAAGAATTCTTTGTCCATTACTTTGATAAATTCTCTGTCTTCAACTGATAAAGCTGTTTTGTTGTCATCGCTTGTAGTACAAAACACTGTGGTACCTAGGTTGTCATCACAGAGGATAGGAGTGACGTCGGACACGCAGATAATGTCAAGAGGCTTCTCCTTTACGTCATAATGGTGAGGACACGGTTTGAAGTGGGATACACGCGTCCGTTCCCTAACACGTGAGTTTTGAATGAGTGGATCTCAGATGACGTGTGCATTTTATCCAAGCATACATTGCCCACTATTACCCAGCCCAGGTCAAGTCTTTGTGCATAAGGGGCATCGTCTGGTCCGTCGCACTGTTCGCGTACTTTATGTACTCTGAGAATGTCTCTTCCTAGCAGGACCAAGATTTCAGCATTCATGTCCATTACTGGAATCTCATCTACAAGATGCCTTAAGTGCGGATGATGATATGCAGCCTCTGGAGTAGGAATCTCTTCCCTTTCGTCTGGTATCTGGTCACATTCAACTAATGTTGGTAGGAGTATTCCCTCTCTCCCCTTGACGTGAGAGACCATAAACCCGTTGGCCCTTCTGCCGAAAGTCTCTACACGACCAGAACAGGTTCTGAGAGTATACGGTGTTGCGTGTCCCTTTATGCCGAAGATCTCAAAGAATTTAGGCTTAACAAGCGATCTGTTGCTCTGTTCATCTAATATGGCATACATCTTCGTGGCTTTCTCAGGTTGACCCTCTGGGTATATCTTGACTAGGCATACCTTGGCACAGCATTTGTAATCTAAGCCTTCTCCACAGACCTCCGTGCATGAAGAAGAAATATTTCCTATAGTCGGAGCATTACCTTGTTGCTCCCCGCCATGATTTGAGACAGGTGCAGAGGTAGGTAGCTGCTGTGGGTTGTCTGGAAGTGGAGTGGGGTGCATAGCTGTAACATGTCTGTCGCTGCTGCATTCTGTACACTTGATGACAACTTTACAGTTTTTAGCAAAATGTCCGTAAGAGGCACAGCACCTGTAGCATACCCCAAGTTTTTGAAGAATCTCCCTGCGCTCTTGTAAAGTCTTTGCCCTAAGGCCACGACATTTCTTTAAAGGGTGAGGCTTTTTGTGAATAGGGCACTGACGATTAGGGTCTTTATCGCTATCACCTAAATCCCTCTGGTTTGCAAGAGAGGACACGGGTGGTGAGATGTCTGTCCTTTTAACAGATATTGTTCTATTAAAGTCTCTACGTTTAGCCGCTGTGTTATCATACCTTGATGAGGATGCTGGTGATGATGATGAAGCTGGCAAGTTGGTTTCGCTGAAGCTGAAGCTGGGATCGTTTCTTGTCCAGGCTTGTTCGCTGATGAACCTGCAAAAATATGAGAATGGAGGGAAGGATACGTTATAGTCTCTTTTGTATCTTGAGCCGTGTTGCGCCCATTTCTCTTGCAGGCCGTATGGCAGTTTAGACGCCACTGGATTGACACCATGAGCAGTGTCCAGGAAGCTTAGTCCAGGTAGACGTGGGTCTGTCTTTGCCAACTCTAGCTCCATGAGGAGATCACTCAGTTCTTGGAGCTTGCGATAGTCCTTGTTACCTATTTTTGGGAAGTTTTGCAGTCTCTTGAACAGAGCGCCTTCTATGGCTTCAGCGCTGCCGTAAGCTTGCTCAAGTCTTGCCCACGCAGCAACGAGACCTGCATCCGGGTGGTCAACATGTACTGTTCTCAGTCTTTTAACACGATCTGTGGATTCTGGCCCCAGCCACTTTATGAGCAAATCAAGTTCCTCCTTGGTAGTAAGGTTCAGATCAGCAATAGCAGCCTTGAAGGTTGATCTCCAGGCCCTGTAGCTCTCTGGACAGTCGTCGAACCTTGAGAGGCTTGTGTTAATGAGCTCTCGGCGTATCATATATCTGGCGAAGTCAGTCAAGTCTGATCTCTCACTCTTTGGTGCCAAAGTAACTTGAGGAACCGCTTGGGTGTTAAAGTTCTCTGGTGATGAAGGGTGAGGTTTACCAGGATAAAATGACGTTGCAAGAACGTTTAACCTTGGTGTAGTCTCTAAGGCTTCTGCTGGCTGCGGCTTGAGCTGCGGCTTGTCACTGGGTTTCACCTTGCTGGCAGACTGAGTTGATGTGATTTGCTGCGTAAATGTTCTTGTGTTGTGGACTGGAAGAGGCTCAGGCATTTGGAGCTGAGAGGTCTCTGCGTTGAGAGTCAGAACAGTGTTGGGAGGAGGTACAGGAGATGACTGTGTATTGTTGCAAATGTTATGCTGTAAAACGTATTCACTAGTGCGTTCGACTGGGTCTTCCAGTTCTGCTGGGATAGGGCAGTCTGCATTAGTACTTTGTCCCATTGCTTCTTCGAGGACCTTCAGCCTCGCTACGGCAGCTGCTTCCTCCTTTTCCATTTGCAGAATCTTGATTTGGGATTCCGTCTCTGCTTCTAACTCTGCTTGGCGGGCTTTGCTGTGAGCTTCTAACTCTGCTTGGCGGGCTTTGCTGTGAGCTTCTAACTCTGCTTGGCGGGCTTTGCTGTGAGCTTCTAACTCTGCTTGTTTTTTAGCAAAGGAGCCTTGCACTTTCTTTGACTCCGCATCAGCGCGGGCCTCTATTAGCTTGTCGCTTAACGTTGAATGTCTGGAGCGAGAGGATCTGGAAGAATGTGCAGTGTGCTTGGTTGATGTGGATCTGTGCGATCTGGTCTCTTGCAGTTGAGCAATGCGGAATTCTGCCCTTTCTTTGGCAACTTGCACTAGGAGGTCTCTCTGTTGGTTTAGTGCATCAGTCTTGGTCAGTTCTGCTGAAAAGTCTTCCATATTAGAGTCCTGCAAGAAGTCTGTGTATTTTTCTGACAGCCTCTGGTAACGTTTATATGCAGCAGACAGACGATCTATAGAGTCTCTTAATTCAGCTGGGTGATTGTTAAAGTGTGGTAAAACTGACATGCATTGTGACGTTCTGTCCCACAGGTCTGTCAGATTGCTGGAGAGCTCATCTCTAGTGCATTCATAGTTTTCTCTGAGTTTCTGTGTCGGTTTTACTGTGCGTTTGGGTTTTACACTCTGTTCGACAAACTCTGCAGAATCTGCTCCTTGTACGTCTGCGGGTTCAGGGACATGATGAATCTGCGTCGGTTCAGCCATAATAGAGTGCACAGAACCTTGTCTGGACATTTTATACGTTTTTGCAAAAATAGTACTGTCTCTTTAAGAAGATGAACGGCGCTTAGACAGGCAGGTAACACAGTTAAATGCAGAGAAACCGTTTTTAATATTCAGTGAGATGCAGTAAGCTTGTGCGATCATGTGCTTCCCCAAGATGGCTGATGGCACTGAGCTTGATTGCAGATTAAACACACACACATGTGCTTCCATAAAATGGCCGATGGCACTGAGCTTGATTGCAGATTAAGCACACACATATATAGTAGCAGGCTGTAGGATTCTACACATTTTTTGACTATTCTGACTCAGATCGTTGTATAGCGATTTATCCCTTGCAGAGACCTCTATGCCTGGCCTGTATAAGTAGATGCAATCACCGAGGACAATCCTTATCAGATAGCTGAACTCACCAGAACACCGTTTATTTCCACGACTTGCTTTATTCCATATATCAGGTTACAGCAGATCACAGGATACAGCAGATGATGGAATGAGATGTTCTTTGCGGTCAAAAAATGATTCTGTCCTAACTTGAGGATGAATATACATGTGCTGCTGGATAACTACACCATGCTGCAGCTCTTACAAGAAGGAAGGGTGGAACTAAACACACACAGGAAGTGCATCATCATAAAGCGAGGGAAAAAAGAAGGAAAGCATGTACAATACAGAAAGACCACTAGGTGGCAGCATAAGGCAGCATAAGGATATCTATACACTATAAATCCCCATCTAAATGAATAATTGTAACAGCACAAGGCCAGTGCTTATTTTCTACATAAGGTTGACGTCTGTCTGGGGGCGGGGCAGGCAGTGTGCCTCCCACGATCTAAACACAAGACTGGGAATGGCACACTGCTTTAGCACCACCTCCTCCAGCTCCTGAGATCCTCCGTCGATTTACACCTTCCACGTGACGATCATGTGCAAGAGGGAGTGGTCGTCGTCGATGTGGAGGGTCAGCAGAGCTGCAAAGGCACTGTCAGCCTGTTTTGCCTGCTGCATCTCACTGGACAGACAGACAGGAAGAGGCTGCTGCCTGTCTGCTGAGTGCTGACTGGGGCTGGAGAGAGAAAGATCGGACTGGACATCACAGCTGCGCTGCTGCCTGCTCTGGTCAGTGTAAATGTACTACTACTTTGTGTAATTTCCAGGCAGCCTCCGCAGGAATCATTATGAGATGTTGGAGGGCGGGGGGTGGACCTCCAAACCATGATGAAGGGCCTTGGGTGGGGGTAGTATTGAGGGCCTACATGGTTGAGGAGGATGGGGGTGGGGCCTGCGTGTTTGAGGATGGGGGTGGAGGCCTGCATGTTTGAGGATGGGGGTGGAGGCCTGCATGTTTGAGGATGGGGGTGGAGGTCTGCATATTTGAGGATGGAGGGGGGTGGTCTGCATGTTTGAGGATGGGGGGGTGGGGCCTGCATGTTTGGGGTGAGGGGCCTGCACATGTTTGGGGATATGGGGGGTGAGGGGCCTGCACATGTTTGGGGATATGGGGGGGGGTGAGGGGCCTGTACATTTTTGGGGATATGGGGTGGGGTGAGGGCCTGCACATGTTTGGGGATATGGGGGGTGAGGGGCCTGCACATTTTTGGGGATATGGGGGGGGGTGAGGGGCCTGCACATGTTTGGGGATATGGGGAGTGAGGGGCCTGCACATGTTTGGGGATATGGGGGGTGAGGGGCCTGCACATGTTGGGGATATGGGGGGTGAGGGGCCTGCACATGTTTGGGGATATGGGGAGTGAGGGGCCTGCACATGTTTGGGGATATGGGGGGTGAGGGGCCTGCATATTTTTGGGGATATGGGGGGGGTGAGGGGCCTGCACATGTTTGGGGATATGGGGGGTGAGGGGCCTGCACATGTTTGAGGATGGGGGGTGAGGGGCCTGCACATGTTTGGGGTATGGGGAGTGAGGGGCCTGCACATGTTTGGGGATATGGGGGGTGAGGGGCCTGCATATTTTTGGGGATAGGGGGTGAGGGGCCTGCACATTTTTGGGGATATGGGGGGTGAGGGGCCTGCATGTTTGAGGGTGGGGCCTGCATGTTTGAGGATGGGGGTGGGGCCTGCATGTTTGAGGGTGGGGTGGTGGCCTGCATGTTTGAGGATGGGGGGGGGTGAGGGGCCTGCATATGTTTGGGGATTTGGGGGGGTGAGGGGCCTGCATATGTTTGGGGATTTGGGGGGGTGAAGGGCCTGCATATGTTTGGGGATTTGGGGGGTGAAGGGCCGGCATGTTTGAGAATGAGACGGGGTGAGGGGCTTGCTGGGGAGGGAAGGAAGTGAGGGTCTGCTGGGGTTGTAAAATGGGTAGGGGGGAGAATGTGAGGGACCCTGGTGGTGTAAAAAAAAATGAGAGGGGGTGTGTAAAAAAAGGCTGTGGAGGTGGAGCTCTGATACACTCATACAAACATCAAACATTACTGTGAGTTTTATTGCTGTGCATCTCTGTGATACTCTCTCTCACACACGGCACATTACTGTGAGTTGTATTGCTGTGGAGCTCTGATACGCTCATACACACTGCACATTACTGTGAGTTTTATTGCTGTGGAGCTCTGTGATACGCTCATACATTGCACATTACTGTGAGTTTTATTGTTGTGAAGCTCTGTGATACGCTTATACACACTGCACATTACTGTGAGTTTTATTGTTGTGGAGCATACACACTGCACATTACTGTGTTTTATTGTTGTGGAGCTCTGTGATACGCTCATACACACCTGCCCGTCGCTGCTGCTGGTCTTTTGTGCGCCTTGAGGCCACAGGCTGGTTCACAGAAGCGCATCCCAATGTGACTATCACCACCCGTGAAGTTACCCAACATGCAGAGCACCAAGCAGCAGAGACCGTCTGGGACCCGCCTTGTCACCACCTTTCTGCAGGCTGCAGTGACGTTATGGTGTGCGCTCTGTTGCCCATGCTTTGAGTTACACAGCCAATCGCCATGCAGCCGTCTGACACGTCATGTGGATCACGTCATGCCCCCCATAGAAACCCCACCTGAGGAGCTGAAGGAGGCGAGAGAGCGCAAGAACTTGAAGACGAGGAATGAGAAAGAGGCCCTGAGCTGAGCCACATTAATGTGAGAAAATATTAATTTAAAATACAGCAATCACACTCCTGTGTCCTGTCACTGACTGTGTGATAGTGGTCCCTTTCAGACAGCTGTTATCACTGACAGCAGCTGTCTGAAAGGGACCGGACCACTGTCAGACAGCCAGTGACAGGACACAGGAGTGTGATTGCTGTATTTTAAATTAATATTTTCTCACATTAATGTGGCTCAGCTCAGGGCCTCTTTCTCAATGTCAATGTCTCAAGAACGATTAAATGCACTCTCCTTTTTGGCTATTAAAGGAGAACGTTTAAAAAGTATGGAATGTGGAAATATTATTAATGGTTTTGCAGAGCAGAGATCAAGAAGGAAACAGTGGATGTAAATAAATACTGTACAAATTTGAGGTCTACTTCTGTTAATAACTGTGAAAACTCATCTCCCAGAATACACGGTTCTTGAAAGGTTTTAAGCACTTTAAGTAGTTTTTATATGTTTACATAATATTTTGGTTGATTTTTACTAGGACACATTGTATTTAAAAGGAAGCTCTTTGTAGTGGTTATGTTTCTTAGAATGACCCTTCTTCTTTGTAAGTTTACATAATATTTTTGTGAATGTTTTATGGGACACTTTTCCAGTTGCTTGAATTGCATTTATTTAGTTATGTTCTAATTGTGTTTAACAGACTGATTTACATATTTTGATTTTGCACAAATTTAAAAATATTACCGTACTTTTCTTAAAGGTTCTGATACCTAATTTATTTAATTTAAAATGTGTAATATTTATTTTTGTTCTAAATAAAAAAAAATTGCCTTGGAAAGTGTGTTGGTGTGCTTCGGAGACCTACCAAGGACCGTAAAAGTGTAATGGTGGATGGGACTGTGGTCTCCACCAACAAGAGGCTTTGGGACAGCGGGGCACTGGGGAAAAAGGAGAGCCGGACAACGATTGGTGAGACTGAGGTCCACCTGGGCAAATTGCTAGAGTGCTCAGTAGGAGACCCTCAACGAAGCACTCCGACCCACGGATGGGTGGAGGAGCAGGGAACAGCAGACATTTCATGAGGCTGCGATCCTTCCCATGGAGCCATGGGGATGTGAGGCAGTTGGCCCAGATTCCCCTCTTTGTCGGATATAATCTCTGCACGTGAATACAACACGTTATATATTGGACTTATCAGCCAAGCCTCCAATATGTCTATATTGGATTTACTGGACCTACCTCGGCAGTTGCCTCCAATATATCAGGGATTATTATTTCATAAAAAACTTATACGAGACACAAATATCAATCGTTTATATTTCTTAGAAATTATCCTGAATTCTTTTAATTGTTTGGGTTTTGCTTTGAAAAATACAATAATCAATAATCGGATAAAAATATATATTTATTACGTATACAAAAAAAATTTCAAATCTCATATAATAAACAAAAATTTATAAATCACAATCCATCAGCATATAAAAACTAGCTTCACAATATATGTATCTCCGGTTAGTAACTGCATATATGATTAATATCATTTACCTTATCAGTTAGTAACTAATACACAAATGGTTAATAAAGATTTCTGCTTAATACAACATGCATTTCCCAGCAAACAATGTTTAACCAGCCAGCTCTTATAGATATATCTATATATATATATATATATATATATATCTCTATGCTACATGGATCAACAAAAGATGAGCCAATTTAATGATAAGTAATAAAAACTTATTTAGTGAATCCTCCCCTAATCTCGAGAATCAAACTTCTAATCTTTTGCTTTTTATTTTGTAGTTATATAATTCCTTGCTTATTAATTTTAATCACAGTAATTTCCAAATTCAATATATACAGTTGTGTTCAAAATTATTCAACCCCCACTGAAATTGAGTGTTTTGGCCAGTTTGACATTGATTTTGATCATTCAGTCATCTTGCTTACAATTAAATCAAAGAGGCACGTGTAGGTCAGACAAATATAACATAACATTTATAATGAAATAACCACAAATGTCTTTACTGTGCTCACATCTTTATCAGTTTTATTCAACCCCCAAGTGACATTCAATCTTAGTACTTAGTACAACATCCTTTTACAGTTATAACAGCTTTTAAACGTGAAGCATAGCTTGACACAAGTGTCTTGCAGCGATCTACGGGCATCTTTGCCCATTCGTCATGGGCAAAAGCCTCCAGTTCAGTCACATTCTTAGGCTTGCGCACTGCAACTGCTTTCTTTAAGTCCCACCAGAGGTTCTCAATCGGATTTAAGTCAGGTGACTGCGATGGCCACTCCAAAATGTTCCAGCCTTTAATCTGCAACCATGCTCTAGTGGACTTGGAGGTATGCTTGGGATCATTGTCCTGTTGAAAGGTCCAACGTCTCCCAAGCCTCAGGTTTGTGACAGACTGCTTCACATTGTCATCCAATATCTCCTGGTACTGAAGAGAATTCATGGTACCTTGCACACGCTGAAGCTTCCCTGTACCTGCAGAAGCAAAACAGCCCCAAAGCATGATTGACCCCCCGCCATGCTTCACAGTAGGCAAGGTGTTCTTTTCTTCATAGGCCTTGTTCTTCCTCCTCCAAACATAGCGTTGATCCATGGGCCCAAACAGTTCTAATTTTGTTTCATCAGTCCACAGAACACTATCCCAAAACTTCTGTGGTTCGTCCACCTGACTTTTGGCATACTGCAGTCGACTCTTCTTATTCTTTGGAGACAGCAAGGGGGTGTGCCTGGGAGTTCTGGCATGGAGGCCTTCATTACGCAGTGTGCGCCGTATTGTCTGAGCTGAAACTTCAGTACCCACATCTGACAAATCTTTTCTCAGCTCCTCAGCAGTCACATGGGGACTTTTCTCCACTCTACGCTTCAGGTAGCGCACAGCAGTCGAAGTCAGCATCTTCTTTCTGCCACGACCAGGTAGCGTTTCAACAGTGCCCTTTGCCTTGAATTTGCGAATGATGCTTCCTATGGTCTCTCTTGGTATGTTTAACATCTTTGCAATCTTCTTATAGCCATTGCCCTTCCTGTTAAGAGTAATCACCTCTGCTCATGTCTTCCTGGACCATTCTATTGACTTCACCATGTTTGTAACCACACCAGTAAATGTCTAGAAGGAGCCGAGTATCACAGTCATTTTAAAGCTGCCTAATTGGTGCTTATTATGCTTTATTGCTGCTCCGTGACATCCACAGGTGTTTTCAATACCTGATTGAAAACACTTGAATGAACCTCTGTTCTTCAGAGTGGTAGTCTTTAAGGGGTTGAATAATTGTGTCAATGAAGAATTCACAAAAGAAACATTTACTACTGTATTACAAAAGCAATTGATGTCATTTTAGTTGCATATGGTTCTTTAAAAAGTCCTTGTAGGATTTCATTCTGAATACAATTACAAATGTACACTAAATTCCCTAAAACCCTTTACAGCATTGGGGGTTGAATAATTTTGAACACAACTGTATATTGGTATCAATCTTACAACATTTCTTTTAGGAATAAATCCTTATATCCACTTCTTCATATTTCTATCTGCAGAATAGAAAATACTTAGAATTTGGATCTAACCCAAGTATCTGAGAAATCTCAGTCCACGTTGCAAGAATATCTACAAATATATATAATTACATTAATTCTTTTTTTTTTTCATACATTACCTGTCCAATTTGGATGTTGATAAGTCTTGGAATTTTCTATGTGATGATTTGTTTTGGAATACGTGAAGATTATCGATATCAGATAATCAATGCATGTGAGTTAGAGATTTGGTGAGAATCTTGATTGACTCATGTCTTGGGATCTGCCTGCATCGTGGTGTGAGTCTGAGTGTTGGAATCTTGGACTCTCAGAGTGTCATGTGTACTGGACGTCTGAATGCATTGCGGTGTGAGTCTGAATGCTGGAATCTCTGACTGACTTGTAACCAACATTGCCACTTATTATAGCCAATTTGCCGTCACTGGCAATATTCTTGGTATATCAATTATAATATTTACTATCCTCTAGAGGGCAGTATTGCACTTCTTAATTAATTCCACCATTTCTTTTTAATACTCCTATCTCGGGTCAAGTTCAATCTGACTTAACAAAGAACCTCTCTCTCAGTCATTAGACACAGTGTCTCCATCTAATTTATATCCCTACTCCCTTTTGAAATTACTTACTCAGAGTCCTATCAGCTAAATTCTTTTCTGGTTAACTCAACAGAATCTATTCTTTAGTAATTTTTTATTATTTACCAATTATATACGTTCTACAATATTTATTGGAGTATATATTTCCTACTGTAATATAATAAAATATACCTTGATTATAAACATATATTTTGAATATAAATCTATATTACAGAATATTAACTCTTATTCCTATACCCAAAAGACAAAATATCTTTTGTTTTAAAAACTTAAGACAGACCAATAAATTTAATTATGACACGTCTTAGCACTTAACTCTAGCCTTATCACACAAAACATTCTAGGTTCCTTCATGTCTGGCTTCTTAAAAAAAAATATAAAAGACTTCACCCAGGAATGAACTCTGTAAAGAAAATCTCGTTCATTTCTAAACCTAGAGAAAATTGAAAGAAAAACTGTCTTTAAAACAAAATGGCTACAGACATCCATTTTAAATTTTCCCTTGTGTGATATACCCGACATAACCCCTTTGGTTCATCTATATTTATTGATCAATAAATTTGAGGAAAACATACAATATCTCCCCCTTTACCAATTAGGCTAGGTTTCCACCTTTCGCAACACGTTTTTTCTTCTTTCCATTTAATAATTGAAGATGCAGTGTTTTTAAACTTCAATGTACGTACTTTCTTTGTTAGTACAATCATCCAGACAGTTAGAAACATAATTACTATACAAATCACAATCTCTGTAATCTTTGGCCCGTTATAAAGCAGATAGCAATCGATGATCAATCTGTGAATACATTGGAGCATAAATTGTTAGATTATCTTTTTTTTAGAAGTTCAATAGTATGGTCATGCTAGTTCTTTAGCAAAGATTTCAAATCTGGATTCATAGGGATCTCTGCCCTTGGAATACGACAACGATTTGTATCTCTTCATACCAGACTTCATTTATAAAAAGTAACTTCTCAATAACAACTCTTGATTCTTTAGGAACTTTCACGAGAATCACTGGTGTGGGTATGAACACTCTCTTGTTTTGTACCAGATCCTTCCGGTAAACATTTGCTTCTCTCTCTGTATCAAACAGCGGTTGCAATAAAATATGCGGCAAATCTTTTCCTTCGGTGGTTCTTGTACATAGCAATCAACGGTATCCTGGCTTTATCCAGCATGTCTTTCAGGCTTGCATGAGCTTGATTCGCATGGGACTTTAGCATTCTCCTTGGAATTGTGCGGAAAACCGTAGAATTTCCAGATAGTCGCAGTCTCCTTGGTGGTCCGATTCATCTTTGCGAATTAGCGTCACAGTTCGGATTAATCACTTTTCTCAATTTCTGTTGAAAGAAAGAGTATAAATAACCATTCATAGACTAGCGATTTCACTCCATTCCTTATAGATACTCTGATCTCTGATTAAATTTAAATAACCGTACGGATCTAGTCTATCTACTAGCTTGAGTTAAACATCTGAATGCTGGGAAGAAGAATCACATGTTAATTAAAACATCACTTCACATGATACCAGTTAAGTGTCTTCTGTTGGTCCATTTTCACATTCTGAGGTGATCTAGGATGACAATCATGCAATTGAACTTGGCAGTTTTATTTCTCCTAGAAATACATAACATAACTTTTTCCAATAACATTAGGACTGTCTCCGTCATTATCTAGATCTGTTATCCACTCATCTTGAGGATTTGGGTATCTGATCACTTCAGGGTCACTATGTCCTTTTGGTTCTGTCTCCCTCTTGTGGAGGTGAATAATTAGCACGTCAATTTCCAGACATATATCTCGAATTCTCTCGGGGGGAACACATATGGTGTTATCCTCCTGCTCTCCTGGAGTCAGGGGCTTTGGCCTTAAGAAAGAGATATCAGGTGTCTGGCTATTTCTGAAGTGGACTTCAATAGAATCCGGCCTTTCCTCAATCACGTGGCAGTTACGCTGAGTGTGATGGGATTGGGATCTATCGTAGCTGATTGGAACATTTACTTGGGACCAAATAACCTCATTGATAAAATCAATGATTGGATTTAACCTTTTGAGAAGGTCCATTCCAATAATTAGGCGATTTCGGGGCAGATCCACAACAAGCGTTGGATGCCGAATTACTTTATTCCCCAATTTAAAATCCAATTTAGCCGTGCCCAGAACTTTCAGAGATGTGCCACTCACACTCACTAGATTAGCATTAGATTTATCTAATCTAGGCTTCCTGGAGGACAGTTCTTGGACCTGTTCAAAATAATGAGCTGATATTAACGTAACTTGGCTTCCACTGTCTAGCAAGGATGGAATATGTGGTAAATTATCTTGTAATTCGACATTCACATAATATCGGTCTTCAATGCTATGCAATTTACAGAGAAATTTAGAGTGAGATATGAAATTAGGTTTTGTACAGATTTTACCAACTGATTTTGCTCTCTCAAATGTGCTTTTGGCAGCTGTGCTTTCCATTTCGGATCCAGTCTTCTCAGCTTGCTCGCACTTAGTGTGGGGAGATAAAATACGTTTTCCTTCTCTTTGCAGGGAAGGGTTTAAATCATCAACCATACAAACATTTGTATTACTCATTTCATCATCACTTTCTGGTAAATTGTCATGGATACTGGTTACTTCATCAGAAACATCATCTAGTCACTGGTTGGGTGGGGCTGTAGGTGTTGCATCTCTTACAACCTGACCAGGGTTATTTCCAGTCATTAACGGAGTGATCTGATCCAGTTTTTCTGTCAGCACACGGAAATTTTCCTGCATTTGACCAATACGCTGGCGTACATTATATCTCCGCTTTCTGTTCGTCCTTGGGGACGAAGCTTGCGCATTATCAGACTCCTCAGATTCAGTCTTACCTCTGGTTGCTTCCTGTCTAGGTACATTTCCCCTGATTTAACCCACTGACTTCTAGGTACCCATTGCTTCCTAGATTGAAATTTACTTCTTGATTTTCTCTGGCAAACCCTCTTTCCTGATCTGGCTTGGATTTTTCCCTTTGAGGTATAGAGTCACGCAATATTTCCGCATAACTCTTTTGTGGGACAAATTTAATATCACCCTTTTTAACGTGAGTTTCCGCTATTTCCTCAGGTGAGTTTTTTCACTCTTTTCCCCTGAGTTTCTTCACTATATTCAAATACAGTAAATAGGGTCATACTTTCTTTTAGTACCCAATCCAAACCATTTCTCGGGTCATAATCTCTTGCCAAAATAACCTTTATTTTATTTGGCAATGCGTCATAAAATAATTGGATAAATTCAGGGTTTTCAAAATCTGGGTTTCTTTCAGCCAAGCTGTACGCATTTTTAAGGACTGAAAGAAATTCAGGGGGGGCTTTGATTAGGTCTGCATTTTAGAGTTAAAATTGCTCTTTTCGCAGCTAGACTGGTACGGTGAGGCCCAAATTCAGATTTGACCTCGGAGACTATTTTACTCCAGTTCCGTATACCAGATTCTTTCAAAGACTGAAAAAAATACCTATGTTTGCTTTCAAAGACCCATTGGATCAACTCAATTTTCTGAGCATCTGAATTAATTCCTAATATTTCCAAAGTTTCTTCAAACATATTTAAATGATTTATTATTTTTGGCGATTCTTTAAAATCAAAGATACCTACTGAGTTTTTTAAGAAATTAATGGTTTTCGTTAAATCCTGAACTTTATGATATTTCTTAATAGGCTGTGGCTGGCTAGAGTGATGTGATTTCAAATATTCCTGTGTAAGAGGCTTCGCTCTTTTTTCATCATGAGATTTACTTTCAGTTTCGCATTCGCTCTGCTCACTCTTCAGATAAATAGAGCTGTCAGGCGTAATCAGTGAGTTATAGCTCAAAGCTTTCAAAGGGAACTTCTCTTATGAAGGATTTTTAACCCTTCGAACATCAGTTTCAACCTGACGTAGCTCATCAGCGAATTTCTCATGTTCGAGTTTCATTCTCGACAATTGTTTATTTAGCTCCTTATTTAATTTGGATAATTGCGCAATCTCATCTTGCAATTGATCTTTTTCTCTTGCACACACTTTCAACTCCATTATCATTCGTTCTGACTCCTCTTTTAATTTATTTACGGTATCATGCAAGTCACAATTTTTATTTTCTAATCTGTCTCTGGTTTCTTTGTCATCTTTCAATCTCTTGTTCATTTCTGCGATCAAGTACATGCATTCAGGCAACAATTTTTAAAAAAAATCTCTTTGTCTTTTTTATTTGTGGCTGCACTTATCTTTCGTAAACACTCAAGAAAATTTGATTGATCTGACCAGATTGAATCAACATAATTAGATGCATTTGATTTCAATTCTTTTATCAAATCAAATAAATCGTCTGTGACGTGTAACTTGTCCTTTAGATAAGACATAACATCTATCAATACTATTTGATTAGCATGTATCTCTACATCTTCCTGAATCTCAGATTCTGACTCTGACATTTTTACACTGTTTAGTAGACAACCGTAAAACCACAAGTCAAAATACAACAAGGAGTCAAAATAATTAATATATTTTTATCTCTGTCTAATCAGACAATACTGGCAATTATATTCCAAACAAAAACTACAATCTCAGCACAGTGCCTCCAATTTGTCGGATATAATTCTCTGCACGTGATACAACACGTTATATATTGGATTTATCAGCCAAGCCTCCAATATGTTTATATTGGACTTACTGGACCTACCTCGGCAGTTGCCTCCGCTAAATTCTTTTCTGGTTAACTCAACAGAATCTATTCTTTAGTAATTTTTTATTATTTACCAATTATATACGTTCTACAATATTTGTTGGAGTATATATTTCCTACTGTAAATATAATAAAATATACCTTGATTATAAACATATATTTTGTAAATATAAATCTATATTACAGAATATTAAGTGTTATTCCTATACCCAAAAGACAAAATATCTTTTGTTTTAAAAACTTAAGACAGACCAATAAATTTAATTATGACACGTCTTAGCACTTAACCCTAGCCTTATCACACACAAACATTCTAGGTTCCTTCATGTCTGGCACTTCTTAAAAAAAAATATAAAAGACTTCACCCAGGAATGAACTCTGTAAAAAAAATCTCGTTCATTTCTAAACCTAGAGAAAATTGAAAGAAAAACTGTCTTTAAAAACAAAATGGCTACAGACATCCATTTTAAATTTTTCCCTTGTGTAATATACCCGACATCTTGTATCGGCAGGCGCTCCAGCACTTAAGGATTATAATTCATGTATCGGGGAGCGGTTCCCCAACCCAGCAGAAGAGCAGGCATCGAGACAGAGCCCTGCTAACCTCTGCCTCCTAATTAAACTCCAGGAATTGGGGATAAAAAGAATGTTTATCTGATCGTTTATGTGTATAAAAGGAGCTGCATCTCTGTACCAAAATAGAGCTTGTTTTTTGGTTTTTTTTGATGAACCTGAAACCTGTGTCGTCAGGTTCTTGGGAGTAACACTATGCGTTCTCCGCTAGGTCGCTAGCAACGAAGCAAAGCGGATAATATTCTATTGGAATATTACAGATCCGTCACAGAGGTCACCACAAACTCCACAGTAAAGTGTGGTGTGTATGAGGGTATCACAAGTTCCACAGTAATGTGCGGAGTGTATGAGCGTATCACAAGCTCCACAGTAATGTGCGGTGTGTATGAGCATAACACAAGCTCCATAGTAATGTTCAGTGTTTATGAGCGTATTACAAGCTCTACAGTAATGTGTGGTGTGTGTATGAGGGTATCACAGAGCCCCACAGCGATAAAACTCACAGTAATGTGCAGTGTGTAGAGAAAAGTGGGTTGCTCAGTCCAAAATGCCCAGGCCTATTCTTTGTCTGAGTCCGGGCCTGCCGCAGACCCAGACACCCACTCATACCAATACACAGCCATATAACATAGCTATGTGTTTGATTCGCTATGTAAAAGATAACATAGTTTCGTTTCTATATAACGAGTGCAGATGACATCTTTTTTTCTTTTGTTTTATACATGAACTGGGTTGTTACTCCTGGCTGTTACAGCCGCTCTGGTGAGTGCAGGTGCGGCGCCATTTTTTATGTATGTCACTATCAGGGTTATTCAGAGAATGGTGAAAAGCAGGAGAATGACTGGAGAATGGAAAATTCTAGGTCAAAATAGCTGATTTGGAAAGTGAGATGAATGGGAGAATTTTTCTGGTTTGGCTATTTTGACCTAGAATTTTCCATTCTCCAGTCATTCTCCTACTTTTCACTGCTCTCTGAATAACCCTCTATGTAAAAGTACCATATAGGGAAGTCAGTAGAGTCAGACTCAGAAGCTAGACTATTCCCAATTTATCTAGGCTGGTGGGCAATTTATGGCAATAACAATGTAATTTAGTAAGTAAAAGTAACATATTTCTTGCACAGAGCAATTCTTACAACATTTATTATAGTTTAGAGACACATTGCTGGGAGTTCTATTCCTTTGCATCTCTGTTATATCACAAAAAACAACAGTGGCAGTCCCAACAAGAACCGCTAGGTGGTGCACTGACCACACAATCCCACGGGCCTAACCCTCCTAAATGATAGAAAACATACATATAGCAACCCAGCAAACCAGTGTGGTGCGTGTGGAATGTTAAAAGGGGGGATGTGGGTCCCCAACCATAAACACAATATATTTATTAAGTCGAAATCACACAATACCACAACAATATATGCACTATTAAAAAACAATTAGTTGAAACATTAGATCTCAGGTAGTAAATGAGGCATGGCTTAAATAGAGGGATATAGAGGGTGTATAAAGGGTGTATAAAGTAGCTAATCATTAGCTGTGCAGTCGGCAATGATTTTTAACACTATAGAAAGGCCCAGATTTTCCTCTGCAGACCCATGGGTACAGTACATGCAGTTCAGCAGTCATAAAGAATATTCTTAGAAGTAGCTAGCCACTGTATCATTAACAATATAAAGGCCCAGATTTTCCTCTGCACGCCCAATACTGAATACAATACATGCCATGCAGAAAATGCCACAATTTAAACAGAGAATATTCATAAAACAGGACCACCGTCCAATTAGGCTGGGGTTAGACGAACGCAGTGTTAACGTCCGTGTAGCCGCACTTTAGTACGTGCGTGGTATTAGATAATCATGACCAATGAAGGCCCACAAATGAAGTACGTCCACATGGAAGTACGGACGCACTACAGACGCGGCAAACGGACGCAGGTTAGCAAGAACGTCGAACCGCTAGGACGGACGTGCGGAGGCGCCACGTCTGCAATGTACGCATAGCTTTGTGTGTGAGTGATTGAACGTGGTCAGACGGATTGCATTTATACGTCCAGCATTTTTGATGGACAAAATGTTTTTTTTTATTTATTTTCCCTCCTACATCCGTCAAAAATAACGTCGGTCACAAAAACGGACTGTGTGGCCACTACTGCGTCTTCCATCTAAAAGTGCGTCTGTACTGCACATGCACACAGTCTGTAGAAAATGCGCTCGTCTGTCCCTAGCCTTAAATAGCCTTCCTGGCCAAATGCCAGACACAAGTATACAACTTAGATCAGATGACCCATATATTGGAGATGTATAACCATTTTCCCAATGCTAGTCCAAAAAAAATATCAGATTCGCCATGCCTTATATACATTTTTTCCTACAGGATAAAGAGAAAGTAGGGGAAATAGATACCCCATCAAGCAGTTAAAAGCATATAGTCAGAAACTAGAGTTCCCGACTGTCCGGTTTTGGGTTCATGTGTCCGGGTTTGACACCCTCTGCCACCCGGACACATGTCTCAGCTGGTACCGGCACCTCCGCCCCATACTTACATTTATGCGCGCCCCCGTCGCCGCGATCCTCTCTTCCTCTATTCAGCCGAGACTGCACCGCCCACTGTCAGTGATGCGCAGGCGCAGCGGCTCACGTGACATTTGCATGCGTGCGGGCCGGCTCCAGTCAATCCCGACGAGAGTGAGGGAGAGAGGCGTGCGTGCTGCCCGTGCTTCACTGAAACTGGTACCGTCTTCAAATCGTGCCAGTGCTGCCTGCCTGTCCTGTCCACCGTCCAGACTAATCTCCACCACGAATCCAGCAACAGAAATTCAGTGTGAGTGAGCGCAGCCGCAGCATCAGCCATATTACCAGTCCGCCATGTGTTCTACCAATGTGCCAGTCATATTACCACTCCAGTCTCCCATGTGTACTACCTATGTGCCAGCCATAATACCAGTCTGCCATGTGTACTACCTACAGTTGTGTTCAAAATTATTCAACCCCCACTGAAATTGAGTGTTTTGGCCAGTTTGACATTGATTTTGATCATTCTGTCATCTTGCTTACAATTAAATCAAAGAGGCACGTGTAGGTCAGACAAATATAACATAACATTTATAATGAAATAACCACAAATGTCTTTTCTGTGCTCACATCATTGTCAGTTTTATTCAACCCCCAAGTGACATTCAATCTTAGTACTAGTACAACATCCTTTTACAGTTATAACAGCTTTTAAACGTGAAGCATAGCTTGACACAAGTGTCTTGCAGCGATCTACGGGTATCTTCGCCCATTCATCATGGGCAAAAGCCTCCAGTTCAGTCACATTCTTAGGCTTGCGCACTGCAACTGCTTTCTTTAAGTCCCACCAGAGGTTCTCAATCGGATTTAAGTCAGGTGACTGCGATGGCCACTCCAAAATGTTCCAGCCTTTAATCTGCAACCATGCTCTAGTGGACTTGGAGGTATGCTTGGGTTCATTGTCCTTTTGAAAGGTCCAACGTCTCCCAAGCCTCAGGTTTGTGACGGACTGCATCACATTGTCATCCAATATCTCCTGGTACTGAAGAGAATTCATGGTACCTTGCACAAGCTGAAGCTTCCCTGTACCTGCAGAAGCAAAACAGCCCCAAAGCATGATTGACCCCCCGCCATGCTTCACAGTAGGCAAGGTGTTCTTTTCTTCATAGGCCTTGTTCTTCCTCCTCCAAACATAGCGTTGATCCATGGGCCCAAACAGTTCTAATTTTGTTTCCTCAGTCCACAGAACACTATCCCAAAACTTCTGTGGTTTGTCCACATGACTTTTGGCATACTGCAGTCGACTCTTCTTATTCTTAGGAGACAGCAAGGGGGTGCGCCTGGGAGTTCTGGCATGGAGGCCTTCATTACGCAGTGTGCGCCGTATTGTCTGAGCTGAAACTTCAGTACCCACATCTGACAAATCTTTTCTCAGTTCCTCAGCAGTCACACGGGGACTTTTCTCCACTCTACGCTTCAGGTAGTGCACAGCAGTCGAAGTCAGCATCTTCTTTCTGCCACGACCAGGTAGCGTTTCAACAGTATAAACAAAGAATGGTGCAGCGCCACACAACATGCATCCACCACCAGGGTGCCCAGATAGCCAATCTCAGGATATAGTGGTTTCCCCTATACCATTACACACAATAATGAAATAAATGACCTGGATCGGCGCGAATAATGCTCTCTGGGGTCCTGGAATCTCGCGTATATATGTATAAAAAGGAGACAAATAATAGTGCAACACTGATAATATACAAATTATGTAAGTGTATATGAGATATATCCGACTCACAAATATAGAGCCGTAACACTGGCTCTAAGTGGGTCCAGGCATGTGGGTGATTATCTTCAGTTTCTTAGGTGACCCCCACCTTACAGCAAATTTTCTGTCCAGAATTTTATGCAGTGGAGAAAAAAGGAAAATTTCCTTGTGTAGATCCACAAACAAAGTTTACAGTGTTGTGTACAGTTGGAATCGTACTCACATTTTGGGGAGCTCACATAGCTCGTGGATGTATGCCCATAGGTTTTTTTAGATGGGAAAACCCAAAGGAAAAACCACCAATGATCCGAGAAGCAGCACCAATAATCCAGGAAACAGCAAAGCAGGAAACGGAATTGAAGGTAGAAAATAAAATTTATTAAAATATAGTTAAAATAACCACCAGAACGCGTTTCGCCGCATCAAGTAGCGGCTTCATTCTGATTCCAGCTGATGAAGCCGCTACTTGATGCGGCGAAACACTGCACAGAAAATTTGCTGTAAGGTGGGGGTCACCTAAGAAACTGAAGATAATCACCCACATGCCTGGACCCACTTAGAGCCAGTGTTACGGCTCTATATTTGTGAGTGGGATATATCTCATATACACTTACATAATTTGTATATTATCAGTGTTGCACTATTATTTGTCTCCTTTTTATACATATATACGCGAGATTCCAGGACCCCAGAGAGCATTATTCGCGCCGATCCAGGTCATTTATTTCATTACAGCGTTTCAACAGTGCCCTTTGCCTTGAATTTGCGAATGATGCTTCCTATGGTCTCTCTTGGTATGTTTAACATCTTTGCAATCTTCTTATAGCCATTGCCCTTCCTGTGAAGAGTAATCACCTCTTCTCTTGTCTTCCTGGACCATTCTCTTGACTTCACCATGTTTGTAACCACACCAGTAAATGTCTAGAAGGAGCTGAGTATCACAGTCATTTTAAAGCTGCCTAATTGGTGCTTATTATGCTTTATTGCTGCTCCGTGACATCCACAGGTGTTTTCAATACCTGATTGAAAACACTTGAATGAACCTCTGTTCTTGAGAGTGGTAGTCTTTAAGGGGTTGAATAATTGTGTCAATGAAGAATTCACAAAAGAAACATTTACTACTGTATTACAGAACCAATTGATGTCATTTTAGTTGCATATGGTTCTTTAAAAAGTCCTTGTAGGATTTCATTCTGAATACAATTACAAATGTACACTAAATTCCCTAAAACCCTTTACAGTATTGGGGGTTGAATAATTTTGAACACAACTGTATGTGCCAGCCATAATACCAGTCTGCCATGCCTATTATCTATGTGCCAGTCATATTACCAGTCTGCCATGTGTACTACCTATGTGCCAGCCATAATAGCAGCCTGCCATGCCTATTGCCTATGTGCCAGCCATAATACCAGTCTGCCATGCCTATTACCTATGTGCCAGCCATATTACCAGTCTGCCATGTGTACCACCTATGTGCCAGCCATAATACCAGCCTGCCATGTGTTCTACCTATGTGCCAGCCATATTACCAGTCTGCCATGCCTATTACCTATGTGCCAGCCATAATATCAGTCTGCCATGTGTACTACCTATGTGCCAGCCATAATAGCAGCCTGCCATGCCTATTGCCTATGTGCCAGCCATACTACCAGTCTGCCATGCGTACTGCCTATGTGCCAGCCATAATACCAGTCTACCATACATACCACTGTGCTATGCATAATACCAGTGTGCCATGCATAATACCAGTCTTCCAACCATAATACCAGTGTGCCATACATACCACGTGCCATAATGTATACGCTACAAAGAAAATGGCCGCCCGAACCCAACACTAGAGTGTTCGGGTTTGGCTTGAAGGAAAGGTGGCAACCCTATCAGAAACCCAGAAACCATATGTTTTTAAATGCTGGCTCTTCACGATGATACCTGTCCCTCTATACTATATGCTGGCCCTGTACCCCTGAACCTTGTGCTACACCCCGTTACTGATATATTTTTTACTCAAGAAGCGTTAATGCTTGCTTTTCACTGAAATTTACATACAAACAGATCACACTGAACTTAATATTAACAGGGTAATTCAAAGAGATCCAAATTGCTTGAGAAAGGTAACCGAATGCTGAAAATCAGTGTTCGGTTACCTTTCTTGGCCATTCGGCTATCCAGAGAGCAGGCAATTCGCCAAATCCTGGCGAATTGCCTGCACATACAGTGCCTGTTCGGGGCCTGTTCAAGGGCAGTGACATCCCCATGAAAAAGCACTGCTTTGGCTATTCAGAGAACACAAACCAGCAGTGAAAGGTTCCCGAAATGCCTGCCATTCGGTGGTTTCATGCGGCAGATTTATTAAGACGAATCCCATAGGCTTCAATGTTAAAAATATTCTGGTTTTAATTCAATATCTAATAAACCATTCATTGTAAAATTCTACAGTAAAGAGTCGCTTTATTTATAGATTTTTTAGGATATTTTAAGCCTTTTTTTTTTTTAAAAAAAAAAAGGCAATTTTTTTTTTTTTTAGTTTACTTTTTTTTTCGGTAACAGCCCTTTTTATTATCATTCCCTGGATCTCATATGTGAATTTCAGACATTTTCGCTCAGTAGTTTCTTTGCAAACAGCGTTTCAATTTTCAAACATTCAAGCAAACTGTTTTCCTAATTTATTCACTTCACTCGTCTGCGGTGTTGGCTTTTTCCGGTGGTGCTTGCTGAATACACTGCAGGGTCGCCAAAATGGGATCGGCAAAACAAACCGAATTGAAGAGAACGAAAAGTCACCAAACGTGCGGTGACTTTTCGATTCTCTTTGAATTACCCTGTAAAACTTGCCAGGGATCAATTATCACTCGCCCCAGGCAACTGGACCAGTGAATATTTGAGCTCTGATTATTGTGACAAACAGGGATATTCAGAGAGAGATGAAAACCGGGAGAATGACTGGAGAAGTTAAAATTCTAGGTCAAAATAGCCAAACCAGAAAAATTCTCTCATTTATCTCACTTTCCAAATTTGCTATTTGGTCTAGATTGTTCATTCTCCTGGCAATTCTCCTGGTTTTCACCTCTTTCCGAATAACCCTGATAGTGCATGGATTTGTCTGTGTATTCCCCCTGTATTTTTGTTTAACCCCTTAACGACGCGGGGCGTACCATGCCATCCTGCATCGCGTGGACTTTAATGCCGCAGGACGGCATAGTACGCCCCGCGGCGTTTGGTGCCTCTGCGTGCCGAAAAACGGCCCGCCTCCCTTCCCACAATGCCCATCGCTGGCTGGGGGCCTGCCTGACAACTGGGCATACCCTCCCAGCTGGCGATCGGCATTGTGGGAAGGGAGGCGGGCTGTTTCCCTCGTGGATATGGCAAGGCAGCCAATCCGGCGCTTGGAGCTGACAGTTGCAGCGGTGGCAAGCTGTCACCTCTGCAACTGTCAGAATGTCTCAGCCAATGATTGTTGCATTGGCTGAGACATTGTCTCTGCCCCTTTCTCCTGTTCCTCATTGCGATCTGAGGAGCGAGAGAGAGAGGCAGAGAGGGCAGAGCGGAACAGAAGAGAAAAAAACCCAAAAAACCCCAGGCACTGTACCCTCCTAGCACCCTCTGAAAAGAAAAAAAAACGAAAAAAAAAAACAGGCACAGTACCCCCTGGCAGGCACTGTACCCCCTGACTGAAAAGAAAAAAAACAGGCACAGTACCCCCTGGCTGAAAAGAAAAAACTGAAAAAAAACCCCAGGCACAGTTCCCCCTGGCAGGCACTGTACCCTCCTGGCACAGTACCCCCTGGCAGGCACTGTACCCCCTGGCTGAAAAGGGAAAAAAAAACTGAAAAAAAACCCAGGCACTGTACCCCTTGGCAGGCACTGTACCCTCCTGGCACAGTACCCCCTGGCAGGCACTGTACCCCCTGGCTGAAAAGAAAAAAAAAACCAGGCACAGTACCCCCTGGTCTGCAGTGTACCCCCAATTGAGAAGCCGCATTGGCATACGACCCTTTGGCATTTCTGACTACCCGCATTGGCATACGACCCCCTGGCATTTCTGACTACCCACATTGGCATACGAACCCTGGCATTTCTGACTACCCGCATTGACATATTACCCCTGGCATTTCTGACTACCCGCATTGGCATACGACCCCATGGCATTCCTGACTACCCACATTGGCATACGACCCCCCTTGGAATATTCTTACCTTGTCTAGATAGATAGAAGTACCGGCCACTACAAGGACCGGAAGGGCTTAGTTTAGGTGTTCTAATACTTGACCCCATCAGTTCCCCCGACCTCCCATTTAATTAGTTATAACAAGATCCCCATAAAAATGTCCTCCCGCTTTTATTCCCCAGAAGAGGCATATGAGATCCTGGCCGCCTCTGAGAGCGACGCTCTCGCCGACAGTGACACCCTCACAGCCTCTGATATAGAGCCCCGTAGTGAACCCTCCAGTGATGGTGACCCCCCACCATCTACTGGGAGGCGCGAAAGCAATTGGGTACCCCCAAATATGGCTGCCCCAGAAATATCCCCATTTATAGCGACTCCTGGCATCACAGTAAGGGTAGAGGACTGTGAGCCAGTGAGCTTTTTTAATCGCTTTATGTCGGACGACGTATTCGAGATGGTGGTTGAGCAAGTAAACCTGTTTGCCAACCAGTATCTTGAAGCGCATCCGGATTCACATCGCCACAGGCGTAACAAGTGGCACCCAACGGATGTGATAGAGTTAAAAAAAAATTGGGCTCTAACCCTCGTAATGGGAATAGTGAAGAAGCCAAGTATCTGGTCTTACTGGCACAAAAACCCCATCTTGGCTACACCACTATTCCCAAGGGTTATGAAGAGGGAGAGGTACGAAAATCTCATGCGATTCCTCCATTTTAATGATAACGCACTGTGCCCACCAAGAAACGACCCAATGCATGACCGCCTCTATAAAATTCGACCCCTTATCAGACTTATGTCTGCCAAATTCACTGATAATTATGTTCCCGACCAAAATATATCTGTAGACGAGTCCCTTATGAAATTTAAAGGCAGACAGCTCTTCAAGCAGTATATCCGAAGCAAGCGATCCCGGTATGGCGTCAAATTTTATATATTGTGTGAATCCACAACAGGCTACACATGGGCGTTTAGAATATACGAAGGGAAAGATAGCCACCTTGACCCCCCCAGGATGCCCCGATTGTATTGGCACCAGTGGAAAAATTGTGTGGGATCTGGTCTATCCCCTATTCAACAAGAGCTATCATTTATGGGTCGATAACTATTACACCAGTATCGACCTATTTAAAAATTTATATTGTTTCGAGACCCTTGCGTGTGGCACAGTGCGGAAGAATCGCAGAGGTTTTCCCCAAATCCTGACAGCAGGCAAAAAAAGTAGAGGCTCCTCTTCAGCTCTACGTCAGGAAGAAGCGCTAGCCCTTCGGTTCACCGATAAGAAGGATGTATACATGCTATCTACAGTGCACGACGAAAGTACAGTGCCAGTGTCTGTGAGAGGGAGAACTGAGCCACTGGAAAAGCCGAAGTGCATTGTAGATTACAGCAAGTTTATGGGGGGAGTAGACTTGGCTGATCAATGTATACAGCCTTATCTGGTGAACCGAAAGACTAGGGCATGGTACAAGAAGATTGCCATCTATTTGACTGAGGTTGCAATTTTCAATGCGCACGTGCTCTACAAGCAGGCAGCAGTACAAAAGCCATATCCCTTCCTAGAATTCATGCTTGAGATCATATCCCAACTTATCCTAAACCCGGCCCCCGTTACATCCGCTTTGGAATCAGGAGATCTCCAAAGATTAAGCGGCAGACACTTTCCTTCCCGAGTCCCTCCCACCCGCTGTAAAAAGTCCCCCCAGAAAAAGTGTTGTGTCTGCCGCAAGAAAGGAATCCGAAAGGATTCTAGTTATTATTGCCCTACCTGCCCATCTCTACCTGGCCTCTGCATAACCGAGTGCTTCAAAATTTATCACACAGAGCTAAATTACTAAATCCCCTTTTCTGCTTTAGAAATATAGAAACATAGAAAAATGTCGGCAGATAAGAACCTTTCGGCCCATCTAGTCTGCCCAATTACATGGATACTTGACCTGGATTTATCTTTTGTTTAGGATAGCCTTTATGCCTATCCCATGCTTGCTTAAATTCAATTACTGTTTTGGCCTCTACCACTTCTACTGGAAGACTGTTCCATGTATCCACCACCCGCTCAGGTAAATAATGCTTCCTGATGTTACTTTTAAACCTTTGCCCCTCTAATCTAAGACTATGTCCTCTTGTTTTTCTATTTTGTTTCCTTTTAAATATACTCCCTTCCTCTACCTTGTGGATTCCCTTTACGTATTTAAATGTTTCTATCATATCTCCTCTGTCTCGTCTTTTTTCCAAGCTGTACATGTTAAGATCATTAAGCCTTTCTTGGTAACTTTTCTCCTTCAAGCCGTACACCATTTTAGTAGCCCTTCTCTGAACTCTCTCTAAGATGTCTATATTCTTCTGGAGATACGGTCTCCAGTACTGCACACAGTACTCCAAGTGAGGTCTCACCAGTGCTCTGTACAGTGGCATGAGCACTTCCCTTTTCCTACTGCTAATACCTCTCCCTACACAACCAAGCATTCTGCTAGCATTTCCTGCTGCTCTATTACATTGACTACTTACCCTTAGATCCTCTGAAATAATGACCCCTAAATCCCTTTCCTCAGATGTTGAGGTTAGGACTGTATCAAATATTCTATATTCAGCCCTTGGGTTTTTACGTCCCAGGTGCATTATCTTGCACTTATCCACATTAAAACTCAATTGCCACAACTCCGACCATTTTTTTAGTTTACCTAAATCATTTGTCATTTGGCTGATCCCTCCAGGAACGTCAACCCTGTTGCAAATTTTTGTGTCATCAGCAAAAAGACATACTTTTCCATTAATACCTTCTGCAATATCACTAATAAAAATATTAAAGAGAATGGGTCCAAGTACTGACCCCTGAGGTACCCCACTGGTAACAAGACCTTGCGCCGAATAAACTCCATTTACCACAACCCTCTGTTGTCTGTCACTTAGCCACTGCCTAATCCATTCAACAATATTGGAATCCAAGCTCAAAGATTGCAATTTATTGATAAGCCTTCTATGCGGAACAGTATCAAAAGCCTTACTGAAATCTAAATAAGCAATGTCTACTGCACCACCTGTGTCTATTATTTTTGTTACCCAATCAAAAAAATCAATAAGATTAGTTTGGCATGATCTCCCTGAGGTAAACCCATGTTGTTTCTGATCCTGTAATCTATGTGTTTTTAGATGGTCAACAATCCTTTCCTTTAACATGGTTTCCATTAATTTCCCCACTACTGACGTAAGACTAACTGGCCTATAGTTCCCCGATTCCTCCCTACTACCCTTCTTGTAAATGGGCACAACATTTGCTAATTTCCAGTCTTCTGGGACGACTCCTGTTAACAAGGATTGGTTAAATAAATCTGTTAACGGTTTTGCTATTACATCACTGAACTCTTTTAATAATTTAGGATGGATCCCATCAGGCCCCATTGACTTATTTGTCTTTACTTTAGACAGCTGCTTTAGAACCTCCTCCTCTGTAAACTCATATGTAAATGTCTCTTTAGTGTTCTCTCCTAACTGAGGTCCCTTTCCTTCCTTTTCTTCTGCAAAGACTGAACAAAAATATTCATTGAGGCAGTCAGCGAGACTTTTATCCTCTTCTACATACCTTCCTTCCTTTGTTTTTAATCTAACTAATCCTTGTTTTACTTTTCTTTTCTCGTTTATGTATCTAAAAAAATGTTTTGTCCCCCTTTTTTACTGACTGAGCTATTTTCTCTTCTGCGTGTGCTTTGGAAGCTCTTATAAATTGCTTTGCCTCTTTCTGCCTAATCTTATAGGTTTGCCTATCCTCTTCACGCTGAGTTTTTTTATAATTATTGAATACTATCTTCTTGTTCTTCACTATTTTGGCCACTTCTGCAGAGTACCACAGTGGTTTCTTCCCTTTTTTGTTTTTTCTAACAAGCCGAATGCAATTTCCTGTGGCCTTCAATAATGCTTCCTTTAAATAATCCCATTTCTCCTGGACTCCCTTTAAACTCCTCCAGTCTGATAATGACTCATTCACACAAAATCTCATTTTAGAAAAATCAGTTTTTTTAAAGTCTAAAACTTTTGTTTCTGTGTGGTGCGGCTCCATCCCTGTTCTTATATTAAACATACTGCTTTGTCCCGATTACCCTTTGCTGCCTGTACCGACTCATTGGCTTGTTATACTGACTACTCTTTGTTGGCTGCCTGTACCGACTCATTGGCTTGTTATACCGACTACTCTTTGTTTGCTGCCTGTACCGACTCATTGGCTTGTTATACCGACTACTCTTTGTTTGCTGCCTGTACCGACTCATTGGCTTGTTATAACGACTACTCTGACTTCTGGAATCCCCTGAATTTGGCCTGTCCCTGTTTACGTTAAACCCAGCTATTCTAAAGTGGCTGCACCAAACAACTCAAAATACTAATTTAGAATCATTGGCACGTCATCTTTGGAGCAATATTATTTCTTGGCGTGCCATGTTCTCTCAAAGTCGACATAAATCCTGAAAATCACTTGTCAAATTACCAAAAAAACGAAATAAAAATGCTACATGTGGGGTACCGTTGAATTCGTAACACATTGCTGACCACAAATATCAATGTTGTAGGCCAGTAAAAGGTTGACTGAGCATGATATTATCAGCAAAATAACAGTTTTTGTGTAAAAAATGCAAAACACAAACATGAAGACTAAGTGTGGCCAGGGTTTGTGACTAAGTGACTACTATACAAAACTGGACATACCCCATTTTCAACACTCTGGGTTGTCTACTTCTCAAAATGATATGCCATGATGGGGTACTTTTCATACCTGGGCTGCCATACCCTCTCAATCTGGTAAACTCTACATTTGATCGTGTAACTTTCCAAAAAGCAAAATAAAAATGCTAAATGGAGGGTACCATTGAACTCGTAACACATTGCCGACCACAAATATCAATGTTGTAGGCCAGTAAAAGGTTGACTGAGCATGATATTATCAGCAAAATAACAGTTTTCGTGTAAAAAATGCAAAACACGAACATGAAGACTAAGTGGCTACTATAAAAAACTGGACATACCCCATTTTGAATAGCCTGGGTTATCTACTTTTCAAAATGGTATGACATGTTGGGGTACTTTTCATACCTGGGCTGCTATAACCTCTCAAAGCCAACATAGGGCCAGGAAACCAATCTGGCAAATTTCAAGTTGTAAAACCTGAAATGGGCAAACTCTATATTTGACCCTGTAACTTACCAAAACCTCTACATGGGGGGTACCGTTGAACTCGTAAGACATTGCCGACCAGAAATATATGTATTTTATTTCATTTAATGCTAAGCGTACCATGTCATTCACACTAAAAATACAATGGAGAACTTTGAAAATAGCAAAATTTCCTTTTTTCTCATAGTTTTTAGGTTTTTTTTCATACTATAATATATTTTATATATAAATCTTTGATGGAAAATGAAAGCCCTATTTCTCCTGAACAAAATTATATATAATAAGGGTGGGTACACTTAATATGTAAGAGGTAAATTATGGTTGAACAGCGAATAGCTTAAATTCTACTTTTAGAAGTGTTCAAAAGTGTTCCAAACTTGTAAACTTACTCCCGTCCTTAAGGGGTTAAGGCGAAGGCATTAACCTCCAGGAGAGAATGTGTTTGTTTTTTGTGCAGGTGTCCCTGCAATTAAGGGGATAAATGGCTCCTGCTTGTGAGAGGTGGATGGGAAAAATGAGAGACACACACAGAAATTGAGAAACACAGGATGGTGCTACTCCTGAGGTGGGAGAATCTGCAGGATATTAAACGAAAGGTTGGTTTGATTGTTATGATTTCTTTGATGCTGAAATAAAGCCTGGAATATTTCACCTTTAAAGAGACTGCATGTGCCATATTTGCCCTAGAGGACCGTGCTATATCGCTCATGTGACGTGCGGGATTACAATATGGAGGAGAATGCGGACATAACACAGAAGAGGTCTGTGGGCATGGAAGTCTTTTTGAAAAGTGCCTAGTGAAATTGGCTGGTAAACTGGTGAAAGTCTAATCCTCATGGTGCTGTTGAAAAGAAGAAGAAGAAAAAAAAAGAGTGCTTGGGTGTTAACTAGAAATCCTGTGAAAGCGTAATTCTCCTCATTTGGGAGTTGTGATGGAGGTCCTTTTTTTTTTATCTTCAGAATTTTTGTTGCATGAAACAAGAGTCACAAGTTAACCAACAGAGATGACCTCGCAGGGCCATAATGGAAACAACCAAAAAGAAACGGCCAATTGGCCACACAAGTCCAGCACAGAACGTTCCGGAGCCATAAAGGAGAGATAAAAGGGAGAATAGAGAGAAAAAAGAGAAGATACATCAATCGCCATAGAGGTGTCTCGGGACCAACAAAGAAAAAAAAAACTTAGATGGGAGCGGCAAAGGCCCAATCCTTCCTGGCTCACTCCCAGGAGTCCGGTGGACAGAAGGAGGCCATGGAAGAGTGCTGGTCACAAGGTCAGGGTACTCGATGGCCAAGTGCGGCGGGCAGAGCCATGGTGGCCACCCACCATGGCACCCCCCGAATCAGACCCAAAGTGCCGAAAATAAAAAGGGGGGGTGGAGAAAAAGGGTCCCGGGGACATAACATAGCGTGCGCAAGAATAAAGGGGAGAAGGAGAAAAAAAACATCCCCAGCCGGGCTTCAGCAAAAAGGTGGCAAAATTAGTAAAACTAAAGGAAAAGGAGTTCAGGACCGCAGGTACATTAGTGTCTCAAATGCGGCAAAAAGAGTCCACATAGATACATTGAACTCTCGTGAAGGAGCGGGGGAAACCACCGTTGACTCCACAGCAGCCTGACCCAGTGGAGAGGCAACCAGATGCAGATCCTGTAGATGGACATCCGCTTCCTCCACCATGACAGGTTTGAAGAGTCTCCGAGCCGCTAAAAGAAAATAAAGGAGATCCCTATAAAACGCAAAGGAGGCCTCTTCAGTGGGGATCAGGGGAGTATTCTTCACCGCATTCAGGATTGCAGAGTGTAGGGACACCTCACGAAGCACCAGAATAACATCTCGTGGATCCTCCCGCAGGTGCCAGAGCCGCCTTTCGAACTCTGATGACCGACAACACAGGGTTCGGAGGGACTGCCTGGGTGGAAAGGACAGCCAAAACAAAACGATGAGCATAGGCAGATAGGTCAGCGTCTCGTACAGTCTCTAGTACGCTCCGGAACTTAAGGTTCCTTCGCCAGTGTCGCGTTTCTAGGGACATCACTGCCGACTGCAAACCACCGACCTGTTTCTGGAGTGCAAGCAGGAGAGAAGAGGCCGTAGCCTGCATCTCCTCCATCTCCTGTGAACGCACCAGGATCTCTTCCACCTGAGCTTGAGTAGCCGCAAGGCTGGCACCAAGGGATTGCAGAGCAGATTGCCTAGAGGACCTGGCATCCGCCAGCAAGGTGCGTATATCCCTCCGCGTGGCTGGGAGATCATACTCTGTCAACTCTGACAACAGCGCTGGTGGAACCGGCAACATGGCCGGGGCATTTTCTCTCGCCGGAGTATCAACAGCAGGGCCGGGCGGGTCCATAGCCGGGCAGTCGCTGGCCTCGTCTCCCTCCCAGTGAGATCCAGATGTCCAGGGTGCAGGGGTCTTCCGCAACCCCACTGCCTTTGCCTCTCTTACCCATCCGGAAGCTGTAGAGCAGGGGGCAGAGTTTAGGCCACAGCAGGCTTCGGTATAAACCACAGGCTGCAGACGGCGCCTGCAACAAAACAGGCCTGATCATCTCGCGTGTCTGCAGGGGGGGGGAATCTGTGCTCCGGAACTCTACCTCTCGATGACCAGTGAAATAAGAACAAGGCAGAAGGTTTAAATTAGAAGGAAAGTTGCTAAAACCACCAAAATTAGGGATATAATTGCAGAGCTCTGCCAAAACACGTATGTTCTCTGCCGCTGCTCATGGAGGACCTTTTGAAAGCTTTGGTGCAGGCAACTGGTGCACAACAGGAAGCAAATTTTTAATTGGCTGCACGAGTTGAAAATGTGAGGATAGCTCAGCAAGTAGAAAGAGAGGTCCTTACTAATGTATTGCAGCAAGTCATATTGCCCTATGCAGTGTGCTTTCCTGTGGATAATGGGCAACATATTCAAGCAATGGATTACCTGCATAAGATGACTGAGGCGGATAAAGTGGAGGCTGATCTCACAACATTGCAGATGATCACTGACAGAGAAAATTGGCCTCTTGAACAGTGGGTCAGCCAAGGGGACACAAAGTATACAGAAGAAATGTGTCCAGTTGAGAGAGATGTGGCTAAGGAGTTGCACAAAAATGGGTTGGAGCCTAAGCTCACAACTCCTAATAACCAGACAAATGGGAAAACTTGAGACCAAGGACAAAGCCCTGTACCCAGCATAGATAAATATGACACTTGTGGTACAAGATGCCAAAAGGTTCCACAACGGCTGCTGGATCAGACCAAGGAACTAATGAAGTGCTTGAAAGGACATGAGCCAGAACCTGCAGCCTGTGTCCACAGGATGTTGAGCCCATGCAGTGTAATATGGGATCCAGAACCCTTCATAAGACTGTGTACTGTTAACCTGCTCGGAGTGGCATAACAAGTACTCCTGCAATTAAGGGATAAATGGTGGAGGAGAATAATGAGAAACACAGAATGGTGCTACTCCTGAAGTGGGAGAGTCTGCAGGATATTAAATGAAAGGTTGGTTTGAATGTTATGATTTATTTGATGCTGAAATAAAGCCTGGAATATTTCACCTTTAAAGAGACTGTGTGTGCCATATTTGCCCTAGAGCAGGGTTTCTCAAACCTGTCCTCAGGACCCCCTGACACACCAGGTTTGCCCGATATCTGTAGCACAGTACAGGTGATATGATTTGCTGCTCATTGATTGCCGTATTCAGTCTGCATTTCCCCAAGGTGATCTGCAAAATCTGGCCTGGTTGAGGGTCCTGAAGAGAGGTTTGAGAAAACCTGCCCTACAGGACCGTGCTATAGCGCCCATGTTACATGCGGAATTACACTATATACACACCCATCTATACATTAAAATCATACAGATACAGAGATATCCACCCACAGGCTTGGACATACAGTATACACACTGTAGTTGTGTATAGCTTTTGAGTGTATCCGGGAAATAGCCTTGTTAAATCAGTTGTGGAGATTAGATACATAGACCGTAGCCCCACTGCATCTGAGCTATTTCACCCCATCTGCTGAGCTAATATTTTCCATTTATTATTCATAACATTTCAGCCATATTTTAAATCATTTTATTGTAGGACCCAGACAACTTTATAATTTTTTTTGACACACAGCAGATTCAAAATGTATTATGTATGCCACATCAGAATGCCATATCAAAAAATTTCCAAAAACTTTACGTTTCTATTCAGATTTCAATGATTTTCACCACGTACATTTATTTTCCTACTTTTTATCATTATCAAGTTTGCTGGCCTTTCCAATGGCACCTTACTTGACCATGTAGGATTGCATGTCAGGGAGAGTAAATATACCCTGTGAACCCACCCTGGATCCAACAGTGCCATCGTTTGATGTTTTCAATGTGTCTTTTTATTGGTGCTCACACTTCAGAATTCCAGTGACGTTTCAACCAGAAAAGTCACTGGTGTTTAAAGAGTGAGGATCAGTAAAAACACAGATTGAAAGTAACCTATATGTGCTGGTACCGTTTTGATTTCCCGATCTTCATTTTTGGAAGTGGCAGTATGCAGGTACCCTTGCACTGTGGAGTTAATCCACCCCTTTTTGGAAGTGCTGTCTGATACTTTCTTTCATTGATTTCACCAAGTCAAATAACTTGCACAAACTCCACTTCAAAAAGGATGTTTGGTGGCTGCTGATTGGCAGCCTTCATGGGAAAAGACCTCTGTTTTGAAGGGAGATCACTGTGCCCAGTTAGAGCTGGTAGTTAGGGGAGATGTTCAATGAAGGGGTCACTGATCACACCATGGCCATTACAATTATATAAAGAGGATACTCTAGCCCCATGACCATTTACCGTCACAAACAGGTTAAATGCGAGACAAGAAAAAACCCAGGAGAGAAATAGGTTAAATATGAATTTTAAATCAATTGTATCGCCTAACAATATATCTTCAAATGACTATTCAATTAGTAACTGTGTTTAATGGTTATACTGAAACGGTTAAAACATGTTTCCACTGGTATTCAATTCAAAATTACATGCTCTAAGAAGAACAAGCCTAAAACTTTAGCAACTTTGGTTAACTGCTACAGTTTTAACCAGAGACATGACAAAGGCACTGTTTGTAGAATAACAATTGTAAATTCAGATTGTGATCTAATGATTTGCCTGAGTGTGGCTGGGAAGCAGAATTTGGAGTAATTGTAAGTGCACTTCAAGTACATACAAACCACTAACATTGCATTCTCAAATATCAGTCCATTGTGAAAGGTAAAAACATTGCCAAGATATTCCTTTGGATATTGAATAGGTATTTCTTGTGCTAACATTCTGTTTTTTGATCTCTCCAAACGTTCATTACTAGGGGGTGCAGTCTGTGAATGTGACTCACGATGCTGCTCATGCTCAAATGGATGTCAAGCTTCGATCTCTTTTCTGTATTGGGCTTAAGTAAGTATGCTCACATATATTTAATACAACTGAGCCTTTCTCCTTTCCAGAGTACATCATTCAAATATGTCTGTCACATCAGATGTTTCTTAGTTGCTTTCACAATACAAATGTTGACATTGTGTCCGGAATAGCAGACACCCAATAGTTTAGCAAGGAAACCTCCTAATCTGACAGGCTGATCCTTAATTACAGATGGAGGCAATTGTTCTGATTGAAACAAAACCTAGAATTTGAGATGTATGTCTGAACAACCTTTCATATTATGCAGCTATTTGTTCCGGGGAAATAGAGCTTTCATTTCCCATCAAATATTAATATACAAAACATAATCTAATATAAAAAAAATAGGAAAGTGTGTCATTTTCAAAGTTCTGCATAACCTTTACTGCAATAAAATGCACATGGGGTCATGGCTGGCAGCTGAGGTGAGAGGACACTGTGTGCAGGGGCTCTGTCCCGATTTGTACTTTTGGGGGCTTTTTTTTTTTTTTACACTTCAGCTCGATCCTGTGGAGTTTGGAGGACTCCCCCCACTGTTCTGGGGGCAATCCAGGATCAGCACCTGATTTTAAGCAGGCGTGTTACCACTCCTCGGTGTCACATCCAGCGATCCTAGGGGGACTAAAGCTGCTTCAGGGGATGCCCAGCACCTGGCAGCGCCATCCACGCTGCATGCTGGCCGGGTGCCAAGCGATGTGCTGGCTCAAGGAGGTTGCGTGGCTGGTCGGGAGGCATGACACGGCGTAATGACGCGTAGCCACAGAGTTTAAAGCCAGACCGTGCAAATGGACTCATTGACCTGTCGTGGCGTTACTTCCCCAGCGCTTGGTGATACGATTCTTTTGACTCACTGATTCATTGATTTACATTACTGACCCGGCGATACTGAGAACCCTCTATGTGTACCGATTCGGCTATTACTGACTGCCCTGACTTGTATATCGACTCTGCTGTATCTAAGAACCACGGTTTGTGTACTGACTCGACTATTACTGACTACCTTGACTTGTATATCGATTCTGCTTTATTCAAGAACCCCGACTACTGACTCGAGTATAACCAAGTATAACTATAACTGAGAACCCTGACTTGTGTAACAACTCTGTTATAGCTAAGAATCACGGCAGGGTTTGAGTCCTGCGGGAACGGCGTTCCCACACTTCTCCCACAGCTGGAACGTAGCGGGAATGCATGTTCCTGCTGTGGTGGGCCGGCAAAGGTTATCCCTTGACTGGCCACGCCATGTTCCGCTGCCTGCTTCCTCCCGCGGCCGCCGGCGCCTGTGAGTGTGAAGGATGTGATGCGGCCTACAGGGAGATCTCACGAGAGAGCGTCACAGCCTTTACAACAGAAGCCGCCGGCAGTCGCGTGGAGGAGCACATCAGAGCCCAGAGGAACACGCGGTTCTGTGGTGGGTGACTATATGTGCCTGGGTATATTACATTTTGGGGTTTGCCTGGGTATATTACATTTTGGGGTTTGCCTGGGTATATTACATTTCGGGGTCTGCCTGGGTATATTACATTTTGGGGTCTGTCTGCATATATTACATTTTGGGGTCTGTCTGCATATATTACATTTTGGGGTCTGTCTGAGTATTGAATTCTGGGGTCTGCCTGGGTATATTAAATTCTGGGGTCTGCCTGGGTATATTAAATTCTGGGGTCTGCTGGGTATTTAATTTAATATACCCAGGCAGACCCCAGAATTTAATATACCCAGCAGACCCCAGAATTTAATATGCCCAGGCAGACCCCAGAATTAATATGCCCAGACAGACACTATAATTAATACCCAGGCAGACCCCAGAATTTTGGAGTCTGCCTGGGCATATTCAATTCTGGGGTCTGCCTGGGAATATTAAATTCTGGGTTGCCTGGCATATTAAATTCTGGGGTGAGGGGCGTGTCCGGCTGCGTAAGGGAGCAGACGTGCTCAGACGGAGCTCCGGGTGTTATTGCTGAGGGGGATTTCTACCCGGATTCCTTCTCGATTTTACCCCTCTTGGGAGTCCCTTTACAACAGAAGCCGCCGGCAGTCGCGTGGAGGAGCACATCAGAGCCCAGAGGAACACGCGGTTCTGTGGTGGGTGACTATATGTGCCTGGGTATATTACATTTTTGGGTTTGCCTGGGTATATTACATTTTGGGGTTTGCCTGGGTATATTACATTTTGGGGTCTGCCTGGGTATATTACATTTTGGGGTCTGTCTGCATATATTACATTTTGGGGTCTGTCTGGGTATATTACATTTTGGGGTCTGTCTGAGTATTGAATTCTGGGGTCTGCCTGGGTATATTAAATTCTGGGGTCTGCCTGGGTATATTAAATTCTGGGGTCTGCCTGGGATTTAATTTAATATACCCAGGCAGACCCCAGAATTTAATATACCCAGGCAGACCCCAGAATTTAATATGCCCAGGCAGACCCCAGAATTTAATATGCCCAGACAGACACTATAATTTAATACCCAGGCAGACCCCAGAATTTTGGTGTCTGCCTGGGCATATTCAATTCTGGGGTCTGCCTGGGGATATTAAATTCTGGGGTTTGCCTGGGCATATTAAATTCTGGGGTTGAGGGGCGTGTCCGGCTGCGTAAGGGAGCAGACGTGCTCAGACGGAGCTCCGGGTGTTATTGCTGAGGGGGGGATTTCTACCCGGATTCCTTCTCGATTTTACCCCTCTTGGGAGTCCCTGAAAGGCTAGACATCAGGGGGAGTGCTCTGGAGCCTGATCTGCTCACCCCTCCAGAGCTCAGCTGAGATACAGGAGAGAATTTCCAGGACCCCTTGCTGGACGAGCGGCCATTTTGCGGCCTTTCATGCACTGCTCAGCCTCTGAGCTCTTGCAAAGTGCCACGTGTGGCAATGCGAGCTCTGGGGACGGAGGGCCCACGTCCTCTGGGTCTTGCCAATGGGGACAGCTGAGATTGGCGGGACTAGATGGCATGGTGACCTGCTCCCTCGCCCTGAAGAAGATTCGACACCTGTATACGACTTGTACCTGCAGACGTTGGAGGAGGGAGATGACTGTCCGGTCACCCGGGGTGGCCTGCGACGCTTGCAGGGAGGGAGGGAGGGAGAGAGTCTCGGACAAGTCCTCTCCTGAGGATGCCTCGCCGTTGCCGCGCTATGAGATCTTACCAGCAGAGAGGACACCAGGGGTCGGGATCGAGGGCCTGGACGTCGCACTACCATAGGACACTCATCCGCCGGAGGTCTCGTCTGAACCGGGTGACCAGGAACAGCTGACCGTTCGTAAATTGCCTACCCAGGTGGAGTCCATGGGAGCAGCGGTGGCCCGCACTAGTCTGCCTGAGTGTCCCCCAGAGGAGTTTGCGACGATGGAGCTGCCCAGCCTGCGATTCCTGCCCCCGGCGCCGCATGTGAGGCCTATGAGAGCTGCTGAGCCCGAATGGTGACAGGATGCTGCTCATTTTGGTTTGCTTCTGCCCTGAGTGCCCCTGTTGGCGCTTTCATACCCGGTGTATCTGAACACTCCAGGTAGATTTGTGGAGCGCTACCTGCGGTGGTCCCGTTCCCATTTATGGATACAGGCTGACACTATCTTTCTCTTTTGTCTGTGACACCCTGCCTTTGTGATAACCCCCTTATTTTTGGCTTTTTCCCCTTAGATGCTCTCTGAGGACATTTGCCTTTTTATTTTATTTTTCCTGATGTGAATTGGACATTTTTAAAAAAAAATTTTTGGCGTTCATGGGTTTCATCAAGGGGTGCCAGCGTGGCCTTGCACCCATACTTGCCCCCCTGAGTCCCCGGGCCAAGTGCCATTCGTCCCCCCTGGCCTCCCGCGGCCCCTCGAACCAGCGGAAATGTACCAGGGACGGCACAGTCCTGGCCTCTGCCAATACCCCTTTTTCTCCCTCCCCCCTTGTTATACTAGACGTCTTTAGCCGACTAAGGGCTATATTACATTCTTCACCCAAAAATTCTCGCGCAAAGCAAAAATCTTTGCGCCAAGCGTTAAAGTTTTGTGTGTGCAAATCACCGCTGGAATTACAATCCTCGTGCCTTTTTCATCCGCCGATCAATTGCGCGCGCAAACAGGACGCGTCAAAATACCTGCAAAGTACCATCTCGCGCAAATATCTTTGCGCGTGCTGTTTTTTTTCGTGATTCATAATTAAGAAACACACCTATCAATTGTTAACAAATTGCGTCTGCCAAAGTCAATGAGCATATACACTGCAGCAATAATATATGCACACACAAATACATCCATTGTATTGGTTTTGTATGAGTTGAATGGGCAACTGTGCTTTGGTGCATTCCTTTTTATGGGCTTGGATTTTTCGGGGTTAGCCAGGTTGTTCAGATTTGCCATTAGCACCAGCTTTTAGGAGTTGCTAAAATTATGCACGCAAAGGCCATGCGGTAATTACCGAGAAATAGATTGTAATACCATACTCGTACCAGCGCACATTCGCATTTGCGCTCACAATGTAAAACTGTGAGCAGTAGACATGTGCATTTTGTTTCGTTCCGAATTCAAATTCGGACGAAAATCACAGTTCTCGTTGTTTTTATTTCATTCCAGGGAAATTAAAAATCGGCCATCTGAAAATACGAATAAGCATCAAAAACGGGATATTATCTAAAACATAAGAAAAATATACATAGGGTAATATGCCACAAGTTTAGGTATACGCAGATAAAAATGGCCACTCACAAAGATGTGGAATAAAATGCACCCATCATCCTCCAGTATAGCTGTAAGGCTGGTATCAAGCCGATGTTGGATCCATCCGATGTTGTGGGATCTCGAAATAAATGGTATATAATGATAGTACCAAACATTGATGTAAAAGTAGTAAAATTTATTAACTTACTCTTCAGAGCAGATAAAACAGCATAGCAGACTGGAGGCAACAGGATATTACATATAGCTCAACGCATTTCAACCAATAAAGGTCTTCCTCAGGAGGAGAGCGATGTTACCCCATCATCCCCCAATGTGAGTCCTCTTATAGTCCATCTTTTATTTACAAATTGGCCCCATCCAGCGTCTGATCCTCTCCATCTGTGATGACCGCCGCATTCGATCCATCGCGCATGCGCTGATCCCCTTCATCCATTGTAGCGTGTGTGTCCTGGTTCCGGTAGGCTTCAACAGCAAAATAATTCATTTATATTCCTTTAATTAGTGATTGACATCTAAAGTAAGGACTATGCAACTAGGAAATAGATATCAAGTTATTCAGTTATACTTTACCATCTGGTAGTGAAGATAGAATGGTGTAAGATTAGGGTGTGGTCGCGTCTTATTGGAGTGGCTGATGGTATGTGCTCTTTCTCCCCTCCAAGCGTCGCTCAGGTCTCTCCCCAAGCTTTCTTTCAGCGGTCTCCTCCTTCTCTCCTTTCTCTCTGGAGTATCCCCCTCTATATAGTGGTTTCCCGCCCAGTTTTTAGCTCTAGCCCATCACTATGTGGCCTCATTTGATTGGAGGATATATATATTCATTAACTCCAGGGGGCTGTACAGGTGTTGTATTGCCTGGCCAGCAGATAGCGCTTTCAGCTCAACCATCAACCTTCTACAGGAATTAATTTATGTATGTGACCAATATTTAATGGTTTGGGGGTCATTTTATACTATATCCGGGGACTTCATGGGTTTATCTAATATAATCAATATTATTGCTATTGTTGAAACGCCGGCATATTTCGCCATGGCGTGCATGCACAATACTCGTTATTTATATCCAGAGATATGTATGTAAACTGGATGAGCTTAAAGCTTGGTGCTTCTATTACAAACCTAAAGTCATTGTGCTGACAGAATCATGGTTAACCCCTAAAGTGCCAGACTCTGCCATAGCAATACAAGGGTATTCATGCTCTAGAAAGGACAGAGCTAAGAGAGGAGGGGGAATTGTTATCTATGTTGACAACTCCATAAAGTTCACCCCATTGCAGAATCCTAGCTCCCCGGCCACATTTGATTTCCTTTCTGGTACTATTGAGATCCCATTCAGTAAAACAATTATTGTTGCTGGATTCTACTGCCCACCAAGTTCCCCAGTGCAATCCCTTTCTGACATAACCCAAACTCTTAGTAAATTAGTCGCTCAAAACCAAAAAAACGAACTGCTGGTCCTCGGCGACTTTAATGTTGATTGGCTGAATCCTAAAAACAATAAACACTGCTCACTGTTTAAGGCTTTGCAGCTAACACAATTAATCTCCTCCCCCACTCGCATTAATATGAAAATCCCTAACCACACCTTGGACTGGATTCTCTCCTCATGTCCTGATCGAATACAGGAGGCAGGCGTTCTCGCTAACAGTTTCAGTGATCACTGCCTAGTGTACTGTGTGCGCAAAATAAGGGCCATAAAATGTCCAAAGGTAATAATCACCAGTTCTTTCAAGAAATTTAATCTTGAATCCTTCCTAAATGATCTCAAACAGCTCCCATGGTTCAGACTAAACCTAATCCCAGACCTGGACTGTGCAATTGAATACTTTCAAGCCGAGCTCCTGAAAGTCTGGAACACCCATACCCCACTGCGCAAAGTGCGAGTAAAAGGGGCCCATCTCCCTGGGTTACAGCTGACCTCACGCATATGTACCAGCTTAGAGACTCCCTGTGGTCAAAGTTCAAGAGTACTGGATCCATGAACGATCACTGTGAATACCGAAAATGCCGGAATGAATGCACAAAAGAAACAAAAATGGCTAAAGCCCAATACTTCAATGAAAATTTAAACAATAACATATCAAACCCCAGAAATTTTTGGAAAATCATAAGTAACATACAAGCACCCCCCAGCCACTCCCAACCAGCTGCTTTAAAAGTAAACAACCAAACTGTACAACACCCCCTAGATGTAGCAAATGCTTTTTATAATTATTTTGTTGGATGCGTCACCACCCTGATTGCTAAGCTAGGAAATGACACGTAATCAGAAAGGCCTCACGCAGGTCAGGACCCACCAACAGTACAAAGACCCCGTAACCCAGAGAAATTCAGTTTTAGGCCAGTGCCTGTCTGTGCCATCACTAAACTTCTCCGTAACCAAAAAATGAAATACCAGTCTGGACCTGATCAAATCCCATCAATGCTGCTGAAAATCAGTGCACCAGCAATTGCAAAACCTGTCACAACCCTGATTAATGAATCACTGGCGACTGGATACATACCCAAACTCTGGAAGACTGCAAGGGTGGTACCTATCCATAAAAGTGGAGACAATACTTTGGTATCCAACTACCACCCAATATCACTGCTCCCTGTAATGTCAAAAATTCTGGAAAAATGTGTCAGGTACGGGAGTGCGGCGGTGGGTGAAGTGAGCCCAGGATGCAGTGATCATAGGAGTCACACAGGTTGCTGGGTATTGAAGGTTTATTAAATAATAAACAAAACAAATAGTAAATAATAGCAGCACTAGCAGGCAGGCAACAGACTGTATGCAGGATTCAGCTTGACAACAGGGATTCTCGAAAGCAGGGTATGCTTGACAAACGAGGATTCTTGGAAGCGGGGTACACTCGAAGAACGAGGGTTCTTGAGAGCGGGGTACCTTGGTGGGGAGATTCTCCTTGGTAGCAGGGTTCCACTTGGGAGTATCACTGGAGGGATTCAGGTAACACGGTAGGGAGCTTCAGGGACAGGTCTGGTTGTCTGCACTTCCAGGGACGTTTATGTTGAAGCCCTGATGGAAGGGTGGATCCCTCTTTTAAGCAGGCTTCATTTAGGTGAAGTAGTATACACCTGTAGGTATCACAACAGAAGCTTAACAGCCAGATAGGGGAATCGAACCTGCATACAAACCTAGACAGGTGAATAAGGGTTTGCCACGGTTTAGGTGCGGGCATAGGCTTAATTCATGACAGTACCCCAACCCAAGGAGCGCCTTCCGGGCGCGAACAATCAGATATATATAGCAAGGGGGCCACCTATTTTTTCCTGCGCCGCCGTCGGTTGGGGCCAGGACCCGTCACCTCCAAGGATGAGGTTTGGGTGGTCAAGATGGTCACAGGGTTTTCAAGGTCTGTTCGGCGTATCACGATACCTTGGACACTGTAGGGTATCGTGGGATCCATATCTGAGGTGCTATCGAGCACAGTGGGTTCGGAGTCGTCCTGATGTATGGGGTTGCTGGTGGCAACCAGATCGGGAGTAGAGAAATGTCCACGGGCTAATGCAACCTGTACCTGAGACTGCAGGAACTTGTGGTTCAGCTGCATGTCCTGTATGGTATGGGTAAGGGTATTCACCTGAGCTGCCATGGCAGAGACAAGTACCAGGACTTCACTAGACGGACTGGCTTTACCAAGAGTTGGCAGGGTAGCTGCAGCGGTATCAGTGTCCACAAATGTTGTTTTGGTGGCAGCAGTCTGGGCTTGGACCTCGGTAAAGCACGGCTCCTGGATCTGGACCTCGGTACAGCACGGCTCCTGGACTTGGACCTCGGTACAGCACGGCTCCTGGACCTGGACCTCGGTACAGCACGGCTCCTGGACCTCGGTACAGCACGGCTCTTGGACCTGGACCTCGGTACAGCACGGCTCTTAGACCTGGACCTCGGTACAGCACGGCTCTTGGACCTCGGTACAGCACGGCTCTTGACCCGGACCTCAGTACAGCACGGCTCTTGGACCTGGACCTCGTACGGCACGGCTCTTGGACCTGGACCTGGACCTCGGTACGGCACGGCTCTTGACCTGGACCTCGGTACGGCACGGCTCTTGGACCTGGACCTCGGTACGGCACGGCTCTTGGACCTGGACCCTGGTACGGGCACGGCTCTTGGACCTGGACCTGGACCTGGGTACGGCACGGCTCTTGGACCTGGACCTGGACCTCGGTACGGCACGGCTCTTGGACCTGGACCTGGGTACGGCACGGCTCTTGGACCTGGACCTGGACCTCGTACGGCACGGCTCTTGGACCTGGACCTGGACCTCGGTACAGCACGGCTCTTGGACCCGGACCTCGGTACGGCACGGCTCTTGGACCTGGACCTGGACCTCGTACGGCACGGCTCTTGGACCCGGACCTCGTACGGCACGGCTCTTGGACCTGGACCTGGACCTCGGTACGGCACGGCTCTTGGAATCCTGCGGGTTGCAGGGCAGTGATATTCTGAGATCCTGCAGGGTGCAGGGCAGCAACGGCTGGAGAATCTGCGGGTTGCAGGGCAGTGACAACATTATTGTGGAGTGATCTCCAAGCGCTTTTGGGGTTCTGAAACACCTGCAGGTCTGCGTATCTGACCACAGTCCCATTGGAACCATACGTGAACCAGGGGGCAAGGGTTCCATAGTAATGGTGCCTTCAGGGGTAGAGACAGTGGTACCGATATATGCTTGGCATGGTTGTCCAGAAACCAGCCCGGATTTGGGCTGTGAGGAGTGGGAGTCTCAACCTTTTTGAATCCAAGAGCCCTCCTTAGTATGGAGGCAGCTGGACTCTGCAGCAACAGTGATTCTTCTAGGTCATGGAGACAGGAGTTGGCTTCCAGATTTCGGGGTTCTGGTTTCACCGATGACTTGAAGACGGTTGCTGGGGCGTAGACAGCGACACCAAGGTACCTGGAATGCTGGTTGAGAGTGGTGGTGTCTGAGAAGGGGAGGCAGCAGCTAACTCCATGGGAATTTCAGGTTCATATTCTGGAGGTAGGGTGGACTCGAACTCCATGGTTTCGGCAGGATAGGGGTCTTCAAGGTCTGTGACCTCAGGATAGGTGTCCAGTGACACCATCCTATTTGGCTGGCACCTTTGGAGCTTATCCGAGTAGGCCTCCATAGACTTTTTATACACAGTCCTTGTTTTAGCAGGTGTGGGTTTTCTGGACAAGGACTTGGTAGGAACAATTTCCCTTTTTGGTCTGGTGGAAGCAGACTTGACAGGCACTGCCTTCTTGAACTTGGTGGGCAGTGCTTCACTAGGCATTGGGAACACAGGCGGAGTAGAAAAGGGTTCTCTGGCCTTGATAGAAAAAGTCCTTTTTGATTTAACAGGTGCAGACTTGGGAGTAGCACCAGGTAGCACTGGGGAATGCAGGGTTTCGTTTGCAACTCCAGGGAAAGTGCGGGGCAGCTTGGGGGGCCGCACTAAACATTCCGAGATAGAATGGGACGGTTCCCCGCAGTAGAAGCAGAGCTTCTGGGACCTTCTCCTAGCGATTTCTTCGAATGTTAGGGGTCCTCTACCCACTTTCTTTGGAGCTGGAGTGCACACCTTAGTAGAGGTGTCATTTAAACCCTGCTGCATACTTGCAAAAACGGAGTCCAAATGTTGCAGGATGTCTTGAATGGCTTTTCTGAGGTACTCCATAACAATTTGGATCACCGCGGACTCACTGTGTGAAGGCTTCAACATTCTGTCAGGTACGGGAGTGCGGCGGTGGGTGAAGTGAGCCCAGGATGCAGTGATCATAGGAGTCACACAGGTTGCTGGTATTGAAGGTTTATTAAATAATAAACAAAACAAATAGTAAATAATAGCAGCACTAGCAGGCAGGCAACAGACTGTATGCAGGATTCAGCTTGACAACAGGGATTCTCGAAAGCAGGGTATGCTTGACAAACGAGGATTCTTGGAAGCGGGGTACACTCGAAGAACGAGGGTTCTTGAGAGCGGGGTACCTTGGTGGGGAGATTCTCCTTGGTAGCAGGGTTCCACTTGGGAGTATCACTGGAGGGATTCAGGTAACACGGTAGGGAGCTTCAGGGACAGGTCTGTTGGTGTCTGCACTTCCAGGGACGTTTATGTTGAAGCCCTGATGGAAGGGTGGATCCCTCTTTTAAGCAGGCTTCATTTAGGTGAAGTAGTATACACCTGTAGGTATCACAACAGAAGCTTAACAGCCAGATAGGGGAATCGAACCTGCATACAAACCTAGACAGGTGAATAAGGGTTTGCCACGGTTTAGGTGCGGGCATAGGCTTAATTCATGACAAAATGTGTCTACACTCAATTACGTGATTATTATCAGTATCAGAACTATTTAACCCCAGATCAATCAGGCTTTCGTCCAAACCATTCAACTACAACTGCCCTTTTAAAAGTTTGTAATGATATCCAAGCTGGCATGGAACAAGGAAATCTAACTGGAGCCATCTTCCTTGATTTTGCCAAGGCTTTTGACACAGTAGACCATGGCATCCTATTACAAAAACTTAAGAACTCTGGTATTGGTGATAGTACGTTAACCTGGTTCCAATCATATGTGTCTGATAGGTCTCAATTTGTGTCCATTTCTGACAACACTTCCCTCCCAGTCACGTGCGGTGTACCACAAGGCTCGATACTTGGCCCCCTGCTATTCACAATATTCATAAACGATCTGCCCAATGTCTGCAAAGCTTCAACTGTACACATGTATGCAGACGACACTGTAATCTATACCAGCAAACCAAATCTCCCACAGCTGGAGGCTGTGCTGCAAGAACAATTCACAGGGGTAGAAAAGTGGATCGCTAATAACAAACTTTTTCTAAATACTGACAAAACCGTTACAATGCTCTTTGGAACCGCACCTAAACTACACAAATTGCAAACACCCCATCTATGTGTTGGGACAAAATCAAATAGCACGCTGACCACAGTCACTTCTCTCAAATACCTAGGTATGTGGTTAGACCCAAATCTATCTTTTGGCCCCCACATCGAAAAACTCTCATCTAAACTCTACCCCAAACTAGGTGCCCTGTACAGAAACAAATACTGCCTGAGCCCCGCGGTAAGAAAGCAGATTGTACAACAAATGCTTATGCCAGCCATTGAATACGGAGATGTAGTGTATGCAGCCGCCCCGCAAACACACCTTCAGAAACTTACTACATTGTATAACTCATTCTGTCGCTTTGTGCTACAATGTAACTACATGACCCACCATTGTGACATGTTAAAAGAACTAAACTGGCCATCACTGGACTCTAGACGCACCATCCACCTTTCCAACCTGGTGTTTAAGAGCTTTTCTGGGAAGCTACCACCCTACCTGAATATGCTGCTTCCCCCGGCAGTTCCCTCATCCTATAACCTCAGATCCAGGACCAGCACCTTACTTGCAATACCGCAATACAAAAAGAAAATGGCTCGATCCTCATTTTCCTACAGAGCACCGCAAATATGGAATAACCTCCCAGACACCGTCAAATCTTCCCCCAGTCTAAAGTCCCTTAAGACTTCCCTATTAACATACCTCAATACGGAATGCACCTGTAAACATGTAACATAATGACTTTATTTCCTCCATATTTATTTTTCAGTTAATCTGTATATTTGGTCTTGTGTTAATTTCTTGCATTTTACTATTTTGTATTTCTGTAACCAATCAATGTTCTCGAACCCAGGACATACTTGAAAACGAGAGAAATCTCAATGTATCCTTCCTGGTAAAATCCTTTTATAAATAAAATAATATGTATGAGATGATTCTGCAGACAGGCATTCATTCATTCGTGACATATTCCTGAAAATTTATTCATAGTTAACAGATTTAATCTGTTTTATAAACGTTAATACACGAGACACTCATTCTGTAATAATCAATTAAATGGGGTATGGTTTCTATCTTTTATCAAAGATTAGTCCCATGGTTGTCTATTATAATTTACCACATAGATGGTAATTTAAAATTTAATCTATGCATCTTGTATAATATGATGCTAAAGATTATGTTGTCTATCGCGTCGTTTTAGATCACTTGAAAAAAATAAGAAAAATCATTTAACCTTATTTTTTTCTATAATTCATGCAGTCAATGTCCAAGGTCTATATGGCTGGCTACGGTTAGTCATAGAGGACGTTCTGCCTCGTTTTTGTTGTGCCTCCTCCTCCTTTGACTCCTCTGTTCGATCAGGCACCCAGGTGGAGTCAGTGACCTCATCATCGTCATCACCCCCTATCTCCTCGTCAATGGAGCCAACCTCGCAATATGCTGCAGCTGCTGGGGGAACATGAGTGCCGGTTCTTTGTGTGTCACTGGCACCTCCTCCCTCTAGGCTGATATTACTCCCTCAACCTCAGAGTTTGAATCAGAGCACTGGAGTTGCTGCGCATCTTCAAGCAGCATGTCACTGACACTGTCACTGTAGTCAAACAATTCAGCTGACTCCTCCGTGTATGCTAGTGAGGCTACGCAGGAGTAGCTGTGGACATGGAGGCTGAATTAGATGTTTTGGCAGCTGAGGTGGACTGTAAACCACTACAAGCCTGGCTGACAGAGGACTCAGAGGATGAGGATGGCCTGGTTAGCCAATCCTGCAAATCCACTGTATGTTGCTGCTGCTTAAGATGGCCAGCACCAGTTAGAAACAAGGACAAGCGTGCCCCTGCAGAGTATGCACCACGTCCACGACGACCAGGGGCACAGCCTTCCGACACTAAGGCTGCTTGCCCTCTTTTCTGTGTCTGGGAGCATCTGCCTTTCCTTTATGGTCTTTCTGACATGGTGAGTGATATATAGATTAAAGATATACAGAACTCTGATTCAACTCCGTTATAAAAATTGGAGATATGCAGAACTCTGATTCAACTGTGTTATCTAGATTAAAGATTTCCAGAACTCTGGTATAACTCAGTGAGACACCTAGATAGCTGGCAGCCAGTGACAAGACACAGATTAAAATTCCCAGAAACCTCCTGTAAATCTGTGAGACCCCCTGATCGGTGGCAGTGACAAGACACAAATTACAATTCCCAGGAACCTCCTATAAATCAGTGAGACCCCCCCATGATGGGTGGCAGTGACAAGACACAGATTACAATTCCCAGGAACCTCCTATAAATCAGTGAGACCCCCTGATGGGTGGTAGTGACAAGACACAGATTACAATTCCCAGGAACCTCCTATAAATCAGTGAGACCCCCTGATGGGTGGTAGTGACAAGACACAGATTACAATTCCCAGATATCTCTTCTAGAAGTGAGACCCCCCCCAATAGCTGTTGGCAGTGAGAACACACAGATTACAACAATTCGCAGATATCTTGTAGAAGTGAGTAGGGATGCACCGATACCACTCTTTTAAGACCGAGTACCGGTACTTTTTAAAAGTACTCACCGATACCAAGTACCGATACTTTTATTTTATGTCATGTGACCACTTTCCAATAAGAAAAATGCCTCATATAAAAATGCCCTCAGCAAACTCTGCAATCAGCTCAAAGCCTCAACCATGTTCACTCCCTCTCATACTCAGTTATTTGCCCTTGCTTTCAGTTTCATTTCATTTAGATTGTAAGCTCTTGAGCAGGGTACAGGCTGTTCTTTTTCTCTCATTGTGTGTGTGTCAATCTTATTATTCTTCTTATGCCACCCATTGTGCAGCGCTATGAGATATGTTGGCGCTTTATAAATAATTTAAATTGTATATTAAATAAATTATATTTTTTGGAGGTTCATTCATGTAGTGTAGATTACATTACAGATATAGATCACTCATACCCCATCTAGTGGCCATTGTGAAAATTGCATGTTCCTATTTCATGCTGAGGCCACGGTATTACGGGTCTGCAAAGCACGATCAGGCCTCCAAAACTTATGGTATATCTGCCCCTTCCCCCCCAAACGAAAAAAATAAATAAATTGCTGGGCAAAATAAATTATCGGAGTGCCGGGACAGGCCTCTGAACTGCTGCATCAGGCCTGCAAAGTTTATTGTTTATCTGCCCCTTCCCCCAACGAAAGGAAATAAATTGATGGGGGGGAAAACGGAGTGCTGGGACAGCAGGACTCTGAAGTTTATGTTCAGTCTGTCCCTTCTCTCCCCCCCCCACCTAAACAAAAGAAAATAAATTGATAGGGGGGGGGGAAAACGGAGTGCTGGGACAATTATTAATATCAATCATGTTAACATGATTAACTGTCCCAGCACTCCGTTTTCCCCCCATCAATTTATTTCCTTTCGTTGGGGGAAGGGACAGATAAACAATAAACTTTGCAGGCCTGATGCAGCAGTTCGGAGGCCTCCCGGCACTCCGATAATTTATTTTGCCCAGCAACTTGTTTTTTTCATTTGGGGGAGGGACAGGCATACTATTAATTTTGGAGGCCTGTCCCGACCGGTTCGGAGGCCTGTCCCGACACTCCGATAAACAAGTTGCTTGGCAAAATAAATTATTTTTTTCATTGGGGGGGAGACAGCCAGAACATACGCATCAGCTTCTAGTGAGACGTGCCACTCCTTTATGACTAGCAGCCAGTCCCACGTGGTCTGTGTCAGTCTCTCGCTGCGGTGATGCGCTGACTCGTGCGACGAACATGCACAGAGTGAGCGCCGGAGGCCGAATTTGAAGCCATGGATGCCACGATTCAAGCGCCGCAGGCCGAGTTTCAAGCCAGGATGCTGCAATTGAAGCACCGGATGCTGCGATTGAAGCGCCGGATGCCGCGATTGAAGCGCCGGATGCCGCGTTTGAAGCGCCGGATGCCGCGATTGAAGTGCCGGTTTGCCGCGATTGAAGCGCCGGAGGCCGAGTTTGCTGTCCTGCTGGAGTGGGGGTATCGGTAAAAGTATCGGGCGATTTTTGACGAGTACGAGTACTCGTCAAAACGGCAGTATCAGCACCGATACTGGTATCGGTATCGGTGCATCCCTAGAAGTGAGACCCCCAATAGCTGCTGGCAGTGAGAACACACAGATTACAACAATTCCCAGATATCTTGTAGAAGTGAGACCCCCACAATAGCTGCTGGAAATGAGAACACACAGATTACAACAATTCCCAGATATCTTGTAGAAGTGAGACCCCTCCAATAGCTGCTGCAGTGAGAACACACATTAACAGAACAATCTCCTCTCAAAAAACACATGCTGGGGCTGTGAGGGACGCCTTATATAGTGTGCTGCGGGACTTAGCTCTGTGAGCCCATGATTGGGCAAAATTTGCCCAATCAGGACTTTGAGTCGTGATTGGCATAGTCTTGCACCTGTCTTGCACCTGACCTGTGGTCAGGTGCAAGGCTGTAGCCAATTACAAGCTTCAGGCCAGTGTGAAAGTGCATTGTGGGCGAACTCGAACCAAACACGTGGCAATGTTCGGAGTTCGGCGAACAGCCGAATGGCCGATGTTCGATACGAGCTCCGAACAGATCGAACCGAACAGCTCATCCCTACTGTTGAGGACTTTTTTTGTCTCTTTGTTATTTTTTCGTGGATGTCTAGATGCGTTCTGATTACTTTCGTTCATGATTGTTTATTGATGACTCTTATTGCATGTGTTTATTATTTTCTTTAATTTCTCTGAGACTGCGTATGATGGCGCAACACTGTCTGTTATAACAATAACAATTTTTCACCTTTTCACAGTTACGGTACCGTACAGCACAGATACTAAATAGTACAGTGATCAGGCAGCAGTGAAGAAATGAAAACACTTTTAAAAACTGGCTGCTGTAGTTGACAAAAAAAAGTTTAAAAAATTTTAACCCCAGAAAATGTTTTTAGACTGACCATAGGGTTAATGCTGTGATCAGCACTGAAAGAGTTAAAAAAATACCCCCCCCTTATTTATTTTTAACTTTGAAACATCTCTGCCTCTCACCTCCATTTAAATGAAGAAAAGAGTGGGGTTCAGACAGTGTTTCAGCCAATATTACAAATCATTGGCAGAAACATTGTAACGACTGACACCGTCATCACATGACTTTGATTTGCATCCTTGGCTGCAGGGGAATGACCTGAGTTTCTAGACAGACCTCCAGCTAGTCATCAGACCACTGGGAAGGAGGAAGGCCAAAAAGCCAAAGTGTGTGTTATGCTTCCTTGTGGCATTTAAGCACACTTCTAGCCAGACATTATAGCATGTCCATTTTTGGCAAGGCGTTAAAGTGGCCGGGTCTAAGCTAATAAAAAGAAAACACATAACCAAATACACAGTCAAAGTTGGTACACGGAGGTAGTGGATATGAGTATATAAGAGCCCACTTTCAGATTAGTCAGGGTGCCTGATCTCACAAACTGTCAATTTACACCATAGATATAGCTATGCAGGGATATGATCGGCCGGTAAGAGACTACAAAGTGCGAGCATGCCGGTGGCAACTAACCCGCTTGCAAGTGACATTCTTTGCTCTCTTATGAGAATACGTATATCTATGGTGTAAATTGATGGGTTGTGAGATCAGGCTCCCTGACTAATCAGAAGAAGCACTCTCCCATTGGGTAGTATTAATCATGTGACCCCCGAGACACTTTGGATATTGAGGGGTTGCTATGGAGACTGACAGAATTCAAATGTTCCAGTACGCGATCTGATTGGTTATACCATGGGGAAATACAGAATATATGGAGGGTGAGAGCTATGAGATGCCATTAGCTTGAGGGAGCCGTGTAGTATGACGGAGAAACGTACATCGAGCACATTTTAAGAATGTTGATTTTGTTTTAGAGGTATACTATTTTGACTTGCGGTCAGGGCCGGATATATAACTAGGCACAGTAGGCATGTGCCTACAGGTGCCTGACACAAGGGGGCGCCTTGCTCAGTAAAAGAAAAGATTTTTATTTATTTTTACAATTTGCAATCATTAAGACTAGGGATTGAGCGATACCACTGTTTTAAGTACGAGTACCGATACTTTTTCAAGTACGAGTACCGATACTTTTATTTTATGTCATGTGACCACTTTCCAATAAGAACAGACCTCATATAAAAATTCCCCCAGCTCACATGTATATATCCCCCCCGAGATATATATATATATACAGAATGCCCCCAGCTGTCATGGATTATGCCCCCAGCTCTCATGGATATTGCCCCATCTCATAGACATTGCCCCAGCTCATAGATATGCCCCAGCTCATAGGTATTTCCCCCAGCTCATGGATAAGCCCCCAAGCTCTCATGGATATTGCTCCCAGCTCATGGATATTGCTCCCAGCTCATGGATATTGCTCCCAGCTCATGGATATTGCCCCAGCTCATGGATATTGCCCCAGCTCATGGATATGCCCGCAAGCTCTCATGGATATTGCCCCCAGCTCATGGATATGTCCCCAAGCTCATGGATATGCCCCCAAGCTCATCGATATTTGCCCCCCCGCTCATGGATATGCCCCCAAGCGCTCATGGATATGCCCCCAGCTCATGGATAATGCCCCCAGCTCATGGATATTGCCCCCAGCTCATGGATATTGCCCCAGCTCATGGATATTGCCCTAGCTCATGGATATTGCCCTAGCTCATGGATATTGCCCCAGCTCATGGATATGCCCCCCAGCTCATGGATTTGCCCCCCAGCTCATGGATATTTGCCCCCCCAGCTCATGGATATTTGGCCCCCCAGCTCATGGAAATTTGCCCCCCCAGCTCATGAATATTTGCCCCCCCAGCTCATGGATATGCCCCCAGCTCATGGATATTTGCCCCCAAGCTCTCATGGATAATGCCCCAGCTCAGACCCCAGACCAGACATGGGGCGGCTGTTCGAATGCTCTATCGGCAATCGAACAGCCGCCCCTGGAGCTCTTCGTGGCATACTTACCTTCCCGAGCGACGCAGACAAAGTCTTAGCACGTGCGCTCGTTGAAGGACCCCAGCCGCGATCACGTGGGACTCCCACGTGGTCGCGGCTGGGGTCCTTCAACGTGCGGAAGCGCAGAAACTTTACCGGCGTCGCTCAGGAAGGTAAGTATGCCGCAGAGAGCTCCAGGAACGGCTTTCCGAATGCCGATAGAGCATTCGAACAGCCGCCCCAGCCCCTCGGATGCCGGCAAGTCGGCTCAATGCCGGCTTCCGATATCGGGGGAAATATCGGGGGCACTGCACGAGTACTCCTGCAGTACCCGGTATCGGCACCGATATCGATACTAGTATCGGTGAAACCCTAATTAAGACCACTGTATCTCTGGAGCACTAAGGGCTAGAGGGACATATGAGGTATCATTGTAAACACCATATCATGACCTTTTCAGTGATTACAAATATATCAGGTTTGATTTATGTAACTATAAAATAACAAGATAATATTTTTCACTTCTTTTTCCTAACACAGCAGTTTTCTTTAGTTTACAATTAAAAAGAACAGTGATGCTGCACTAACTCATCTTCTCATTTTACACACTGCCAGCAAGTGTGGAGCTGATGACACAACTCATTGTTTCTTCGGCAACCTAGACCGTGGCACTGCAGCGATGAGAGACAGGGGGACTATGGCACCTACATCTCTGAATCGTACACCGCACAAGCTTAAGAGAGATGTCATTGGAAAGGTCAGAGTCTGGTCTTTGCAATGATCTCAAACATGACCATGTAATGTATAAAAATAAAAAATAAAAAAATCGAAAAAAGTAAATGCAAACTTTATTAGGCAATATATGCTTTTACATATAAAACAAACCATTCCGCTGCACTATCACAACTAAGGCCACAGATTCTGTTTTTTGTTTTGATTTAAGAGCAACGAGAAACTGTTTTTCAGTTTTTTAAAATGTTTACGAAAATTGAAAGTCATTTTGGCATGTTTCTTTTTTTGTGTGTATGGGGGAGGTATAGGGGCGCTCCACATTTCTGTGCCTACAGGCTGCTGAGATGCAAATCCAGCCCTGCTTGCGGTGTTGATGGGATTCTGTGCCCAGTATTTATCAACTTTGATTTGTCTATACCGGTTTAATGTAGTCTCTGGGATGATAGAGGTTGCAGGGACAGAGCAGAAGTTACTATAGCTTGAGGGATAGTACAGGAAGTCCAACTGGACTCATAAGGTTTCCTGTGGCTGGCTCTATATGATTGTTGCTACCGTTATAATTGTCTGCATTTATGTCATTCCCATGACAATTGGGACGGAATAAGTGTGTACGTCCATCTTATGAAATGTCTGAGGCACATTTTCCAAATTTGGATGTGATAATTGTTTAGGATGTAGAAATACTGGATGTCCAAAAAGACATGTAGCGCTGTGTTTAAATTGCCTTCCCGAATTGAAACAATATTGACACTAGAGGGAGCTAGAACATAATATGTGGGAGAGGCTATGATGGACTACATCCCCCAGAAACCCTTGGGACAAGGGAAGGAAGAGCGCTCTGGCGCCAGGAAGTAAAGGGGAGCCTCGTTTGCAGCGTGGGCAGAATGAGCAGAGCAGCGCATGCAGCAAGTCGCATGAGAGACACTGTCCGGGATCAAGGCCAGATTGAAGCGTGGAAAGTCGGCGTTATTCAGTGCTGGTGATCGGGGAAGGAGTGTGCTTTATCTTACTTTGCATTCTGCTGAGCGGTTCCAGTGGCCGGCGTGTTCCAGAAGGACCTCAAGGCCGCGGACAGAATGGAGTGCGGGCGGCAATTCGATTCCTGGTTGAGGAGATCCGGAGTTGGGAGTGTGGATTTGGCAGCACCGGGTTCCAGACAGCCAAAGGAGAGGGACCTTTGGATCAAGTCGTTGGTTCGGGACAAGTTATTCGACGGATGGGTGAGAGGCCTCGGGCCTGCAACTTCCATAACTGTGCGCACTTATCTGATTGCTTCAAATTTCAGGGTCCCAACGTTGACTAGTCGAAGATATTTTTTTGTTCACCCACTGGCCAGTGAGATTGGTACCCGGGTACCCTAGGACTTAACTAAACGAGTGTATATTCCTTTCTTTTGAGCAGGACTTAAGACCTAAAGGACTGAGGGCCTTATTAACAGTAATCCGCCATTTTCTATGCAGTTACGTTACGCATTACATTTCATTCCGTTTCATGCTTAAAGTATATGTAATTTCATTGCCTTTTATTGCTCCAGTAAAGTATAACACAGAAAATTCATAAAGGTGTGCTGGTGTATAGTGAATTGTTAGAGCGGTGACGCAAAAACGCATTAACGCGAGGGGCAAAACCCTTTGCACAGACCGTCGTATTACAGCGTCAGCGCAACAAACGCGCGCATACGTCTACCGCGGGTGGGCCTGCGCGAACCCTGGGTGCGCGTACTGTACTGCGCGCGTCCTATACTTAACATTGTGAGCGCAAATGCGTTTGTGCGCTGGTACGCGGATGGTATTACAATCTATGTGCAGTTTTTAACGCACAGCGTTTGCGCGCATAATTTTAACGTCTTTTAAAAGCTGGTGTTAATGGCAAATCTGAACGTCCTGGCCGAACCCAAATACACCAGCCCAAAAAAAAAATACAGCAAAGTATAGTTACACATTCTATGCATACCCAAACAATAAAATTGAATTCAATTGAAAATAAAATTGTTGTTATTATTGCTGCAGCATATATACTCATATTGATTTTGACAGGTGCAAAAACTTAACGGGAGACAATTGTGGTTCTTAAATGTGATTGGCTGAATCGCGTGAAAAAACAGTCCGCACACTGATTTCTGCGCGCAGCGTTAATGCGCGCGTGTTTTTGCGCGTCTTCTATACACGCGTTATTTTTTGACGGATGAAAAAAAATGCGCGAGGATTGTAATACCAGCATTAATTTACGCTCACAAATTAACGCGCTGCGTGGGCGTTTTTCGGCAAAGAATGTAATAGAGCCCAAGATCTTTTAACCTGTTTTTCTAAAGATGTGGTCTATATGATCGTGTGTCCATGTGCAAACAATACATTGGTATGACTATTAGAGGCCTCAATATTCGCATTAGAGAACACATTAATAACATAAGGAAAGGTGTGGACATACTCGGTATCAATACATTTTAAATAAGAATTAAGGGTTAATTGTTTATACCTCTAAGTTAAGTGACTATAGATAGTCATATAAATCTGTTCAGGAATAACTGCAATCTCCACCATAGAGGATTTATATCCTTTAACACTTAACATTTGCACAATTTGATATGTTTAGATGGGATCTGCAAATCGTATGACAATCCCTTCAGCCTTGTTTAAACTGATATTGAAACCCCATGTGGGAGGAAAACAAAAGTATCGGTATACTAGTATAGTACTACGGTATACTAGTATCGGTATCAGTGCCGATACCGCAATCTGCATGAGTACTTGGTACTCGTGCAGATGCCCCCGATACCAGAAGCCAGCGCTGGGCTGGCTTGCCGGCCGGTGTGCATGGGGCAGTGGTCGAACGGCACTCTGCCAGGCCCATCCGACTGTTCTGCTTTCTTCGAGCGGCCGCTGGCAAAGGGTTGTAGGCCGGTGGCTCGCCTGGGATCCTGTGAACTCCGGGATCTCGCAAGACCGCAGCTTGTGAGTGGTCCCCAACAAGCGGCCGGGCTACAACCTCTAAGGAGCGCCAGTACGAAACTGGAGATACGAGAGTGCACTTCACATGTCCTTGGATCCTTCTTCTCAATCCTCTCATTAAAATCACTCTTGAATACCCACCTGGTTTGAAAAGATTTGCCTTCGTGGTACGACCTTTAAAGGTGCGAATTCTTCCATATATCAATCGCTGGTCCTACACGGCCACCCTGGTCATTTCCCATATATGCTCAAATGGCAAGCGGACATTGGAGAGGAGCTTGACGAAGAGGACTGGTCCGAGATTTGGGAGGCCAACTTTAAATCGTCGGGCTGCATTACCCACATGGAACAAAGTGTTAAGACTCTATTCCGCTGGTACCTTACCCCGGTGCGCCTACATCACATGCATGCTATCCCGAATGGACTATGCTGGAGAGGCTGTGGTCAACTCGGGACATATTACCACCAATGGTGGTTGTGCCCTAAACTTCGCCCGTATTGGGCCACACTGGCGGATTGGCTACATCAGGCCCTTGAAAGACCGGTGGAGATCAACCCATGGACATTCCTACTGTCCCGTCCCGTGGAAGGGTTACTGCGATGCGAGAACAAACTTATTGCTCGAGTCACCTTAATCGCTCGCAGGGCCTTGGCAAGGCACTGGAACCAACCAACGCTTCCTTCCTATCCGGAACTGAGTGGAATGTTCATGGAGGCAAGGATGATGGAGCAACTGACGGCTCAGATTCACGACACGCCACACCTTTACCTGAAGATCTGGGCTGCGTGGATTGGATGCCCAGCGCTGCCATAGAGGTCGGGATTGTGGGATAGATTCCTTCCCGCGGAGGCTGACACTTTCCTATACCCTTACCCCTCCCCTCTTTTCCCTTTCGCTCTTCTTTTACCCTTGTTTATATACTTTATTTTTCTTGTTTTTCTTTTATTTTTGTTTTGCTTTTTTATTTTTCATATCGCTCTCAGTATAATGCACCTCTGATTCATCTGATTTATGCATCGTATTGATTGTAATGTCATATTGTAAAACTTAATAAAATACAGAATTTCAAAAAAAAAAATCACTCTTGAATAAAGCCTCTCTACAAGAGAGAAAATATCATCGTTCACATATGAGGAAGATGGAAAAATTATGATTCTACTCACATATTCATGAGCCTAACCTAGGCTCTAGGGTGGATGTCTGATATGGGTCTTCAAAGATATTCAGGTGCACATGTACCCCCAATGTGGTAGTGATCTTCAAACAGCTTTCCTCTACATTGAATCACGGAGAGAGAAAAAAGCAAACCGTGCACTCCCCTAGTGCAATATCGTTAAGGTATAATACAATAAAGTGATTTATATAGTGCACTCTCATGTGGGTGAGCCGCATTGGCTCCAAGACTTTGCATAGGAATTATGAAGGAAATTCCGAAAAACCTTCTTTAAAATCACGTACTAAGAAGCAGCAGCAATTTAAAATAAATTTATTAACACATAAAAGAAAATAAATGTTACCAGAACGCGTTTCGCTCCTCAGAGCTTCTTCAGCTGGTATTACTTGTCTTGTGTCTGCTGCTTCTTTATATAATGTTTAAAAGTCCCAATTCTTTCAATAACTCAATTAGGATAATCAATTAAAAGCAATTGAAAACAGTTAAAAACAATTAAGAACACTTGGAGGCAGTAATCAGGTAGGATGAGGCACTCAAGCGCATATGAGTTGCTTTCCAGCGTGGAATGCAGGTTATTTATGCCCTATAACTCTTAGTAGTGTATAACGCCATTCTGGCGTTTAATAATCGTGACTGCTCATGCGCATGGTCCGGCGCATGCGCACAGTTTGTGATAGGGCGATAATGTAAGCCCAGAGTGGTGTGGATTCTTAATTCACCTCTCACACTAATAATACCCCTCAACCCCCTTGAGGGGCAGGCCGAACCGCTAAGGTGGGCAAAAATGGCCATAAGCAGCCATAGAGCAGACCTCCGGTCCGCGCTATGTATTCGCGCATGCGCAATAGGCAATACACGTAGTGCGCAGTCCTCACTGCGCACTCGCAGCATATGTAACCTCCTCCTAACTGAGAAAACAACGCAAACCGGCACTACAGCTGTTAAAGAAGAACAAGCCTCACTAGATAAATAATCAACGATTATATCCAACACAAATATCCTCCATGGCAGAATATGAATTATATTATGTAAAGTGCTAAATTGTAGGGAAATGAATAAGTAGATAATCAATAAACTAATAATAGTGAAAATATTGCTTTTATATGTATAAATTGAGGAGTGATCAAGATAATAAATCTGAAGGTGAGATAATATCACTAATCTCACTAAATCTAACTAAAGTGCTATACAATGAGGATATCCCTAAACTTTAGTTAGATTTAGTGAGATTATCTCACCATCAGATTTATTATCTTGATCACTCATTATCAATTTATACATATAAAAGCAATATTTTCACTATTATTAGTTTATTGATTATCTACTTATTCATTTCCCTACAATTTAGCACTTTACATAATATAATTCATATTCTGCCATGGAGGATATTTGTGTTGGATATAATCGTTGATTATTTATCTAGTGAGGCTTGTTCTTCTTTAAGAGCTGTAGTGCCTGTAGTGCCGGTTTGCGTTGTTTTCTCAGTTAGGAGGAGGTTACGTTTGCTGGGAGTGCGCAGTGAGGACTGCGCACTACGTGTATTGCCTATTGCGCATGCGCGAATACATAGCGCGGACCGGAGGTCTGCTCTATGGCTGCTTATGGCCATTTTTGCCCACCTTAGTGGTTCGGCCTGCCCCTCAAGGGGGTTGAGGGGTATTATTAGTGTGAGAGGTGAATTAAGAATCCACACCACTCTGGGCTTACATTATCGCCCTATCACAAACTGTGCGCATGCGCCGGACCATGCGCATGCACAGTCACGATTATTAAACGCCAGAATGGCGTTATACACTACTAAGAGTTATAGGGCATAAATAACCTGCGTTCCACGCTGGAAAGCAACTCATATGCGCATGAGTGCCTCATCCTACCTGATTACTGCCTCCAAGTGTTCTTAATTGTTTTTAATTGTTTCTAACTGTTTTCAATTGCTTTTAATTGATTATCCTAATTGAGTTATTGAAAGAATTGGGACTTTTAACCCCTTCGCTGCTAAGGACGCGCTGAGCGCGTCCAACCGCATGTCACGTTCCATGCGGTGGACGCGCTGAGCGCGTCCTCTCTTTGGGGTCAGCGTTCGGCCGGGTTCCGGCCGATCGCTGGCCCCCCCGGTGCGGGCTGACATCCTCGATGTCAGCCCAGCATCCGGAACCGCCGCCGGAGTAATTAGGTGTCATCGCGGCGGCGCGATGACACCTAATTCAGGCGCCCCCCCCGCATGTGCGGAGGAGGCGCCTGAAAGGGAGGGGGGAGGTCCTTCGGACCTCTCTCCCTCCCGATCGGCAGCGTTGCGGGGGTTAACCCAGGCACCGTTTGGAAGGGCACAGTCTGCCCTTCCAAATGGTACCTGGCATTAACCCCTGGGGAGCCGGATCACGAATTGGCGCTGAAAAGCGCCGGTTCGTGATCCTTTCCCGGAGCTGGCCGACATTTTGGATGTCGGCCAAGCCTCCGGGAACTCCCCCTGAGGACTGGCGTCATCGTGCATAGCAATCTCCAATGGTGGAGATAGGGGGTTCCAATGAACCCCCTATCTCCCGATCCGTGGCAGCTAGGGGTTAAAGTTTGGTATTGTTGGATCGGCCAGAGCATGGCCGTTCCAACGATACCAAACACGAATGTGAAAAAGTTTGTAAAAAAATAAAAAATAAAAATAAAAATAAAAAAATATTTTAAAAAAAATTATAAAAAAAAAATAAACAAGTTTTTTTTCTTTTTTTTGGTTTGTTAATGCAGCAATATTGTTCCCATTTCAATTATAATGTGAACAATGATGCTGCACTAACGATTTTTGTATGCGGTGCGTTTGTTAAAAATCGTGTAATTTCCCCCAAAAAAAATGTAACGAGACCCCATCTCAAATTTTTTTAACAAGCGCACCCCATACAAAATATAACCGCAATTGCTCGCATGTTAAAATGTGAAAAAAAAACACTTTACACATTGTAAATTATTGAAAAATCATATTTTATTGCATTTTTTGTTATAATATAAAGACAGGTCATGACGTATACATATAATAATGACATATTATGAATCTGCCGAGTCTGACGGAAAGAACGATATATAATATGTCTGTGTCATATACTAAAATAAGCCTTCAAAACACGTTTAAACATGATGAGCAAAACCGGTAAAAATGACCTCAGCACAGGGGCGGGAAAAGCCTCAGCAGCGAAAGGGTTAAACATTATATAAAGAAGCAGCAGACACAAGACAAGTAATACCAGCTGAAGAAGCTCTGAGGAGCGAAACGCGTTCTGGTAACATTTATTTTCTTTTATGTGTTAATAAATTTATTTTAAATTGCTGCTGCTTCTTAGTACGTGATTTTAAAGAAGGTTTTTTTTGGAATTTCCTTCATAATTCCTATGCAAAGTCTTGGAGCCAATGCGGCTCACCCACATGTGAGTGCACTATATAAATCACTTTATTGTATTATACCTTAATGATATTGCACTAGGGGAGTGCACTGTTTGCTTTTTTCTCTCTCCGTGATTCACTGTAGAGGAAAGCTGTTTGAAGATCACTACCACATTGGGGGTACATGGGCACCTGAATATCTTTGAAAACCCATATCAGACATCCACCCTAGAGCCTAGGTTAGGCTCATGAATATGTGAGTAGAATCATCATTTTCCATCTTCCTCATATGTGAACCAATATATTGCGCGATGATATTTTCTCTCTTGTAGAGAGGCTTTATTCAAGAGTGATTTTAATCAGAAGATTGAGAAGAAGGATCCAAGGACATGTGAAGTGCACTCTCGTATCTCCAGTTTCGTACTGGCGCTCCTTTGACTGTTCTATTGTCTGTTCTTAGGTTCTTAGGGGAACCTCCATATTCATTGTGTAGCGTTTGCGACCTTGCACTTATCCTGAGAGCGCTTCACTGTTCTTTCTATTTGGGCTACAACCTCTGCCAGTGGCCGCTCGAAGGAAGCAGAACACTCGGAAGGGCTTGGCAGAGTGGGAGAGACCCACTATATCAGAGCTGGGGGCCATATGTGAGCTTGGGGCAATAATCTGGGGGCTATATGTGAGCTGGGGTCAATATATGAGCTGGTTGCCATTATGTCAGCTGGGGGCCATATGTGAGCTGGGGCCATAATGTGAGCTGGGGGCCATATGTGAGCTGGGGGCCATATATGTATGAGCTAGGGGAATTTTATATGAGGTCTGTTCTTATTGAAAAGTGGTCACATGACATTAAATAAAAGTATCGGTACTCTGTATCGGTGAGTGCTTGAAAAAAGTATTGGTACTTGTAATCGGTCTTGAAAAAGTGGTATCAGTGCATCCCTACTTCATTTGTAATTCATGTGTGTACCCGCCAGTAGGAGGGCAAGCGTGGAGGTTCCATATCTAGCCTCTTTCCCCCTGGCACTCCTTTTCTTTTCTGGCAAAATGAACAAGCTGGGCCAGCTTGTCCATGGGTCCCTTTAGAGTCATGGCTCCAGGAGGCAATTTCATAGGAGAGGCAAAATGCCGCCCCTGTCCACAGCCAGACTGGCCAAGCCACGGTATCTGAGATTGGTAGAAGGGGTGAGCCGGCCTGGATTTGCTACTCCTATGTGTGCAGGCAACGAGCTGTGCAGTGTACATGGCTTGTGCTGGTCCCAGGCAAAGACCTGTCTGCCTCACACTGCTAGCAAATCGGGGATTTAAAACGAACACTGCTAGCTGTGAGGCCTCACAGGTGCCATAGTAACACTGCTAGTTTTGATGGGAGGGGGACGCATGGCTCCCGCATTCCTACCTCATCTTTCAGGATATCCATTCATGCATGCCCTGTGCACAGACACGTGTAACTGTAGAGTCAGCTTCTGCATGTCTGTATGTGAAGGCAGGAGCACAGGGAGATTTATTATGCAGCTTGAGAAGGAATGCAGTGTGTCTGCCGTCGGATTCCTCTTCCCCAGCTGTCTACAGGAGCAAGGTAAAGGTGTGTGTGTGTGTGTGGGGGGGGTCTTTTATTAACCCCTTCACTACTGAGCCATTTATTATTCACTGGCAGTTTCTGTATATAACCATTAATTTCAGTCATCTACCTGTAAGATATCCACACCAGTCATTCCTTTTTTTTTTCCAGCAGGAAAAACATTTGGTTTGATCACTTTTTGAAATATGAAAAAATGGCAGCCTAATCTAGGGCAAAAAAAGTTAACTCGTTGGGTCATTTTTTTTTCCATATGATTTTTATTGGCTTTTAGATATACAAAATACATGCATTGCCTTCCAGAGCGCAAAGGTAATATGATAACGGAGACAGTGGGTGAGACAAATGCTGAGAAATGTTAATGTGGGAGGGAGCATAGAGAATCTCGAATGTTCCACGGTGTCACTTCCAGGGTCAACTTAATCCTCTCCCGGAAGTCCCGGGCAGGGGTGGAATATATGAATGCCACAGATTGTATAAGCACCTCGTGATGCCATTACTATGCTGCAATGCTTGCAGCAGGACATATGAAACAAAAAATACAACTTGTCACGAAACATAGTCAAAAGTGGTGGTTTGGGAAGTTTCCATACTTGATGAAGAGCTTTACGCCACACTGCCGCCAAAAGGCACATGTTTTTTGAGTGAAGGGGGGAGAATACTGAGGCACACATTCTTTTGTCAAAGGGAGGTATATATCGAAGGTAGTCACAGTAGTATTTTAAGTGTCGCCAAAATTGGGATACTATTGGGCATTCTCAAAGACAGTGCGTCATGTGCGTGTCTGCAGCCCCACATTCCCAGCAGAACAGTGACAGTTACAGTTACAAGTACTTATAAAGCGCCAACAAATTCCATAGCGCTGTACAATTGGAGAGACAGAATAACAAATATACATACACATTACACACATAGAACAGAAGGAGGGAGGACCCTGCTTGAGAGCTTACAATCTAAGAGGAGAGGGGTAACCAATTAGGTGAGGGTGAATAGGGTAGGTGAAGTGGCAGTTTGCAGGAGGGCAGAATGCGAAGACGAGCAGGAAATGACAGTGGGGAGATCATGGTGTGAGCCTATAGGCTTCTCTAAAGTAATGCGTTTTCAGAGACTTTTTGAAGGACTGGAGAGATGGGATGTTGCGGGTGAGGGAGTTCTATAGAAAGCGGGCAGCTCGGGAGAAGTCCTGAAGGTAAAAGTTGGGTGTGCGGGTAAGTGGAACTGATAGCATCAGATCATTGGCAGAGCAAAGTGGTTGGGATGGGATATGCCTGCTAATAAAGGAGGAGCTGAAGGCAGGGGCGTGGTTATGGAGAGCTTTATATGTGCACCAGTATTTTGAAATTGATTCTAAAGAAAAAAGGGAGCCAATGTAGAGATTGACAGAGGGGTGAGGTGTATGAGTCTGGCACAGGTGTTCATAATAGACTGCAGAGGGATAATCTGGGATCTCTTAAGGTCAGAGAAAAGGAGGTTGCAGTAGTCAACGTGGGAGATAATAATTAGATGAGCATTTTAGTAGAGACTGGATTAAGAAAGGGATGGATGCGTGCAATGGTTTTTAGGTGGAAGTATCAAGATTTGGTTAGAGACTGAATGTGAGGAGTAAAGGATAGATTGGAGTCCAAGAGGACCCCGAGGCAACGAGCCTGAGAGGTAGAAGTAATGGTGGCACCATTCACCTGAAGGGAAATGGGCGCAATAATGGAGGTCTTAGAGGGAGAGAAGATAAGAAGTTCAGTTTTTGAGAGGTTGAACTTTAGGAAACGGGAAGTCATCCAGTCAGAGACAGCTGAGAGGCAGACTGTAACACGGTCCAACACTGGAGGAGAGATAACGGGAGAGGAAAGGTAGATTTGGGTGTTGTCAGGATAGAGATGGTAATTGAATCCATAAAAAGAGATAAGGTTGCCTAGAGAGGCAGTATAGATTGAGAAGAGTAGGGGACCCTGAACGGAGCCTTGAGGTACCCCAACTGAAAGAGGAACAGGTGGTGAAGAGGCGCCAGCAAAAGAGACACTGAAGGATCGGAGAGAGAGATAGGAAGAGAACCAGGAGAGAGTGGCATCACTGAGGCCAAGCTGACGCAGCGTGAGGAGCAAAAGAGGGTGGTCAACGGTGTCGAATGCAGCAGAAAGTTCAAGAATAAGTAGGGAGAAGTGACCTTTGGTTTTAGCAGCAGCGAAATCATTAGTCACTTTGGTCAGAGCAGTCTCAGTAAAGTGCTAGGAGCGAAATACGGACTGGGGCGGATCGAGTAGAGTTAGCAGTAAGAAAACTGGTGAGCTGGTTATAGACCAGGCATTCTAGCATTTTGGAGGCAAAGGGGAGGAGAGAGATGGGACGGTTTTCTAGAGGGAGGTAGGATCAAGAGATGGCTTTTTTTAGAATGAGTGTGATCAGAGCATGTTTGAAGGCAGAGGGGAAGACTCCAGAGGATAGGGAGAGGTTAAAAATATGAGTCAAAGTAGGGACGGTGATTGGTAGACCAGACTGAGTAAGGTGTGAGGGGATGGGATCAAGTGGACAGGTGGTTGGACAGGAGGACATAAGAACTTCTGAGACATCCTCCTCTGAGACCGGAGAAAAGGAAGACATAGTAGGAGAGGGGGAAGGGAGTAAGGAAGTCAGTGGGGTAGATGGTTAAAGGAGGAGGGCAGCGAAGAAATATCTAGTCTTAGTTTAGTGATCTTATCGGTGAAGAAGTTAGCAAAGCTGAGATCAGTGAGGTCTGTGGAGGGTTGAGTGGAAGTGGGGCACAATAACATATTGAAAGTATGAAACAGACATCTGGAATTGTGGGAAAAGGATGAGCTAAGGGATGAGAAGTAAGTTTGTTTAGTGAAGGATAAAGCAAAACTGTAGGAACGGAGCATGAATGTGTAGTGGAGGAGGTCAGCTGAAGTGTGAGACTTCCTCCAACCACATTCCGCTGCTCTGGAACATCTGCGAGGATATCGTGTGTATTTTGTGTGTCATGGTTGGCGGTTTGGCCTGCGTATAGGACAGAGAGTGGTAGGAGTGAGTTTGTCAAATGATGTGGAGAGGGCAGAGTTGTAGATGTCAGTGACTTGGTCAGTGCATTTAGATTTTGCGATCGGAAGAGGAGAGACGTGGATGGATAGTGGTAGAGAGGATCTCCGGATTCAGGGCACCAAGGTGCCTTCGAGGTAGAAGAGGAGAGGGAGTAGAAGTAGGAGGCTGGGTTGGTGGCAGTAGAAGTTTGCAGGAAAGGAGGTGGTGATCAGAGAAGGGGAGAGGTTTGTTAGAGAAGTTGGAGATTGTACAGAGGCTGGAGAAAATAAGGTCCAAGTTGTTGCCAGCTTGGTGGGTAGGAGAGTTGGACCACTGTGTGAGGCCCAACTAGGAGGTGATAGAGAACAGTTTGGAGATGAGGGGGTTGGTGGGAGTATCAATGGGGAACAATTTAAGAGGAGTCAAATAAGTTTGGTGTAGAATATTAAAGTTCATCTTTCGATAAGATGCACTGGGGAGTAATGTATTCAAGGAATCATAAGCCTTCGTCAGGGTTTGCCAAGGTAATGTGGACGTATGGGTGTTATGGATATGAATTTCTGTGAAATTATATACTTCAATGGACATCGTGACATGTAACGCTTGGGGCCACCAATAGGTGTCACTAAAGAGCAAAACATCCTTTTTTCTACAAAAGAGGCAAGATGGCGATGTATAATCTTGTTCATATTAGCAGGATGTGAAATGAGCCAGCTATCCCCCCCTCCCAGGCAGGTCACTTTCCATTCAATACTGAGACTCACTCTGGTTGGTGGAAACAAAGCTCTAGTCCAACCTTTTTTGATCCAACCAAGAGTTCCAGGAAAGTATCGTGCTCTTTTGTGCTTTGGCTGTGGTCATGCCTTGGCTCCTGTGCCCATTCCAAGTGGCCATCTTAAGTGGAAGCTTGGTGTTGATTTTCTGGAGTTGCGAGACTGGAGGAAGATACTGCAAGGTTCTCATTTTACATCGGGTAAATACACGGCTGTATTATGCTTTCTCTCACGCTTCTACTTTTCACTTCTGCCTTTCTCCTTAAATGGAACTCCTGCCCCTCTACCACCGACCCCTACACTATCTGCATCTCTCCCTCCCTCCTCTCCTCCCACATGTTGGCCTCAAATGAGCCCCTTTGTTTCCTCAGAACATGGTCTCCCGCCAACTCTCGTGCTGCCAATCACTCCCACTCACACAAATCCCATTCCCACCTTATCTTTCTCACCCTCCTGCTGTTACTATATGCAGGTGACATATACCCTAACCCGGGCCCCACAACACATCCAATACTTCCCTCTCATCCTATCTCCATTGCACATAAATCACCTCCCTGCAAGCCCAGTGTGACGGACGCCGCTACTCGGAGGGAGTAGATCCGCCTTAGGTGCCGGGGTTGCTCTGCAGTGAGCAGCGGTAGCGAGCTGGGGTCAGGTTCCTTGCTGGAATATATTGAGTCAGCCAGGAGGAAATACCTAGCAGATAGTCCCTCTTCCCAAATACTTGTTGAGACGCAGTATAGGTTAAGCAAATTGGTTTATTGTAAAACAGCACACACACGGTCCATTTATATGGTACAGTCCCATTGTTCTCTCCCATGCCCGCCCCCAGACACCTCGGTGCCAGTTCTGCCACTGCCTCTAGCCTGAGCCCTCATTGTATGTTTAACATGGTCCCCGCTCTTGGTGCCACACTGTCTGGCCCGCCCTGGGCTGCTCCCCAGCGTCTGGGAAATTCCACCCCCTGGAGTGCGAGCTCTGACTCCGGCGCCTGAGCTCCTCTACGGCTGGGAAACCCGACCTGAGTCCTGTCACGGTTCCCAGATCCCACCACGCAGTACTTAACACCCCACACTCCACAGAGCCCAGAAGCTACCAACAGAGTAGCCGTGAAAGATCTCTAACTGTCTGGTCCTTAGAATTGGCCAGGTAAACTAGCTAGACAGAAAGGGTTAACAACACGGGGAGTAGTCAGCCGAGCCAGAATCAGGAATACAGAGTTCAGAATGGTCAAATGGAATAGCCGGGTCGATATAAGAGCAGTGGCGTAGTACAAGAAAAAGGTCTAGGGCAACAGAAGGCAGAATAGTCAGAAACAAGCAGAGGTCAATAACGGGTTAATTCAATATAGCAGTCAGGTACAAGGAGCTCAGGTATGGATAACCACGATCTGGCAACTGCTGAGAATACACTGAGGGTTTTTAAAGACCTTCACCAGACCACGCCCCCACTCAAGCCGCGCCTTATGCAACCACCTCCCTGCCTGTCTCCATTTAAACCGGGCATTGGTCAGCGAACAGCATCAGACATGCTGCTCTCCAGCACACAGGTAGGGCTGGAAGCTCCCAACGTTACAAGTCCAGCGGCTGACTGGGGGGTGATCTCGGTGGTGCTCCTCTCTAGAACTCACCCTACAGTGGCACCATGTTCCCAGGGCCCCTCTGCCCAAAAAGCACTCCAGTGGTAGGTGCTGGGGCTGCGCTGGGCAGATAAACTACGATGGCTGGGCAAGGCAGATTTGGCAAAGAACCTAATAAACAACCATAAACATATGGGCACAAATTGTACTAACGAATTCTACACTTGGGGGAATGAAAACTGGGCAATTTGGGTGTTATTAAATTGTGGGGGATTGCAGACGATTTTGGTGCAGGGAATTTGCGAGTGGGAAACACAATACACCCAGGGATCATACAGACATAAATGTATCAACTAAATTTGACCATGAACAAAAAGAACTTTTAACTTTATATGGGCTAATAAATTGAACGTGACGGCTGTTCTGTCACACCCAGCAACCTCATTCCCATAAACCCTCAGCGCCTGTCCTCTTTCTCCTGCACCCTCTGGAATGCTCGGTCTGTGTGCAACAAACTCACAGCCATCCATGACCTATTCTTTTCAAACTCCTTCAACCTCCTAGCTTTAACTGAAACCTGGCTAACTCCCTCTGACACGGCCTCCGTTGCTGCTCTCTCACATGGTGGTCTACACTTGAGCCATACCCCAAGACCGGGTGAGAGAAATGGTGGCGGGGTCGCAATCCTGCTCTCTCCCACCTGCACCTACCAGCATCTCCCTCCACCTCCATCCCTCTCCTTCTCCTCCTTCGAAACACACTGCATTCGCCTATTCTCTCCCCTGGCTCTCAGGGTGGCAGTCATCTACTGCCCACCTGGACCAACCTCCCAGTTCTTTGACCACTTTGCTACCTGGCTTTCTCACTTCCTGTCTTCTAATCTTCCATGCCTAGTTCTTGGGGACTTCAGCATTCCCATTGATGATCCTTCTGCCCCTGCTGCCTCCAAACTTCTTTCACTCACGTCCTCCCTTGGACTCACGCAATCCACCCTCCTCTCTACCCACCCCGATGGTCACTCTATTGACCTTGTCTTTTCCAACCTCTGCTCCATTTCTGAGTTCACCTGTCGCCCTTTCCCCATCTCTGACCACCACCTTCTCTCTTTCAACCTATCTGGACTTCCTAAACACCCTGCTCCCCCAGCCCGCACACACACTTACAGAAATCTACATGCCGTGGATCCCCATCAATTCTCCAATCTGCTTCACCACCTCCCTCACACCTCATCCTTCACCTGCCCTGATGCTGCCGCTAATCACTACAACACCACACTTATCTCTGCCCTAGACACGCTTGCTCCTCTTCGACTCTGTAAGGCCCCACGCCGCCAGCTTCAGCCCTGGCACACTCTCCAGACACGCTACCTACAAATATGCTCCTGCGCTGCAGAGCGTGCCTGCAGGAAATCCCGCTCTGAAGCTGATTTTGTTCACTTCAAGTTTATTCTCCGGTCATACACCTCTGCCCTCCACTTGGCCAAACAATCTTTCTTCTCATCTCTTATATCTACTCTGTCCTCCAACCCTAAACGGCTCTGGTCCACCTTCAACACCCACCTCTACCCACCTGCACCTCCCCCTCAGCTGCCTTCAGTGCTCAATACCTGGCAGATTTCTTCCTCAATAAAACTCTATCAGAAGCAACATCCCATCACAAGATAGTTGTCTGCCACCTCCACTCCCATAAGCCCCCTCTGCTAACCCTCTGCCGCTTCCTCCCAGCCACTGAGGAGGAAGTCAATTCCTTACTGTCCTCCTCACATCTCACCACGTGCCCGCTCGACCCATTCACTCACATCTAATTCCTCCCCTCTCCTCCTCCCTCACCCCTGCTCTCACACACATCTTCAACCTATCTCTCTCCACCGGCTCCTTTCCATCTGCCTTCAAACACGCGCTAGTTACCCCTTTACTAAAGAAACCATCCCTCGATCCCAACTCTCCATCCAACTACCGTCCTGTATCCCTGCTTCCCTTCCCATCTAAGCTCTTAGAAAAACTAGTTTTCAACCGCCTCTCCCTCTTCCTGTCCTCCAATTCCCTACTTGACCCCTTGCAATCGGGTTTCCGTCCCCTACACTCAACTGAACCTGCCCTCACCAAAGTCACCAACAACCTCCTAACTGCTAAATAACACGGCCACTGTTCTATTCTCATCCTGCTTGACCTCTCGGCTGCTTTTGGCAGTGTTGACCACCCCCTCCTTCTACAGACCCTCAACTCTCTTGGTCTCGGTGACACTGGGTTGACTCCTATTTATCCAACAGGTCCTTCTGTGTCCTTTGCTGGTAATTCCTCCTCTTCATTGCCTCTATCTGTTGGTGTACTTCAAGGCTCTGTCCTTGGTCCTCTGATCTTTTCCATCTACACCTCCTCCCTGGGCAAAATCATTAAAAAAATCATTAATAGCTTTGGCTTTAATTACCACCTCTATGCTGATGACACTCAGATCTACCTCTCTACCCCTGATCTCTCTCCCCCTGTCCTTTCCAAAGTCAGCGACTGCTTATCTGGCATCTCCTCCTGGATGGCCTCCCACCACCTAAAGATCAACATGTCAAAGACTGAGCTCCTACTAATTCCTCCCTCTAATGCCTCCCCACCTCCTGACTTCTCTATCATGGTGGAGGGTATCACCATCTCCCCATCAAACCAAGTTCGCTGTCTTGGAGTTACACTTTCCTCTTGCTCTTTCCTTCATCCCCCACATCCAGTCTCTTTCCTCCTCCTGCTGATACCAACTGCGTAATATTTCCAAAATTCGGCCATTTCTTACCGCTGTCACCACAAAACAACTCATCCACGCCCTGGTAATCTCCCGACTTGACTATTGCAATAATCTCTTATCTGGCCTCCCTCTCTCCCGCCTCTCCCCCCTGCAATCCATCCTGAAGGCCTCCGCCAAGCTAATCCACCTCACCCACCGCTCTGTCTCTGCCGCTCCCCTCTACAAGTCCCTTCACAGGCTCCCCATCCACTGCAGAATTAAGGACAAAATCCTTATCCTTACCTACAAAACCCTCACTTACTCAGCTCCCTACTACCTGTCCTCACTAATCACCAAATACAGTCAGGTCCAGAAATATTGGGACATCGACTCAATTCTAACATCTTTGGCTCTATACACCACCACAATGGAGTTGGAATGAAACAAACACAATGTGCTTTAACTGCAGACTGTCAGATTTAATTTGAGGATATGTACATCCAACTCAGGTGAACGGTGTAGGTCTTACAGCAGTTTACAGATGTGCCTCCCACTTGTTAAGGGACTAAAAGTAATGGGACAGAATAATAATCATAAATCAAACTTTCCCTTCTTAATACTTGGTTGCAAATCCTTTGCAGTCAATCACAGCCTGAAGTCTGGAACGCATAGACATCACCAGACGCTGGGTTTCATCCCTGGTGATGCTCTGCCAAGCCTCTACTGCAACTGTCTTCAGTTCCTGTTTGTTCTTGGGGCATTTTCCCTTCAGTTTTGTCTTCAGCAAGTGAAATGCATGCTCAATGGGATTCGGGTCAGGTTATTGACTTGGCCATTGCATAACATTCCACTTCTGTCCCTTCAAAAACTCTTTGGTTGCTTTTGCAGTATGCTTTGGGTCATTGTCCATCTGCACTGTGAAGTGCCGTCCAATGAGTTCTGCAGCATTTGGCTGAATGTGAGCAGATAATATTGCCCGAAACACTTCAGAATTCATCCTGCTGCTTTTGTCAGCAGTCACATCATCAATAAATACAAGAGAACCAGTTCCATTGGCAGCCATAAATGCCCATGTCATGACACTACCACCACCATGCTTCACTGATGAGGTGGTATGCTTAGGATCATGAGCAGTTCCTTTCCTTCTCCATTCTCTTCTCTTCCCATCACTCTGGTACAAGTTGATCTTGGTCTCATCTGTCCATAGGATCTTGTTCCAGAACTGTGAAGGCTTTGTTAGGTGTTGTTTGGCAAACTCTAATCTGGCCTTCCTGTTTTTGAGGCTCACCAATGGTTTACATCTTGTGGTGAACCCTCTGTATTCACTCTGGTGAAGTCTTCTCTTGATTGTTGACACACATACACCTACTTCCTGGAGAGTGTTCTTGATCTGGCCAACTGTTGTGAAGGGTGTTTTCTTTACCAGGGAAAGAATTCTTCGGTCATCCACCACAGTTGTTTTCCGTGGTCTCCCGGGTCTTTTGGTGTTGCTGAGCTCACCGGTGCGTTCCTTCTTTTTGAGAATGTTCCAAACAGTTGTTTTGGCCACGCCTAATGTTCTTGCTATCTCTCTGATGGGTTTGTTATTATTATTATTATTCTTTATTTATAAAGCGCCAGCATATTCCGCAGCGCTGTACAATAAGCACAGTATAGACAGGGTTACAATACATTGAACAACATTTGACAAACAGTACAGGAGGAGATGAGGGCCCTATTCCCGTAGGAACTCACAATCTGGGAGGGTTGGGGTTGGAAACAGGAGGAGAGGGCTGTAAGGTGAGAGTGATTGATGGTTGCGTCAGTGAGTTGGGTGGTAGGCTTCCCTAAATAGGAATGTTTTAATGGAGTGTTTGAAGGAAGAGAAGTTAGGGGACAGTCTGACAGTACGAGGGAGAGCGTTCCAGAGAGTGGGGGCTGAGCGTGAGAAATCCTGCAGTCTATCATGGGAAGAGGTGATGCGGGGAGAAGCTAGGCGCAGGTCACTGTTTGACCTTAGGGAGCGGGCTGGGGTGTATTTGGTGATTAGTGAGGACAGGTAGTGGGGAGCTGAGTTAGTGAGGGTTTTGTAGGTAAGGATAAGGATTTTGAACTTAATTCTGCAGTGGATGGGGAGCCAGTGAAGGGACTCGCAGAGGGGAGCGGCAGAGACAGAGCGGCGGGTGAGGTGAATTAGCCTGGCGGAGGTGTTCAGGATGGATGGTAGGGGGGAGAGGCGGGACAGAGGGAGGCCAGATAAGAGATTATTGCAATAGTTGAGTCGGGTGATTACCAGGGTGTGTATGAGTTGTTTTGTGGTGACAGCGGTAAGAAATGGCCGAATTCTGGAAATATTACGCAGTTGGTATCGGCAGGAGGAGGAAAGAGACTTGATGTGGGGGATGAAGGAAAGAGCAGAGTCAAGTGTAACTCCAAGACAGCGAACTTGGTTTGATGGGGAGATGGTGATACCCTCCACCGTGATAGAGAAGTCAGGAGGTGGGGAGGCATTGGAGGGAGGAATAAGTAGGAGTTCAGTCTTTGACATGTTGATCTTTAGGTGGTGGGAGGCCATCCAGGAGGAGATGCCAGATAAACAGTCCCTGACTTTTGAAAGGACAGGGGGAGAGAGATCAGGGGTAGAGAGGTAGATCTGAGTGTCATCAGCATAGAGGTGGTAATTAAAGCCAAAGCTGTTGATGATTTTGCCCAGGGAGGAGGTGTAGATGGAAAAGAGCAGAGGACCAAGGACAGAGTCTTGAAGTACACCAACAGATAGAGGCAATGAGGAGGAGGAGTTACCAGGAGTTACCAGTTTCTTCAGTCTAATGATGGCTTGCTTCACTGATAGTGACAGCTCTATGGATCTCATCTTGAGAGTTGACAGCAACAGATTCCAAATGCAAATAGCACACTTGAAATGAAATCTGGCCTTTTATCTGCTCACGGTAATTGGGGTAATGAGGGAATATCACACCTGGCCATGGAACAGCTGAGAAGCCAATTGTCCCATTACTTTTGGTCCCTTAACAAGTGGGAGGCACATCTGCAAACTGCTGTAAGTCCTACACCGTTCACCTGAGTTGGATGTACATACCAAATGTACAAATTGGTATGGATGTACAAATTAAAGCTGACAGTCTGCAGTTAAAGCACATTGTGTTTGTTTCATTCCAACTCCATTGTGGTGGTGTATAGCGCCAAAAATGTTAGAATTGTGTCGATGTCCCAATATTTCTGGTCCTGACTGTACACCCCAGCCCGCTCCCTAAGGTCAAACAGCGACCTGCACCTAGCGTCTCCCTGCTTCGCCTCTTTCCATGATAGACTGCAGAACTTCTCAATGCGCAGCCCCCATTCTCTGGAATGCTCTCCCTCGTACGGTCAGACTTTCCCCTAACTTCTCTTTCTTCAAACGCTCCTTAAGGCTAGGGTCAGACTGAGGCAGTGCGAACGCGCGTTCTGGCGCACATAATCACGGCCGCACTAGCAGCAGATGCCGGGCAATGACAGCCAATATACGAAGTACGGTCGCACAAAAGTCCGGCCGCGCAACGCAAGTGGAAAATGAACGCATTTTTTCGAGAACGTTAAACCGCTGGTACTGACGTACAGAGTGCGCTGCGGCCGCTAGCAGTGTGTGTGCGTGATTAGGAGATGTCAGACGCTGCTAGTGTGCGGCCAACATAACGTTCAAACTTTTCACCCCATCGTCATGAAATACGTCCAGAATTGCGCATCGTCTGACCACTTAAGCGTATTCCGTGAAAAAATGCGTGCGCACGCATCGACGTACATTTTGACGGTGGCCGCAGAAAATGCGCTCATCTGTCCCTAGCCTAAAACGTTCCTATTTAGGGAAGCCTACCACCCAACTCACTGACGCAACCATCAATCATTCTCACCTTGCAGTCCTCTCTTCCTGTTTCCAACCCCAACCCTTCTAGATTGTGAGTTCCTACGGGAATAGGGCCCTCATCTCCTCCTGTACTGTTTGTCAAATGTTGTTCAATGTATTGTAACCCTGTCTATACTGTGCCTATTGTACAGCGCTGCAGAATATGCTGGACTTTTATATATTAATAATAATAATAATAATACTGGGCTGTGCAAGCCAAGCAGTGTGTTTCCTGGAGTTATAGTGACCGTGGGACTTTATCTTCATTTGCGATTCAATCCCCTATGCTGAGATTCTGTTTTCTTGCAGTGTCCCAGATTTAGTTGTATTTGTCTTCATTGTTTAGTTTCTTTTTTCTCTTTTTTGTTAACCTTTTATTTTATTAAATACTAATTGTTAAGCCTGCCCGGAGAGCAGTCTATCTCACACACACTGCACTCACGCAGCGACACACACGCACACACCGCACTCACGCAGCGCCTCTTACGCCTACACACACACCGCGCCTCACGCAGCGCCTCTTACGCCTACACACACACCGCGCCTCACGCAGCACCTCTCTCACATACACACACACACCGCACTCATGCAGCGCCTCACACACACACACACCGCACTCACGCAGCGCCTCATACACACACACACACCGCACTCATGCAGCGCCACACACACACACACTGCACTGCCTTACACACACACCGCACTTACTACGCACACACGCACTCACTGCGTGCATTCACTCACTGCGTGCACACACACACTCACTGCACGCGCACACACACTCACTGTACGCGAGCACACACACACTCACTGCACTCACTGCATGCACACGCGCACACTGCACACACTGCACTCGCACGCACACACACTGCACTCGCACACACACACACTGCACTCGCACACTATACACACACACTCTGCACTCACCCAACCTGCTTTTGTGCTGGGGGGGGGATCTGTCTCGAGGTCTGGACTTGGAACTCCTGGCTGGCTAATCCGTTGTATAAGTGACAGCTGGGAGACACCAGCGTCACTGCTGGAGCGCCGGGCCCTTTAAAGCTTTCGTAACTGCGGGCCCAGCACATCCAGAGGAGCACAGCCGTCAGCGTGGCCTCCCCTTGCCAGCGGGCGACTGAATCCATCATGGGCTATATTGCCCTGATGGCGGCCCTGTGGGGCTGAATCAGGGGTGATGACCGAGGGAGAGGCGTTTTGTGCGAGGGATGGAAAAAAAATGCTGATCCGTTAGAGAGGCACTTTGTGTTCGCCCTCCAACAGATCGGCCTTTTTTTTTTCGTCCCTCGCGCAACCCGGCGGTTTTTTTCAGTTTCGGGTGCACATGTAAGTTTGCGCATGCGCCTTGGGTCCGACTGTGGTGACGGACACGCCGCCATCTTACTGATTTATAGTATAGAAATTCATTTATACCTATCACTGTGTGCCCTGTCATCACTCACTACTTTATGTCTCACGCTATTGGGTGGTATACCTTTTTAAAAAATTTCACAACATATGGGATAACCATCCCCTTGGGATATGATCGATGGTCAATGCGGCGTTCAATATTTTGTATAAGGAGGAGATTGATACCGGAGTCCTACGGGCTTGGATAATGGCCAGTATTAGTGGGGAATGCCAATCCCTCTCCACAATTACCTTTGTAAGTTTTCGAAGATAATGCATCAGCTGTAAGTAAGAATAGTGTTGAAAGCGTAGGTCAGGATATTATCTGGGAAAGTCCTCTTTTTAAGAATAGTTCTGATAAATGCAAATAACGATATATAGAAAGGAAGCCTTCCCGCAACAGGCGTTAAAGGGGAACATGTGGGCAGTATGCGAGAATTTTGTGGCGTCAAACACCGGGTCTAAAATGCAATGGGTGGGGTTCAAGCCCATGACTTTCCACGTCTTACACCTGACCAGTATGGGCGTTGTGTAATAAAGGTGACAAGTCGTGCCAGTGCCTTTAGGGGGAATGGTAAAAAGACTGACAAAGACATATTCCCGTCCAGGGAGAGATCTGTAAAAATGCTAGATCCATTAAACCAATCCACACAGAATAGCAATAAAAATGCCATATTATAGTACATAAGGTTTGGAATGTTCAAGTCTCCCCTGTCCTTAGTCAAAGAGAGAAAAACAGTTAATAAGACTGACAAAGACATGGGACCGCCATATTACCATCCAGGGAGAGATCTGTAAAAAACGCTAGATCCTTTAAACCAATCCACACAGAATAGCAATAAAGATGCCATGTGATAGTACATAAGGTGTGGAATGGTTAAGTCTCCCCTGTCCTTAGTCAAAGAGAGAAATCCAGTTTTAATCTTCACTGGTTTACATTGCCAAATAAAATCGCGGAGCAGGAAATTAAGCACTTTGATGTCAGATTACGTAAGTAAGATCAGCAGTACTTGTAACGGGTATAATAATTTGGGAAATCCGATTATTTTAAACATGCATGTTCAGTCTGCCCCAAATTGACAGCAGGAGTGATTGCCATGTAGAATGCCATACCCTAGTTTCTCCTATCATCATTTGACATTTAAGATGTGTTAAACTTTTGGGAAGAGAAATACCCCAAGTACTTTATATGAGAGGTGGCCCATCGAAAAGAGACCTCAGTGAGTTCTGGAGGAATTTGCGCTATGCCCAAATATAAGGCCTCTAATTTTGAGTAATCTTATGGTGAGTCCCGAAACTGCACGGAACAGGTAAAAATATGAAAAAGTTCGGGTAAACTAGATGTAGGATTATTTATATGGAGAGGGATGTCCTCTGTGAAAGCTGTCACCTTCAGCTCTCCCAACTTTGGCGACACTTAAAATACTATTGTAACTCCACTTTTGACGTATGCCTCCCTTTGATAAAAGAATTTGTGCCTCAGTATTTTCCCCCTTCACTCAAGCATATGGGATACACTAGAATCCCTGTGCCAAGTCAAGAAGTCACAGCAAAGGATCTACCGCAATGTTGAAGAGTAAGGGGGATAGGGGACAATCTTGCCGCACTTTCCTCGAGATTGGAAAGGGTGTTGATTCAAAGGCATCAGTGTAAAGTGACACTCTAGGGTTAGCATTGTATCATTTGTATAAAAGAAAGAAATTTATGGCTGAAGTGAAAAGGGTGCGATGCAAATGGGCCCATGAAACTTAATCAAAAGCCTTCTCAGCATCCAAACTGAGAAGCTTAGGGGAATGCAGCAGGTGGGCATTTTGTGAGCTGTCCAAATAGTATTAAGAGCTCGTCTAATGCCTTCGACTGAATGTTGACCACAGACAAAATCAAGTTGGTGGGTTGATAGGATATCGGGTAAGCAGGTTTGCAGGCTGGTCGCCAAAATTTTGAGAAAATTCTAAGGCTGGGGTCAGACTAACGCATTTTTAACGCGCGTTTAGGTGCACTTAATCACGGCCGCAGTAGCAGCAAATGATGGGCAATGACTGCCAATATACAAAGTACGGCCGCACGAAAGTCCGGCCCCGCAACGCAAGTGGAAAACGAATGCATTTTTTCGAGAAAGCAGAACCGCTAGTACTGACGTACAGAGTGCGCTGCGGAGGCATAGCGGCGTGTATGCGTGATTAGGAAATGTCAGATGCTGCTAATGTCCAGCCTACATAATGTCCAGACGCAAAAAGTGTTTTATTGACGCTCCGTAAAAAATCACGCCCTCACTAACTCAGCTCCCCACTACCTGTCCTCACTAATCACCAAATACACCCCAGCCCGCTCCCTAAGGTCAAACAGTGACCTGCGCCTAGCTTCTCCCCGCATCACCTCTTCCCATGATAGACTGCAGGATTTCTCACGCTCAGCCCCCACTCTCTGGAACGCTCTCCCTCGTACTGTCAGACTTTCCCCTAACTTCTCTTCCTTCAAACGCTCCCTGAAAACATTCCTATTTAGGGAAGCCTACCACCCAACTCACTGACTCAACCATCAATCACTCTCACCTTACAGTCCTCTCCTCCTGTTTCCAACCCCAACCCTCCCAGATTGTGAGTTCCTACGGGAATAGGGCCCTCATCTCCTCCTGTACTGTTTGTCAAATGTTGTTCAATGTACTGTAACCCTGTCTATACTGTGCTTATTGTACAGCGCTGCGGAATATGCTGGCGTTTTATAAATAAAGAATAATAATAATAACTCCCACTACACAAGGCCCAGAAACCTCCTGGCCACATGCAAGAGATTGTAGACGTGTTACTTTGGGAATACCCTGCATTCTGGCTATCAGTAGATGAATCCGACTTACTTCCAGCAACAGACATGTTTCTGCGCTACAGCAATCCGATAACAATACTTTAAAAAGGTATCCACAGCCAATAACAAACTTTACTTGATTACCACTGTTTTTATCCAATAGCTTAATCTGCTACTTAACGACCAGCAAGTTTATGTTACTTTCACAAATACTTGATCTGGCGCTCACAACCAATAACTTACTCTCTTACTTGATATATAAACTTGATTTTATTGTGAAAAATTCATCAGCATCTCAGCAGTGCACCTCCATTAATATGTCAGGGATATATTAATTATGACGTGTATTTTTCTTATTTTAGATATATATGTATTAGGGATGCACCGATACCACTTTTTTAAGACCGAGTACCGATACTTTTGTTCAAGTACTCACCGATACCGAGTACTAGGGCTGCGCATCTTCACTGGTCTCACGATTCGATTCGATTACGATTATCCGGTCAATGATTCGATGCGATTCGATTCCGCGATGCATCACGATGCATCAAGATTACTGCCCAATTTTCCCATGGTTTTAGACTCTCAGATTCACACACACACACCGCACATTACTGTGAGTTTTATTGCTGTGGAGCTCTGTGATACAGTAATGTGCTGTGTGTATCACAGAGCTGCACAGCAATAAAACTCACAGTAATGTGTGCAGTATGGAGCCCCGCTGGTGTCAGGAGGGGAAAAAAAATTAACTGGTTCCCACGCTGAGCTAGGTCCTAGCAAAGCATGGCCATGAAATGATTTTGTTTCTCTGTTAACATGTGCACGAGGTTGCAGTGTAAATCCAGGCTCCCCTATGGCTGTATACTCAGTATAACTCTGGAATTCATGCACAGATTGCCCTGCTGACACTCAGGATTAGAGGGTCCCAGGCTGGTGCCCCCAATCCTTTTTATATGCTTCAACATAATTAATGGGGATTAATCCCAGTATCCTCAGCCTGTAACAGCAGCATATTGTGGCATTAAGACTTCTGTATAAAGATACTCTGAACCACTCTACACTCTATGCATGACCCACTCCCCTGATACACCCTGTGCACAGTTGCAGGAATACTCGGTGCTGCTGGTCGTTGCAGCAGGTATATATAGGAAGACAATACCTGCAAATCCACTGCCCTCTCTTGCCACGCACTGCCTGTGTGTATTCAGTGTATGATGTGTCAGCCTATAGCAATGCGAAGTATCACCTTATCTACTGTGTGCGGCACGGACTGAAAGTCCTGCCACTCTCAGCCAGAGGTACAGGAACATAGAGATAAGCACAGGTGAGATGGTGCCCATAACTTAAGAGTGCCCATATAATGCCAGCAGCCTGTATCTCTGGCTGCTGTGCGAATACTACTCCCATCATCTCCAGTTACTGGAAGATATCTTGGGACGCAGGCAGTGTATGGCAGGAGGGGGCAGAGGATTTGCAGGGATTATTATTGTCATAATTTATATAGCACCAACAGTTTCCACAGCGCTTTACAATAACCAAAGGGAACAAAATACATGTAGCGCTCACTCCCGGAGGAGCCGCTGAATTTAACCTCGAGTTAGTCTCTCCGCACTAGGGAATAAATATACACCAGCACTGTTAAAATTAAGTATAAATTATATACTTTACTGGTCTCAATAAAGCGGCATATCTAATGTAAACACAGTGCATAGAAAAACAGGATTTCGTAATGCGAGAATCGCGCAGCGGTAAAATAAAAGTTTAACCCCTTCGTTTCTGGAGTGTAAGTCCCGTGCAGGTTATGTCCCAAAAAGGTGTATGTGTGTGAGCTCAGATACCCGGGTACTATATTTCAACTGGCCAGTGAAAGGATTTGGTAAATCTTCGACTAGTCACGTTGGGGCCCTGTAGATTTAAGCAATGCTGCAGCGTGATTTGTTATAGTTTGTGGCCTGGAAGGCCTCTCACCCATCCGCCAGACACTCTGTTCCACTGCCCGATCAAGGACGTCTCTCCGCTGGATTTCCTTGGGACTCTGTGCCATCGGATTCTCCTGCTTGTCAGTTGTAGTGCTCACTCCCGGAGGAGCCGCTGAAAATGAACCACGGGTCAGTCTCCCCGCACTAGGGAATACATATACTCCAACACCGCTGTGAGTTTTATAATTTAAATAGTTTACTAAAATAGTAAGCAGACGTTGAGACACGGTATTCACAGATATTATCACAGTACTTTCGTATCGCGGTAAAAGCGCGTAGCGGAAAAGAAATGAAACACGAGGCTTCGTATTTCGGAAGAATAAAATATTCGCAACCGAACAGAAAAAGAAATGCAATTGCCCGATAGTTCGGAAAAAGGGACACGTAGCGAAACCCAAAAATACAATCTCTTCGTATTACGATAAACGCGCAGCGGAAAAGAGAAAAATATATTTTCGGAACGTATCTTTAACCCCTGTTCCGATTCGTAACAGTATGAGTCCCGCACAGGTTAAGTCCCGGAATGTAAAAGGTGTGTATATGTGTTTGGTACCCGGGTACTGTTCAACTGGCCAGTGAATTTACTTAAGGAATGTCTTCGACTAGTCAAGTTGGGGCCCTGTGGACTTTAAAGAGAAAACAGCAGCGTGTTCTTTATTTACAAACGGCCTTGGAGGCCTCTCACCCATCCACCGATTGCTTTAGGCTCCGCTGACCCAGGACGTCTCTCCGCTCGATATTGACTGGGGATACTAGCGGCCGGATCCGTTGTCTGACTCTCCGTAGCTTGTCCACGACTTGTCCAGCTCACCGCCTGCTCTCCGTATCCGATCAACTCGCGGCAACTCCTCACTCAAGGTCTTCGGTTCCTCAATCTGCAGCAATCTCGGGAACCCGGAGGTCTCCTTCTCCTAAGGCTGGATGACCCGGTGTAAGGGACTGACAGGTCTCACTCGCGCTCTGGCCTAGGCCCTTTAGCGATCACTTCCACTGCGTCTGCTCTCCCTCGTTCCCTGGCGCGCTCTGGCGCGTTCTCCACGAGGTTCGGGATATCAGCGTCCTGTGTCCCACCCACTTCCTGTCTCCTTGCAAAGCACACCGGGAAATGTAGTCCAAATGTCCAGTGTCTCTAATCGCGATTGTCTCCATCTTGTGGCCAAAAATAGGTACTGCCAGCAGCAAGATTTTTAACACAGCGCTACACAGTCTTTACAGCAAGGTCACGGCCTACCGCCTGCACTCCCTGTGGATTATCGTGGTCTCCTTACTCGGGGTCCAATCTGCTACTCTGCGTCTGTGCAAACTTCTCCGCGGTGGATTACTACGTCTATGGCTAGTCAATATATCGATCCCAGCGTCGGCAAGGCAGCGCCTGCTCTCCAGCCTGGTAATAATCGCTCACAGTCTCACGTGCGTCTCACTTGGTTCACTCCTCGACTCACACTGGCTCTCCTTCCACGAGGCTGCAGATGTCCTCTCCTCAATCCCCACCCACTTCCTGTCTCTGCCCCAAAGCATGCTGGAAAACGTAGTCCCATTGTGTCCAGTATGTTTACATTGCACTTGTCTCCCTCTGGTGGCCAAAACTGAGCAATGCAGCAACAGAGTTTTAAACAGCGCTACATACAGATAAACAGATATAGGATGTAAACGAGAGGTGTAGAGGGCCCGGCTCATAGGAGCTTACAATCTAGAGGTGTAGAGGCCCTGCTCATAGGAGTTTACAATCTAGAGGATAACACAATCCAATTGTTTTATCATTAATTATTACATTCTGTTCTTCAGGTTACGTAAAATTGAACTGAAAAGGTTCTGTAATTAGTTAGAATGACAATATGATCAATGTACCATCATTTTTGAAGCTCATTTTGACAATGTTTGGGTCTGCATATTCTGACAACCTCAATAAAAATTGTCCTAAAAGGATATTTTGTTTTGATAAAAAGGTTTTCACTTTGGTCGCTCCACTGCCCAACTTTATATTGTATTTTTATTAAGTACAAGTCACACATATTAAAGTTTATTGGACATTATAAATATAAAAAATTAGATTTTTAACTGTTTGTAACCTAGTAGTTTCACTAGTGGGAAACAGACGGACACAGACTCAAGCAGGAGGACTGCTGCCTTTTTGATATATTTTTAACAATAAAAAGGCAGCAGTCCTCCTGCTTGAGTCTGTGTCCGTCTGACACATACAGGGTTAAATACAGGAATTCCTACAGATTGCCAGCCCGTGCTGTGGAAGATCGGGGGTGGGGCGTCCAGCATGGTTTAAGCAGACACTGTTGTTTGCTCTGATACCTTTCAAAGTCGCTTCAGAGGCAGACATGGGAGGGGGATTTCACCCTGTGCTTTTTAAGGAGACGCGGGAGAGCCAGAGCTTCCTGGAAAGACGGAGGAGTTGGAGGGGGCGTGGCCATGAATCGATTAGCAGCCTGAGTTAATCGATGCAGAATCGTGGGAGGCAGCATAGCGATGCATCAGCAGGATGATTATATTTGACAGCCCGATTTTATGTCATGTGACCACTTTCCAATAAGAACAGACCTCATATAAAGCCCCCAGGTCTCATAGATATGCCCCCCCAGCTCATGGATATGCCCCGCAGCTCATGGATTTGCCCCCCAGCTCATGGATAATGCCCCCCAGCTCATGGATAATGCCCCCCAGCTCATTGATACTGCCCCAGCTCATGGATACTGCCCCCCAGCTCATGGATATTGCCCCAGCTCATGGATATTGCCCCAGCTCATGGATATTGCCCCGCAGCTCATGGATTTGCCCCCCAGCTCATGGATAATGCCCCAGCTCATGGATGCTGCCCGAGCTCATGGATTTGCCCCCAGATCATGGATAATGCCGCCCCAGCTCATGGATTTGCCCCCCAGCTCATGGATATTGCCCCAGCTCGTGGATATTGCCCCCAGCTCATGGATAATGCTTCAGTTCGTGGATGCTGCCCCCAGCTCATGGATTTGCCCCCAGATCATGGATAATGCCGCCCCAGCTCATGGATTTGCCCCCCAGCTCATGGATATTGCCCCAGAGCTCATGGATAATGCCCCCAGCTCATGGATACTGCCCCCAGCTCATGGATACTGCCCCCCAGCTCATGGATATTGCCCCAGCTCATGGATATTTCCCCAGCTCATGGATATTGCCCCCCAGCTCATGGATTTGCCCCCCAGCTCATGGATATTGCCCCAGCTCATGGATTTGCCCCAGCTCATGGATTTGCCCACCAGCTCATGGATATTGCCCCAGAGTTCATGGATAATGCCCCCCAGCTCATGGATAATGCCCCCCAGCTCATGGATATTGCCCCAGCTCATGGATATTGCCCCAGCTCATGGATTTGCCCCAGCTCATGGATATTGCCCCAGCTCATGGATTTGCCCACCAGCTCATGGATATTGCCCCAGAGTTCATGGATAATGCCCCCCAGCTCATGGATAATGCCCCCCAGCTCATGGATATTGCCCCCAGCTCATGGATATTGCCCCAGCTCATGGATATTGCCCCAGCTCATGTATTTGCCCCCCAGCTCGTGGATATTGCCCCCAGCTCATGGATATTGCCCCAGCTCATGGATATTGCCCCAGCTCATGGATAATGCCGCCACAGCTCATGGATTTGCCCCAGCTCATGGATATTGCCCCAGAGTTCATGGATAATGCCCCCAGCTCATGGATAATGCCCCCAGCTCATGGATATTGCCCCCAGCTCATGGATATTGCCTCAGCTCATGGATTTGCCCCCCAGCTCATGGATATTGCCCCAGCTCGTGGATATTGCCCCCAGCTCATGGATAATGCCTCAGTTCGTGGATACTGCCCCCAGCTCATGGATAATGCCTCCAGCTCATGGATAATGCCTCCAGCTCATGGATACTGCCCCCAGCTCATGGATGCTGCCCCTAGCTCATGGATAATGCCTGCGGCTCATGGATAATGCCGCCCCAGCTCATGGATTTGCCCCAGAGCTCATGGATAATGCCCCCCAGCTCATGGATAATGCCCCCAACTCATGGATAATGCCCCCAGCTCATGGATATTGCCCCCCAGCTCATGGATATGCCCCCCAGCTCATGGATATTGCCCCAGCTCGTGGAGAATGCCTCAGTTCGTGGATACTGCCCCCAGCTCATGGATAATGCCTCCAGCTCATGGATACTGCCCCCAGCTCATGGATGCTGCCCCCAGCTCATGGATTTGCCCCCAGATCATGTATAATGCCGCCCCAGCTCATGGATTTGCCCCCCAGCTCATGGATATTGCCCCAGCTCATGGATTTGCCCCCCCAGCTCGTGGATATTGCCCCCAGCTCATGGATAATGCCTCAGTTCGTGGATGCTGCCCCCAGCTCATGGATTTGCCCCCAGATCATGGATAATGCCGCCACAGCTCATGGATATTGCCCCAGAGCTCATGGATAATGCCCCCCAGCTCATGGATATTGCCCCAGCTCATGGATATGCCCCCCAGCTCATGGACATTGCCCCAGCTCGTGGATATTGTCCCCAGCTCGTGGATATTGTCCCCAGCTCATGGATAATGCCTCAGTTCGTGGATAATGCCTCCAGCTCATGGATACTGCCCCCAGCTCATGGATGCTGCCCCCAGCTCATGGATTTTCCCCCAGATCATGGATAATGCTGCCCCAGCTCATGGATTTGCCCCCCCAGCTCACCTGGCACTCTCCGTTCATACTTACCTTCCTTTAGCGACACCGGGAAAGTCTTCGCGCACGCGTGCGCGCTCCTTGGAAGGTCCCCAGCCGCGATCACGTGGGACCATGTGATCGCGGCTGGGGGCCTTCCAACGAGCACACGCGCGGAAACTTTCCTGGCGTCGCTCAGGAATGTAAGTATGAGTTGAGAGTGCTCTATCGGCATTTGGACAGGCCCTGCAGCTGCTCTCCTCACTGTGTTTATACTTACCTTCCTGGGCGACGCCGGGAAACTCCCAGAGTTCCTGGACGTGTGCTTTGAGACAACAGTGCTCTGCACCTGAGCAGCTCTGACTTCAGATGCCTTGGACTGGCTACGGCTGCTCATAGAGGACATTGTGTCTCGTTTTTGTTGTGCCTCCTCACTTGACTCCTCTGTTCGATCAGGCACCCAGGTGGAGTCAGTGACCTCCACCTATCTCCTCGTCACTGGAGCCAACCTGGCAGCATGCTGCAGCTGCTGGGGGAACATGAGTGCCGGTTCTTTGTGTGTCACTGGCACCCCCTCCCTCTAGGCTGATTTTTCTCCCTTCCTCAACCTCAGAGTCAACATCAGAGCACTGGAGTTGCTGCACATCCTCAAGCAGCATGTCACTGTCATTGTAGTCAAAAAATTCAGCTGACTCCGTGTATGATGTTGAAGCTACGGCAGGAGTATCTGTGGACATGGAGGCTGAATTAGATGCTTTGGCAGCTGAGGTGAACCGTAAACCACTACAAGCCTGGCTGGCAGAGGACTCAGAGGATGAGGATGGCCTGGTTAGCCAATCCACCAAATCCTCTGTATGGTGCTGCTGCATAAGACGGCCAGCACCAGTTAGAAAGGGCAGGTGTGCCCCTGCAGAGGATGCACCACGACCACCAGGAACACAGCCTTCTGACACAGAGGCTGCTTGCCCTCTTATCTGTGTCTGGGCAAGACCCAGATTCAACTCTAAATAGATAAAGATACAGATTAACTCTGATTCAACTGTGGTATGATATTTCACAGCCAGGCTGCCAGTTCCCTGCTATTTGCCACTGCCAGCTTGTCGCTGCAAATCCAACAATCTCCTCTCCTCTAGTCTCTGATTCACTCCTGCAACACAAACGCTAGGGCTGCAGGGAAGCCTTATATAGTGTGCTGCGGGACTTAGCTCTGTGAGCCCATGATTGGGCAAAATTTGCCCAATCAGGACTCTGAGCCCTGATTGGCATAGTCTTCCACCTGTCTTGCACCTGACCTGTGGTCAGGCACAAGAGAAATCAATTATAACCAAATCCAATTTAGATTTTTTTATATGTTTTAAGAAGCTAAGAATCCCAGTATTCTACAAGTACCTTGAAAGACCAACCGGGCCGCCCAATTATCAGTGGAATTGGATCTCTAACCGCAAATTTATCCCAATTTATAGATTTTTATCTACAAAAATATGCTCAAAAAGCTCCATCTTACATCAAGGATACTACCCACATATTGGAGGACTTAGAGGGTTTCGTCTGGGTTCCTTCATATATGTGGGCTTCATTCGATGTTTCCTCTTTATATATACAGTCATTGATCATCAGTTGGGTCTACAAGCAGTTGAATTTTTCATATCTCGAGATCCAAAAATTGACCCTCATTTGAGATCATTTCTATTGGAAGCTATTTCTTTTATACTGCACCATAACTATTTTTGGGACAATGGAACTTTCTATCTCCAATTAACTGGTACGGCCATGGGGACCAGGTTCGCTCCAAATTATTTATTTATTTATAAAGAATTTTGCCAAGAAGGATACATTGAGATTTATCTCGTTTTCAACTATGTCCTGGGTTCAAGAACATGGAGTGGTTACAGAAATACAAAATAGTAAAATGCAAGATATTAACACAAAACCAAATACACAGATTAACTGAAAAATAAATATGTAGGAAATAAAGTCATTATGTTACAGGTTTACAGGTGCATTCCGTATTGAGGTATGTTAATAGAGAACTCTTAAAGGACTTAAGACTGGGGAAGATTTGATTGTGTCTGGGAGGTTATTCCATAATTGTGGTGCTCTGTAGGAAAATGAGGATCGAGACACTTTCTTTTTGTATTGTGGTATTGCAAGTAAGGTACTGGTCCTTGATCTGAGGTTATAGGATGAGGGAACTGCTGGGGCAATCAGCCTAGTCAGGTAGGGTGGAAGCTTCCCAGAAAAGCTCTTAAACACCAGGTTGGAAAGGTGAAGGGTGCGTCTAGATTCCAGTGATGGCCAGTTTAGTTATTTTAACATGTCACAATGGTGGGTCATGTAGTTACATTGTAGCACAAAGCGGCAGAGTGAGTTATACAATGTAGTAAGTTTCTGGAAGTGTGTTTGAGGGGCAGCTGCATACACTACATCTCCGTATTCAATGGCTGGCATAAGCATTTGCTGTACAATCTGCTTTCTTACCGCGGGGCTCAGGCAGGATTTGTTTCTGTACAGGGCACCTAGTTTGGGGTAGAGTTTAGATGAGTTTTTCGATGTGGGGGCCAAAAGATAGATTTGGGTCTAACCACATACCTAGATATTTGAGAGAAGTGACTGTAGTCAGCGTGTCATTTGATCTTGTCCCCACACATAGATGGGGTGTTTGCAATTTGTGTAGTTTAGGTGCGGTTCCAAAGAGCATTGTAACAGTTTTGTCAGCATTTAGAAAAAGTTTATTTGTGATCCACTTTTCTACCCCTGTGAATTGTTCTTGCAGCACTGCCTCCAGCTGCGGGAGATTTGGTTGGCTGGTATAGATTACAGTGTCGTCTGCGTACATGTGTACAGTTGAGGCTTTGCAGACAGTGGGCAGATCATTTATGAATATTGTGAATAGCAGGGAGCCGAGTATGCCAATATCTATATGAGGTATTGGGAATTACTGTACATTGAAGAAGTGTTAACCAAGGGGGCAGGCCTGGTCCTCTGGCGCAGATATATAGACGATGTGCTGGTGGTGTGGGATGGTACTAGGGCCTCTCTGGAAGATTTTACTAAATATATCAACACAAATTTCGATTGAAATTCTCACCTGTATATGGAAGAGAACACATCGACCTTACATTTTATTCTGTAGATTCTCAAGTATATTCCAAATGTTTTTTCAAAGAAACTGATGGCAATGGATACATACATCACGATAGTTGCCATCATCCGAACTGGTTAAAATCTATTCCAAAAAGCCAGTTCATTAGGTTGCGCAGAAATTGTTCTAAAATACATCAGGAACAAATTGATACAAAACAGTTCCCTGCAAGCAAAGCAGTTGGACAAAACTATTCAAGTTGTTGGAAAGATAGACCGAAAATCTTTGAAGAAAGTAAAATCCAAGGAAGGACAAGATGTTTTCAGCTTTTCATTCATTACAGACTTTAGTTCCCAGTACAATCAGGTAGAGGAGATTATACGTAAACATTGGCCCATCCTACGCCAGGATCCTGTGTTAGGAAAGATTTTGCGGTACTTTGCGCTCATTTTTGCGCATCGGTTTTACGAGCTCAATTTCCCAACGGATGAAAAAATGCGCGAGGAATGTAATTCCAGCGGTGATTTTCATGCGTTAACGTTTAACGCTTTGCACAAAAAAATAGGGCTGTGCGTGCGCTTTTGCGCGATGAATTTAATAGAGCCCAATATGTCTGGGTCATATAGTAAAATGTAACTTCAAATCGCGTTTAAACATGATGGGGAAAAGCGGTAAAAATTAGCTCAGCACACTGCGGTCAAATGCCTCAGCAGTGAAGGGGTTAAAATAAATTAGGAACAATAAAATTTCACAAAAAATCCCTTTAAAAATCGTAAAAAATAGACTTTGTGCTGCAAGTGAAAATAATAAATATTTAATAAAAAGAGGAATATTTTTTACATTGAAACCTACGGGAAAAAAAGCTTCATTGCTTTAAAATAAATTATAAAACTTAAAATTTAGCCCAAAAAATGCCTAAAAAAAAAAGTAAAGAGACCACCACTGCCTTCATTGCTGTAATAACCCTAACCTACTGGATGTAGACTGATCCTCTTCCTCCCTGATGCACCTTGCACAGGAATGTTATAACCACGCTGCTGCCTGGGTATGGTTGGCTGTGTGCTGGGGGGGAATTGATATGTTGGGGGGATTGATATGCTGGGGGATGAATTGATATTGTTACATTACATGGAATTTTATTGCTGTAGAGCTCTGTGACACCCTCAAACACTACACATTACTGTGAAGCTCTGTGGCACCCTCAGACACTGCACATTACTGTGGAGCTCTGTGGCACCCTCAGACACTGCACATTACTGTGGAGCTCTTTGACACCCTCAAACACTGCACATTACTGTGGAGCTCTTTGACACCCTCAAACACTGCACATTACTGTGAAGCTCTGTGGCACCCTCATAAACACTGCACATTACAGTGGAGCTCAGTGACACCCCCATAATGTGTAGTGTTTATGTTTATAAGGGTGTTACAGAGCTCCACTGTAATATGCAGTGTTTATGAGGGCGTTGCAGAACTCCACAGTAATATGCGCCGTTTGAGAGGGCGTCTGTGACGGGATGGAAGTCCGTCTGCGGTCCTGCTCTATCTAACCCCCTTGATGCCGTCAGGCCCGACTGCCGAGTGGCACGGCACTCGGCATCTTGAGCGGTCTGAGTAGGGAGATGGTGTTGCTTTGGCTTCTGCGGAGCAGGCGAGGCACCCACGTTGGAGATCAGCCTGACTACCTAGTGGCACGGCACTCGGCGTCTCGAGCAGCCTGATCTACTGACCTCTTGATGGTACGAAGATGGCTGCTGGGCTAGCCGCGATTCGGTAGTGGTGCCGTTGAAGCGGAGACCTGGGGTCGATTTGCTCCCCTGAATCGGGGTTTGCCGCGGCGTTTCGATGCGGCTTTCCGGCGTAGCGTTTCGGGCTTGGTAGCGCCGATACGAGGCTCCTGATCGGGGTTGCGGCCGGAGCGGGAGCGGCGATTCAGTCTTCCTTGTTGAGGTAGCGTAGCGCTGATCCGAGGCTCCGAATCGGCGGGGCTAGTCGAAACAAACTCAGTTGAACTGATTTATTAAGGGTTTGAACAGGCTCATTTATACAATTCACACACAAAGGATTACCAACTCCCCTGTCCACACAACCAGCCCTGATAGGGACCAGGAGGCTGGGAAACGAGCCAATCAGGTCCCTTTCAGCTTCCCCATTGTCCAGGGATTAGGCAGATGAGGTCTTGGAAAAGCCTCCAATCAGCTGGCTTGCTATATACTCCATATTGGGGCCATGAGGTCTTTTGGACCCATGCTGGGCTGGGCAAAATGGGGACTGGGGAAAACCACATACATACAGTTTTCTTCATTTGAAACTACATTCATACAATAAGGATACATTGTAAAATACACCACCCTTCAATAAAACCACATAGTAATAACATAAAATTGTCCATACAATTTGAAACGCAAAACCGAGGGAAAAGTAAAAATGGTCTTTAAAACAGCCAAGTCAGTTTTGTGGCTCGCTGAGGAGCGCCAGTTGTCAGCTCCGTGACATCGTCACAGAGCTCTACAGTAATGTGCAGTGTTTACTGTAGAACTCTGTGGCACCCACATAAACACTGCACATTACTGTAGAGCTCTGTGGCACCCTCATAATGTGCAGTGTTCATGAGGGTGCCACAGAGCTCTACAGTAATGTGCGGTGTTTATGAGGGTGCCACAGAGCTCAACAGTATTGCGCAGTGTTGTATGGGTGTCACAGAGCTCCACAGTAATGTGTGGTGTGTATGAGCGTATCACAGAGCTCCTCAGCAATAAAACTCACAGTAATGTGTGCTGTGTAGAAATAAATGTGGGCAAAAATGCCCGGGCCTATATTTTGTCTCAGTCCGGGCGTGTGTGTGTGATTGAGAGCAGGGGGTAGTGTGTGTGAGATCAGGGGTAGTGTGTGTGTTTGTGTGAGAGCAGGGGTAGTGTGTGTGTGCGTGTTTGAGAGCAGGGGTAGTGTGCGTGTGTGCGTGTTTGAGAGCAGGGGTTAGTGTGCGTGTGTGTTCGAAAGCAGGGGGTAGTGTGTGTGTGTGTCTTTGAGAGCAGGGGTAGTGTGTGTGTGTGTGCATGTTTGAGAGCAGGGGTAGTGTGTGTGTTTTTGTGTGTGTGTGCATGTTTGAGAGCAGGGGTTAGTGTGTGTGTTTCGAAAGCAGGGGGTAGTGTGTGTGCGTCTTTGAGAGCAGGAGGTAGTGTGTGTGTGTGTGTGTGTGTGTTTGAGAGCAGGGGGTAGTGTGTGTGTGTGTGTTTGAGAGCAGGGGTAGTGTGTGTGTGTTTTGTGTGTGTGTGCATGTTTGAGAGCAGGGGTTAGTGTGTGTGTGTTTCGAAAGCAGGGGGTAGTGTGTGTGTGCGTCTTTGAGAGCAGGAGGTAGTGTGTGTGTGTGTGTGTTTGTTTGAGAGCAGGGGGTAGTGTGTGTGTGTGCGTGTTTCAGAGCAAGGGGTAGTGTGCAGGGCTGGCATTTGCCTAGAGCGCCATTGTCAGGGCCGCTGGCCCATCGGCGCCTGGCACGGCTACCTTCCCTAGTTCCCGGCATTTTCACCCGGGTCTCGGTGAGGCAGTCTGCACGGGCGTCCCGGGTGGCTCGGGTGCTGGCTCCTTCACGGGTGGCGTCGCTGCCGGGCAGCGGCCTCCGCCGCAGTGCTAGGCTTCAGGCCTTGCCTAGGCCTCTGACAGGGTGCGCGCACGTGGTTGGGCTCCAACAAGATGGTGCCCGGGGCGTGGCGCGCAGTGATGACATCATGGGGTTCCAATTGGTCCTGGAGATACAGGTCCTGGAGATACAGGGTTTAAAAGGCCAGAATGCCATTACATCCTCGCTCCAGTATTGAGATAGTACGCCTTTCTCCTAGCTCTGAGTTCTTGCAGATTTACTTGTGTTTGACCCAAATTTGTGATCACGATCACTGTTTCCTGCCTGGTACTTTCTTGCTCCTTGCCTTAATACGACATCCCTTGAGTTGTTCACCATCACCTGAGGGGCAACCTGACAGCCATACTGAGGGGAGCGGTTCAGGGGGTAGTGTGTGTGTATGTGTTTGAGAGCAGGGGGTAGTGTGTGTGTGTGTTTGAGAGCAGGGGGTAGGGTGTATGTGTTTGAGAGCAGGGTGTGTGTGTGTTTGAGAGCAGGTGGTAGTGTGTGTGTGTGTGTTTGAGACTAGGGGTAGTGTGTGTGCATTTTTGAAAGCAGGGGGTAGTGTGTGTTTGAGATCAGGGGGTAGTGTGTGTATGCGCGTGTTTGAGAACAGGGGGTTATGTATATGTGTGTGTGTGTGAGCAGAGGGTAGTGTGCGTGTTTGAGAGCAGGGGGTAGTGTTGTATCCAGCAATCTGTTAATTCATCTGAGAAAAGTCGATGTAGTGAGGACAATGAAGCTCTGGACAAGAGTCAATGATCAGGAAAGGTGTCCTTTATGGAGTACTCGACTTGAGCAGGATAACTCCAAAAGACTCAAGTGAACTTTTGAGACAGAGCTACAATTCTTATACATTGATTTGCAATAAGGTACATCCCAGGTACATCCCCTGACCAAATGCCCCCTCCCTCCAGGTCGAACACAAAGAACATTCCATAATTTGGCTCTTAATTAGCTGTTTAGACACATACATGATTTAGGAGGGTGACAAGTAGGGATGAGCTGTTTGGTTCGATGTGTTCGGCGTTCGATTCGAACATCGCCAGTTCGAATGTTCACGAACTACGAACGTTTCTGCGTGTTCGCTGCATGTTCGCCCACAATGGACCACAATGCACTTTTTCCACTGGCCTGAAGCTTGTAATTGGCTACAGCCTGCACCTGACCACAGTTTAGGTGCAAGACTGGTGCAAGACTATGCCAATCACGGCTCAGAGTCCTGATTGGGCAAATTTTGCCCAATCATGGGCTCACAGAACTAAGTCCCGCAACACACTATATAAGGCCCAGCCCAGCCAGCACGTGTTTTTCTGCAGGAGTGAGAGGAGATTGTTCTGTCAGTGTGTCTTCTCACTGCCAGTGACAGCTATTGCGGGGGGGGGGGGGTCTCACTTGTTGCAGATATCTGGGAATTGGTGGTGGAAAGTGTGTCTTCTCAGTCAGTGACAGCAGCAATTTGGGGGCTCACTTGTTGCAGATATCTGGGAATTGGTGGAAAGTGTGTCTTCTCAGTCAGTGACAGCAGCAATTTGGGGGCTCACTTGTTGCAGATATCTGGGAATTGGTGGTGGAAAGTGTGTCTTCTCAGTCAGTGACAGCAGGAATTTGGGGGCTCACTTGTTGCAGATATCTGGGAATTGGTGGTGGAAAGTGTGTCTTATTCAGTGACAGCAGCAATTTGGGGGCTCACTTGTTGCAGATATCTGGGAATTGGTGGTGGAAACAAAGTGTGTCTTCTCAGTCAGTGACAGCAGCAATTTGGGGGGCTCACTTGTTGCAGATATCTGGGAATTGCTGGTGGAAAGTGTGTCTTCTCAGTCACTGACAGTCAGCTATCAGGGGGTGTCACATACTTCCATAAAATTTCTGTGAATTGTAATCCGTGTCTTCTCAGTCACTGACAGTCAGCTATCAGGGGTGTCACATACTTCCATAAAATTTCTGGGAATTGTAATCCGTGTCTTCTCAGTCACTGACAGGGATGAGCCGAACACCCCGAGTTCGGTTCGAATTCAAACTTTTCAAAAGTTCGAACTCGAACTCAATACAAGTCAATGGGACTCAAAGTTTGATTTTTAGAGTGCCCTCCAAGAGGGCATATATGCTAGATATTTGCCATAAAAGGTGTATGGGGGTCCGGGTAGTGCCCTGGGGGACAGGAAACAAGGACAAAAAAATAAAAAAAAACGTTTAAAAAGGGACAGTGAGTTTTCCATGAAATAAGGGTTAAAAATAAAAACAAAAAATTCCTTCAAATATTGTGCCTAGGAGGTCCCCCATAACCTGCCCGTGAAGTGGCGGATTTGTAGGATGTATAGAAACATTTAAAAACAATGTCCGGGTCCGGGTAGTGCCCTGGGGGACAGGAAACAAGGACAAAAAGTTAAAAAAAATATCTGGTTTTAACCCCTTCACTGCTGACGACGTGTGGGACACGTCCTCGGTTACTCCCGCTGTAGGCTGAGGAGGACGTGAGGAGGCTGTGTATAGAGATGCTGTTTGTGTATAGAGATGCTGTGAGGCTGTGAATAGAGATGCTGATGGGGTTGTGTATAGAGATGCTGATCGGGTTGTGTATAGATATGCTGTTTGTGTATAGAGATGCTGATGGGGTTGTGTATAGAGATGCTGTTTGTGTATAGAGATGCTGATGGGGTTGTGTATAGAGATGCTGTGTATAGAGATGCTGATGGGGCTGTGTATAGAGATGCTGTGAGGTTGTGTATAGAGATGCTGTGAGGCTGTGTATAGAGATGGTAATGGGGCTGTGTATAGAGATGCCTTGTGGCGCCGAAGTGCGGCTTAGCTCCGGTGGGGGCCGCTATCTTGGATGGCGGCTCCACCCCCGGGTCCCCCCTCACTGCCTGACGTCCTCACGCATAGCGTGATGACGTCAGATAGCTGGGGAACCCCTAGCTTCCCGGAATCCTCTGGTGGAGATGGGGGTTCATTTGATACCCGATATCTCCAGAACCGTGGCAGCTAGGGGGCCATGGAGGGTGTAAATCGAAAGGCCTGAGCATGACCTTTCGAATGATACCCAACATGACCAGGTATAAAGTAAAAAAAAAAAACTTAATTTTTTTGTGTTATTTTTATTAATGCAGCAATATTGTTCACATTTCAATTATAATGTGAACAATGATGCTGCACTAATGATTTTTTTCTATGCGTTTCCTAAAAATCCCGTAATTCCCCCCACAAAATGTAACAAGTCCCTATTTCTAATTTTTGTACAAGCGCACCCCATAGAAAACATAACCGCAAACGCTCATGTGCTAAAATGTGAAAAAAACCACTTTACACACTGCAGATGATTAAAAAATCAATTTTTATTGCATTTTTTGTCATAATATACAGGCAGGACATGACGTATACATATAAAAATGATATATTATGAATCTGCGGAGTCTGCCGGAAAGAACAATATCTTATATCTCTGGGTCATTTAATAAAATGTGGCTTCAAATCGCGTTTAAACATGATGAGCGAAAGCTGTAAAAATTAGCTGAGCACACAACAGTGAAATGCAGGGTTAAGGGGTTAAACAGCATATCAGAGAAACATTTAGTAGAGAAATGAACACTTCTCAGAAGCACAGGTGTTGTTTGATACATGTTTAGGAGACACCTCCAGACACCCTCAGTCTACAGACAATGTATCAAATTCATTAGACCAGACTAATTAAAAGCACATGTTATTTCCAAACACTAATTGACACCTGTTGTTAATGGCGTTTGAGAGCACATGTCATTTAGAGGTGAATATATTTGCACCTAGAAATTAGTTTTTAATTCAATATCTAATAAACTGTTGCTTATAATATTCTGCAGTAAAGAGTCTCTTTATTTCTAGATTTTTTAGTATTTATTATGCATTTTTTATACTTTTTTCAAAATCCTTTTTTTTTTCGAACTCGAGTCAAACACGCCAAAAAGTTAGAAGTTCGCAAACTTTAGAACTGCTAATGTTCGAGTCGAACTCCGAACTGATCGAACCGAACAGCTCATCCCTACTGACAGTCAGCTATCAGGGGGTGTCACATACTTCCATAAAATTTCTTGGAATTGTAATCCATGTCTTGTCACACTGCCACCCATCAGGGGGGCTCACTGATTTATAGGAGGTTCCTGGGAATTGTAATTTGTGTCTTGTCACTGCCACCCATCAGGGGGTCTCACAGATTTATAGGAGGTTTCTGAGAATTTTAATCTATCAGGGTGTCTCAGTGAGTTATACCAGAGTTCTGGAAATCTTTAATCTTTATACCAGAGTTGAATCAAAGTTCTGCATATCTCCAATTTTTATAACAGAGTTGAATCAGAGTTCTGTACATCTTTAATCTATATATCACTCATCATGTCAGAAAGACCAAAAAGGACAGGCAGACACTCCCAGACACAGATAAGAGGGCAAGCAGCCTCTGTGTCGGGAGGCTGTGCCTCTGGTCGTCGTGGACGTGGTGCATCCTCTGCAGGGGCACGCTTGTCCTTTCTAACTGGTGCTGGCCGTCTTAAGCAGCAGCAACATACAGAGGATTTATTTGGTGGATTGGCTAACCAGGCCATCCTCATCCTCTCAGTCCTCTGCCAGACAGGCTTGTAGTGGTTTACAGTCCACCTCAGCTGCCAAAGCATCTAATGTAGCCTCCATGTCCACAGCTACTCCTGCCGTAGCCTCACTATCACACACGGAGGAGTCAGCTGAATTGTTTAACTACAATGACAGTGACCTGTTGCTTGAGGATGCGCAGAAACTACAGTGCTCTGATTCAATCTCTGAGGTTGAGGAAGGGAGTATAATCAACCTAGAGGAAGGGGGTGCCAGTGACACACAAATAACTGGCACTCATGGTGCCCCAGCAACTGCAGTAACGAGGAGATAGGGGGTGATGACAATGATGATGAGGTCACTGACTCCACCTGGGTGCCTGATCAAACAGAGGAGTCAAGTGAGGAGGAGGAGGCACAACAAACACGAGGCACAACAACCTCTATGACGAACTGTAGCCAGTCCAAGGCATCAGATGTCAGAGCTGCTCAGTTGCAGAGCGCTGTTGTCTCAAAGCACACATCCAGGAACTCTGCTGTCTGGGAGTTCTTTAAGAAATGTGCAGCAGACCGGACCGTTGCTATTTGTAATCTATGTCAGATGAGGATCAAGCATGGGAAAGACACTGGAGACTTGGGTACCACGTGCTTGAGGCGACATTTGACCACCTGCCACGCATCCCGTTGGCCAACACTTTGCGTAGGTCCTCCTCACCTGTCTCTACCCCCACTATATGTCCTGCCTTGTCATTTACTCCAACCTCCACTGACAGGGATGATGCCACAGTAATGGATGTACCAGGTCCTTCCTCACAATGTGACAGCATCCCATCAGCTGAAGATTTCCGCAGTCAGATTACGTTGCCCCAGCTGCTACAGCGTAAGAAAAAATATAGTCCTTCCGTGAATTTGCTGAATGTGCTGTACCACAGTGGCAGGTTCCAAAACACCATTTCTTTTCACGGAAGAACATTCCAGCACTATACCAGCACGTGGAAGACAATGTTATGGAGTCATTGGGAAAGGCAGTCAGCAGCAAGGTGCATGTGACTTTAGACACGTGGTCCAGCAAGCACGGACAGGGCCATTACATTTCCTTCATGGCACACTGGGTAACTCTGATTGCAGCTGGGAGGGATCCAAGACGGGGCTCTGTGCTGGAGCTTGTTCATCCACCACACATCCAGAAAGCTGCTGGTATGAGGTCTATCTGCTCCACCACCACCTCTCCCTTTTCCTCCTCCTTCTCTGTCTCTGGCGAAGTGGCAGTTAAACCGACGTGTGACAGGGGCTACGCAATGGCTCAAGCAAAAAGATGCCATACTGTGCTTGATCTGGTTTGTTTAGGGGACCGGAGCCACACCAGGCCAGAAATTCTGTCAGCTCTGCTGGGGCAGGTGCAGAGATGGTTAACACTATGCCAGCTTGAGCTGGGAATGGTCATCTGTGATAATGGCAGCAATCTTCTCTCCACCCTGCGCCAGTTTAAGTTTGACGCATGTACCATGCCTAGCACACCTCCTAAATCTGGTTGTACAGCGTTTCCTAACCAGGTACCCAGGGCTGGCAGAGCTTCTCAGCCGGGCCAGAAAAGTCTGCAGCCACTTCAGACGGTCATTTACAGCAAGTGTTCGCCTGGCAGAAATTCAAAGAGAATTCCACCTTCCCACAAACCGTCTGATCTGTGACGTGCCCACCAGGTGTAACTCGACATTAGCAATGCTGCAGCGTCTGCACAAGCAGCAGAGGACCATCAACGAGTACGTGTGTGAGTATGGCACAAGGACAGGTTCAGGTCAACTTGGTTCCCCCCCCCAGTGGCTGATGATCAAGGATGCATGCACTGTACTGTCACCATTTGAGGAGGCAACAAGGATGGTGAGCAGGGACAGTGCATGCATCAGTGACACAATTCCTTTAGTGTTTCTGTTGGAGCGCACTCTGCAGGGAATTCTCAGAAGCTAATGCCACCTCCAACCTATGCTGCATGGGCTCCCTTATCCTGCAAAGCCTGCTAAAGGACCCCAGGATTCATGCTATCAAGGAGAGAGATCATTACTGGTTGGCAAGCCTTCTTGATCCACGATACAAGGGTAAAGTTGCATATCTCATCCTGCCCTCACAGAGGGAGCACAGGATGAAAAAACTTGGACGCTCTAAAGCGACACTTGTGTAACACCTTTACAAGCACTGGTAGGTTACCAAGTGATGACACAGGTGCTTCTGAGGCTGCGGTTGATCAGAGGAAGAGTGGTGAAAGGGGCCGCTTGACTGATGCCTTTTCCAAATTTTTTTAGTCCACGACTCCCAGGGACGTCAAATGTAAGCACCCATTGCCAGCGTCTTCACCTTATGGTGCAGGACTACCTAGGGGCAAGGGCAGACCTGGATACCTTTCCATTGGATGATCCACTGGCTTACTGGGTGTTGAGATTGGATCACTGGCCAGAATTTAGCCAATATGATATGCAGCTACTAGGTTGCCCTTCATCCAGCGTGCTTTCTGAAAGGACGTTCCGTGCCGCTTGAGGTTTTGTCACAGACAAAAGAGTGCGTCTGTCCACCGACTCTGTAGACCGGCTGACATTTATAGAAATGAATCAGTCCTGGATCAGCAGCTATCGATGCTGATGTAACGGAATAGATCGGGGATCTGTTCTGCATTCACAAAACCTCCACCACTGCACTCTTCCACAATACCACAAAGGGGTTACGGTGTGAAGGCACTTGCTGCCACCAAAGGCACAATATTTGGGTGCACTGCTACTGACGCCTATATTACCAGATTTATATCCTTTTAATATTCCACAATACCACAGAGGGTTTACGGTGTGACGGGACTGTTGATGACACTAAAGGCCCAATTTTAAAGCACCTATTGTTACTTTCATCCAAAGCCTGCATAAGTTTCACCATAATTTAGCCAAAAAATCACTAAACTTGCTCTGCGTGTCCTAAGATGTCTCCTCTTTTAATACAGACTGCCGCCCCAAGCAGTTGTTTATGAATAAATTAAAGGAAAACTGTTTACCGTCATTTGAAATATCATTTTTTGTTTTTAAATGTTTCTATACATCCTACAAATCCGCCACTTCACAAGCAGGTTATGGGGACCTACTAGGCGCGATATTTGAAGGAATTTTTCATTTTTATTTGTAACCCTTATTTCATGGAAAACTCACTGTTCTTTTAAAAACTTTTTTTATCTTTTTGTCCTTGTTTCCTGTCCCCCAGGGCCATACCTGGACCCCCATACACCTTTTATGGCAAATATCTTACATATATGCCCTCTTGGAGGGCACTCTAAAAATCGAACCTTCGAGTCCCATTGACTTGCATTGAGTTTGGTTCGTGTTCGCGTTCGAACTCGAACATTTGAAATTGTTAGAGTTCGAATGCAAACCGAACACAGGGGTGTTCGGCTCATCCCTACTGGCCGTCTTAAGCAGCAGCAACATACAGAGGATTTGCAGGATTGGCTAACCAGGCCATCCTCATCCTCCCGAGTCCTCTGCCAGCCAGGCTTGTAGTGGTTTACAATCCACCTCAACTGCCAAAACATCTAATTCAGCCTCCATGTCCACAGCTACTCCTGCCATAACCTCACTATCATACACGGAGGAGTCAGCTGAATTGTTTGACGACAGTGACGTGCTGCTTGAGGATACGCAGCAACTCCAGTGCTCTGATTCAAACTCTGAAGTTGAGGAAGGGAGTATAATCAGCCTATAGGGAGGGGGTGCCAGTGACACACAAAGAACTGGCACTCCTGTTCCCCCAGCAGCTGCAGCACAGTGCCAAGTTGGCTCCAGTGACGAGGAGATAGGAGGTGTTGACGATGATGAGGTCACTGACTCCACCTGGGTGCCTGATCGAACAGAGGAGTCGAGGAGGAGGAGGCACAACAAAAACGAGGCAGAACATCCTCTATCAGCAACCGTAGCCAGTCCAAGGCATCAGATGTCAGAGCTGCTCAGGTGCAGAGCGCTGTTGTCTCGCAGCACACGTCCAGGATCTCTGCTGTCTGGGAGTTCTTCACGACATGTGCAGCAGACTGCAGCGTTGCTATTTGTATGCTATGTCGGAAGAAGATCAAGCGTGGGAAAGACATCAGACACTTGGGTACCACGTGCTTGAGGCAACAGATGACCATCTGCCACTCATCCCGTTTTCACAACACTTTGCATAGGTCCTCCTCCTCATCTGTCTCTACCCCCCACTATATGTCCTGCCATGTCATTGCGTACAACCTCCACTGACAAGGATGATGCTACAGTAATGGGTGTACCACGTCCTTCCTCTGAATCTGCCAGCATCCCATCAGCTGCAGATTTATGCAGTCAGATTTCGTTGCCCCAGCTGCTGCAGCGGAAGAAAAAATATTGTCCCAACCATCCACATGCACAACGTCTAAATGCTAGCTTAGCAAAATTACTCACATTACAGCTGCTGCCTTTCTAGCTGGTGGACCTTCCGTAAATTTGCAGAATGTGCTGTACCACAGTGGCAGGTTCCAAATCGCCATTTCTTTTCACAGAAGGCCATTCCAGCACTATACCAGGACGTGGAAGACAATGTTATGGATTAATTGGGAAAGGCAGTCAGCAGCAAGGTGCACATGACTTTAGACACGTGGTCCAGCAAGCATGGACAGGGGCGTTACATTTCCTTCACGGCACACTGGCTAACTCTGCTTGCAGCTGGGAGGGATACAGGATGGGGCTCTGTGCTGGAGATTGTTCATCCAACATGCCTCCAGAATTCTGGTTATATGAGGTCTGTCTGCTCCACCACCTCTCCCTCTTCCTCCTCCTCCTCCTTCAATATCTCTGGTGAAGTGGCAGTTAAACCGACGCGTGGCAGGGGCTTCGCAATGGCTCAAGCAAAAAGATGCCATACTGTGCTTGAGCTGGTTTGTTTAGGGGAGAGGAAGCGCACCAGGCCAGAAATTCTGTTAGCTCTGCTGGGACAGGCGCAGAGATGGTTAACACCACGCCAGCTTGAGCTTGGAATGGTCGTCTGTGATAATGGCACCAACCTTCTCTCCGCCCCACGCCTGGGTAAGTTGACGCATGTACCATGCCTAGCACACGTCCTAAATCTAGTGGTACAGCGTTTCCTAACCAGGTACCCAGGGCTGGCAGAGCTTCTCAGCCAGACCAGAAAAGTCTGCAGCCACTTCAGATGGTCATTCCCAGCATGTGTTCGCCTGGCAGAAATTCAAAGAGAATTCCACCTTCCACAAATCGTCTGATCTGTGACATGGCCACCAGGTGGAACTCGACATTGGCAAGCACAAGCAGCAGAGGGCCATCAATAAGTACCTGTGTGAGTATGGCACAAGGACAGGTTCAGGTCAGCTTGTTCCCCCCCCCGCAGTGGCTGATGATCAAGGATGCATGCACTGTACTGTCACCATTTGAGGAGGCAACGAGGATGGTGAGCAGGGACAGTGCATGCATCAGTGACACAATTCCTTTAGTTTTCCTGCTCTAGCGCACTCTGCGGGGAATTATAGATGTGGTACTAGAGGCAGAGGAGCGGGAGGAAGAGGAGGACTTCCCTAGCTCTCACTCTTTACGCAGACAGCATTCCTGCAGGTCATCAGATCAGACAGGAGGAAGATGAGGAGGAATAGTTAAGTTGTGGGGGCATTGAAGGTGGGGATTCCTGAAGGGAGGGTTTTGTGTCTCCAGAAACCCAAGGACTAGTACGTGGCTGGGAGGAGGTAGTGCACGATACGGTCATCCTCAGTGACCAGGAACACTCTGAAGCTAATGCCACCTCCAACCTATGCTGCATGGGCTCCTCCTGCAAAGCCTGCTAAAGGACCCCGGGATTCGTGCTATCAAGGAGAGGGATAATTAGTGGTTGGCAACCCTTCTTGATCCACGATACAAGGGTAAGGTTGCAGATAGGGTTGCACCGATACTAGTATCGGTATCCGTGTCGATACCGGGTACTGCAGGAGTACTCGGTACTCGTGCACTACCACCGATATTTTCCCCATTACCGGAAGCCGGCATTGAGCCGGCTTGCCAGCATCTGAGGGGTTGGGTTGGCATGTCCGAATGCTCTATCGGCATTCGGACAGGCCCTGTAGCTGCTCTCCGCAATGATACTTACCTTCCTGAGCGACGCCTGGAAAGTCTTCGCGCGTGCGCTTGTTGGAAGGCCCCCAGCCGCGATCACATGGTCCCACGTGGTCGCGGCTGGGGTCCTTCCAATGAGGGCACGCGCAGAAACTTTCCCGGCATCGCTCAGGAAGGTAAGTATGAACACGGTGAGCAGCTGCAGGGCCTGTCCGAATGCCGATAGAGCATTCGGACAGGCACCTGGAGCTCTCCGTGATGATACTTACCTTCCTGGGCAACGCCGGGAAAGGTTCCGCGCGTGTGCTCGTTGGAAGGCCCCCAGCCACGATCACATGGTCCCACGTGGTCACGGTGTGGGGCCTTTCAACGAGTGCACGCGCAAAGACTTTCCCGGCGTCTCCCAGGAAGGTAAATATCATTGCGGAGAGTGCCAGGTGAGCTGGGGGGGGATCTGTGAGCTGGGGCATATCCATGAGCTGGGGAAAATCCATGTGTGAGCTGGGGCATATCCATGTGTGAGCTGGGGCATATCCAAGTGTGAGCTGGGGCATATCCATGAGCTGGGGCATATCCATGAGCTGGGGCATATCCATGTGTGAGTTGGGGCATATCCATGAGCTGGGGCATATCCATGTTTGAGCTTGGGCAGTACCCATGAGCTGGGGGGGCATATCCATGAGCTGGGGGGCAAATCCATGAGCTGGGGGGGGGGCAAATCCATGAGCTGGGGGCATATCCATGAGCTGGGGCAGTATTCACGAGCTGGGGAAGTATCCGTGAGCTGGGGGCATATCCATGAGCTGGGGGGCAAATCCATGAGCTGGGGGGCAAATCCATGAGCTTGGGGCATATCCATGAGCTGGGGGCATATCCATGCTGGGGGCATTTTTATATGAGGTCTGTTCTTATTGGAAAGCGGTCACATGACATAAAAAAAGTATCGGTGAGTACTTGAAGAAAAGTATCGGTACTCGTACTCGGTCTTAAAAGTGGTATCGGTGCATCCCTAGTTGCAGAGCTCATCCTGCCCTCACAGAGGGAGCACAGGATGAAACAACTGGGTACCAGTGAGGAAGACGCTGAAGCTACTGACTGGTGTGCTCCTATTGTGCCTGTTGCTAAGAAGAATGGGAAAGTTCGTATTTGTGTGGACTTAAATCGCCTGAACGTAGCTGTAAAGAGGGAGAGATTTGTACTACCGACACTGAAAAATATAGCGCCGATGTTGTAAGGGGCTAAATTCTTTTCCACGCTTGATGTTTCCAGCAGTTTCTAGCAGATACCCCTCGACCTAGAAAGCTGTAAGCTGACTACCTTCATTACACCAGTGGGTCGATTTTGCTTCCGCAGACTCCCCTTCGGGATATCTTCAGCTCCTGAGATCTTCCTGAGGGAGATGAGTTACCTCCTGAGAGTCCATGAAGGCATGGTGGTAGTTATGGATGACATCCTCGTGTACGGATCCACTCAAGAAGAGCACGATCAGCGACCATAGCGTGTACTGCAGACGGTATGTGAGTCAGGATTGAAACTGAGCCACTTGATGAACTGTGCTACTTTGGCCATATTATCATCTGAGACACTATTAAGCCAGGTACTGGTAAAGTTCTCGCTATTGAGCAATTGAAAAGCCCTTCCGATGTTAATGAGCTGAGACAAATACTGGGCCTTGTTAATTATTTAGGCAGGTTTCTACCGGAACTGTCTCCGGTGTTGCATCCTATTACAGAATTGTTGAAGAAGGACGATGCTTGGATTTGGGGACCTCCACAGGAGGAGGCTTTTGCACTTGTTGGGGTTTTCCATGTTGGGGTCCGCCCCGGTGCTGGGGTTCTATGACCCTTCTAACAAGACTGTGATTAGCGCTGATGCTTGCAGTTACAGGTTAGGAGCAGCCCTTCTGCAACTGAATGATGGCAAACTACAGCCCATTGCCTACTGCTCTCGTACACTAACTGCGGCAGAGACTAAATATGCTCAGATAGAAAAAGAGTGTCTGGCCGGAGTTTGGGCCTGTGAGCGCTTTCAACAATATCTGGAAGGCTTAGAAGGGTTAGTCTGGAGACTGACCACAAGTCGCTAGTTCCATTGATAAACTCCTATGACATTGACAAGGCACCTCTGACTGCAGCTGAAGAGTCAGACAGAATCAGACGTGAAAGTGTACGTGGACTCCATTATGGCTTCTAAGTCTATCTCTTCACGGAGATTAGAACAGATAAAGAGAGAGACCCGCCTAGATACTGATCTGCAGGAGGTCAAAGACTACATAAAGAGTGGCTGGCCCGAGACGCGAGCAGTATGGATGCCGCTGAGTGCTTTCCAGGCAGAGAGAGTGCACCTTATTGAACTTGACGGTTTGGTGCTGTTTCAAGACTGTATCGTTATACCTGCCAGTATGCGGCAGGAAATATTGAGTCGCAATCGCAATAGTCATTTGGGAATTTCTAAATGTAGAGAGAGAGCTGCCTCTGCAGTGTGGCGGCCTGGAATCAGCACTGCTATCGCAGAATATGTTTCAAGATGTGCCTTATGCCGCGAACGTCGGCCTACACAAAGGAGGGAGCCTCTAATATCTACCCTGTTGCCTGTGGGCCCCTGGCAGAAGATTGCTGCAGATTTATGTGAGCTCATTGGGAAAAGGTATCTTGTTGTTGTGGACTACTACTCCAGGTACAGTCAGGTCCAGAAATATTGGGACATCGACACAATTCTAACATCTTTGGCTCTATACACCACCACAATGGAGTTGGAATGAAACAAACACAATGTGCTTTAACTGCAGACTGCTTTAATTTGAGGGTATGTACATCCAACTCAGGTGAACGGTGTAGGACTTACAGCAGTTTGTAGATGTGCCTCCCACTTGTTAAGGGACCAAAGGTAATGGGACAGAATAATAATCATAATTCAAACTTTCCCTTCTTAATTCTTGGTTGCAAATCCTTTGCAGTCAATCACAGCATGAAGCCTGGAACGCATAGACATCACTGGGATTCATCCCTGGTGATGCTTTGCCAGGCCTCTACTGCAACTGTCTTCAGTTCCTGCTTGTTCTTGGGGCATTTTCCCTTCAGTTTTGTCTTCAGAAAGTGAAATTTGGCTGAATGTGAGCAGATAATATTGCCCGAAACACTATGAATTCATCCTGCTGCTTTTGTCAGCAGTCACATCATCAATAAATACAAGAGAACCAGTTCCATTGGCAGCCATACATGCCCACGCCATGACATTACCACCACCATGCTTCACTGATGAGGTGGTATGCTTAGGATCATGAGCAGTTCCTTTCCTTCTCCATACTCTTCTCTTCCCATCACTCTGGTACAAGTTGATCTTGGTCTCATCTGTCCATAGGATCTTTTTCCAGAACTGTGAAGGCTTTGTTAGGTGTTGTTTGGCAAACTCTAACCTGGCCTTCCTGTTTTTGAGGCTCACCAATGGTTTACATCTTGTGGTGAACCCTCTGTATTCACTCTGGTGAAGTCTTCTCTTGATTGTTGACTTTGACACACATACACCTACCTCCTGGAGAGTGTTCTTGATCTGGCCAACTGTTGTGAAGGGGTTTTCTTCACCAGGGAAAGAATTCTTTAGTCATCCACCACAGTTGTTTTCTGTGGTCTCCCAGGTCTTTTGGTGTTGCTGAGCTCACCGGTGCGTTCCTTCTTTTTGAGAATGTTCCAAACAGTTGTTTTGGCATCACCTAATGTTCTTGCTATCTCTCTGATGGGTTTGTTTTGTTTCTTCAGCCTAATGATGGCTTGCTTCACTGATAGTGACAGCTCTTTGTATCTCATCTTGAGAGTTGACAGCAACAGATTCCAAATGCAAATAGCACACATGAAATGAACTCTGGGCCTTTTTCTGCACATTGTAATTGGGGTAATGAGGGAATATCCCACACCTGGCCATGGAACAGCTGAGAAGCCAATTGTCCCATTACCTTTGGTCCCTTAACAAGTGGGAGGCACATCTGCATACTGCTGTAAGTCCTACACCATTCACCTGAGTGGGATGTACATACCCTCAAATTAAGGCTGACAGTCTGCAGTTAAAGCACATTGTGTTTGTTTAATTCCAACTCCATTGTGATGGTGTATAGAGCCAAAGATGTTAGAATTGTGTCGTTGTCCCAATATTTCTGGACCTGACTGTATTTTGATATTGCACTGTTGGTTGAAGCGACCAGCGCAGCTGTCATCACACGCTTAAAGAGCATGTTCGCCTGGTGGGGTGTTCTGGCTGAGCTAGTGAGCAACAATGGAATGCAGTTTGCTTCTATAGAGTTCCAGTCCTTTTGAAGCAACCAGATCCTTATTTGGACCTCCTGGCTTATAGGGCGACTCCTATTCAGGCCACGGGATGTAGCCCAGCACAACTGATGGGGAGACAGATTTGTACCACACTTCCTTCGTTGGGTGCGTTCCAGCCTTCCTCCCCTGTTCCGTAAGAGCATGTTCGGAGGAGGGATGATGAGGCGAAGCAGAACTACAGATACTGTTACGATAGGAGACACTTGGTGCGCCTGTAACAATAGGCCCCCTATAGGGTGATGGGGAGCCTTTAGGCTGTGTAGTTTGAAGCCTTCAAACACAAGAGGAAGCCCTGCACTGGGTATGATTTCTCATCTAAAGAAAGATTTCAGGCTGGGGATAGACGCAATGAATCCAGCAAGCTGCAGGGCAGAACTCGGTACTTGGAAAACACAACAGTAAAGACTGCTGATTCTAGCACTCCCAGCCAGGGAGGTCAGACAAAGTCCTGAGTCAGGACTGGGGATAAATACAATGAATCCAGCAAGCTGCAGGGCAGAACTCGGTACTTGAAAAACACAACAGTAAAGACTGCTGATCCTAGCATTCCCAGCCAGGGAGGTCAGACAAGGAACGGAGTACCACTCAACACCACATGTCTTTGTGGCCAAATGCCGGCTGAGTGTAACAAACTTAATATAAACAGACAGATAATTACTCAAACAGATAAGGTACATACAGAAGAGAGGTCCATGAAGCCAAGCCAGGTCATACACGTCATATCAGAATACAGAATCAGAAATACAACTTAGTAGGGATGCACCGATACTAGCATCGGTATCGGTGCCGATACTGCCGTTTGAACGAGTACTTGGTACTCGTGCAAAAGGCCAATACACCCCCCGATACCGGAAGCCAGCGCTGGGCCGGCTTGCCGGTATCCGCGGGGCTGGGGAAGCTGGCCGCATGCATGAAAAGCACGCGGCCAGCGTTCCCTTACAGCGGCAGCTATAGGCTGGAGGCAGCGTCACAAAAGCACCGGCGGCCACATGATCGTGCCACAGCAGCGCGACCGGACCGCAGGATGGGTGAGTATTGCTGCCGCCGGAAGGGAACGCTGGCCGCGTGCTTTTCATGCACACGGCCAGCTTCCCCAGCGTATAGGTGAGAGCTGGGGGCATTTCCATTTGAGCTGGGGGCATATCCATATGAGCTGGGGGCATATCCATATGAGCTGGGGCATCTCCATATGAGCTGGGGGCATCTCCATTTGAGCTGGGGGCATCTCCATTTGAGCTGGGGGCATCTCCATTTGAGCTGGGGGCATCTCCATTTGAGCTGGGGGCATCTCCATTTGAGCTGGGGGCATCTCCATTTGAGCTGGGGCAATATCCATATGAGCTGGGGTATTTCCATGTGAGCTGGCGCATATCTATGTGAGCTGGGGCATATCCATGTGAGGCTGGGGGCAATATCAGATGAGAGCTGGGGCATATCCATGAGAGCTGGGGGCAAGCTACATGTGAGCTGGGGCATTCTGTATATATATATCTCAGGGGTGTATACACATGTAAGCTGGGGGAATTTTTATATGAGGTCTGTTCTTATTTGAAAGTGGTCACATGACATAAAATAAAAGTATTGGTACTCTGTATCGGTGAGTAATTTTAAAAAGTATCGGTACTCGTACTCGGTCTTAAAAAAGTGGTATCGGTGCATTCCTACAATTTAGGGTACAGACTAGAGCATAAACCGGGAACCAAAGCCAAGGAGTCATACACAGAAATCCAGACAGCAATACAGGGAGCAGGAATTCAAAGGAATTCGGTCTATCCTGATCCAAGGATCAAGTGTACTCCTGGCCTTATATATAGGGCTGAGCAGGTCATGTGACCGCAGACTATCAGCCCAATAGGGATGGTCTGCAGAGCCTGAAAACCAGAAAACAGGGGAATCCCTGTATCCACCACCAGGGGGCAGGGCTGAACTGTGACAGCGCCCTCTGCCTGAACTCTACCCGGGACAGAGTGTCAGAGTCAAACTGGATGATGAAAAGAGGTGGAAGACACCAGCCATAGTTGTTGGGCATGCTGCTGAGCCAAGGTCCTATGTGGTCCACACAGAAGGAGGGATTGTTGCCCGCCACAAAAGACGGCACCTTCAGCCGGTTCCCGAAGAGCTAAGTGCCGAGAATTTGCAACCGCAGCCAGTGGACTCTCCGGCCTTAAGAGGTGCAGCCGCAATGCAACCGGATTCTGGCGAGGATACATCACTGCCTGCAATGGAGTCGCAACCACTCTCACAGGGATCTGGAGAGAGTCCTTGCAAAATGACTTTGAGTGGTATAGTTGTTAAGCTTCCAGCGCGCTACCGAGATTAGCACTGTAGTTAGAACAGTGACTGGAAGAATGGGCAGAATAATCCCGTAGTCACTGTGGATTTGGGAAGTTACATAGTTACATAGGCTGAAAAAAGACATGCGTCCATCGGGTTCAGCCTCTCCCACATAACCTACTGCTGTTGATCCAAAAGAAGGCAAAAAACCCAGTCTGAAATATGCAACATACTGGGAAAAAATTCCTTCTTGACCCCAGAATGGCAGTCAGATTTCTCCTTGGATCAAGAAGCTTTTACCCACATATTAAATATTATAACCCTTAATATTCTGTGTCTGCAGGAAGTCATCCAGTCGTTTTTTAAAAGTCTGTACAGACTCTGACCCAACCACCTCAACAGGCAGAGAATTCCACAGCTTTATTGTTCTCACCGTAAAATAATCCTTCCTATGCTTTAAGCTAAATTTTCTTTCTTCCAGTCTAAATGGATGACCCCTTGTCCTATGTATAGTCCTGTTAATGAATAGGTTATCAGACAATGGTTGATAATGGCCCCGTATATATTTATATAAGGTTATCAGATCCCCTCTAAGGTGCCTTTTCTCTAAACTAAACAGGTTTAGGCTTGTTAGTCTTTCCTCATAAGTCTACCCTGATGTCCAAGATGGCATTGTACATTTATCTGTATTTGTGTGTGCTTCTGTTTATTTGTTTTATTGTCTGTTTAAAATAAATGTATGGTTATTAAAAAGGGGAGATGTGCTGAGAGCCAGGAGTGACATCAGAGGAAGGGGCGGCTCTAGGGGCAGAATCAGGAAGACAGCTAAGAGAGAGGATGCTAACAGCTGGTCTCCCCTTGTGTTAGCTGCTCAAATAAACCCATGTTGAACCCAGCTCGGTGTGTTCCTTGGATCTCATGACAGTGGGGACAAGATTTATAAACCGCAGGATATTGTGAACGCCTTTGCAGCCTACTATGGGTCTTTGTATAACTTAAAGGAGGATGGCATAACACTATGCCGCTCTCCTCCGGCTATTTGTGAGTATTTGAATGGATTGCGTCTCCCTTCTCTGTCGACAACTCAACGCCGCTGCCTTGCTCAACCTATAACGCGGGAAGAGGTAGAGGAGGTGATCAAATCACTTCCCAAGGGCAAATCTCCGGGCCCTGACGGGTTTACCTCATCTTATTACCAAAAGCTTGAGGATCAGTTAGTACCGCACCTCCACAATTTGTTTGCAGCAATGGACCGCGGCACGGTTCCAGTCGACTTACTGGAGGTTGCGATTATTACGCTGCCCAAACCCAGCAAACCACCCACACACTGTAAAAACTTTAGACCCATATCTCTCATTAATGTGGATATGAAGGTTTACATGAAAAGTCGAGCAAATAGGCTAGCGAAGGTCCTCCTTCACTTGGTTGGCTTAGATCAAGTCGGGTTTATACCCGCCAGACAGGGATATGATAACACCAGACACCTGATATTCTCCGTGTATCACAAAATGTCCACCCCTAGTTTGATTCTTTCTCTTGACGCCGAAAAGGCATTTGATAGAGTGTAATGGGGTTTCATGTCAGCTGTTCTTTGTAAACTTGGCATTCCTGCGGACTTTGTGAGAGGGGTTTTTCCAGTCTATGTTTCCCCTCTGCTTTTATGCCTCAGTGCGCTTTGCTGGTTTCCAGTCTGCCTCATTTCAGGTTACAAACGGGACCAGACAGGGATGTCTTTTATCCCCATTGCTGTATGCCCTAGTGTTAGAGCCCCTCGTGCAGGCGATTTGTCAATCGGATGATGTTCGGGGCATTGCTAGTGGGCCTCACTGTCACAAACTTAGCCTTTTTTGCAGATGACATCCTGCTGACTCTTACGGACCCTGATACCTCTGGGCAGACTAGATGGGTGATAGGTTCTTATCTGCCAACATATTCTATGTTTCTGTAAGGGTTAATAGGTTAAATGTATTCCTGTTTTGAAACGGTTTGTATTTTAGGAGTTGATTTGTGTTAGTGATAAAAAAAGTTAGCACATCAGTGATGGCGTTTTCTACTAAGTGCTTACTGTACTTTGCTCTCACTATACTTAAAATGGAGAGTGCAAATAAAAATGAGCATTTTGAGTGCAAAGTTAGCCACAGGTCTCAGCTGGTGCTAACTGATTCTTCTTCTGCAGAATCCGTTTTCCCCAGCTGAAACCCCACCCCAAAAAATCAGATACTCACCTCTCATCCCGTGGCATGAATGGCGGCCCACAGTTGCTTCTGGCTGCCAGGAGCAGAGTGAGACTGTGGACAAATAGTCCTCAGTCTTCCTCCGCATATCACTCAGCAACCCTGCACAATCTCGCTAGATCTCGCTAGAGTGAGATTGTGCAGATCACGTGGCCCAGCAGCACAACCCTCCATGGAGTCCTATGGACTCCAGGAGTTGCTACTCGTGGCAGCAGCATGTTGGCACTGCCACGTGTATCAGGGAGGGTTAGCGCTGCTTTCCGGGGCAGGCTGCTGAATCATAAATCGAAATGTGCTCTATTTATTTACACTCATCAGCCTCTTTTTTCTACTTTGCTGAATCAGTACCTGCACTGGAATATGGTGTTAAAACGGGGACGCTAAGGTTAAAGCTGCAGCCACAGGTTTTCCACATTTTAGCGAAGGGCACAGAATAGTGCCCAGTGAGTGTGATGAAATGCAATCTGGTGACTGCTATGCCTGTCACTGGGAACTGAACACCAGCTCTTAGCCACAATTGGTAGAGTTCCTCTCTCCCAAAGCTTTTGTCTGGATCCTCCATCTGACACAGACAACCCTCTTCTATGTGCAGAGTTTAGTATTCCTGAGTGTCTATGAATAGTAGTAGAGCTCTGTATGTAGTGTCCAGGGAGCTCTTTGTGGCTACTTCTTTCTTTATTGTTTGCCCAGGATTGCACAGAATGGTATAAGAGCAGAGTGCTGCTTCCACTTAGCTCATCCTGGAACAGGAAGCACAGGTAACTTCTGTTCTATTTGTCAGAGTAGCATCATCGTTTTTTTATTCTGGACGATTTATTTAGTATCGGGTCATTTCGGACAGATTTTGTGTCGTTTTGTTCCGTTTCGGATCGGTTTGGCCTTCTGACCGATTCGAAATTCCTATCCGGAACGAAACGACACAAAAACTGATTTGATTCAGAGTTTCGGGTCCTTTTAGTTTTTCGTTTTTGTGAGTTATTGTGGATTGATTTGTATTTTGTTTTTATGAGTATTTCATTTTTTATTGGTTATTTCATAATGGGAAACAGATTACTACCAATAAAATGAAAGTTACATAGTTACTGTTAAATAATAAAATTTGCTTATTGTTTGCAATGCTTATTGTTGTGCAAATTTATATTGTCAATTAATTATGCCATCTAGAACCTAGCTTTCTATTAGAGAATCAAACAAATTATGTGTTATTGTGTGGAAAGTGAAGTTTGCTGGGCTCATTTTGACCGTTTTTGCTCATCGTGTTTAAACTAGGGATAGACCGATATATCGGTTTAGCTGATTATCGGCGCCGATATTCAGAAAATTACTGATATCGGTATCGGCATTTTATTTGCCGATATTGCCGATATTTGGACAAGTTTGCTCACTGCAGCTGCGACACGCAAGATCCCACAGAACTGTGCGAATCTGGGGCTTCTCCCACCTCAGGCTGTAAGCCCTCACTGCAGAATGACCCCTGCTCACTGACCGTATTGTGCATGAGCGTGATGGCAACAGAAATGGGGCTTCCATACCATCTGGCAGGGAATTCCCTATACAGGAGATGCAGGGTCTATTTCCTATGGCAGGGTCCAGCAACCTAGGACCTCCAGATGTTTTGGAACTGCATTTCCCATGAGGCTCCAAGAACCTAATGAGAAGATGAGCATCATAGCAGATGTAATTCCAAAACATGGGGCAATATTACAAAGTGACTGCTTAACCAGAGCTGTAATATAACTTTGTAATATAACCCTTGGAGGGCCAAGGTTGCTGGACCCCTTACATACAGGATCATATGAGGGATCTTTAAGAAAGCCAAAGACACAGTCTGATTGTTTGTAAAAAATAAAAGATTAAATAAAATAAAAATTATTATTACATTGAATAAATGAAGTGGACGTGGTGCAATGTTTACACGTTAAACACATTGGGCTATATTACAATCTTTGCGCAAAAACGCTCGCCAAAGCGTGAAGTTTTGCACCAAGCGTTAAACGTTTGCGTGCGCAAATCAAAGCTGGAATTACAATCCTCGCGCGTTTTTGATCCAATCAATAACGCGCGTAAACCGGATGCGCCCAAATGCTCACGCAGTACCGTTGCGCGCAGAAATTAGTGTGCTTACTGTCATTTTTTTTTCCACGCAATTCAGCCAATCAGAATTAAGAACCACAACCACAGCAATAATACATGCACGCACAACTTCTCCATTTTATTGGTTTGGGTATGTGTAGAAAGTGTAACTATACTTTGCTGCATTTTTTTTTTTGGGCTGGCGTATTTGGTTTCGGCCAGGACGTTCAGATTTGCCGTTACCACCAGCTTTTAGGAGTTGCTAAAACTATACGCGCAAACGCTGTGCGTTACAAACTGCGCATAGATTGTAATACCATCCGCGTACCAACGCATTTGCGCTCACAATGTTAAGTATAGATCGCGCAACGTACAGTAAGCTCACGCAGGGTTCGCAGGTTCACCCGCGGTAGACGATTACGTGCGTTTATTGCGCTGACTATGTAATATGGCATTCGGCGTAAAGGGTTTTGCCCCTCGCGTTTTTTTGCACCGGTGGAAACGTTTGCACGAAGATTGTTGTTTAGGCCATTGAGTTCATGGCATAGTCAGATTTGTGCTGTTTTTTTTTTCAGAACTTTAAATTTACAGAATATCGGCACCAAATATCGGCTATCGGCCTGAAAAGCTGCCGATAATCTGTATCGGTATCGGCCATGAAAAAATGATATCGGTCTATCCCTAGTTTAAACGCGGTTTTAAGTCACGTATTATTATACCACCCAGACAAATTCTATATCGTTCTTTCTGGCAGACTTGGCAGATTAATAATATATCATTATTATATGTATTCGTCATGCTTTGCCACAATGCAAAGAAAAAAAATTAATTTTCAATAAAATTTCAATCATCCACAGTGTGTAAAGTATTTTTTTCCCCGCGTTTTATTATCCCAGCCTTTGCGGGTATATAGTATGGGGTATACTTGTTAAAAAAAATTAGAACTCCCTTTTTTTTTTTTTTTGAGAAATTACGTGATTTTAGCTAAAAAAAAAAACATTAGTGAAGCATCATTGTTCACATTGTAATTGAAATGTGAACAATAGTGCTGCATTAAAAAAAGCACGTTTTTTTTTAAATTAATTAATTTAATTTTTTTATTTTTCTACACTTTAATTTTACTTGTAACCTGGTCATGTTTGATATCATTGGAAAGGCCATACTCTGGCCTAGCTGCCCCCTAGCTGCCACCGATCAGGGATTTCCTTAGAAAAATCCCTTTGCAGCTAGGGGTTCCCCGGGTAACTGACATCATCGGGCATGGCGCGATGAGTCAGTTGACGTGGGGGGGACCCAGAGGTGGGGCTGTTATCCAAGATGGAGGCCCCCACCGGAAATAGGCCGCGATCCTGCACCGATTTGTGCCAGATCGTGACCTGGCAACTAAGGGGTTAAACCCATACATCGCTGGAAAGGTCAGGCTGTGACCTTTCCAGCGATGCTTGCTACAGCCTCCTAGCTCCCAGTGATGGGGAGATAGAGGGATCCAAAGATCCCCCCTCCCCTTCAGGCACTTCCCCTGCTCCAGCGGGGGGTGCGCCTGAAACTGACATCTTCGCGCCCAGCGCAATGACGTCGGTGCGCCGGGAGGCAAAACAAAATGGAAGCCAGATCTGCGCGGGAGCTGCCGGGGAGGTGAGTATAGTTAGCGGCTGGGCTCCGGGACGTCGAGGACATTCCATACCGTCTTGCGGTGTTAAAGCCCACCAAATGCAAGACGGCATGGAACGTCCTGCGTCCTTAACCCTTTCACTGCTGAGGCATTTCACCGCTGTGTGATGAGCTCATTTTTACCACTTTCGCTCATCATGTTTAAACGCGATTTGAAGCCACATTTTATTATATGGCCCAGACATATTATATATCGTTCTTTCCGGCAGACTCGGCAGATTCATAATATATCATTATTATATGTATACGTCATGTCCTGCCTGTATATTATGACAAAAAATGCAATACAAATTAAATTTTTAATCATCTGCAGCGTATAAAGTGGTTTTTTTTTCACATTTTATCACATGAGCGTTTGCGGTTATATTTTCTATGGGGTGCGCTTGTACAAAAATTTGAAATGGGGACTTGTTACATTTTTTGGGGGGAATTACGTGATTTTTTAGCAAACGCACCCCATAGGAAAAAAATCATTAGTGCAGCATTATTGTTCAGATTATAATTGAAATGTGAACAATATTGCTGCATTAATAAAAACAACACACAAAAAAATGTTATGTTTTTTTTTTAATTTATTATTTTTATTATTTTTTTTAATTTTTGTTTTACTTTGTACCTGGTCATGTTGGGTATCATTCGAAAGGCCATGGTCAGGCCTTTCAAATGACACCCTCTAGCTGCCACGGTTCTGGAGATATCGGGGTTCAAAGGAACCCCCTATCTCCACCAGGGGATTTCCTTGGGAAATCCCCAGGCAGCTAGGGGTTCCCCGGCTATCTGACGTCATCACGCTATGCATGATGATGTCGGACAGCAAGGGGGGACCCGGGGGTGGAGCCGCCATCCAAGATGGCAGCCCCCACTGGAGCTAGGCCGCACTAAGGTGATGAAGTGCGACCCGGTGCTTGAGGGGTTAAAGCCAGGCACCGCTTAAAAGGGGAGACTCTCCCCTTTTAAGCAGTGCCTGGCTTTTGCCGCTGCTCCTTCCCGATTGGGAGAGGTATCCGAATGGATCCCCCCCTCTCTTCCAGGCTATCTCCCGGCAATGCCGGGGGTCGCCTGGAAATGACGTCATCGCGCATGGAGCGATGACGTCATTTACGTCGGGAGGAGCTTGATGCTGAAGTCAGAACGCCGCGGGACCCCAGACAGAGAGGTAAGTATCTTCGCCGGGGGTCCCGCACACCTGATGACGTGTGGGGCACGTCCTCAGCAAGTAACTTGCGTCAATGAGGACGTGTCCCACACATCCTCAGCAGTGAAGGGGTTATTAGGTGTTAAATACCAATGTCCTATCCATTGTATTCACTCTCCTTTCCCTTCCCTCTCCTTAAATAGACACGTTAGTATTCTGTTGATTTAACTAAAGTATTTACAACCACATTATTGTGTTTGATCAGAGTTCCAATTCTTTACTTTAATCCATTTGTTCAGATCCTCTGGCGTATCAAAGGTTAAAGTAACCGTTTTTTGGGGGTTTTAGATCATTTTATTCTTTTTTTCATTTTAGATCATTTGGTTCCAAATTTTATTCGTTTTTCATCATTTTGTTCCTTTCTTTTCAGCATTTCGTATAATTTTCATTCAGTTTTTTTTTTGTTTTGGATCCACTCCGAATCGATTTTGTTTGTGTGATTATATTGATTAGAAATTTCAGATCAATTCAAAATTTCAGACGGCCGATATTTCGTTTTTGGAAATGCTCCAGAAATGTGAAAATGGTGATTTTCCTCCAAATTTGGATTCGGGATGAAAGGAATTGCACATCTCTCATCTGGTGGCCACTTTCTAAGTGTTTACTTTGCTCAAAGGCATGGCCGTGTGTGGTGCACCTCAGGCACCCGCACAGAACCAGCCCTGATGGTGATCAATTTCAAATGCTGAATTATTTTCCTGTTTATTTCCTACCTGTCGTACAGTAACGATGCACAAAAGAGTAGTCAATGGTCTTCTTCAGACCCTGACCCTTCAGAGCTGCTTACAAGTTTCTTTGCAGAATACTACTTCTACCTATGTGAGGCTCAAAATTGTGTAAATCAGAAGCAGTAGCTGCTTCAGCTGTTAAGTAAAGATCATGCAGAGAATGGATCATTCTTTTAAATAGAAATAACCGCAAAAGTTAGTAAATAAAAGTTGCTCTCTCATATAGTTTCCAATAGGTTTATAAACACCTTGAGCATTCATAACTAGGGATGCACCGATACCGATACTAGTATCGATATCGGTGCCGATACCGGGTACTGCAGGAGTACTTGGTACTCGTGCAGTACCCCCGATATTTTATTCCGATACCGGAAGCCGGCATTGAGCCGGCTTGCCGGTATCCGAGGGGCTGCGGCGGCTGTCCGAATGCTCTATCGGCATTCGGACAGCCGCCCCTGCAGCTGCTCACTTTGTTTATACTCACCTTCCTTCAGCTCCGCCGGGAAAGTCTTCTCGCGCGCGCGCTCCTTGGAAAGTCCCCAGCCGCGACCACGTGGGACCATGTGATCGCGGCTGGGGTCCTTCCAACGAGCGCGCGCGGGGAAACTTTCCCGGCGTCGCTGAAGGAAGGTGAGTATAAACAAAGTGAGCAGCTGCAGGGCCTGTCCGAATGCAGATAGAGCATTTGGACAGGCCCTGCAGCTGCTCTCCGGTCATACTTACCTTCCTTCAGCGACGCCGGGAAAGTTCCCGCCCGTGCGCTCGTTGGAAGGACCCCAGCCGCGATCACATGGTCCCACGTGGTCGCGGCTGGGGACTTTCCAAGGAGCGCGCGCACGCGCGCGAAGACTTTCCCGGCGGCGCTGAAGGAAGGTAAGTATGAGCGGAGAGTGGGGGGCATATCCATGAGCAGGGGGGGCATATCCATGAGCAGGGGGGCATATCCATGAGCAGGGGGGGCATATCCATGAGCAGGGGGGGCATATCCATGAGCAGGGGGCATATCCATGAGCAGGGGGGCATATCCATGAGCAGGGGGGCATATCCATGAGCAGGGGGGCATATCCATGAGCAGGGGGCATATCCATGAGCAGGGGGGCATAACCATGAGCAGGGGGGCATATCCATGAGCAGGGGGCATATCCATGAGCAGGGGGGGCATATCCATGAGCAGGGGGGCATATCCATGAGCAGGGGGCATATCCATGAGCAGGGGGGCATATCCATGAGCAGGGGGGGCATATCCATGAGCAGGGGGGGCATATCCATGAGCAGGGGGGGCATATCCATGAGCAGGGGGGGCATATCCATGAGCAGGGGGGCATATCCATGAGCAGGGGGGGCATAACCATGAGCAGGGGGGCATATCCATGAGCAGGGGGGGCATAACCATGAGCAGGGGGGCATATCCATGAGCAGGGGGGCATATCCATGAGCAGGGGGGGCATATCCATGAGCAGGGGGGGCATATCCATGAGCAGGGGGGGCATATCCATGAGCAGGGGGGCATATCCATGAGCAGGGGGGCATATCCATGAGCAGGGGGGCATAACCATGAGCAGGGGGGCATATCCATGAGCAGGGGGGGCATATCCATGAGCAGGGGGGGCATATCCATGAGCAGGGGGGCATAACCATGAGCAGGGGGGCATATCCATGAGCAGGGGGGGCATATCCATGAGCAGGGGGGGCATAACCATGAGCAGGGGGGGGCATATCCATGAGCAGGGGGGGCATATCCATGAGCAGGGGAGGCAGGATATCCATGAGCAGGGGGCATATCCATGAGCAGGGGGGCATATCCATGAGCAGGGGGGCATAACCATGAGCAGGGGGGGCATAACCATGAGCAGGGGGGCATATCCATGAGCTGGGGGGCAATTATCCATGAGCTGGGGGGCAAGATATCCATGAGCTGGGGGGCAGGATATCCATGAGCTGGGGGGCAGGATATCCATGAGACCTGGGGGCTTTATAGAAGGTCTGTTCTTATTGGAAAGCGTCACATGACATAAAATAAAAGTATCGGTAATTGGTATCGGTGAGTACTTGAACAAAAGTATCTGTACTCGTACTCGGTCTTAAAAAAGTGGTATCGGTGCATCCCTATTCATAACCCAAGCCTTTTATTTTACAAATACACTGTATAGAAATATTTTGACTTTCTAGAACACACATTTACTCAATTGTAAGCTAAAGACTAGGTTTTGTGTTTATATTATGTATTCCTCATATATTATGTTTTCATGTCTTTCAGTGAGCAAGTGATCCACTTATGGCTCGAAGTGCTGTGCTCTAGCTTGCAAACCATAGAGAAGTGGTACCAACCATGGTCTTTCCTCAGAAGTCCAGGCTGGGTTCAAATAAAGTGTGAACTAAGGTATGACAAATTTCAGAGCTGAAAAATCATGTTTCCTTCTCTCTTCCTCTATGCATTGTCATGCTGCGAGCAAATACTTCAAAAATCACTAAGGATTTTATAAAGCATACTGTAATTTTCTAAAGTGTTGACAAGGGAGTTGCTACATTAAATATAAATAAAAAAAGTTTAGCCTACAATTCTCAACAAACGTACAGTTTTTAGAACCACTAGATGGTGCCAATGGCATAGCTCCAAATGGGCCTAACCCACCTATGTTACCAAAACAAGAAAGCATCCAAAATTATACTAACAGGAGCGAAATGAGCTTTTCTTGTTTTGGTTTAAACTTTATTACAGGTTTTAATTCTCTGCAATTTATGTTTAGTGACTATACATATTTACCCACCCGACAAATTTCTAGAACCTGTATTCTGAGGTTGGACACTTGTAAGGCAGTACTGGCTTTACAATTAGGCAAAGTAGGCATAAGCCTCTGTAAAGCAAAAAAATTTATGAATATATATATTTTTTTTACTTTAGTTTTACAGAGCAGGGGACCCATATGCAGTGGACAACTTTCTATGTAAAAAGAAAAAAAAAAGGAAATAAAAATTATAAAACAAGCAAAATTTAATTTTTTTTAATTTTTTTAACAGTTTATATTTAATTTTACAGAGAAACGCACCTCCTATGATGTGCACCTTTCTCTATAAAACTAAAATGATACGATTCTAACTTTCTTCTAACAGATCTTAGCATTATCTTAATAAATGTATTCCAGTGGTTTCTCAGCATTTCCCATTTTCAAACAATAATTCTCAGAGCCTCCATTCGCTATATATATCCCACCTTTAGCAAGGTATTCCTATTTAAAATTCTCCCTCTTGAAATAAACACACACGCTTTGCTTACTAAATGAGTCTTTACTGGAAGAAGTCAGTGCAGGGACTTAGCTGGTAAAGAAAGTGTATCTGATTAGGTAAGGAAGTAGAAGTCTGCTGAGTCTAATTTTAAATGGGAATAACTCACTAAAGCTAGGATATAATGTAAAAGAGTAAGCAAAAGCAAAGTTTATGAGAGTACTGAGTACATACAGCACCATAAGGGGCCTGCCCTACAGTGGGTCCCAGACTCCGAACTCAGATCTCACAAAATTCTAGTTTGGTGGTGCCATTACAGAGAAGACCATTGCATATGTAAATCAGACTGCTATAACCCATAAAGTATGGACAGCACTGAAATGCCAAGAAAGTCCTCTCTGCTTGGGAGGTGCAGCAACCCCCGGGAATCATTTCGGCCTTGTCTCCTTTTGTCAGAAGGGTATAGTTGAACCTCTGAGCAGGGACCCACCATAGAGCTGGCCACTAATGCTTTTGCCCATTCTCAGTGCCCTCATAAGCTTGTTTTTGTTCACTGTAAGGCTACAGGGTAATGCAGAGGAGGACCCCTTGCTCAATGTCCCTAGGCTTGTGCGCCGTCAATAAATTTGTTTTGTTTTGTTTCGTTTAGTTTCGTATTAGCCGTTATTTCGTTTTTCGTAGTCGTGTCCGAAACTCAATTCGGATTTGTACGAAATACGAATTTACGTTAGATTCGTTCACTTTTCATAACAATTACGACCATTCGTTATGATGAATTTAAAAAGCAAAAATACATTTCTTAATATGGCAGTCGATGGTAGTTTGTTTTTTTTATATGAAATTACGTTGAAGAATTTCGGTGAAACGTAAATTTATCTAATATATATTAGTTTAGTACCTCTGTCTCTGACTGAAGTTGAACAACAGAATTACATTTTATTTTTTTTAAAATCAGAAATACAAAATTGTGTTAACGAATTTAGGTTCTGAATTTCGTAACAACGGAAACGTGACTGGTGGATGACCAACCAGAGGTTTTCTTCTGCTGTGTGACTGCAGTTGCATTACAGAGTACGAATTTCAGTTAACGCATTTCAGAGGTTTCTTCTGCTTTGTGACTGTGTGTGGTTCCACTCTGTACACCTGCTGTGCTCATTATGAGGGGTTCCCACCATCCCTGTGCTGTGCTGACTTCCTGGGTTTGTACACCTGCTGTGCTCATTATGAGGGGTTCCCACCATTCCTGTGCTGTGCTGAGTTCCTCCAGGGTTTGTACACCTGCTGTGCTCATTATGAGGGGTTCCCACCATTCCTGTGCTGTGCTGAGTTCCTCCTGGGCCTGTACTTTGGCTGTGCTCATTATGAGGGGTTCCCACCATTCCTGTGCTGTGCTGAGTTCCTCCAGGGTCTGTACTTCAGCTGTGCTCATTATGAGGGGTTCCCACCATCCCTGTGCTGTGCTGAGTTCCTCCTGGGTCTGTACTTTGGCTGTGCTCATTATGAGGGGTTCCCACAACGCTCGAACAAACAATGTTCAATTCGTACTCCTGTTCAAATCGAACCTGCGGACCCTACTGGTGACTCCCATTTCAAATATTAAAAAAAGGTAATTTAATCATAACAAATAATCGTAAGGCTTGGCGTGTCCGTCGTCAAGCCTACTCTGCGCATGCGCGCGCAACCAGCGGCGGTTGGCTGTGCGCGCATGCAACCGCCGCGGCACGAGCCGGCTGTGCGCTCGCCGCGGCGGTTACATGATGCACACGCAGCAGCCGGGTAGAGGCTGCGAGCGCATCCTGTAGAGCCAGATGCGCTTGCAGCCTCTACCCGGCTGCCGCACGCATCCAACCCCTGAGCGGCGAAGGGAAGGTTCCCTCGCTTCCGCTCTTTGAAGAACCCAAGCCGCGGTCACGTGTGAGTCCCACGTGACCGCGGCTTGGGTCCTTTAACGAGCGGAAGCGTGGAAACTTTCCCTTCGCCGCTCAGCAGGTAAGTATGCCGGAGACGGAGCTCCAGGGGCGGCTGTCCGAATGCCGATAGAGCATTCGAACAGCCGCCCCATGTCTGGTCTGGGGTCTGAGCTGGGCCATATCCATGAGAGCTTGGGGGGCAGTATATCCACGAGCTGGGGCAGTATCCACGAGCTGGGGCAGTATCCACGAGCTGGGGCAATATCCACGAGCTGGTGCAATATATCCATGTGCTGGGGCAATATCCACAAGCTGGGGCAATATATCCATGAGCTGGGGCAATATATCCATGAGCTGGGGCAATATCCATGAGCTGGGGCAATATCCATGAGCTGGGGCAATATATCCATGAGCTGGGGCAATATCCATGAGCTGGGGCAATATATCCATGTGCTGGGGCAATATCCACGAGCTGGGGCAATATATCCATGAGCTGGGGCAATATCCATGAGCTGGGGCAGTATATCCATGAGCTGGGGCAATATCCACGAGCTGGGGCAATATATCCATGAGCTGGGGCAATATCCATGAGTTGGGGCAGTATATCCATGAGCTGGGGCAATATATCCATGTGCTTGGGCAATATCCACGAGCTGGGGCAATATCCATGAGCTGGGGCAATATCCATGAGCTGGGGCAGTATATCCATGAGCTGGGGCAATATCCACGAGCTGGGGCAATATATCCATGAGCTGGGGCAATATCCATGAGTTGGGGCAGTATATCCATGAGCTGGGGCAATATATCCATGAGCTGGGGCAATATCCATGAGCTGGGGCCCACCTGCTGGGTCAGTATATCCACGTGCTGGGGCAGTATATCCACGAGCTGGGGCAGTATATCCACGAACTGGGGTCTGTATATCCACGTGCTGGGGCAGTATATCCACGAGCTGGGGCAGTATATCCACGAGCTGGGGCAGTATATCCACGTGCTGGGGCAGTATATCCATGAGCTGGGGCATATATCCATGAGCTGGGGCAGTATATCCACGTGCTGGGGCAGTATATCCATGAGCTGGGGCAGTATATCCATGAGCTGGGGCATATATCCATGAGCTGGGGCAGTATATCCACGTGCTGGGGCAGTATATCCACGAGCTGGGGCATATATCCACGAGCTGGGGCAGTATATCCACGAGCTGGGGCAGTATATCCACGTGCTGGGGCAGTATATCCATGAGCTGGGGCATATATCCATGAGCTGGGGCAGTATATCCACAATAGACTGCCCTCTGGGCAGGCTTTCCACCTTGTTATGTTAATAAAACGATATTAACGAACATTCTTATTTCATCCGATTCTGAATCTGCCATCGACTACCAGTCTCCCTCTCCCATATTAAAAAAGGTAATTTTCCCAACTCTCCCTCAGCAGCAGAAGAAAACCTCTGATTGGTCAAACAGTCACTTTTCCGTTGTAATGAAATTAGGATTCGGAGCCGCAATTCATTAACGGAATTTCGTATTTCGGATACATTCGGAAGCATAGCAATTCGGATTTCGGATGCTTCCGATTTTACGAATTTTAGGATATTCGTACGAATTTCGATTCGTAACGAAACGAATCACACATGTCTAGTCCCTAGAGGAGTTGTCAGCTATACCCTCCTGACAAGGTCTAAAATACTGTACTGGCAGCCCATTCTGGGTGATAGTTATCTCTGCGATTGTCAAAGTCTGAGGACATAAATATTGTTCTATATACCCCTCTGTAAATTCTAGAATATGTGAAGCTCTCCGACATTAGTAATCACCAATATCAAGACATTATCAGGGCTTGATTAGCAATATTGAATTATGTTTAAGTGTTGATCTGTTCTGCCTAGAGGTGACTGGGATGTACACAATGTTCAACACAGAGCTTGGTTGAGGCAGGGACAGGCCATCATGACAGCAGTCTGAGCATCACGCTTTCCAGCTGCTTGTCCTTCGCCTCTTCCTTCTTCCCCTCTCCATGCATCCTCTCCCCACTCATAAAGAACCAGTTTTGTACTGTAATATATTTTTTCCCCCAAAACAAAAATTAGAAAAGTATCTCCCCCAATTTTTTGGGTGGGGGCTCCTGGTTTATGTGCTTGCGGGTTCCTTAGGTAAATCTGGCCTTGCAAACATGCACATACAGGCTCATACAGGCTCATAAGGTAAAAATCAAAATCTGTTTTTTTTTTTTTGCATATACGGGATGAGTGTGCTCCCAGCAACAATTCGTCAAAGCAGGCATTGTCCTCACTGTGAATGCTCGCTACAAACACACACTTCCTTTTATGGAAACGCTCTCTTCCGCCTGTCCTGCTCTCCAGACACCCCTTCGTTGCGGTCAGCCCAGCTACTGGGAACGCGGTCCTCCACGCCTCGAGCAGCTTGACTCGCTTGCTTCTGCCTGCAGGGAGACCTGGGCTGGATGGCAAGGCTCTGTGCCATTGCTGGGCCGAAGTTACAGCAGCTTCTAGGGAGCTGCAGGCTTTCAATCTCCTGACCTGTAGCCCCGATGTTAGGTCAGTCTTTCAGATAGTCGCTCAGTGCCTTCTGATGGTGAGTGTAGTGGAATAGTGCACACCACATAAGCTGCATGTATAAACCAAGAACTATCTGCTTTACTTAGGCTTTTTACAGGAGTATTTATACAATATACAGTGACACCAATTCATCCTTCAGTCAACAGATACAGTGTCAGGGTGATGCAGCAGATACAGTGTCAGGGTGAAGCAACAGATATGGTGTCAAAAGAACACAATTCGCAATCCGCTATCACACACCATTTGCATAATCCATTGTCCCAATGAATCAGATTGGGACAGTGTTTGCCGCCTAGATTGACTCACACCTCCTCACATACAGGTAATGACAGAGCACACAAACCTAATTACATTTTGGTTAAACAAAGAAATAAGCTTTAAACAAAATCCCAAACAGTAAATAATGACGAAACTCAGGCCTGCATCGCCAAGTTCACATTCACATACAGTAATAAAAGTACATTTAAAATCACACCTCGCAATATAAATGAAAATAAAGTCTTTCCCAAAGCAATTACCGGTTTCTTTTGGGGTTTTTCAAAATGGAAATAAAATTCTTGTGGTTTGAAGTGGGGAGTGCTATGTTAGTTCAATGACACTCAGACACTTTCGCACCCACATGCACAGCCATAAGCACCCATATGAAGTTGGTGTGGTGAGGTCAGCGCTTCCTCTAAAGATTTATCTTCAGAGTGGGACAGTGGCGTAGCTTGGGGTTTCAGCGCCCAGAGCAAGGCAAGAATTAAGTGCCCCCCCCAACTGGTGGACATGTTAGCACGCCCTGATTCCCTTACAACAGAAGAGTATTGAACCCCTTCACAAAATACTGGTATAATAAAAAAAGGGGGAAAACCACATTTAATCCTAGTATACTCACATTTATATAAAATCTCCTGCTTTTAACGTGTGCAAATTTTTCCTAAGCAATGGCATTGTGCATTGTCACGTAGAAAATTAGCACTACAACTGCCATAGTTACCCCCTCATTTCCCACACCGCGAGCAAGGTCGGTGTTTTATACAAAGTTAGATTATTCATAAAACACAGTGCGCCAAAATACAAGCAAAAAATATATTTTTTTTTTCCCAGTTTTAGTTAACCACTTAGGGACCAGGCAGTTTTAGGAAAATCCATCCTTTAGTGCCCACTGCTGTTTTTAGGTTCTGCGCTGTTTGTGTTTAGGTCAAATTATCCTCTTACTCGTTTATGCAACAACACATATTATATACCATTTTCCCCGCCATTAAATGGACTTTTTAAAAATACCATTATTTCCATCATATCGTATAATCTATATAATAAAACAGTTTCAAAGTCTGTCGCCGTCAAGCGCTGACTGCGCATGCGCGACGGACATTTGAAACTGTTTTAACGGTCACCTAGCAACCAACATGGAGCTGCACGCACCGGCCACCTGTAAAAAAAAATACCCGTCACGCGAGCCGCGCGCATCCCGCTCCAGCTACCACACAGGACACACACTTGCCGTACACACAAAAATTCCGCCTCACAGGACGCCCCCACTGGAGCAACTCAGCACAGCCACTTGCACAAAAGTCCCCCACCCCCAAGACAAAAACAAAAAAAAGACCACTGGCACGAGCGTCGCCCATCCCGCTCCGCATACCACACAGGACGCCACAGGACAGCAGCCAGTCACGCCGGGCACTTGCTGTACCCACAGAAACAAAGCTCTGCCAAAGCCCCCCAACCCAAAATCCAACAAAAAAACTGCACAAAGAATAAGAAAAAAATGCTGGCACGAGCATCGCCCATCCGGCACCACATACCTCGCAGGACGACACCGGACAGCAGCCAGTCACGTCGGGCACTTGCCAAACACGGAGGAAATAAGATCTGCCTCACAGGACCACCCACAGGAGCAGCTCACCACAGCCATTTGCTCCCATCAGAGACCCGCCTCACGGGAGGAGCCACCAGAAACCATCACAACCTTAGCTGCCATCACAGCCCAGCTCACACAATGCCCCAATAAATAAGCCCTCAAACACCACAAGCAGCTGCAGCATCGCAAGAAATAAGGACAATAAAAAAAAACAACAACAAATATCCCCTCATCAGCACCCACCCCAACAAAAGCCCCTCCCAAAAAAAAAAAAACAAACAATACCACCACCAAACCACACCCCACAAAAAAACATTACAGAGAAAAAAAAGCCTACCACTGCAGCATACAAACAAAACAAAAACAGCCGCACCAACCAGGGCCGGCCCGACAATGGTGCAGAGCGGAGCAGCGGCGCCAGGCGGCAGAAATTCGGGGGCGGCAAACTTCAGCCCCAGCACCGCTGCTGCGCTCTGCACTATTTTTTTCATGCGGTGGCGGCAGATCGTGCGGCCGCTGCGTTCGTTCCTTCAACGAGCGGCAGTCGCATGAGTATCTGCCGCTCGCCTGAGATCCATCCGCCAGCCTGCCGCGATTGAGATCACGTGATCTTGCAAGATCGTGGTAGGCTGGAGGGTGGATCCCAGGCGAGCGGCAGATACTCATGAGGCTGCCGCTCGTTGAAGGAAGGAACGCGGCGGCCGCAGGATCTGCCCGTCGGAGGGGCCTGGCAGAGGTGAGTCTGGGGCAAATATATCCATGTGTGAGTCTGGGGGCAAATATATCCATGAGTGAGTCTGGGGGCAAATATATCCATGAGTGAGCCTGGGGCAAAAATATCCATGAGTGAGTCTGGGGGCAAATATATCCATGTGAGCCTGGGGCAAATATATCCATGAGTGAGTCTGGGGGCAAATATATCCATGAGTGAGTCTGGGGGCAAATATATCCATGTGTGAGTCTGGGGGCAAATATATCCATGAGTGAGTCTGGGGGCAAATATATCCATGAGTGAGCCTGGGGCAAAAATATCCATGAGTGAGTCTGGGGGCAAATATATCCATGTGAGCCTGGGGCAAATATATCCATGAGTGAGTCTGGGGGCAAATATATCCATGTGAGCCTGGGGCAAATATATCCATGAGTGAGTCTGGGGGCAAATATATCCATGAGCGAGTCTGGGGGCAAATGTATCCATGAGTGAGCCTGGGGCAAAAATATCCATGAGTGAGTCTGGGGGCAAATATATCCATGTGAGCCTGGGGCAAATATATCCATGAGTGAGTCTGGGGGCAAATATATCCATGTGTGAGTCTGGGGGCAAATATATCAATGTGTGAGCCTGGGGGCAAATATATCCATGTGTGAGTCTGGGGGCAAATATATCAATTTGTGAGTCTGGGGGCAAATATATCAATGTTTGAGTCTTGGGGCAAATATATCAATGTGTGAGTCTGGGGGCAAATATATCCATGAGTGAGTCTGGGGGCAAATATATCCATGAGTGAGTCTGGGGGCAAATATATCAATGTGTGAGTCTGGGGGCAAATATATCCATGTGTGAGCCTGGGGGCAAGTATATCCATGTGTGAGTATGGGGGCAAGTATATCAATGTGTGAGTCTGGGGGAAAATATATCAATGAGTGAGCCTGGGGGCAAAAATACCCATGAGTGAGTCTGGGGGCAAATATATCCATGTGAGCCTGGGGCAAATATATCCATGAGTGAGTCTGGGGGCAAATATATCAATGTGTGAGCCTGGGGGCAAATATATCAATGTGTGAGCATGGGGCAAATATATCCATGTGTGAGCTGGGGCAATATACCCATGTGTGGGCACTGCTGGGTATGTGACGCTTGGCACTGCTGGGTATGTGATGCTGGGCACTACTGGGTATGTGACGCTGGGCATGTGATGCTGGGCTCTGCTGGGTATGTGACGCTTGGCACTGCTGGGTATATGATGCTGGGCTCTGCTGGGTATGTGACGCTTGGCACTGCTGGGTATGTGATGCTGGGCTCTGCTGGGTATGTGACGCTGGGCACTGCTGGGTATGTGACGCTGGGCTCAGTTATACACACCTCACATTACTGTATCAAAGAGCTCCACAGCAAGAAAATTCTAATTTACGGTGTGTATGAGTGTTTGAAGTTTATTTCTGTGGCGCACTGTGATATGCTCATACACACTGCGTGTTTTTTTTTGGGGGGGCAGCATTTCGTCCTTCGCTCCAGGCAAAGCCGGCCCTGGCACCAACACAACATACCCCACACACAAAAAACTAATTAACTCACACTCTCAGACCATCTGCTCAGGGGATAGCAGAGGCTGCAATTAATTAGAATAAAAAATAAATAAAACACAATACCCACCAAAATAATACACCCATCGGAAACCCCCCCCAACCCCACTCCTACAACCCTCACACCCCACCACAGCAAATACCTTGCAACACTTTCTCCTACAATATAAAAACAACTCTAAAACAAAAAAAATCAGAAAAAAGACAAACACCACATCAATACCTGCCATACCATCCTCATTAACTCCCACCATCGTACACACACACCCCAGCACATCTTGCTAACCACAGCTCACACAATACCCCAATAAATAAGCCCTCCAACACCACCAAAAAACTGTTCAAAACAAAACCCGCAGTAGGAGTGCAACTCCAACCACCAAACCCCACCCCACAATAAAAAATAATAATAAAAAACTAACACTCTGACAGTCTGCTCAGGGGAAAGCCGAGGCTGCAAATAATAAAAGAAAAAAAAACCTTATCTTTAAAAAAAAAATGTCCCTTAAAAGAAAAATTGATTTAGAGACAAGTAATGAAGCAAAAAGGAGCCGAAATGAGAAAGATAGACAGAGAAAACAAAATATGACCGATGAGGAAATCAAACATTTTCGCCAAGCCAAAACAAAACGGAAATCGGCCGAAACGATCCGAAATAAAAATTGTCGCATTACAAACTAAACGAGCCGAAACAAAAAAAATTGGTGCACATCCCTAGTCTCTTTATTTGTTGATTTTTTTTTTCTTAGTATCTATTAGGCATTTTTCAAAAAAAATTCTAATTTTTTTTCTTTCTAATAGCATTTTTTTTTCTGTAACAGCCCTTTTTATTATCATTCATAGGATCTTATATGTTAATTCCAGACATTTTCGTTCAGTAGTTTTTTTTTAAAACAGAGGGGGATGGGTTTGTGGTGGCATTCGGTGGCTGATTCCCTGCACTTCAGGGACCCTGCGGTGAATTCACCAGGGAAATTTGATTCTCCCGAAGTGCGGGAAACAACAGAACACTGAAATGTCTGCGTCATTTCTACCCCTTTACTGGTGTTTTTTTTGCTGCCCCCTGGAAAGTGCCAGCCTAGGCCTTGCCTACCCAGGACATACTTTAAAATGAGAGAATTCTCAATGTATCCTTCCTGGTAAAATAGTTTTGTGTAAAAAAAAAAAAATATATATATATATTTTTTTTTTTTAGGGTGTCACCCTAGGGGCTGGTGTCACCCGGTGCGGGCCGAACCCTCCGCCCCACCTAGCGACGCTAGTGCGTATAAGGACACTTAATGCTATTCACCAACAACACCATCGTACAAATATTGCCAACCGAACAAAACTAAAAGCATCAATCCAGAAATATGATGATTCATTACAACAACATTATTGTGGAGAGCTAAATGTAATTTGCGACAATTGCAAAGCACTACATTTTAATACACAGCAGCCATCACACAAACTATTCACTCAATGCTGCAGCAAAGGAAAAGTCTTACTGGAGCCCATTAAAGTAGCTCCTTTGATAGAAAGTCTAATGACATATAATACATAAGATCGTAGGAGCAGCAGCACTGAGAATGAGCTCCTGAAAACTTCCCCATTTTATACCTTATAATGAGCAGAATTGAAGGATTTAACCAGGAAAACAAACTAGGAAAACAAAGACTTCATGCAAGATGACAAACAAGCAAAGAATATTCAATGAAGAGATAAAAGAAAATTAAAACTAAACAAGGGAAAACAACAAGTCCATCCAGAAGACCAGCATCAGAAAGCACCAGATTCCAGCAAACTGCAGAACAAGGTAGGACCATCCTCCCACAACACCAATAACCCACAAGATTATCAAATTTATATAGAAACATCACTTTTGAAACATACAAATACATTCAACATGGAAAACTGCACTTTAAAAAGACAGAACAAAGACTCCAGCACACAGCTACAGGCAGCAGGGGGTCCGACACCTTGGAGTTTGTTTACACAAAAACAGAAAAAAGCAACCAGGCAAAAAAAGCCATAAAAAAAAGGAACAAATTGAACAAAATCCAGAGACTCTGTTTGCTGACTTCTCAAATAATGACCAGGGTAGGATAAAAACAAATGTATTATTTCATACGGAGAACACTGAGGCCTGGCATAGAGCTTTCTGCAAATACTACAATAATATTAAAAAAGAAAGCATCTACAGGGGCCGCCAGATCAGGGTCACGGATGAGGAAAATAAAGAGTGTTATGTACTCGCCGTAAATATTTATCACAATGGCACCATCATGGTACAAGGCACTGAGACCCATTTAGAGGAATTTGAACAACTCTTCCCTCAAATTAAAGAACAAGCAAAGGACCTCAAGGACCTTGAAAGTCCAGCTAGTAAGACCTGTGAGGAACACATTACAGCAAAGAAATCCCCCAGAGACATGTCTACATTATGCCCCAGTCAAGATCTCCCCTCACCCGAAATCCTCAGAGACTGCATATCCCAATTAGAAAGAGACTTCATTCAATTCAAGGAACAGCTTCAAAGGGAGCCAGGTGACAGAAATGCAGATTACCAACTCAGAGAAGAAATTAACACCCTGAAATCTGAACACAGGTCTGCCATACAGGACATGCAAATGAAGATCCAAGAACTTCAAGAGGAAAATATCCAGCTGAGAGAAGAGATGAGGAAACTTAAAACACAAACAGCCCATCAACCAGGAGAGAGAATCAACAATGATTAATATAGACAAAGTGCCTAAAAATGAACATGAGACAAATAAAACTCCATACATCAACAACACAGAGATCAGTGACAGCCAAAACCACTCACAAAATCCTGAACCCACAACCAGCCGGCCAACAAATCCCAGACAACAAACCCCTGAAACTGTAATAATAATGGATTCAAATGGGAAGTACTTAAACACAAGAAGGCTCTTCCCAGGAATAAACATCACCAAAATCCATTGTGCTACCATTGAACAGACAATGGAAGTCCTCACAAATCCATACTTCACGAACCCCAAACAAATCATCATACACACAGGTACGAACAACATTCAGACAGAACAGAAAGGCATTGCAGACAAACTGTCACAACTAACAGACACTGCACAGCAAAAAAGTTCCCCCACGCCAAAATAATCCTATCCTGTCTACTTCCGAGGAAGGACATATCGAACCACATCATCCAGAACATCAACACAGAACTGGCGGCTAAAAGTAGCTCAAAGCCCAACATTCATCTGGCCCAACACCCTTCCATAACCCCTGAACACCTCTACGATAACAAACACCTCAACAAACAAGGGGTGAGTCACCTGGCAAGAGAATTTAAAGACATTGTACTGAACAGAACCCATATCCCCGAACCTGGCACAAACCAAACCCAAACTAACACAACAACAACCACCACAAGACGACCTCAAAACGCACCGCACCAAGACAAGAACACCACATTTAAACCAAGAACAGGACAAAACAGATGGCAGGAATGGCGGAAACCACCCGCCCCAAGATGGACATCAAGACCTCCACAGAACAGAGACTTGGAGGAGATACGGACCCTCCTCGGCACACTATACAACAAATTAATGTGAATTGATCTCATAATGAACTACAATGACAACCATCCACAACCTGGTTGTCCCATGTAATTTTGCTCATAACAAGGTATAACAACATAAAATGACATCACTAACAATCAGTAGTTGGAACATTCAGGGTCTGAATGCTTTAGCCTTTGGATCAAAAGTAAACGATCCAGACTTCAAAAATAGACTGCACAACGTGGACATACAAATCCTGCTGGAAACATGGAGCCGGGCACAGGATGACCCACAAACACCTGTGGGCTACAGAGAATTTTCCGTGCCCGCCCAGAAGGATAAAAGCATCAAACAGGGTCGCCATTCAGGAGGAATATTAATCTGGTATAAGGAGGAGCTACACGAGAACATCAAAGCAATCAAGAAAGGAGAGAGCCACATCTGGATAAAAATAAGTAGCTCCATCCTCACCTCTCAGTCAGACATCTTCCTATGTGCAGCTTACATTGCACCACCAGAGTCTCCATACTCCAAAACAGACACCTATGAGGTGGTACAGAGTGAGGCCTCCCACTTCCAGTCCCTAGGACACGTGCTTCTCTATGGAGACCTCAACGCCAGGACAGGAAGAGAAAAGGACTATGTGACCTCAGATGGGAACACATACATTTTGGGAGCCGCAAACTACTGTCAGGAGTCAATACAGGTGCAAAGAAACCGCTATGACAATACAACCAACAAGAGTGCAAGAAAATTGCTGAATTTGTGTCGGAGTCTCGGGCTTTACATCCTTAATGGACGCACCAAGGGAGACTCTCTGGGAAGGTATACATTAAGCTCCCATGTAGGAAACAGTGTGGTCGACTATGCAATCACGGATATGAACTCCACTCACATCAACGCCTCACCGTCACCCCACAAACACACCTGTCAGACCACAGCCAACTACTGCTTTATATTAAATCCTCAAACAAACCATCCTCAAAACCCCATCAGATCGGACTGTACAACCTCCCACCATCATTCAAATGGACCAGACACTCTACCATAGCCTACAGAGAGGTCAACACACCCGACATCAAAGATCAGCTAACAGACTTTCAAAACCATACCTATGTACTAAGTCCCCAGGGGGTGAACCAAGCAGCAAAGGACCTCCACAGCATAATACACACCATCGCAGAGACCTCCAACATTAAAAAAGTCAACTTCAAGAAATCATCCAATAAACAACCCAATAAATGGTTTGACAAAGAATGCAGAACACTAAGAAACAACCTACGAACAGTCTCAAATAAAAAACACAGAGACCGCGACAACCTTGACCTGAGGATCACACATGGTGTCCTGCAGAAAAACTATAAACAAATCCTCAAAAAGAAAAAACAAAACCTCATCTCCCAAAACCTTCAACAACTGGAAGAGGCTCTTCAGGATAACTCTTTCTGGCAAACCTGGAGTCAAATCGCCTCAGGATCCAAGAAAAAACACCTCCACATCCAAAATGGCAACATCTGGCTCAACTACTTCAAGAGCCTGTACAAAGACATTCCCAAAGAGGAGCTAACTGGGGAACAGGAACACATCATCAGAAGACTACATGAACTGGAGGAAAAAATCAAGGATTTCCAAAACCCGTTAGATACACCCATTACACCCCAAGAAGTAGCAGAAAAAATTCAAGATCTGCAAAGTAAAAAAGCCAGCGGGATGGATGGAATTCTTCCAGAGATGATTAAACACGGCTCTCCTGAAGTACACGCCTCAATATGTAAAGTTTTCAACCTGGTCCTGAGGGTTGGATTCTACCCTCAATTATGGAATCAAGGCCTCATAACACCCATCCATAAGAGTGGAGACCAATATGATCCAGCCAACTACAGAGGGATATGTGTCAGCAGCACACTGGGAAAACTGTTCAATAGCATCCAGAACAAAAGAATCCTCAGCTTCCTGACACAGCATAACGTCCTCAACAGAAGCCAAGCGGGGTTCATGCCAAACCATCGCACTACAGATCACATCTACACCCTGCACAGTCTCATCAAGGACCATGTCCACAATACAAAACATGGGAAAATATTTGCTTACTTTATGGACTTTAAGAAGGCCTTTGACTCAGTGTGGCACCCAGGCCTGTTCCTCAAACTACTGGAGAGTGGAATAGGAGGGAAAACATATGATGTCATCAAGAGCTCATATAATGAGAACTTCTGCAGCATAAAGGTGAATGGGAAGAGAACAGAGTACTTCCGGCAGGCTCGTGGAGTCAGACAAGGCTGCAGCCTAAGTCCAACCCTCTTTAACATCTACATCAATGGACTGGCTGAAGCTCTAGAATCCTCCTCAGCACCAGGACTAACTCTACATGACACCGAGGTGAAGTTCCTGTTGTATGCAGATGACCTCCTATTACTGTCACCAACAGAGAGAGGTCTACAAGACAGCCTGGAAGTGCTGGGAAAATACAGTGCGGCATGGGCACTACCCATCAACCAAAAGAAAACAAAGGTCATGGTTTTCCAAAGGAAGAATGCAAAAACCAAGAGTTCCTCTTTCACACTTAATGACTGCACTCTTGATGAAGCCAACAGCTACATATACCTCGGCCTAGAAACAAACCGATCGGGAAGTTTCAAACCAGCCATAGAGGCCCTAAGAGACAAGGCGTGTAGAACCTTCTATGCCATCAGGAGAAACCTCTACAAACTAAAACCGCCTGTAAGAGTCTGGCTTAAAATCTTTGATAGCGTCATCACTCCAATCCTCCTTTATGGCAGTGAAGTATGGGGCCCCATCACCTACCCTGACTCACCCAAATGGGATGCCAGCCCAACAGAAATATTCCATCTGGAATTTTGCAAGCACCTCCTCCAAGTCCATCGGAGCACCTCTAACAATGCTTGCCGGGCCGAGCTGGGCAGACTCCCCTTACTTCTTGCAGTACAGAAGAGGGCGCTATCATACTGGGACCATCTAAACATCAGCAGCCTCAACTCATACCACCATAAAGCCCTACTGGCCAACAAGGACCATCCCAAACCATGTGGGCTGCAACAATTCATATCCACCCTGATCCTCCAAAGCCCCCATGAAGGCAACCTGACAAAATATCAAATAAAGGCCCTAATTAACGATTCCAGGGAAAACTATATCAGAGAATGGAGACATGATATAGCAAACTCCAAGAAACTCACCATTTACCAATCCTTACAGAGGGAATACAAACTGGCCCCATACCTGGAGGGACTAAAAGACCCCAAGGACAGACAGATCCTGAGCCAGTACAGACTGAGCGCCCACAGCCTGGAAATTGAATCAGGGCGGCATAGACAGACCTACAAGCCCAGGGAGAATAGACTGTGCCAGCATTGTGACCAGGGGGCCGTGGAAGATGAGGTCCACTTCCTCCTACAGTGCCCCAAGTACTCAGCACTGAGGGAAACTCACTTCCAGAGACTCTCCGCTCTCATCCCGGACTTCACCTCTATAGAAGAGACGAGGAAACTCCACATCATACTGGGAGAAGAGGAGCCGGCAGTGAAAATATCTGCCCAATACGTCACAGAATGTCACAGACTGAGAGGAACATGAGAGATCCCGGACTTATAAATCCCCAACACGGACTCGCCCCCATCCCCCTTCACATTATCCCTTACCCCTGATAATGTCCATGGACTTGCCCATTCCCCCCCATATATATGTCCTACTACCCCCCCTCCTCCCCATATGCTTTGGCAATGCTAAAATGTATTTGGTCCTGCCAATAAAGCTTATTTTGATTTGATTTGATTTGATTTGACAGGAAGTCATATGCATTCCATAAAATTCAAAAATAACATTCGTTCTATCAATAGTTCTTTAGCATTTGCTTCGATGGGGGCAAACATTGCTCCTCCTCCCGGTTATGGCCCATACTGCTTTCGAATTAATGGCCAGATTTACCACAGAACTGCATCACTTCATCCTTCCAATGAGGATAACCAAAGGTTTGCACAACTTTATATCCTTGACCCTGATGAGGCCGCAAAACAGCGCTTAATGATTAATGAAAATTCAAAGTGCAACCCAGAACTAATGAACGAGTGGAGTTCTTTTATGACTCGAGAAAATCCCTTTGCCGACGCATATAAAATGTTATATGAAGTAGAACAAGAATGCATACAAGAGGCTATACAAAATGGCATAACACCAGCAACTGTCAGTATGGCAATAGTACAAGATCACAAGGATGATAAATGCAGATACAATGCACCTCGCTGCAATGAGGTAGCTATTATATTTCAAAATGCCGATGGTGAGCCTCCTCTTGAGCGAGATCTCATCATTCATTGCCGAAGTCACAACAAAAATAAAACCGAAAGAATAAGCATTTTAGGCTGGGGTCAGACTGAGGCAGTGCGAACGCGCGTGCAGGCGCACTTAATCACGGCCGTACTAGCAGCAGATGCCAGGCAATGACGGCCAATATACGAAGTACGGTCGCACAAAAGTCCGGCTGCGCAACGCAAGTGGAAAATGAACGCATTTTTTCGAGAACGTTAAACCACTAGTACTGACGTACAGAGTGCGCTGCGTCCGCTAGCGGCGTGTTTGCGTGATTAGGAGACGTCAGACGCTGCTAATGTCCGGCCAACATAACGTCCAGACGCAAAAAGTGTTTTATTGACGATCCATACAAAATCACGGATGAAACTGCGCATAGTATGACCGCTATTGCGTATTCCGTGAAAAAATACGTCCATTCTTCGAACGCACATTTTCACGGACAACGTGAAAAATGCGTTAGTCTGACCCTAGCCTTAGAAATCCGAATTTGGAGCCAATGCTGTATCCACTTCTGTTTCCTTTTGGTTTTCAAAGTTGGTCACCGAATATTAAACTAAACTACAACCCTACTACCATAACAAATATACACACTAACACCTCAACAAAGCCAAGGGAAAGGGTATCACAAATGCAATTTTATGCTTACATGCTATCCATCCGCCAAGAGTTTAACCCATTTCTGAGTGCTGGCTAACTGACTCAGCAGTACTTTGTAGACGCATACGTGAAGACAGAAGGCAACCGTCTAAACTATGTGAGGCAAAATCAGTCCAAATTGAGGGTTGAAAAATACACAGGTCTCATGGAAAATGCAGCGCACGAACAGGGCTTAATTCCAGGAAAAGCAGTCATACTTCCATCTTCGTTCCAAGGCAGTCCCAGAAACATGCTGCAGAACTTCCAACTGCCATGGCTATTGTTAGAGTGTATGGGAAGCCTGACTTCTTCATAACCATAACATTTAACCCTAAATGGCCTGAAATTGCAGAGAATATAAAAAGTCAAGCGGTGGAATTCAGACCAGATTTAGTCACCAAAGTTTTCAACATTAAATTATAAGACCTACTTGACGACATCACAAAAAAACATGCCTTAGGAACACCTGTTGCCAAAGTTCATGTGATCGAGTTTCAGAAACGTGTATTACCACATGCGCATATTTTGCTTATTTTAGCAGCAGAACATAAGCCTAAAGATGCTCACACAATTGATATGTTTATTTCCGCTGAAATACCAGACATTCGAATACATCCACATTTACATGCAATTGGAATCAAGCACATGATACATGGCCTGTGTGGTAATCCGAACATAACATCTCCATGTATGGTTGATGTTGTTTGCTCTAAAAATTTCAAAAATCTTACCAGGAAGAAACTTTGAATAACGTGGATGGCTACCCATTGTACAAGAGAACAAATTCAGCAGCTTCACCACTTGAAATAAATGGAAAAATAATTGATAACTCTTGGGTTGTGCCCTACAACCCATACTTGACTTTAAAATACAACTGTCATATTAATGTTGAAAGCTGAACTTCAATAAAAAGCGTTAAGTACTTCTTCAAGTACATCTATAAAGGACATGACTGCGCTAATATCGCAATTAAAGAACATGCAACTCTTCTTCATGACGCGATAACCTCATTCATGGATTCAAGATATGTCACAGCTCCAGAAGCAGCATGGCGTCTTTTTGGTTTCAGGATGCACCATCAAACACATACCATCGTACAATTGCAAATTTACCTTCCAGGGGAATAGTCACTATACTTTACTGAAGACAACATCGAAAATGCAGTAGAAATAACACAATCAAGAGACACCACTTTGACTGCTTGGTTCAAGCTAAACAAAGAAGATGTGGCAGTGCATGACTATCTGTATACGGATATTCCACAGCATTTTGTTTTTGAAAAATAAATAACATGGAAAAAAAGATTGCAAGATCGTGCTAATAACACCATATGTCACATGTACTCTGTAAACATGAATTCAGATGTGGAGATATTTTGCTTAAGATTGCTTTTACTCCATGTTAAAGGAGCCACTTCATTTGAAAATATCCGAACAGTTGGTGGTGTGCAATTTCCCACATTCAAAGAAGCTGCTCAAAAACTCGATCTTTTTCAGGATGAAGAATTATGGGACTAGACTCTTCACGAAGTTTCAAGCGAGATAATGCTTCAACTGCTTCGAGAGCTTTTTTCCCACATTTGTGCTCTAGAATCTCCACCAAATGCTAAAAACCTTTTTGAAAAATATTACCAACAACTCATTGATGACTTTTCAAGACACCCTGGCCACACACCAGACTGCCAAACATGTCTCAATAATGTACTATTAGACATTCAAGACATTTAAATTGTTAATAGAAAAAAAGTCAGGATTTCGGTTTAACAAATCCAACAAACTATTCAACAGCCAAAACAACAGACCCCTATGATGCGGTTTCTGAAAGTCAAATAGGAGTACAAATGCAGGCGGCTTTAAATGCTCTACAAAGAGAAACTTTTGAAGACATTCTTTCTGCAACCCAAAACGAAACATTACCCCAAAGGTGTTACTTTCTCGAAGGTCCGGGAGGTAGTGGAAAAACATACCTATACCAAACTTTATTGCACTCATTTAGAGGAGAAAAAGAGGTAGCATTGGCAGTTGCTTCTACTGGAATTGCTGCTAATTTGCTCAAGGGTGGACGCACATATCACTCACAATTTAAACTGCCAGTTCCCTTGTTGGACACTTCCACATCTTCCATGAGGCAAAGCTCTAATGATGCCACAATCCTTAGAAAACCAAAAATTATAATTTGGGATGAATTGACCTTGGCTCCAAGTGATGGTCTCAGATGCGTCGACAAACCACTGCAAGAGCTTATGAAAAACAACAAACCTTTTGGCGGTAAAACAATTATCCTTGGAGGAGATTTCCGACAAACTCTACCTGTTGTGGCACATGGCAGTCGATCAGCTAAATTTAAGATCATAAAGCTGAAAACAAATGTAAGATCTGTGGATCCAGAGTTTAGCTCTTGGCTAATAAAACTTGGCAATGGAAAACTCACAAACGAACATGGCTTCCATCAAGATATTTTTCAGATATCATCTAAAATGATCTGCAAAGACTCCATTGTCAAGGAAATTTATGGTGACCATTTACACCCTGACAATATTTCAACATTTGAGAAAACCGCAATTTTATGCCCCGAGAATTGTGATGTGGACAACATCAATGAAGAAGTACTTAGTTTGTTAGACGGTGAGAGCTACACTTATTTAAGCACTGATTCTATTGATGCTGAATCCCAGGAAGACCGGGATAATTACCCCATTGAGTTCTTAAATGAATTGGCTCCTTCTGGAATGCCAGTTCATAAACTGAAACTCAAAATTGGCTGTATTATTATGCTCCTGCGTAACCTGAATACAAAGCGAGGCCTGTGTAATGGCACTAGACTGATTGTGAAAGCTATGCGGCAAAATGTTATCAGTCCTCAAGTATTAACACCTACCTCTGAAAGAAAAACTGTTTTTATTCCTAGAATAGATTTAGCCCCCAGTAACACTGACCTACCATTTGTTTTAAGAAGTTTCCAATTAAATTGGCTTTTGCAATGACTATTAACAAATCCCAAGGCCAAACCTTGGATAGAGTTGGCATCTATTTACCGGAACCCGTCTTCCGCCATGGACAACTATATGTTGCGTTCTCTCGCATTAAAAGCTCTGCGGAAGTTAAAATCAAAGTCATCGATGGACGCGAACAAGGCTACTTATGTCACGGTCCGTACCCCCAGACCCTCTGGCACCCCCTTTGTTCTCCTTCCTCGTCATATTCTGCATGATTTATGCAGTTTCCAGGACTTTGTTTTCCATATGTGACGTCCTGGGTCTCTGGCGCCCCCTCTGGCAGTAGTGGACATTGCTGCTTTGGACTTTTTCATTTCATTCATTTCTTGGATTCGAAGCCTGATCAGTACCTGGACTCCATTGGTTCACCCTGGACCATTTTATATAAATGGAGACCACTCCCTTAGTAGGGTGCAGTCTCATTCTTCCTGAATAATCCTGTATCAGTCATTCAGCTCATGTCTGGTTTGCCTTGCTCTAGATTCATCCTGAATCATCCATTCAGTTCAGTCTGTCTGTCTTCAAGCTCCTGTCTGGTTTGCCTTGGTCTAGATTAATCCTGTTCAGTCTGTCGGTCTTCTAGCTCATGTCTGTCTTGCCCTGGTCTAGATTTATCCTGTTTAGCCTGTCTACCTGTTCATTCTGTTTACAGGCTCATGTCTGGTTTGCCCTGTTTTTCTTGCCTTCTTGTAGTATCCTGTTTAGTTCTGCTTCCCATGTTTAGTTCTGCTTCCCATGTTTAGTTGCCTATTTTGTTTATATCTGGTTTTCTTTATACTTCTTGCCTTGAGGTTAAAGGCTCTGTTTATTGAATTTATGTTCTGTATTTCCTGCTCTTGGTTTAAGTTTTTGGTTCCTAGAATAAATAATATATAGTTATTTTTCTAGTTCAGGCTCATGGTCTATTTTCACTGCTTATTAGGCTCACATCCCTCTCTGTCAGGTCAGGTCCCGACCCCCATCGTGACATAATGAGACCGCCATTAACAAGTGAGCTAGCAGTGATTCATGGTCTGTTGGAGAACCTGCAAAAGGTTAATAAAGCTGCAGAACAGCACCTGGAGAGGCTGAGCGCTATACTGCGGAAAACTCCTAGGAACGTCTTCCCAAAGGAACCTGTTCCAGTGAAAGATTCCAGAGGACCCCTGACCCTGGAGGAAAGGGTATGGAGGAAAACCCAGGGCTTTTGTTTCTACTGTGGTTCCTGCCTGCACAGAGTGGCAACCTGCCAGGTGCGCCCACAGAAGGCCCTCACGGTCCCGCCTTACCAGACCTCCTTGACCAAGCCATGCCAGGCCGCAGTATCCATGTCCACTGTCCTGCAGCGTAAGGACTCCTCCGTGTCCGCTGCCCTGCAGCGTAAGGACTCCTTCGTGTCCGCTGCCCTGCATCCCGCAGGATCTCCAGAATCCGCTGCCCTGCATCCCGCAGGATCTCCAGAATTCGCTGCCCTGCATTCCGCAGGATCTCCAGAATCCGCTGCCCTGCATCCCGCAGGATCCCCAGAGGTCGCTACCCTGCATCCCGCAGGATCTCCAGAGGTCGCTGCCCTGCATCCTGCACAATCTCCAGAGGTCACTGCCCTGCATCCCGCAGGATCTCCAGAGGTCGCTGCCCTGCATCCCGCAGGATCTCCAGAGGTCACTGCCCTGCATCCCGCAGGATCTCCAGAGGTCGCTGCCCTGCATCCCGCAGTATCCTCGGAGCTGACACCGCCAAAGGGTCGTCGCCGCCGTAGAGCCAAGACAGTCACTGCCCAGTAGAACGTTGGTACCCAGGTCGCTCAGGAGCCGTGCTGTACCCAGGTCGCTCAGGAGCCGTGCTGTACCCAGGGTGCTCAGGAGCCGTGCTGTACCCAGGGCGCTCAGGAGCCAGGCTGTACCCAGGTCGCTCAAGAGCCGTGCTGTACCCAGGTCGCTCAAGAGCCGTGCTGTACCCAGGTTGCTCAAGAGCCGTGCTGTACCCAGGTCGCTCAAGAGCCGTGCTGTACCAGGGCGCTCAAGAGTCGTGCTGTACCCAGGGCGCTCAAGAGCCGTGCTGTACCCAGGTCACTCAAGAGCCGCGCTGTACCCAGGTCGCTCAAGAGCTGCGCTGTACCCAGGTCGCTCAAGAGCCGTGCTGTAACCAGGTAGCTCAGATCCGTGCTGCTGTCGCCATGTCCGAGTCGCCGCAGAGCCGTGCTGAGGTCGCTGACCCACAGATCCGTGCTGCTGCTGCCATGTCCGAGTCGCCGCAGAGCCGTGCTGAGATCGCTGACCCACAGAGCCGTGCTGCTGTCGCCTTGTCCGAGTCGCCGCAGAGCCGTGCTGAGGTCGCTGACCCACAGATCCGTGCTGCTGCCGCCATGTCCGAGTCGCCGCCGAGCTGAGGTCGCTGACCCACAGATCCGTGCTGCTGCCGCCATGTTCGAGTCGCCGTAGAGCCGTGCTGAGGTCGCTGACCCACAGATCCATGCTGCTGCCATCATGTCCGAGTCGCCGCAGAGCCGTGCTGCTGCGGCCATGTCCAAGTCACCACAGAGTCGTGCTAAGGGCGCTGCCCCAACGAGCCATGCCAAGGGCGCTGCCCCTCCGGTCCTTGCCAAGGGTGCTGCCCCTCAGAGCCGAGCAGTCAAGGTGTCACGCCAAGCTGTGCCAAGGGCGCTGCCCCACCGAGCCTCGCCAGGGGCGCTGCCCCTCTGAGCCTCACCAAGGGCGCTGCCTCACCGAGCCCAGCAACCAAAGTGTCACTGCCGAGCTGTGCCCATGAAACTATTCCTGACATCGGGGCTGACAGGGCTATACTCCTTGCTCTCTCTGAGGACTTCCAGACTCAAGAGCCGTGCTGTACCCAGGTCGCTCAAGAGCCGTGCTGTACCAGGGCGCTCAAGAGTCGTGCTGTACCCAGGGCGCTCAAGAGCCGTGCTGTACCCAGGTCACTCAAGAGCCGCGCTGTACCCAGGTTGCTCAAGAGCTGCGCTGTACCCAGGTCGCTCAAGAGCCGTGCTGTACCAGGGCGCTCAAGAGTCGTGCTGTACCCAGGGCGCTCAAGAGCCGTGCTGTACCCAGGTCACTCAAGAGCCGCGCTGTACCCAGGTCGCTCAAGAGCTGCGCTGTACCCAGGTCGCTCAAGAGCCGTGCTGTAACCAGGTAGCTCAGATCCGTGCTGCTGTCACCATGTCCGAGTCGCCGCAGAGCCGTGCTGAGGTCGCTGACCCACAGATCCGTGCTGCTGCTGCCATGTCCGAGTCGCCGCAGAGCCGTGCTGAGATCGCTGACCCACAGAGCCGTGCTGCTGTCGCCTTGTCCGAGTCGCCGCAGAGCCGTGCTGAGGTCGCTGACCCACAGATCCGTGCTGCTGCCGCCATGTCCGAGTCGCCGCCGAGCTGAGGTCGCTGACCCACAGATCCGTGCTGCTGCCGCCATGTTCGAGTCGCCGTAGAGCCGTGCTGAGGTCGCTGACCCACAGATCCATGCTGCTGCCATCATGTCCGAGTCGCCGCAGAGCCGTGCTGCTGCGGCCATGTCCAAGTCACCACAGAGTCGTGCTAAGGGCGCTGCCCCAACGAGCCATGCCAAGGGCGCTGCCCCTCCGGTCCTTGCCAAGGGTGCTGCCCCTCAGAGCCGAGCAGTCAAGGTGTCACGCCAAGCTGTGCCAAGGGCGCTGCCCCACCGAGCCTCGCCAGGGGCGCTGCCCCTCTGAGCCTCACCAAGGGCGCTGCCTCACCGAGCCCAGCAACCAAAGTGTCACTGCCGAGCTGTGCCCATGAAACTATTCCTGACATCGGGGCTGACAGGGCTATACTCCTTGCTCTCTCTGAGGACTTCCAGAATCCGGGTAGTTGGACTGGCAAGATGTGCCCTACAAGAGGATCTACTCCTACGGGATACACCAGGACGCCTTCTGTCGTGTTGGTCCGGGAGGAGTACTTGGCAGTGCTCGGGCACCACCCCGAGCTCTGGAGTCACTTCGACATCGATTCTGATGACTCTAATTAGAAGACTGATTCCACAGATCCCTGATTCCCTGCCGGTCTTCGGCCGCATTTGGGTCACCCGGAGGTTGCCCCTTGTCGGGGGGTACTGTCACGGTCCGTATGGAGGGTACGAGGTAGGTCCAGCGCATAACTGACTTCGTTGATACGTCTTAGGATCTTGAATGGACCAATATACCGCGGAGCAAATTTCATCGATGGCACATGTAACTTAATGTTACGGGTAGACAAACAGACTATCTGGCCTGGAACATAGGAAGGACCCATCCGCCTATGCCTATCTGCATAGGTCTTCTGTTGGACTGCAGCGTGACAAAGATTGGAACGTACCAAAGTCCACACCTTATGAAGAGACTGAACATAGGAGTCCAAGTCAGGAAGACCAGTGTCAGAACTAGGGGATGGCAAAAAGGTAGGCTGGAAACCATGGGCAACATAAAACGGGGAATGACCAGACGAGGCATTCACATTACTGCTAAGAGCAAATTCAGCCCAAGGAAGTAAAGATACCCAATCATCCTGCCCTTGAGAAGAGAAGCTACGAATGTAGTTCTCATTAGACTGATTAGCACGTTCGGCAGCTTCATTGGACTGTGGGTGATAAGCAGAAGAAAATGATACTTTAATGCCCAACTGTGAACAGAAATTTCGCCAAAATCTAGAAATGAACTGGGGACCCCGATCAGAGACAATTTCATGAGGCAAACCAAGTAATCTGAATACCACTTTGACAAATATGTTGGCTAGACCTTTGGATGTTGGCAATTTCTTGAGAGGAACCAAATGAACCATTTTAGTAAAGCGATCAACAATGGTCAAAATCACTGTATGCCCTTCAGAAGGTGGCAAATCTACTATGAAATCCATAGAAATATGTGACCATGGTTTGTCAGGGATGGCTAGTGGTTGCAATAGCCCTGCAGGACATTGAGTAGAGGCTTTGGATTGTGCACATACCACACATGCCTGTACATATTCCCTCACATCCTTGGCAATGTCTGGCCACCAGTACATCGGTGTAAGTGCTGACAATGTCCTTTTTATGACCGGCTGGCCTGGAGGCATGATAACATGAGTGTAGTTCCTTTCTTTCTGCGTCAGGAACAAACAACTTGTCAGAAGGAGTCTCAGGGGGAGCTGTACTTTGCATAGCTTGGATACGAGTAAGGAGTGTAGAAGTAAGGGTGAGATGAGTAGCTGCCACTACTCTCTCCAGAGGAACAATCGACTCAACTGGTCTATCTTGCAGTTCTGTGACCTCAAACTGCCTGGAAAGCGCGTCTGCCTTAGCATTTCTGTTACCGGGCCTATAGGTGATTATGTAATTGAAATGAGTCAAAAACATAGACCACCGGGCTTGACGGGATGACAGTCTTTTGGCATCGGCAATAAAGGTCAGGTTTTTATGGTCAGTCAGAATCATAGTGGGAGTAGGAGCTCCTTCAAGTAGGTGTCTCCACTCCTTCAAAGCAGAAATGATAGCCAGGAGTTCTCGGTTACCGATATCATAGTTCCTTTCAGCACTAGATAATTTCTTGGAAAAGAAACCACAATGCTTGAGTGGTTGGTCAGGGGATTCTCTTTGGGAGAGAACAGCTCCTACTCCTGTCTCAGAGACATCAACCTCTAGGATGAAAGGCTTCCTTGGATCAGGGTGGACAAGTATAGGGGCCGTAGAAAAAGCCTCTTTAAGAGTCTCAAAGGCTTTAACGGCTTCAGGGGACCAAATACGGGTATTAGCTCCCTTCTTGGTCATATTGGTAATGGGTGCCAGTATTGTGGAGAAATTGAGTAGTAGTTGGCGAACCCTATGAATCTCTGAATAGCTTTTAGCCCTATAGGACATTGCCAGTCAGTAACAGCAGTAAGTTTAGCTGGGTCCATGAAAAATCCTTCTTTGGAAATGACATAACCTAGAAATGCTAACTTAGGTTGGTCAAAGAGACACTTCTCCAATTTACAGTAAAGGTCATTGTTCAACAACGTCTGAAGAACCTTTTTAACCTGCAAGTGGTGAGTAGCGAGATCAGGTGAGTAAATGAGTATATCATCCAAATACACGATGACACAGTCGTGTATGAAATCACGCAAAACATCATTTATAAAATCCTGGAAAACAGCTGGAGCGTTACATAGCCCAAAGGGCATTACAAGGTACTCGTAGTGACCAGATCTGGTATTGAAAGCGGTTTTCCATTCATCACCATCTTTAATGCGCACTAAGTTATACGCGCTTCTTAAGTCAAGCTTAGAAAAGATCTGGGAACCTTTTAACCTGTCAAAGAGTTCAGCAATCAATGGAATGGGATAGGCATTTTTCAGTTATTTTATTTAATCCCCTATAGTCTATGCAAGGTCTTAAGTCCCCTTCTTTCTTGGAGACAAAAAAGAACCCAGCACCAGCAGGAGATGTGGATTTCCTTATGAAGCCCTTAGCAAGGGAATCCTTTATGTACTCCTCCAATATGAGGTTCTCATGTTGAGACAGAGGATTCACTCGTCCCTTGGGAAGAAAAGTGCCAGGAAGAAGATTAATAGCACAATCATAGGGTCTATGATCAGGTAAAGTCTCAGCCCCTCCTTTGTTGAAAACCTCCCTGACCTCCTCATACTGTATAGGAACCAATACAGATAAAGGAGCAGCAGTGGTCACACATTTATGGTGTGCACAGACTTGACAGGAATCTTGCATGAATCAAAACAAGACTTGCTCCATGACAGAACAGTGTTTCTTCTCCAGTCTATGACTGGATTGTGTTTATGTAGCCAAGGATACCCCAAAACAACAGGACATGAAGGAGATGATAGGAGTTGGCATATCACAGTCTCTTTATGGAGAACTCCTACAGACATGGAAATAGGACTGGTCTCCTTAGAAATATATGGGTTGGAAAGGGGTCTACCATCTATAGCATGAATATATATAGGTGGGGTTTTCTCCACACAGGGAATCCCTTTCTCCAATGCAAAAGTGGTGTCCATAAAATTGTCCTCTGCCCCTGAATCAAGAAGTGCATCTACCTGAATAATGGAGGAACCCACCTCAATCCTGATAGTAAAGAAACAACGCTTTTTATAGACAGAAGGAGACAATGTCATAACCTCTGATACCAGTCCCCTCTCCTCTGACGGTTTAATCTCACCAGACTGTATTGGTTGAGGTACAGGGTTGTCAGATGCAGCAGGGTTAAACTCTGGAGACACACACGGCATTAACCTATTAGGTTGGGCTTTTGTTTTACACAGGTCCCTGATTTGGTCCTCCATCTCCATACAGAATGGAATTAGATCATTCAGATTCCCAGGAAGATCTCTTGCTGTAATAGCAAGGGTTAACGAGTCAGATAAACCCTCCAGAAAACAGGACACCAGAGTTTCATTATCCCGATTAACCTCAGCAGCAAGTGTCTGAAAATCAACAGTGTATTCCAACACAGTTCTGTCTCCCTGACTTAACCTCATTAACCGTTTAATAGCAGGATTTGTTTTTTCTGGAAGGGTTAAACACACTTTTTAGGGTGGTAACAAATTCCTCGTAGTTATTTATTATGGGATTTTTAGACTCCCATAATGCAGTAGCCCAGTCTAAGGCCTTGTCTCTGAGATGGTTAAAAAGAAAACACACTTTAGCTCTGTCAGTTATACACATATGAGGATTTAACTCAAAACATACATCAATTTGATTCAGAAATCCTCTGCATGCAGCAGCCTCACCACTGAAAGTAACAGAGGGCAACATTTTGCACTGGAACAGTGGATTTAACCATTGAAGTGTCGGAATGGGTTATAGGAGCAGGTGAAGGAGACTGCATGCAATCTGTATTCTCCAAGAACGTTTCCAGCAACATTGCAAAATGATACATCTTGTCATCAGCCTCTCTTATATGGGAACAGCAAGCAGCAAACTGCTGGGCAATGTCTGCAGGGTCCATGGCCCTGACGTAATGTGAGTCACCCAGCACGCAGACAAAACCCAGAAAGGCAAGAAAGAACCCTAAACTGAGAAGCTGGTCCTTAGAATTGCCAGGTACTAATCTAAAATACATAGAAGTACAGATCAGGGACAGGAGAGATATCGTAGTAATAACAAGCCAGAGGTTGGTACACGAGATAAACATATGCCAAGGGATAATACAGAAAACCCAGTCAAATATAGAAGCCAGAAGTCAAACCAGAAAATCAATATGCAGGAGCTAAAGACACGCGCTGAGGGCTAGAATAAACCACGTCAGGGCTCAGAGCACAGTCAGTGACTGATATTTAAAGGCCTAGATCCCTGACCAGGTGCGGCATTCAAAGTGGCCTGATTCAGAGACTGGCGCCCTCTCTGTTGGGAAGGCCGCACTGCAGGAGCAGCAGCAGGCATGACACATGCTGCTTGAGGATGCGCAGCAACTCCAGTGCTCTGATTCAAACTCTGAGGTTGAGGAAGGGAGTATAATCAGCCTAGAGGGAGGGGGTGCCAGTGACACACAAATAACTGGCACTCATGTTCCCCCAGCAGCTGCAGCACACTGCCAAGTTGGCTCCAGTGATGAGAATAAGGTGACGATGATGAGGTCACTGACTCCACCTTTGTGCCTGATCGAACAGAGGAGTCAAGGGAGGAGGAGGCACAACAAAAATGTGGCAGAATGTCCTCTATGAGCAACCGTAGCCAGTCCAAGGCATCAGATGTCAGAGCTGCTCAGGTGCAGAGCGCTGTTGTCTCGCAGCACACGTCCAGTATCTCTGCCGTCTGGGAGTTCTTCACGACATGTGCAGCAGACTGCAGCGTTGCTATTTGTAAGCTATGTCGGAAGAGGATCAAGCGTGGGAAAGACATCAGACACTTGGGTACCACGTGCTTGAGGAGACGGGTGGTTACCTGCCACGCATCCTGTTGGTACAACACTTTGCATAGGTCGTCCTCCTCATCTGTCTCTACCCCCACTATGTCCTGCCATGTCATTGCCTACAACCTCCACTGACAGGGATGATGCTACAGTAATGGGTGTACCACGTCCTTCCTCTGAATCCAGAGCCAGCATCCCATCAGCTGCAGATTTATGCAATCAGATTTCGTTGCCCCAGTTGCTGCAGCAGAAGAAAAAATATTGTCCCAACCATCCACATGCACGTCTAAATGCCAGCTTGGCAAAATTACTCGCATTACAGCTGCTGCCTTTCCAGCTGGTGGACTCTGCTTCCTTCCGTGAATGTGCTGTAGCACAGTGGCAGGTTCCAAAACTCCATTTCTTTTCACTGAAGGCCATTCCAGCACTATACCAGCACGTGGAAGACAATGTTATGGAGTCATTGGGAAAGGCAGTCAGCAGCAAGGTGCACATGACTTTAGACACGTGGTCCAGCAAGCATGGACCGGGACATTACATTTCCTTCACAGCACACTGGGTAACTCTGCTTGCAGCTGGGAGGGATCCAGGACGGGGCTCTGTGCTGGAGCTTGCTCATCCATCACGCCTCCAGAAAGCTGCTTATATGAGGTCTGTCTGCTCCACCACCTCTTACTCCTCGTAAGACTCCTCGTCCTCCTTCAATGTCTTTGGCAAAGTGGCAGTAAAACCGACGCGTGGCAGGGGCTACGCAATGGCTCAAGCAAAAAGATGCCATACTGTGCTTGAGCTGGTTTGTTTAGGGGACAGGAGGCACACCGGGCCAGAAATTCAGCTCTGCAGTGGCAGGCGCAGAGATGGTTAAAACCATGCCAGCTGGAGCTGGAAATGGTCGTCTGTGATAATGGCAGCAATCTTCTCTCCGCCCTACGCCTGGGTAAGTTGTGACGCATGTACCATGCCTAGCACACATCCTAAATCTGGTGGTACAGCATTTCCTAACCAGGTACCCAGGGCTGGCAGAGCTTCTCAGCCAGACCAGAAAAGTCTGCAGCCACTTCAGACAGACATTGCCAGCAAGTGTTCGCCTGGCAGAAATTCAAAGAGAATTCCACCTTCCCACAAACCCCATGATCTGTGACATGGCCACCAGGTGGAACTCGACATTGGCAATGCTGCAGTGCCTGCACAAGCAGCAGAGGGCCATCAATGAGTACCTGTGTGAGTATGGCACAAGGACAGGTTCATGTCAACTTGGTTTCCCCCCCCCCCGCAGTGGCTGATGATCAAGGATGCATGCACTGTACTGTCACCATTTGAGGAGGCAACGAGGATGGTGAGCAGGGACAGTGCATGCATCAGTGACACAATTCTTTTAGTGTTCCTGCTGGAGTGCACTCTGCGGGGAATTATAGATGTGGCACTAGAGGCAGAGCAGCGGGAGGAAGAGGAGGACTTCCCTAGCTCTCAAGGCCCCTGTCTTTACGCAAACAGCATTCCTGCAGGTCCTCAGATCAGACAGGAGGAGGATGAGGAGGAGCAATATTTAAGTTGTGGGGGCATTGAAGTTGGGAATTCCTCAAGGGAGGGTTTTGTGTCCCCAGAAACCCAAGGACTGGTACGTGGCTGGGAGGAGGTAGTGCAAGATAGGGTCATCCTCAGTGACCAGGAAGACTCGGAAGCTAATGCTACCTCCAACCTATGCTGCATGGGCTCCCTTATCCTGCAAAGCCTGCTTAAGGAGCCCAGGATTCGTGCTATCAAGGAGAGGGATCATTACTGGTTGGCAACCCTTCTTGATCCACGATACAAGGATAAGGTTGCAGAGCTCATCCTGCCCTCACAGAAGGAGCACAGGATGAAACAACTTGAGGATGCTCTAAAGCGACACTTGTGTAACACCTTTCCAGACACTGGTAGGTTACCAACTGATGACACAGGTGCTTCTGATGCTGCTGTTTATCAGAGGAAGAGCGGTGAAGGGGCCGCTTGACTGATGCCTTTTCCAATATTTTTAGTCCACGACACCCAGGGACGTCAAATGTAGGCACCCATTGCCAGCATCTTCACCATATGGTGCAGGACTATCTAGAGGCAAGGGCAGACCTGGATACCTTTACAGCAGATGATCCACTGGCTTACTGGGTGTTGAGATTGGATCACTGGCCAGAACTTAGCCAATATGCTATGGAGCTACTAGGTTGCCCTTCATCCAGCGTGCTTTCTGAAAGGACGTTCAGTGCCACTGGAGGCTAAGAGTGCGTCTGTCCACCGACTCTGTAGACCGGCTGACATTTATAAAAATGAATCTGTCCTGGATCGGCAGCTATCACTCCCCTGATGCTGATGTAACTGAATAGATCGGGGTTCTCTTCTGCATTCCCAAACCCTCCTCCACTGCACTCTTCCACAATACCTCAGAGGGGTTACAGTGTAAAGGCACTAGCTGGCACCAAAGGCCCAATATTTGGGTGCACTGACACGTGTGTACCAGATTCCAATCATTTTAATATTTGAATGCAGAGTCCACCCCTGCACTCTTCCACAATACCTCAGAGGGGTTACGGTGTGAAGGCACTAGCTGCCACCAAAGGCCCAATATTTGGGTGCACTGACGCGTGTACCAGAATCCAATCATTTTAATATTTGAATGCAGAATCCACCCCTGCACTCTTCAACAATACCTCAGAGGGGTTATGGTGTGAAGGCACTAGCTGCAACCAAAGGTCCAATTTTAATGCACCTGTTGTTACTTTCACCCAAAGCCTGCATAAGTTTCACCATAATTAAGCCAAAAAATCATTAAACTTGTTCTTCGTGTCCTAAAACATCTCCTCTTTTCATACAGGCTGCCGCCCCAAGCAGTTGTTTATGAATAGATTAAAGGAAAAACATTTACCGTCATTTGAAATGTCATTTTTTTCTTTTTAAATGTTTCTATACATCCGACAAATCTGCCACTTCACTGGCAGGTTATGGGTACCTCCTAGGCACGATATTTGAAGGAGTTTTTCGTTTTTATTCTTAACCTTTATTTCATGGAAAATCACTGTTCCTTTAAAAATTTATTTTTTAAAACTTTTTTCCTCTTTTCCTGTCCCCAGGGCACTACCCGGACCCACATACACTTTTTATGGCAAATATCTTGCATATATGCCCTATTGCAGGGCACTCTAAAAACCGAACGTTTGAGTCCCATTGAGTTGCATTGAGCTCGGATCGTGTTCGCATCCGAACTCGAACTTTTGAAATTGTTCGAGTTCGAATGCGACCCGAACATGGGGGTGTTCGGCTCATCCCTAGTCGTAGCAGCATTTATTAGATTCTGATCCCTTTGGATTAACTATTTTATTCAGCAGCTCCCTACTGATGTAGCTATTTTCCTGGCGCAAATCTAGCTTAGCCTTTCCTTTTCTAGCTAAACCATTTACATGTATAGCGAAAAACACTTCATTTATTTTCTCAATTTCAGTTAAGAATTGAGAATGGTTACTGTGCCCATTAGGTTCTGCCTCTCTCTTTTGGAGGTAAATGACTAGCGCGTCTCAAATTCTCTCAGGGGGAACACACATGGTGTTGTCCTCCTGCTCACCTGGAGTCAGGGGCTTTGGCCCTAAAGAGATATCAGGTGTCTGGCTATTTCTGAAGTGGACTTCAATAGAGTCCGTCCTTTCCTCAATCACGTGGCAGTTACGCTGAGCGTGATAGGTTTGGGATCTATCGTAGCTAATTGGAACATTTACTTGGGACCAAATGACCTAATTGATAAAATCAATGATTGGATTCAACCTTTTAAGAAGGTCCATTCCAATGATTAGGCGATTTTGGGGCAGATCCACGATAAGCGTTGGATGCCGAATTACTTTATTCCCCAATTTAAAATTAAATTTAGCTATGCCTAGAACCTTTAGAGACGTGCCACTCACACTCACTATATTAGCATTAGATTTGTCTAATCTAGGCTTCCTGGTGGACAGTTCTTGAACCTGATCAAAGTAACCAGATGATATCAAGGTGATTTGGCTACCAGTGTTTAGCATAGACATAATATTTGTGGCAAATTATCCTGTAATTCTACATTCACATAATATCGGTCTTCAATGCTGTGTAATTTACACAGAAACTTAGAATGAGATATGAAATTAGATTTTGTACAGATTTTACCCACAGTCCTTCCTTTTTCAGGAATGCTTTTACAAGCAACTAGGCTGTCCGTCTCGAATTCAGTCTTCTCAGATTGCTCGCACTTAGACTGGGGAAATAAAATACATTGTCCTTCCTTTGGCAGGGAAGGGGTTAATTCATCAACCATACAAACATTTGTATTAACCATTTCATTATCACTTTCTGGTAAATTGTCATGGACACTGTGTCACGATGTGCCCCCGTTCCGGCGGCGCCTGGCAGCAGCTTCCTCGCTGCTCGCTGACCAGGCGCCGAGTGATATCGCAGCCAGTTTCCACACACGTGGGACGCCGGGGGGCGGGGCTGGCGCGCTGACGCAGACCCGCCGGGTTTAAAGCCCAGCCTCACAGAGACGCCGGTGCCCTGACGTGGTATTCACTTCCCGCAGAGCTCTTGTGTATTTTGGCTATTATCTGTGTCTGACCTTGCTTCTGACTTTAATCATTCTGTGTATGACCCCTGGCATTGGCGAACGAACCATTCTGTGTATGACCCCTGGCATTGGCGAACGAACCATTCTGTGTATGACCCCTGGCATTGGCGAACGAACCATTCTGTGTATGACCCCTGGCATTGGCGAACGAACCATTCTGTGTATGACCACTGGCATTGGCGAACGAACCATTCTGTGTATGACCCCTGGCATTGGCGAACGAACACCCTGTGCATAACCCCTGGTATTGGCATTAACTCTTCTCACGGTTCTGCTCTTAACTTTGGTACGAGGTCAGTCTGTGTGGCACCCTAAGCACACATCAGACTACCCCTTATATTACTAAGGTCCTAGGGAGAACGAATACTCTATTCTGTACATCTGTCTGGTGTTTACCCTTTTTTGTATATTGTCTGATTTATTATCTGTCTAGTTGTGCCGACCATTCAAGGATCGGAAGGTTAGAAATCGGTCTACGTATAGGGACCACTATTCTGGTATTCAGGGGGAAACGTGACACACTGGTTACTTCATCAGAATCATCATTTAGTCACTGGGTTGGCAAAGCTGCAGGTGGTGGATCACCTACAAATTGATTTGGGTTATTCCCATTCATCAACCGAGTGATCTGATCCAATTTTTCTGTCCACAAGCCAAAGTTATCCTGCATCTGGCTGATACGCTGACGTACATTATATTTCCGCCTTCTATTTGTCCTTGGGGATGAAGCTTGCGCGTTATCTAACTCTTTAGATTCAGTTCTAACTCGGGTCCCATCCTGTCTAGGCGCATTTTCCCTTGAATTAACTCATTGACTTCTTCTTATAGGAACCCATTGCTTTCTAGGTCCGAATTTACTTCCTGAGTTTTCTCTGGCAAATCCTCTTTCCTGATCTGGCTTGGATTTTTCTATTTTAGGTTTTGAATCTTTCACAACCTCAGAATAGCTCTTTTTATGTTACTCATATTTAAGGTCACCCTTTTTAACATGAGTTTCCGCAATTCCCTCAGGTGAATTTTTAATTCTTTTCCCCTGAGTTTCTTCACTATATTCAAATAAAGTAAATAGAGTCATGCTTTCTTTTAAAATCCAATCCAATCCAGTTTTAGGATCATAATCCTAAATTATTTTATCTGGCAGTGCATTATAAAATAATTTGACAAATTCAGGATTTTCGAAATCTGGGTTTCTTTCAGCCAAGCTGTACGCATTTTTAAGGACTGAAAGAAATTCACGGGGGCTTTGATTTGGCCTACATTTTAGAGTTAAAATAGCCCTTTTCACAGCTAGGCTTGTGCAGTGAGGTCCAAATTCACATTTGACTTCAGACACAACTTTACTCCAAGTATTTATGCCAGACTCTTTCAAAGACTGAAAGAAATACCTATTTTTGCTTTCAAAGACCCATGGGATAAACTTAATTCTCTGAGCGTCTGAATTATTACCTAAAACAGATAAGGCTTCCTCAAACGTTTCCAAATGACTGATAATAGCCGGGGAATTTTTCTTATTAAATATACCCATGGACTCTTTCAAAAATTTGACCACCTTGGTTGAGTCAAGGTCACACTACATGTGATTTTCTACCATGCTTAATAGGCTGTGGCTGGCTAGAGTGATGTGATTGGAAATACTCATATGCACTAGGCTTTGCCTTTACTGCCTGAGTATTAGTTTCACTTTCGCTCTGCAGCGGAATACGTCTGTCAGCAATCACTGGTGATTTATCAAAGCTGCTGAAAGTTCCCAGAGAAAATCTCTCTGGAGAAGGAGATTTAACCCTTTTGGCATCCGCTTCTACCTGACGTAACTCATTAGCGAATTTCTCATGTTCGCATTTCATTCCTGTCAGTTGTGCAATCAATTCTTGGTTTGATTGTGATAACTGATCTATTTCTCAGTGCATTTGATCTTTTTCTTTTGCATCCACATTTAACTCTTATCATTCGTTCTGACTCATGAGTTAGTCGGGTTACGGTATCACGCAATTTGCGATTTATTTTTTCTGAGCTGTCCGCGGTTTGTTTATTCAATCTCTCATTTATTTCTGCGATCAAGTATATGCATTCAGGCACAAATTGCCACACAAGAAATTATTTTTCTTTCTTGGTTTTAGCTGCACTTATTTGTCGCAAATAATCAACAAAAGTTGAATGATCTGACCAAATCGAATCCGCATAATTCGAAAAATTTGATTTTAGTTCCTTTATCCAATCAAATAAATCATCTGTAACGTGCAATTTTTCCCTTCGATAAGACCCAACATCTACCAACATGATTTGGTCGGAATGTATATGTACAGTTGTGTTCAAAATTATTCAACCCCCAATGCTGTAAGGGGTTTTAGGGAATTTAGTGTACATTTGTAATTGTATTCAGAATGAAATCCTACAAGGACTTTTTAAAGAACCATATGCAACTAAAATGACATCAATTGCTTTTGTAATACAGTAGTAAATGTTTCTTTTGTGAATTCTTCATTGACACAATTATTCAACCCCTTAAAGACTACCACTCTGAAGAACAGAGGTTCATTCAAGTGTTTTCAATCAGGTATTGAAAACACCTGTGGATGTCACGGAGCAGCAATAAAGCATAATAAGCACCAATTAGGCAGCTTTAAAATGACTGTGATACTCAGCTCCTTCTAGACATTTACTGGTGTGGTTACAAACATGGTGAAGTCAAGAGAATGGTCCAGGAAGACAAGAGAAGAGGTGATTACTCTTCACAGGAAGGGCAATGGCTATAAGAAGATTGCAAAGATGTTAAACATACCAAGAGAGACCATAGGAAGCATCATTCGCAAATTCAAGGCAAAGGGCACTGTTGAAACGCTACCTGGTCGTGGCAGAAAGAAGATGCTGACTTCGACTGCTGTGCGCTACCTGAAGCGTAGAGTGGAGAAAAGTCCCCGTGTGACTGCTGAGGAACTGAGAAAAGATTTGTCAGATGTGGGTACTGAAGTTTCAGCTCAGACAATACGGCGCACACTGCGTAATGAAGGCCTCCATGCCAGAACTCCCAGGTGCACCCCCTTGCTGTCGCCAAAGAATAAGAAGAGTCGACTGCAGTATGCCAAAAGTCATGTGGACAAACCACAGAAGTTTTGGGATAGTGTTCTGTGGACTGATGAAACAAAATTAGAACTGTTTGGGCCCATGGATCAACGCTATGTTTGGAGGAGGAAGAACAAGGCCTTTGAAGAAAAGAACACCTTGCCTACTGTGAAGCATGGCGGGGGGTCAATCATGCTTTGGGGCTGTTTTGCTTCTGCAGGTACAGGGAAGCTTCAGCGTGTGCAAGGTACCATGAATTCTCTTCAGTACCAGGAGATATTGGATGACAATGTGATGCAGTCCGTCACAAACCTGAGGCTTGGGAGATGTTGGACCTTTCAACAGGACAATGATCCCAAGCATACCTCCAAGTCCACTAGAGCATGGTTGCAGATTAAAGGCTGGAACATTTTGGAGTGGCCATCGCAGTCACCTGACTTAAATCCGATTGAGAACCTCTGGTGGGACTTAAAGAAAGCAGTTGCCGTGCGCAAGCCTAAGAATGTGACTGAACTGGAGGCTTTTGCCCATGACGAATGAGCGAAGATACCCGTAGATCGCTGCAAGACACTTGTGTCAAGCTATGCTTCACATTTAAAAGCTGTTATAACTGTAAAAGGATGTTGTACTAAGATTGAATGTCACTTGGGGGTTGAATAAAACTGATAATGATGTGAGCACAGAAAAGACATTTGTGGTTATTTCATTATAAATGTTATGTTATATTTGTCTGACCTACACGTGCCTCTTTGATTTAATTGTAAGCAAGATGACTGAATGATCAAAATCAATGTCAAACTGGCCAAAACACTCAATTTCGGTGGGGGTTGAATAATTTTGAACACAACTGTACATCATCTTCATTAGCATTATCACGAGTCTCTGACTCTGACATTTTACGCCGTTTAGACTAACCGTAACCACAAGTCAAAATACAACAACAAAGGGTTAATATATATATATATTCTACCTCTATCTATACAGATAGTACTGGGCAGCGATATTTGAAACGACAATCTCCCCGCAGTGCCTCCAATATGTCAGAATGTATATTCCATAAGAAATTTATACGAGATATAAGCTATCCATATTTCTCAGAAATCGATCCTAAGTCGGTTTTCAACATGTGCATTTTGTTTACAAAAATATAACCAACCAAACTCCGTAAAAAAAATTATATATATTTATTACGTATGGAAATTGATTTACTCTCATAACAAAAAATCAAGGATTTATAAACACAACATCCATCAACACACAGATTTCTAGCTTTTAAAATATGTTAGTAACTGCATAAAATGTTAGTACAATTTATTTTAATCAGTTGGTAACTAAACATTGATGGTTAGTTCAACTTAATAAACATCCTGCTTAAAGAAAACAATTAACATGTATTTCCCAGCAAACCAGTATTTAAAACAAGCTAGTAATCCTATAGATTTATATATATGGATACTAGCTTTTGCCCGCGGCTTCGCTCGTGTGGATTTTAGGATTTGTTAAAATAGTTTTTTAAAAGAAACATGAGGTTTTTTGGTAGAACCCCCCTTTCCCCCACTTGGGATTTTTGGAAAATTGTAAAACACGTGTTTGTTTGATTTTTCAAAAAGAATGTAAGTGCCAAATTTCACACCTGTAACATCTTTGGTTTTTGAAATATAGGTATATTGATACCACCCACCCCCCTTAACTGGATTTTCAGAAAATGGTAAAACATGTTTTTTTGCACGAAGATTGTAAATATTGAATTTCACACCTGTAACATCATTGGTTTTTGAAATATAGGTATAGTGATAAAGGTATTCATCCCCCTTTTTGCCCCCCCCCACTGGATTTTTGGAAAATGGTAAAATATGTGTTTTATTTTCAAGACGAATCCAAATACCAATTTTCACATCTGTAACATCTTCTGTTTTTGAGATATAGGTATCCTGTTGAAAAGTATTCACCCCCTTTTTTCACCCACTACGTGGGATTCTTGGAAATTGGTAAAACACGTGTTTTTTTATTTTTCAAGAAGATTGTAAGTGCCAAATTTCACACCTGTAACATCTTGGTTTTTTAAATATAGATATACTGATAAAAATATTCACACCTTTCCCCCGACCCCCCCCTTAACTGGATTTTCGGAAAATGGTAAAACGCATGTTTGGTTTATTGCATGGAGATTGTAAATACCAAATTTCACCCCTGTAACAAATCTGTGGTTTTTGAAATATAGGTATAGTGATAAAAGTATTCAACCCGAATTTCCCCCCCCCACACACTGGATTTTTGGAAAATGGTAAAATGCTTGTTTTTTTTGTTGTTCAAGACAAATCTAAATACCGATTTTCACGTTTGAAACATCTTCTGTTTTTGAGATCTAGGTATCCTGTTAAAAGTATTCAGCCCCCCTTTTTTTCTCCCCCCCCCCATTTGGGATTTTTGCAAAATGGTAAAACACTTGTTTTTATTTTTCAAGAAAATTGTAAATACCAAATTTCACGTCTGTAACATCTTTGGTTTTTGAAATATAGGTATATTGATAAAAAATATTCAGACCCCTTTCCCCCGACGCCCCCCCCAATTGGATTTGTGGAAAATGGCAAAACACATGTTTGTTTTTTTCACGAAGATTGTAAATACCAAATTTACACCCATAACATCTTCGGTCTTTGAAATATAGGTATACTGATAAAAGTATTCAACCCCCCTTTTTGCCCCCCCAAGGAGTTTTCAGAACATGGTAAAATACGTGTTGTTTTATTTTTCAAGACGAATCTAAATACAGATTTTCACGCCTGTTACATCTTCTGTTTTTGAGATATAGGTATCCTGTTTAAAATATTTAAAATATTCAACCCCCTTTATTCGCCCCTAGTCGAATTTTTGAAAAATGGTAAAATACGTGTTTTTTTATTTTTCAAGACGAATCTAAATACCGATTTTCACATCTGTAACATCTTCTGTTTTGAGCTATAGGTATCCTGTTTAAAATATTCAACCCCCTTTAGGTGCAAAAATCCTTCCTTAGTGGGTGCCTACATCATAAAAACAGTGCACCTTCAAAATTTCACGTTCCTAGGTTAAACGGTTTCAGCTGGGCGTTGAGGAGTCAGTCAGTCCTTTCGCATTTATACAGTTGTGTTCAAAATTATTCAACCCCCACTGAAATTGAGTGTTTTGGCCAGTTTGACATTGATTTTGATCATTCAGTCATCTTGCTTACAATTAAATCAAACAGGCACGTGTAGGTCAGACAAATATAACATAACATTTATAATGAAATAACCACAAATGTCTTTTCTCTGCTCACATCATTATCAGTTTTATTCAACCCCCAAGTGACATTCAATCTTAGTACTTAGTACAACATCCTTTTACAGTTATAACAGCTTTAAATGTGAAGCATAGCTTGACACAAGTGTCTTGCAGCAATCTACGGGTATCTTCGCCCATTCGTCATGGGCAAAAGCCTCCAGTTCAGTCACATTCTTAGGCTTGCGCACTGCAACTGCTTTCTTTAAGTCCCACCAGAGGTTCTCAATCGGATTTAAGTCAGGTGACTGTGATGGCCACTCCAAAATGTTCCAGCCTTTAATCTGCAACCATGCTCTAGTGGACTTGGAGGTATGCTTGGGATCATTGTCCTGTTGAAAGGTCCAACGTCTCCCAAGCCTCAGGTTTGTGACGGACTGCATTACATTGTCATCCAATATCTCCTGGTACTGAAGAGAATTCATGGTACCTTGCACACGCCGAAGCTTTCCCTGTACCTGCAGAAGCAAAACAGCCCCAAAGCATGATTGACCCCCCGCCATGCTTCACAGTAGGCAAGGTGTTCTTTTCTTCATAGGCCTTGTTCTTCCTCCTCCAAACATAGCGTTGATCCATGGGCCCAAACAGTTCTAATTTTGTTTCATCAGTCCACAGAACACTATCCCAAAACTTCTGTGGTTTGTCCACATGACTTTTGGCATACTGCAGTCGACTCTTCTTATTCTTTGGAGACAGCAAGTGGGTGCGCCTGGGAGTTCTGGCATGGAGGCCTTCATTACGCAGTGTGCGCCGTATTGTCTGAGCTGAAACTTCAGTACCCACATCTTACAAATCTTTTCTCAGTTCCTCAGCAGTCACACGGGACTTTTCTCCACTCTACGCTTCAGGTAGCGCACAGCAGTCGAAGTCAGCATCTTCTTTCTGCCACGACCAGGTAGAGTTTCAACAGTGCCCTTTGCCTTGAATTTGCGAATGAGGCTTCCTATGGTCTCTCTGGTATGTTTAACATCTTTGCAATCTTCTTATAGCCATTGCCCTTCCTGTAAAGAGTAATCACCTCTTCTCTTGTCTTCCTGGACCATTCTCTTGACTTCACCATGTTTGTAACCACACCAGTAAATGTCTAGAAGGAGCTGAGTATCACAGTCATTTTAAAGCTGCCTAATTGGTGCTTATTATGCTTTATTGCTGCTCCGTGACATCCACAGGTGTTTTCAATACCTGATTGAAAACACTTGAATGAACCTCTGTTCTTCAGAGTGGTAGTCTTTAAGGGGTTGAATAATTGTGTCAATGAAGAATTCACAAAAGAAACATTTACTACTGTATTACAAAACCAATTGATGTCATTTTAGTTGCATATGGTTCTTTAAAAAGTCCTTGTAGGATTTCATTCTGAGTACAATTACAAATGTACACTAAATTCCCTAAAACCCTTTACAGCATTGGGGGTTGAATAATTTTGAACACAACTGTATATATATATAGATATATACACTATATTGCCAAAAGTATTCGCTCACCCATCCAAATAATCAGAATCCGGTGTTCCAATCACTTTCATGGCCACAGGTATATAAAATCAGGCACCTAGGCATGCAGACTGTTTTTACAAACATTTGTGAAAGAATGGGTCGCTCTCAGGAGCTCAGTGAATTCCAGCGTGGAACTGTGATAGGATGCCACCTGTGCAACAATCCAGTCGTGAAATTTCTGTCAGCTGTATTATAAGAAGGTGGAAGTGTTTGGGAACGACAGCAACTCAGCCACGAAGTGGTAGGCTATGTAAACTGACGGAGCGGGGTCAACGGATGATGAGGCACACCAGCATGAAGAGGTCACCAACTTTCTGCAGAGTCAATCGCTACAGACCTCCAAACTTCATGTGGCCTTCAGATTAGCTCAAGATCATGCGCAGAGAGCTTCATGGAATGGGTTTCCATGGCTGAGCAGCAGCATCCAAGCCATACATCACCAAGTGCAATGAAAGGCGTCGGATGCAGTGGTGTAAAGCACGCCGCCACTGGACTCTAGAGCAGTGGGAACGCGTTCTCTGAAGTGACGAATCGTGCTTCTCCATTTGGCAATCTGATGGACGAGTCCGGGTTTGGCAGTTGCCAGGAGAACGGTGCTTATCTGACTGCATTGTGCCAAGTGTAAAGTTTGGTGGAGGGGGGATTATAGCGTGGGGTTGTTTTTCAGGAGCTGGGCTTGGCCCCTTAGTTCCAGTGAAAGGAACTCTGAATGCTTCAGCATACCAAGACATTTTGGACAATTCCATGCTCCCAACTTTGTGGGAACAGTTTGGAGGTGGCCCCTTCCTCTTCCAACATGACTGTGCACCAGTGCACAAAGCAAGGTCCATAAAGACATGGATGACAGAGTCTGGTGTGGAAGAACTTGACTGGCCTGCACAGAGTCCTGACCTCAACCCAATAGAACACCTTTGGGATTAGAGCGGAGACTGAGAGCCATGCCTTCTCGTCCAACAACAATGTGTGACCTCACAAATGCGCTTCTGGAAGAATGGTCAAAAATTCCCATAAACACACTCCTAAACCTTGTGGACAGCCTTCTCAGAAGAGTTGAAGCTGTTATAGCTGCAAAGGATGGACCAACGTCTTATTGAACCCTATGGATTAGGAATGGGATGTCACTTAAGTTCATATGCGAGTCAAGGCAGGTGAGCGAATACTTTTGGCAATATAGTGTAACTCTGTGCTACCTGCTTCAACAAAAAGATGAAGCTATCACTTTCTATTTAGAAAAACTTATTTAGTGAATCCTCCCCTAATAACGAGAATTAAGCTTCTAATCTTTTGCTTTTTATATTGTAGGTTATAAAATCCCTGCTTCATAATTCAATCACAATAGCTCTTCCAATTTCAATATATATATATGTATATACTGCAACAAATAAATTAGGATAAATATCCTGTTATCAGATGTTATCAATTATTCATTGTTATCAATGAAACACCCTTCCCGAAGGTAGTGGTATTCACCAGCGCACCCCCAAACCATGACAACGTTCAGAGGGCCAATGAGGCCAAAGGGCAGACCCAGGACCAGGTGGGCGGTGAGAGCCTAGGTGGCAGCCTAATGGCACACCCGGGGCAAAACCCATGTTCCATTTAAAAAAAAAAAAAGGTGAGGGGGACAGAGATGACTCCAGAGTCACTGATAAGTCCAATAAGATAAAGTAACAAAAATTAAAATAAGAGAAAAAACGTTTTTCCGGGCCAGGGTAATAACTATAGAGCCCCCATAAAGGTCAGGTTGCTCAGTCCTTCTCCCTCGGGCCACCAGAAGGAAAAAGGGAAGATCCCTGTACACCGCTATGGAGGCCTCCTCAAAAGGGATCAGGGGCGTATTTCTCAGTGTCCAGGAAAGCGACATGGAAGGACACTTCGCGAAGCACCACATTGACGTCCCGCGAGGCACCCACCGGCGCTGCAGCAGCCTTCCAGATACGAGATGCCGATAGCACAGGGTCTGGAGGAGTCATTCGGGGGAGAGAACAGCCATCATGAAACGAAGAACATAGGCAGGTAAATCGACGTCTCGCACAGCTTCTGGGATGCCCCGGAGTTTAAGATTCCTTTGCGGTGTCGCATTTCCAGGGTCACCACCGCTGAATGTAAACTCTCAACCTGCTTCTGGAGTGCCTGTAGATGAGACGTGGTCATGGCCTGCTCTCCTTCCAGCTTTTGTGTGCGTAATTGGACCTCTCCCACCAGGGTCCGAGTGGCAGTAACGTTAGCATCGAGGGCCAGAATATCGGTCTGCCATGAGGATCTGGCATCCGCTAGCAGGGTACGAATGTCCCCGCGTGTAACTGGGAGATCATCATCTGTCAGTCCCAAGGCATCGGCCTCCACCGGGGCATCAAGAGCCGGGTCAGGTGGATCCAGAATAGGGATGAACTGTTCGGTTCTATCTGTTCGGAGTTTGCATCGAACATCGGCTGTTCGACAGTAGTGATGAGCCAAACACCCCCGTGTTTGGTTTGCATTCCAACTCGAACAATTTCAAAAGTACGAGATCGAACTCGAACACTAACCTAACTCAATGCAAGTCAATGGGACTCGAACGGTCGATTTTTAGAGTGCCCTCCAAGAGGGCATATATGCAAGATATTTGCCATAAAAGGTGTATGGGGTCCGGGTAGTGGGAAACAAGGACAAAAAGTTTTTAAAAAAAGTTTTTAAACGAACTGAGTTTTCCATGAAATAAAGGTTAAGAATAAAAACAAAAATATCTTTAAAATATTGTGCCTAGGAGGTCCCCCATAACCTGCCCGTGAAGTGGCGGATTTGTAGGATGTATACAAACATTTAAAAACAAAAAATTTACATTTCAAATGACGGTAAATGTTTTTCTTTAATCTATTCATAAACAACTGCTGGGGGCGGCAGCCTGTATGAAAAGGACACGCAGAACAAGTTTAGTGATTTTTTTGGGCTAAATTATGGTGAAATTTATGCAGGCTTTGGATGATAGTAACAATAGGTGCTTTAGAATTGGGCCTTTAGTGTCGGCAACAGTGCCGTCACACCGTAACCCCTCTGTGGTATTGTGGAAGAGTGCAGGGTTGGACCCTGCTGTCCAATATTAAAGTTGATATGAATCTGGTATAGGCGTCAGTGGCAGTGCACCCAAATATTGTGCCTTTGGTGGCAGCAAGTGCCTTCACAATGTAAGTAACCCCGCTGTGGTATTGTGGAAGAGTGCAGTGGTGAAGGTTTTGGGAATGCAGAAGAGATCCTCGATCTTTTCAGTTACGTCAGCATCAGTGGATTGATAGCTGCTGATCCAGGACTGATTCATTTTTATAAATGTCAGCCAGTCTACGGAGTCGGTGGACAGACGCACTCTTTTGTCTGTGACAAAACCTCCAGCGGCACTGAACGTCCTTTCAGAAAGCACGCTGGATGAAGGGCAACCTAGTGCATAGCACTAGCTGCATAGCATATTGGCTAAGTTCTGGCCAGTGATCCAATCTCAACACCCAGTAAGCCAGTGGATCATCTACTGTAAAGTTATCCAGTTCTGCCCTTGCTCCTAGGTAGTCCTGCACCATACGGTGAAGACGCTGGCAATGGGTGCCTACATTTGACGTCCCTGGCCGTTGTGGACTAAAACATTTTAAAAAGGCATCAGTCAAGCGGCCCCAGCCTTAATCACTCTTCCTCTGACCATCCACAGCCTCAGAAGCACCTGTGTCATCACTTGGTAACCTACCAGTGCCTGGAAAGGTGTTACACAAGTGTCGCTTGAGAGCGTCCTCAATTTGTTTCATCCTGTCCTCCCTCTGTGCAGGCAGGATGAGCTCTGCAACTTTACCCTTGTATCATGGATCAAGAAGGCTTGCCAACCAATAATGATCCCTCTCCTTGATAGCACGAATCCTGGGGTACTTTAGCAGGCTTTGCAGGACAAGGGAGCCCATGCAGCATAGGTTGGAGGTGGCATTAGCTTCTGAGTCTTCCTGGTCAATGAGGATGACCCAATCGTGCACTTCCTCCTCCCAGCCACGTACTAGTCCTTGGATTTCTGGGCACACAAAACCCTCCCTTGAGGAATCCCCACCTTCAATGCCCCCACTACTTAAATATTCCTCATCCTCCTCCTGTCTGATCTGAGGACCTGCAGGCATGCTGTCTGCGTAAAGACTGGGGCTTCAGATCTAGCGAAGGCCTCCTCTTCCTCCCGCTGCTCTGCCTCTAGTGCCACATCTATAATTCCCTGCAGAGTGCGCTCCAGCAGGAACACTAAAGGAATTGTGTCACTGATGCATGCACTGTCCCTGCTCACCATCCTCGTTGCCTCCTCAAATGGTGACAGTACAGTGCATGCATCCTTGATCACCAGTCACTGCGGGGAGGGGAAACAAGTTGTCCTGAACCTGTCCTTGTGCCATACTCTCACAGGTACTCATTGATGGCCCTCTGCTGCTTGCGCAGACGCTGCAGCATTGCTAATGTCGAGTTCCACTTGGTGGGCATGTCACAGATCAGATGGTTTGTGGGAAGGTGGAATTCTCTTTGAATTTCTGCCAGGCGAACACTTGCTGGGAATGACCGTCTGAAGTGGCTGCAGACTTTTCTGGCCTCGCTGAGAAGCTCTGCCAGCCCTGGGTACCTGGTTAGGAAACGCTGTACCACCAGATTTAAGATGTGTGCTAGGCATGGTACATGCATCAACTTACCCTGGCGGAGAGAAGATTGCTGCCATTATCACAGATGACCATTCCCAGCTCAAGCTGGCGTGGTGTTAACCATCTCTGCACCTGCCCCCGCAGAGCTGACAGAATTTCTGGCCCGGTGTGGCTCCTGTCCCCTAAACAAACCAGCTCAAGCACCGTATGGCATCTTTTTGCTTGAGCCATTGCATAGCCCCTGCCACGCGTCTGTTTAACTGCCACTTCGCCAGAGACAGAGAAAGAGGAAGAGGTGGTGGAGCAGACAGACCTCATACAAGCAGCTTTCTGGAGGCATGGTGGATGAACAAGCTCCAGCTGGATCCCTCCCAGCTGCAAGCAGAGTTACCCAGTGTGCCGTGAAGGAAATGTAATGGCCCTGTCCATGCTTGCTTTACCACGTGTCTAAAGTCTTGTGCACCTTGCTGCTGACTGCCTTTCCCAATGACTCCATAACATTGTGTTCCACATGCTGGTATAGTGCTGGAATGGCCTTCCGTGAAAAGAAATGGCGTTTTGGAACCTGCCACAGTGTCACGGAGCTGACATCGGGCTGGCCTCAGCGAGCCGCGGAACCCAAACTGGACAAGTTTAAATACCATGTTTACTCTTTATGTTCAATTTGTATCGTGTGTTCTTAATCCCTTAAGGATGGGAGTAATTTTACAACTTCGGCGCTGTTTCGGAAGTAGAAGTTTGCTGAGCTCATTTTGACCGTTTTTAAGTCACGTATTATTATACCACCCAGACAAATTATATATCGTTCTTCCCGGCAGACTCGGCAGATTAATAATGTATCATTATTATATGCCAAAATGATATAACAAAAAATGTAAAAAAAAGTAAAAAAATGTGAATTTTCAAGAAAATTTCAATCTTCCACAGTGTGTAAAGTGTTTTTTTTTTAAATTTTATTATCCAAGCCTTTGCGGTCATATGCTATGCGGTAGACTTGTTAAAAAAAACATTTTTTGGGGGGAGGAGAAATTGCGTGATTTTAGCTAAACCCCCCCCCCCAAAAAAAAAAAAATCATTAGTGAAGCATCATTGTTCAATTGTTCACATTATATTTGAAATGTGAACAATAGTGCTGCATTAAAAAAAAAGTATTTATTTTTATATTACTTAATTAATTATTTTTTTATTATTTTTATTTTTTAATTGATTTAACTCTTCTTTTACTTTTATCATGGTCATGTTTGATATCATTGGAAAGGCCATGCTCTGGCCTTTCCAGCAATATCATACATGACCCCCTAGCTGCCACCGATCAGGAGATATAGGGGTTCTTTGAACCCCCTATCTCCTCCATAGGAAATCCCTTTGCAGCTAGGGGGTTCCCCGGCGCAATGAGTCAGTTGACGCAGGGGGGACCCAGAGGTGGGGGCTGCCATCCAAGATGGCGGCCCCCACCGGAAAAGGGCCACGGTCTTGCACCCCTACATCGCTGGAAAGGTCAGGCTGTGACCCTTCCAGCGATGCTGGCCACAGCGTCTTGGTCCCCGGCGATGGGGAGATAGAGGGATCCAAAGGATCCCCCCCTCCCCTTCAGGTGCTTCCCCTGCTCCCGTGGGGGGGACGCCTGTAACTGACGTCATCGCGCCCCCGGCGCGATGACGTCAGTGCGCCGGAGGAGGAAACCCTGCTGATCTGACTCCGTGGGACTCAGATCAGCGAGGGAGCCGCCGGAGGAGGTGAATATCTGCCGGGGGGCTGCAAACGCCGATGACGTACAATTACGTCCTGCGGCGTCAAAGCCCGCCTAATGCAGGACGTAATTGTACGTCCTGCGGCGTTAAGGGGTTAAATATATATTACATCGTTTGGTTTTAGTTTAAATTAGTTTAGTGTAAAATGGCGTAGCTTTAGTTTTAAATATACTTAGATTTCTTTAGGTAAAAATGTGTTTATTATTAAAGATACTTTACAAGTGACAGTCTTAAGTGGACGCTTAGAGTTGATTCCTGGAGTTGCGGGACTGGAGGAAGGAACTGCAAGGCCCAATTTTACTCTGGGTAAACGCAAGTCTATTTCATGCTTTCTCTCACGCTTCTCCTCTTTACTTCTACCTTTCTCCTTAAATGGAACTCCTGCCCCTCTACCACCGACCCCTACACTATCTGCATCTCTCCCTCCCTCCTCTCGTCCCACATGATGGCCTCACATGAGCTCCTTTGTTTCCTCAGAACATGGTCTCCCTCTAACTCTCGTGCTGCCAATCACTCCCACGCCCACAAATCCCATTCCCACCTTCTCTTTCTCACCCTCCTGCTGTTACTCTATTCAGGTGACATATCCCCTAACCCTGGCCCCACAACACATCCAATACTTCCCTCTCATCCTATCTCCATCGCACATAAATCACCTCCCTGCAAGCCCAGCAACCTCATTCCCATCATCCTCAGCGCCTGTCCTCTTTCTCCTGCGCCCTCTGGAACGCTCGCTCTGTGTGCAACAAACTCACAGCCGTCCATGACCTCTTCCTTTCAAACTCCTTCAACCTCCTAGCTTTAACTGAAACCTGGCTAACTCCCTCTGACACGGCCTCCGTTGCTGCTCTCTCACATGGCGGTCTACACTTGAGCCATACCCCCAGACCGGGTGAGAGAAATGGTGGCGGGGTCGGGCTCCTGCTCTCTCCCACCTGCACCTACCAGCATCTCCCTCCACCCCATCCCTCTCCTTCTCCTCCTTCGAGACACACTGCATCCGCCTGTTCTTTCCTGTGGCTCTCAGGGTGGCAGTCATCTACCGCCCACCGGGACCAACCTCCCAGTTCTTTGACCACTTTGCTACCTTTCTTTCTCACTTCCTGTCTTCTAATCTTTCATGCCTAATTCTCGGGGACTTCAACATTCCCATTGACGATCCTTCCGCTCCTGCTGCCTCCAAACTTCTTTCACTCACGTCCTCCCTTGGACTCACACAATCCTCCCTCCTCCCTACCCACCGCGATGGTCGCGTTATTGACCTGGTCTTTTCCAACCTCTGCTCCATTTCTGAGTTCAAATGTCGCCCTTTCCCCATCTCTGACCACCACCTTCTCTCTTTCAACCTATCTGGACTTCCTAAACACCCTGCTCCCCCACCCCGCACACACACTCGCAGAAATCTACATGCTGTGGACCCCCATCAATTCTCCAACCTACTTCACCACCTCCCTCATACCTCATCCTTCACCTGCCCTGATGCTGCCACTAATCACTACAACACTACGCTTATCTCTGCTCTAGACACTCTTGCTCCTCTTCGACTCTGCAAGGCCCCACGCCGCCAGCTTCAGCCCTGGCACACCCTCCAAACTCGCTACCTGCAAAGATGCTCCCGCACTGCAGAGCGTGCCTGGAGGAAATCCCGCTCTGAAGCTGATTTTGTTCACTTCAAGTTTATTCTCCGGTCATACACCTCTGCCCTCCACTTGGCCAAACAATCCTTCTTCTCATCTCTTATATCTACGCTGTCCTCCAACCCTAAACGGCTCTGGTCCACCTTCAACACCCTCCTCCACCCACCTGCACCTCCCCCCTCAGCTGCCTTCAGCGCTCAAGACCTGGCAGACTACTTCCTCAGTAAAACTCTAACTATCAGAAGCAACATCCCTACACAAGATAGTTATCTGCCACCTCCACTCCACAGGTCCCCTCTGCCACCCTCTGCCGCTTCCTCCCAACCACTGAGGAGGAAGTCAATTCCTTATTGTCCTCCTCACATCTCACCACGTGCCCGCTCGACCCCATTCCCTCACATCTAATTCCTCCCCTCTCCTCCTCCCTCACCCCTGCTCTCACACACATCTTCAACCTATCTCTCTCCACTGGCTCCTTTCCATCCGCCTTCAAACACGCGCTAGTTACCCCTTTACTAAAGAAACCATCCCTAGACACAACTCTCCATCCAACTACCGCCCTGTATCCCTGCTTCCCTTCACATCAAAGCTCTTAGAAAAACTAGTCTTCAACCGCCTCTCCCTCTTCCTGTCCTCCAATTCCCTACTTGACCCCCTGCAATCTGGCTTCCGTCCGCTACACTCAACTGAAACTGCCCTCACCAAAGTCACCAACGACCTCCTAACTGCTAAAAAACACGGCCACTATTCTATTCTCATCCTGCTTGACCTCTCGGCTGCTTTTGACACTGTTGACCACCCCCTCCTTCTACAGACCCTCAACTCTCTGGTCTCGGTGACACTGCACTTGCTTGGGTTGACTCCTATTTATCCAACAGGTCCTTCTGTGTGTCCTTTGCTGGTAACTCCTCCTCTTCATTGCCTCTATCTGTTGGTGTACCTCAAGGCTCTGTCCTTGGTCCTCTGCTCTTTTCCATCTACACCTCCTCCCTGGGCAAAATCATCAACAGCTTTGGCTTTAATTACCACCTCTACGCTGATGACACTCAGATCTACCTCTCTACCCCTGATCTCTCTCCCCCTGTCCTTTCAAAAGTCAGTGACTGTTTATCTGGCATCTCCTCCTGGATGGCCTCCCACCACCTAAAGATCAACATGTCAAAGACTGAGCTCCTACTTATTCCTCCCTCTAATGCCTCCCCACCTCCTGACTTCTCTATCACGGTGGAGGGTATCACCATCTCCCCATCAAACCAAGTTCGCTGTCTTGGAGTTACACTGGACTCTGCTCTTTCCTTCATCCCCCACATCAAGTCTCTTTCCTCCTCCTGCCGATACCAACTGCGTAATATTTCCAGAATTCGGCCATTTCTTACCGCTGTCACCACAAAACAACTCATACACGCCCTGGTAATCTCCCGACTCGACTATTGCAATAATCTCTTATCTGGCCTCCCTCTGTCCCGCCTCTCCCCCCTACAATCCATCCTGAACGCCTCCGCCAGGCTAATTCACCTCACCCGCCGCTCTGTCTCTGCCGCTCCCCTCTGCGAGTCCCTTCACTGGCTCCCCATCCACTGCAGAATTAAGTTCAAAATCCTTATCCTTACCTACAAAACCCTCACTAACTCAGCGCCCCACTACCTGTCCTCACTAATCACCAAATACACCCCAGCCTGCTCCTAAGGTCAAACAGTGACCTGCGCCTAGCTTCTCCCCGCATCACCTCTTCCCATGATAGACTGCAGGATTTCTCACGCGCAGCCCCCACTCTCTGGAACGCTCTCCCTCGTGCTGTCAGACTTTCCCCTAACTTCTCTTCCTTCAAACGCTCCCTGAAAACATTCCTATTTAGGGAAGCCTACCACCCAACTCACTGACGCAACCATCAATCACTCTCACCTTACAGTCCTCTCCTCCTGTTTCCAACCCCAACCCTCCTAGATTGTGAGTTCCTACGGGAATAGGGCCCTCATCTCCTCCTGTACTGTTTGTCAAATGTTGTTCAATGTATTGTAACCCTGTCTGTACTGTGCTTATTGTACAGCACTGCGGAATATGCTGGCGCTTTATAAATAAATAATAATAGTAATAATACTACCTGCAGCGAGTGCAATGCTTTCTTTCGTATAGATTGTAAAATAGGTTGAGTAATTTGTGATTAGGCAAAAGGGTTTTTCTCTTTGTTGTCATCTTGGGAGTCACCATTGTCTCAGCCAAAACCTAACTGATCTCCTTTACAATAGATTATGCAAATACTGTGTGAGCTAAAGGCTAAAGAATGTTTATTGTAAATACCTGACATAATGTAATTAGCATTTTAGTAGGACGATGTGCGTCATTTATGCAAATTATGGCTGTTGGATTTCAGCATAAATGGTGGGCGTTTTTGTTCATTAAAAGTCAGAACTCTCAGAGACTGAGAATCCTGTTTTATAGCATACAGCCGCGTCTGGTGTTTTATTTCAGCGACGCTACACTATACTTTTAACCTCAGAAGGCACCGAGCGGCCTTCTGGAAATTCCTAACGGCTCCAGGGCAGAGAAACAGAAGCAGGCAGGTCAAGCTGCTCGAGGCACTGAGGACAGCGCTCCCAGTAGCCGGGCTGACCGCAACGAAGGGGTGTCTGGAGAGTCAGGACAGGCGGAAGAGAACGGTTCCATCACACTAGTGGCAAGCGGTGAGGATAAGCTCTCCAACCCCAGAAGAAATGCAGAATGGCCAGCTATGCCAATGAGGGACACGCTGAGAGACATATTGGATAATCGAGGAGGGGCCGCTGGCTCAAAAACTAAAGACACCCTGGTAGGAGAACTGGTCGCAATGGATCAACAGAAGGGGGGCACAGGGACCCCGGCCACAGAAGACCCCTTCCAAAAGAAAGTCTGAGAGAGGATAGCTATGTACGGTGCCGCCCCGTCAGAAGCCGCCATACAACAGGCCATTAGGGACATCAACAACAAGAGGAGCGAGAAAAGGAGCGCCAGCATAAACTGCGGATGACGGAGATACAGGCCAGTCGGATAGAAAGCCCCAACCCAGAGAGACCAACGGCCCGGAAGGTACCCTTCCAGGCATTTAAAACATTTAATGAGGCGGAGGAGGAAATTGAGAGTTTCCTCCAAGACTTTGAAAGATTATGCCAGGTACATGAAGTCCATCGTTCCACCTGGGTCGGAATTCTGGCCAGCAAACTGAGGCCATGGACTATGTTCGGGTGAAGCAGATTCTACTGGCCCGCTTCGCCGTCACCCCAGAAGCCAGCCGGGTGAAGTTCCGCAACTCCCGTCGGCCCAACGGCACCACGCACGTGGAGTGGGCTCACCGGTTACAACGCGACCTGAAAACCTGGTTCCAGGGGAGCCAGGCCCGAACCGTGGAGGAAATCACGCAGCTACTACTGGAACAATTTTTCGGAAACACCTCCACAGCAGTACTGGAGTGGATGAGGGATAAGAAGCCCCAAACGGTGCAGCAAGCTGCTACCTGGGCAGACGAATACATGGACACTCGGAAACACAGTGGGGCCGAGCGACAACCCATCCCCCGACCCTCTTTGTCCACCCCTTATCCGGACCCGCTGGCCCGCAACTCGACCTACGGCCCGCCCGAACACTGCGACCACCATACGTTGCTATGGCTGCAACCAAATAGGCCTCTTTCGACAAAACTGTCCTAATCGACCCCCCCCCATACCAAGGGGTCCAGCCCACCTGCGGCCCACTGTTACAATGGTGAATTCCAGTACCCGGACAGTCAGGAAGAGTGGGGCATGCTGCACGAGGCAGACCCCGTGCAAGCCGCCACCGCCGACAACCGCAAGCACCACCGACAGGCCGTATGGATAAACGGGCGGGCAGCCCAGGGTCTCCGGGATTCCGGCACCACCATTACCCTCATACGCCCCCACCTGGTACCCGCAAGGAACCTTTCCGGCCAGACCATTGCCATCCAAGTCGCCGGGGGAAAAGTACTCCGGCTGTCCACCGCCCGAGTCCACCTAGATTGGGGCTCTGGGGCACGATCCGTGAAAGTGGGCCTATTGGACAAATTACCCGCCGAAATCCTCCTCGGGAATGACCTGGGACGTCTGGTCTCAGCCTATGCCACGGACGCAGCAGTACCCATGACCACCTGACAGCAGAGTGGCTGGACCCACCACACCACTCCAGCCGGGACCCAGGTGAGACCAGAAACCAAACCCCGACAGAGCGACACCCCCCCCCCCGACCTGACCATTCCCTTACGTGGGACTCCCCGGCCACCCTCCGGCACCAGACACAAACGGACCCTACCCTAGAAAGGTACCGTGACAGGGCAGGCAAGGGTCAGGAAGAGAAAGGGACGACCGCATCGAGTGGGAAGATGGGCTGTTATACAGATACACCGAGAGGGTGGGCACACGGAGGAAACAGGCCCCCCACAAACAGTTATTCGTACCCCAGGCCCCTAGACAGGAACTCTTAAGATTGGCCCAAGACATACCCCTCGCCGGTCACCCTGGGAAGTCCAAGACCCAGCACCGGCTGTCCCGGGCCTTCTTCTGGCCCCAACTCCATGAGGACGTGCGGGAGTATTGCCGCACCTGCCCGGTCTGCCAGAAGGTGGGCAAAACTGGGGACCACCCAAAAGCCCCGCTACAACCGATGCCAGGAGCCCTTTAGCCGGGTGGCGGTATATATAATCGGCCCCCTGGCTCGCCCCAGCACCACAGGGAAGAAATATATTCTCACGGTGGTGGACTACGCCACCCGATACCCCGAGGCCATACCCTTATCCAATATTTAGGCCGACACCATAGCAGATGCCCTCCTACGGGTGTTCTGCCGGGTGGGGTTCCCCAGGAAATTTTATCTGACCAAGGGTCCCAGTTCACCCCTGAGCTGACCCAACAGCTCTGGCGCCTTTGCGGTGTCAAGGCTCTCCACAGCGCACCATACCATCCCCAGACAAACGCGCTGTGCGAGCGGTTTAATGGGACCCTGAAGCAGTTAATCCGTGCCTTCACCCAGGAGAGGAAGGACTGGGAGACGTATCTGCCCCACTTGTTATTCGCGTATAGGGAGGTGCCCCAGGAGTCTACCGGGTTCTCCCCCTTCGAATTGGTATATGGGCGCAGGGTACGGGGACCCTTAGAACTAGTTAGGGCCCAATGGGAGGAGAGACAGGAGCCCGAAGGACTCCCCGTCTTGAGTTATGTGCTGGAGCTCCATGAGCGCCTAACAGAACTCACGGGACTGGTCCAGGGGAACATGCAGGCAGCCCAGGCCCAGCAGAAGGCGTGGTATGACCGCTCTGCCCGAAGCCGTTCCTTCCTCGTGGGCCAGAAGGTCCTGGTGTTGAAACCACAGCAGCAGAACAAGCTGCAGGCGTCCTGGCAGGGCCCCTACCAGGTGGTAACCCAACTGGGGATACCACCTACGTGGTTGTCAGCTGCGCAGACACCAGGATCCGGCGGACGTTCCACGTCAATATGCTCAAGGCCTACCACGAACGGCCTGAGGCAGTGGCTGCCATCTGCGCTCCGTCCACCGAGGAGGCAGAACAGATCCCCATAATGGACCTCCCCAGGGTAGATAGCCGCCCCTCAGGGCTAGAACAGGTGCAGTTGGGGGAGGGGTTGGGACCCCACAAACAGGCCCAGGTTAGGCTGGTGCTCCAAGACCGCCAGGAGGTCTTTTCCGCACTCCCCGGCTATACCCGCCAGGCGCTGCACGAAGTAGAGACCCCAGGGCAGAGACCCCTTCGGCAACCGGCGTACTGACTCCCGGAGGCAGTCCGCGAACCCATGCGGGCCGAAATCCGGGAGATGCTGGAGCTAGGGGTAATTTAGCCCTCAGCCAGTCCATGGGCCTCCCCAGTAGTGTTGGTCCCCAAAAAGGATGGTACCACCCGGTTCAGCGTCGACTACTGGAGGTTGAATGACTGTGCCATCACAGACGCCTACCCCATGCCCCGAGTCGACGAGCTACTAGATCAGATCTCCCAGGGGCACTACTTGACCACCATAGACTTATGTAAGGGGTACTGGCAGATTCCCCTTGAGGAGGAGGCGACCCCCAAGTCGGCCTTCATCACCCCGTTCGGCCTGTACCAATTTCGGGTCATGCCATTCGGGATGAAGAACACTCCGGCTACCTTCCAGCGTTTAATTGATCGCCTCCTCGACGGCCTGCAGGAGTTTGCCTGTGCCTACCTGGATGACATAGCCATCTACAACCGGACCTGGGAGGAACACCTTCACCACCTGGGGGTTGTGCTAGACCGGATCAGGGACGCCAACTTGACCCTCAAACCAGAGAAATGTAAGATCGGGATGTCCGAGGTACAGTACCTCGGCCACCGGGTGGGGTGTGGGAAACAGCGACCCGAACCCGCCAAGGTCGAAGCCATCTTAGATTGGCCCACTCCCGTGACCAAGACCCAGGTCCTCGCCTTCCTAGGGACCGCTGGGTATTACAGAAAATTCGTCCCCCATTACAGCGACCTTGCCAAACCCCTGACGGACTTGACCAAAAAATCCCTACCCCGCCAAGTCCTGTGGTCCCCGGAGTGTGAGACGGCCTTCCAACATCTCAAAACCGCCCTGACCCAAGCTCCCCTCCTGGCGGCACCAAATTATAATAAACGCTTTGTCGTCCATACCGACGCATCCATGTTCGGACTGGGAGCCGTGTTAAGCCAAGTGGGGGACGATGGGGGGGGAGCATCCGGTGGCTTTTATCTGCCGTAACCTGCTACCCCGGGAGGTGGGGTACGCCGCCGTGGAGAAGGAATGTTTGGCCTTTGTCTGGGCCCTGAGGAAGTTTCAACCCTACGTTTATGGGCGATCGTTCACTGTCATGACTGACCACAATCCCCTGGTGTGGCTCAACCGGGTGGGTGGAGAAAATGGCCGCTTGTTACGTTGGAGTCTGGCCCTACAACCCTTTAATTTTACTATACAGTACCGGCCCGGGCCCCAAAATGGGAATGCTGATGGACTATCTCGACAAACGGCCCGGGAGCCCGGAGACCCCTGCACTCCGACTTCCTTGAGTCGACCCGTTGGGGTCCAACCGTGTCCGTCGGACTCTATTGGGAGGGAGAAATGTCACGGAGCTGACATAGGGCTCGCCTCACCGAGCCGCGGAACCCAAACTGGACAAGTTTAAAGACCATGTTTTACTCTTTATGTTCAATTTATATTGTGTGTGTTTAAATATATTACATCGTTTGGTTTTAGTCTAAATTAGTTTAGTGTAAAATGGCATAGCTTTAGTTTTAAATATACTTATATTTCTTTAGGTAAAAATGTGTTTTTTATTAAAGATACTACCTGCAGCGAGTGCAATGCTTTCTTTCGTATAGATTGTAAAATAGGTTGAGTAATTTGTGATTAGGCAAAAGGCTTTTTCTCTTTGTTCATCTGCTATACACAGAACTCTGATTCAACTTTGTTATAAAAGTTGGAGAAATGCAGAACTCTGATTCAACTGCGTTAATTAGATTAAAGATTTCCAGAAATCTGGTATAACCGTGGCAGACACCGTGGCAGCAAGTGAGAAGACACAGATTAAAATTCCCAGAAACCACCTATAAATCAGTGAGACCCCATGATGGGTGGCAGTGACAAGACACAAATTACAATTCCCAGGAACCTCCTATATATCAGTGAGACCCCCGATGGGTGGCAGTGACAAGACACAAATTACAATTCCCAAAAACCTCCTATAAATCAGTGAGACCCCCTGAAGGGTGGCAGTGACCAGACACAGATTAAAATTCCCAGAAACCTCCTATAAATCAGTGAGACCCCCTGATGGGTGGCAGTGACAAGATACAAATTAAAATTCCCAGAAACCTCCTATAAATCAGTGAGACCCCCTGATGGGTGGCAGTGACAAGACACAGATTACAATTCCCAGATATCTTGTAGAAATTAGACCCCGCAATAGCTGCTGGCAGTGAGAACACACAGATTACAACAATTCCCAGATATCTTGTAGAAGTGAGACCCCCCTAATAGCTGCTGGCAGTGAGAAGACACACTAACAGAACAATCACTTATACAGTGTGCTGCAGGATTTAGCTCTGTGAGCCCATGATTGGGCAAAATTTGCCCAATCAGGACTCTGAGCTGTGATTGGCATAGTCTTGCACCTGACCTGTGGTCAGGTGCAAGGCTGTAGCCAATTACAAGCTTCAGGCCAGTGTAAAAGTGCATTGTGGTGCATTGTGGGCAAACTCGAACTGAACACGCGGAAATGTTCGGATTTCGGCGAACGGCCGATGTTCAATGCGAACTCCAAAAAAATCGAACCGAACAGCTCATCCCTATTCGATAGTTCGCGAACTTCAAACTTTTTGGGACGTTCGCCAAAAGTTCGATTTTTTTTTTGAAAAAAGTATAAAAAATGCTTAAAAAATAATAAAAAATCTAGAAATAGACTCTTTACTGCAGAATATTATAAGCAACGGTTTATTAGATATTGAATTAATACGGGAATATTTTTAACATTGAAGCCTATGGGAACATTCTTGTTCCTAAAACATCAGGCAGACACGGCCCTCTAATCAGGCACTGTAAAGGGCAGCCTGCAGGGGCCTCCCAAGGATCCCCTTGAGGAGCATGCGATGACAGAGCTGCGACTGTGCGGGCTAGCCGCCTGGGTGCATGTGGCAGAGACAGGCAGTGCAGGGAGGGAGCCACTGCAACTGCGGCCACGGTAGACCCCCCCCCCACGACCAGGATCCAGGGCGCTCCCACTGACCACCAGGCTACGGTAAGGCGACACATTTCTAAAAAAAATAAAATCCAAGAACATTTTTAAATGTCCCCGGGAACTAAAAAATAAAACTTTTTTTTTTCTTTCCCTACCTGGCTGAATGTATTTAATTATATATATATTCGATACATTCAGCCAGATAGAGTAGGGTGGCATGTGGGCTGCGCGGGGTCTCAGGCAGTGGGTTTTTTTTGTGTGTGTGTATATTTTTAGCAAATTTATAGGGGAAGGTAAGGGCAGGTATGATATATATAGGTAAGATATATATCTATATTCTTATAAATATATATATCCAGACTTGTATTACACACTCATTTTGGCAACTAATTGCCCCCCCCCCATTTGGCTGATCTCTCCAGAAGAAATGTTGAATAATATATATATTCTCTGCTCTGTCAGGATCAACATTTCTTCTGGAGGGATCAGCCAAATGGGGGGGGCGCATTTAGTTGAGATTGTCCACATGCCACCCCCCCCATGTGCGTATGTGTACATATGGTCACCTCAGCCGGGTTAGCCCCCCCTTATCAAAATTTTTTGTGCCCCACCCCCCCTACATTAAATTTTCTGGCAAAAGAAACACTCAGGCTTATAAATCTGTTAGATCCGGTTTGATCAAGTGGATCACACATAATTACTAGACATGTGCATTCATTTTAGTACTAAAATGATTTAGTCCGAATTTTGGGATAATTTAGTTTTCGTATGACTCAAGAGAAACGAAACTGCTCCGTACAAAAAACGAAAGAAACTAAAGTAAAATGCATTACAATTTAGTTTCAGCCCTTTTTGTGATATTACATTGATGAGTGAAGGAGACCAGCAATGAAGAGCGCAACATCCGAAGTTCTGCACCCTCCACGTGCCAATGCAGTACGATGTTCTATACAGAGAGGGGCATTAATTAATGCAGGAGGATGTTCTATACATTATACAGAGAGGGGTATTAATTAATGCAGGTGGATGTTGTATACATTATACAGAGAGGGGTATTAATTAATGCAGGAGGATGTTCTAAACAGAGAGGAGCCTTTTTTTTTTTAGCCCTTTAAATCCAGTGGCTGTGAAAGCTGAGATCGACTGCTTGTTACATTATCTCTCAGTACAATGTATCAGGCTCAGTTGTTACAGTAACTGACTGTAACAGCGCTCAGAGTTTCAGTAAAACAAGGAAATAATATTGTTCTAACCTCTTATATATAAAACTATTATTTACTAGTTTTACTGAAACTCTGAGCGCTGTGATGAGCAGCAGTCAGTTACTGGAACAGCTTTGCCTGACACATTGTACTGAGAGTGAGAGATACTGTAACAATCGGCGACCTCTGAGGAGCCACTACAATAGTAATTGTATCCACTGGTTTTCGGATGAATGAAAATAGTTTTCATACTAAAGAACTGAAAACGAATTTCTTTAGCAACTAAATAAATTGCGTTTTAGGACTAATCCATTAGTTCAAACGAAATTTTGTGCTGTGCACATGTCTAATAATTACAAAGAGTTCATATCAAACATGGATATTAGGTTTTACATAAGGGTGGCTACCCCCCTCTGTCTGACCTCAGTCAAAGGTTAAAAGTTCAGGTTTGTATCTATAGTAAGTTTTTGTGCTGGCCATTTCACCTCTGTGTGCTGAGCTAATTTTTACCAGTTTCGCTCATCATGTTTAAACGAGATTTGAAGTCACGTTTTATTATACAACCCAGACAAATTATATATATCGTTCTTTCCGGCAGACTCGGCAGATTCATAATATATCATTATTATATGTATACGTCATGTCCTGCCTGAATATTATAACAAAAAAATCAATCAAATTAGAATTTTCAATCATCTCAGTGTGTAAATTTTTTTCTCTCACATTTTATCATCCGAGCCTTTGCGGTTTTTAATTATAATGGGTAGGCCTGTTAAAAAAATTGGAACTGGGAACCCATTACTTTTATTTTTATGAAAAATTATGTGATTTTAGCTAAAACCCCTCCCAAAAAAAAATTGCTAGGGCAACATCATTGTTAATATTATAATTGAAATGTGAACGATAATGCTGCATTAATAATAAAAATTAAAAAGAACAGTTATTTTTAAAAAAAACTGGAGGAGAGTTATTCCCCTTATGTAATACACACAATCTCTGTATTTTTCAAATATCTTTGTAATTATGTGTGATCTAACGTTAAAACCACTTGATCATACCTGATCTAACAAAGATCTATAAACCTGAATGTTTTTTTGTCAGAAAATTCAATGGGGGAGGCTAACCCGTCTTTATTAATCACTTAATAAGTCAGGAATTATGTGTGATCTAACGTTAAAACCACTTGATCTTACCTGATCTAACAATTATCTATAAGCCTGAATGGTTTCTGACCAGAAATTTAATGAGGGGGGGCTAACCCGTCTTTATTAATTACTTAATAACTGTAGTTATGGGTGATCGAACGTTAAACCACTTGATCTTACCTGATCTAACGTAAAGCTTCCAAAATTATTATTTTATTATTATTCTTTATTTATAAAGCGCCAGCATATTCCGCAGCACTGTACAATAGGCACAGTATAGACAGGGTTACAATACATTGAACAACATTTGACAAACAGTACAGGAGGAGATGAGGGCCCTATTCCCGTAGGAACTCACAATCTGGGAGGGTTGGAAACAGGAGGAGAGGACTGTAAGGTGAGAGTGATTGATGGTTGCGTCAGTGAGTTGGGTGGTAGGCTTCTCAAAATAGGAACGTTTTAAGGGAGCGTTTGAAGGAAGAGAAGTTAGGGGAAAGTCTGACAGTATGAGGGAGAGCGTTCCAGAGAGTGGGGGCTGCGCGTGAGAAATCCTGCAGTCTATCATGGGAAGAGGTGATGCGGGGAGAAGCTAGGCGCAGGTCACTGTTTGACCTTAGGGAGCGGGCTGGGGTGTATTTGGTGATTAGTGAGGATGGGTAGTGGGGAGCTGAGTTAGTGAGGGTTTTGTAGGTAAGGATAAGGATTTTGAACTTAATTCTGCAGTGGATGGGGAGCCAGTGAAGGGACTCGCAGGGGGGAGCGACAGAGCGGCGGGTGAGGTGAATTAGCCTGGCGGAGGCGTTCAGGATGGATTGTAGGGGGGAGAGGTGGGACAGAGGGAGGCCAGATAAGAGATTATTGCAATAGTCGAGTCGGGAGATTACCAGGGCGTGTATGAGTTGTTTTGTGGTGACAGCGGTGAGAAATGGGCGAATTCTGGAAATATTATGCAGTTGGTATCGGCAGGAGGAGGAAAGAGACTTGATGTGGGGGATAGCTAAGTGTTTGGTTAATTTTTTGATAAGGGGGGGCTGATGACGGGTTAGCCCCCCCTTACAATAATTGTCAATATCTCTTTTTCTATGTGTGATCTAACGCAAACAACTATTGATCTAACCTAACAATCTAACAAAGCTCTATGAGTTTTATTCAAAAATTTTGATAAGGGGGGGGGGCTAACCCGGCTGAGGTTATATGGTCTGAGGTCTGTGGGTGTGTCAGGTTTAGTACCTTGCAGGTACTTGCCTTTCATAGAAACATAGAAAAATGTCGGCAGATAAGAACCTTTCGGCCCATCTAGTCTGCCCAATTACATGGATACTTTACCTGGATTTATCTTTTGTTTAGGATAGCCTTATGTCTATCCCATGCCTGCTTAAATTCAATTACTGTTTTGGCCTCTACCACTTCAACTGGAAGACTGTTCCATTTATCCACCACCCTCTCAGTAAAATAATGCTTTCTGGTGTTACTTTTAAACCTTTGCCCCTCTAATCTAAGACTATGTCCTCTTGTTTTGCTACTTTGTTTCCTTTTAAATATACTCCCTTCCTCTACCTTGTGGATTCCCTTTACGTATTTAAATGTTTCTATCATATCTCCTCTGTCTCGTCTTTTTTCCAAGCTGTACATGTTAAGATCATTAAGCCTTTCCTGGTAACTTTTCTCCTTCAAGCCGTACACCATTTTAGTAGCCCTTCTCTGAACTCTCTCTAAGATGTCTATATCCTTCTGGAGATACGGTCTCCAGTACTGCACACAGTACTCCAAGTGAGGTCTCACCAGTGCTCTGTACAGTGGCATGAGTACTTCCCTTTTCCTACTGCTAATACCTCTCCCTACACAACCAAGCATTCTGCTAGCATTTCCTGCTGCTCTATTACATTGACTACTTACCTTTAGATCCTCTGCAATAATAACCCCTAAATCCCTTTCCTCAGATGTTGAGGTTAGGACTGTATCAAATATTCTATATTCAGCCCTTGGGTTTTACGTCCCAGGTGCATTATCTTGCACTTATCCACGTTAAAACTCAATTGCCACAGTTCCGACCATTTTTTTAGTTTACCTAAATCATTTGTCATTTGGCTGATCCCTCTGGCTGATCCCTCCAGGAACGTCAACCCTGTTGCAAATCTTTGTGTCATCAGCAAAAAGACATACTTTTCCATTAATACCTTCTGCAATATCACTAATAAAAATATTAAATAGAATGGGTCCAAGTACTGACCCCTGAGGTACCCCGCTGGTAACAAGACCTTGCGCCGAATAAACTCCATTTACCACAACCCTCTGTTGCCTGTCACTCAGCCACTGCCTAATCCATTCAACAATATTGGAATCCAAGCTCAAAGATGGCAATTTATTGATAAGCCTTCTATGCGGAACAGTATCAAAAGCCTTACTGAAATCTAAAAAAGCAATGTCTACTGCACCACCTGTGTCTATTATTTTTGTTACCCAATCAAAAAAATCAATAAGATTAGTTTGGCATGATCTCCCTGAGGTAAACCCATGTTGTTTCTGATCCTGTAATCTATGTGTTTTTAGATGTTCAACAATCCTTTCCTTTAACATGGTTTCCATTAATTTCCCCACTACTGACGTAAGACTAACCGGCCTTTCAGGTGATGAGGCCGTTATGCAGGTCTCGGGGATGCACACACTTCGTGGGAGTGGAGAGCAACACAGGAGGGCTGTGGGACAGGGTACACTGGAAACTCACAGGTTGGCTGAGGGTGATGGGGAAAGAAATCTTTGAGTCCAGGTGCGAGGGTAGCTGCTCCTGGGAGAGCACATTGGGAAGGGTAGCTGCTCCTGGGAGAGCACGTTGGGAAGGGTCGTTGCTCCTGGGAGAGCACGTGGGTAGGGTAGTTGCTCTTGGGAGAGCACAGTCAGTATAGGGGGGTCTTGAAGCAGGGGAAACACGATGAGTGGATAGGGAAAGCAGGTTTCTGGAGCTTGGTCTTTGCAGGTCTTGTTCATAGGAACAGGAGACAACAATGAAGCATTGGGCAAAGGGTGTGTGGAGCCTTTATTGATTAGGCACAGGGGTGTGTCATGTGACCTGTGGTGTGTGTGGTTTTAACTGTTTATACACTGGTGCTGAGCAGAAGGGCAGCACCTTTCATGCAGCTGCCACTTGCATGGAATGACACAGGAAAGGACAGGTACGGTCCTGACAGGGTGGGTGTATATATATATATATCTGCGTGTTGATATATACGTACAGTTGTGTTCAAAATTATTCAACCCCCACTGAAATTGAGTGTTTTGGCCAGTTTGACATTGATTTTGATCATTCAGTCATCTTGCTTACAATTAAATCAAAGAGGCACGTGTAGGTCAGACAAATATAACATAACATTTATAATGAAATAACCACAAATGTCTTTTCTGTGCTCACATCATTATCAGTTTTATTCAACCCCCAAGTGACATTCAATCTTAGTACTTAGTACAACATCCTTTTACAGTTATAACAGCTTTTAAACGTGAAGCATAGCTTGACACAAGTGTCTTACAGCGATCTACGGGTATCTTCGCCCATTCGTCATGGGCAAAAGCCTCCAGTTCAGTCACATTCTTAGGCTTGCGCACTGCAACTGCTTTCTTTAAGTCCCTACCAGAGGTTCTCAATCGGATTTAAGTCAGGTGACTGCAATGGCCACTCCAAAATGTTCCAGCCTTTAATCTGCAACCATGCTCTAGTGGACTTGGAAGTATGCTTGGGATCATTGTCCTGTTGAAAGGTCCAACGTCTCCCAAGCCTCAGGTTTGTGACGGACTGCATCACATTGTCATCCAATATCTCCTGGTACTGAAGAGAATTCATGGTACCTTGCACACGCTGAAGCTTCCCTGTACCTGCAGAAGCAAAACAGCCCCAATGCATGATTGACCCCCTGCCATGCTTCACAGTAGGCAAGGTGTTCTTTTCTTCATAGGCCTTGTTCTTCCTCCTCCAAACATAGCGTTGATCCATGGGCCCAAACAGTTCTAATTTTGTTTCATCAGTCCACAGAACACTATCCCAAAACCTCTGTGGTTTGTCCACATGACTTTTGGCATACTGCAGTCGACTCTTCTTATTCTTTGGAGACAGCAAGGGGGTGCCCCTGGGAGTTCTGGCATGGAGGCCTTCATTACGCAGTGTGCGCCGTATTGTCTGAGCTGAAACTTCAGTACCTACATCTGACAAATCTTTTCTCAGTTCCTCAGCAGTCACACGGGGACCTTTCTCCACTCTACGCTTCAGGTAGCGCACAGCAGTCGAAGTCAGCATCTTCTTTCTGCCACGACCAGGTAGCGTTTCAACAGTGCCCTTTGCCTTGAATTTGCGAATGATGCTTCCTATGGCCTCTCTATGTATGTTTAACATCTTTGCAATCTTCTTATAGCCATTGCCCTTCCTGTGAAGAGTAATCACCTCTTCTCTTGTCTTCCTGGACCATTCTCTTGACTTCACCATGTTTGTAACCACACCAGTAAATGTCTAGAAGGAGCTGAGTATCACAGTCATTTTAAAGCTGCCTAATTGGTGCTTATTATGCTTTATTGCTGCTCCGTGACATCCACAGGTGTTTTCAATACCTGATTGAAAACACTTGAATGAACCTCTGTTCTTCAGAGTGGTAGTCTTTAACCCTTTCGCTGCTGAGGCTTTTCCCGCCCCTGTGCTGAGGTCATTTTTACCGGTTTTGCTCATCATGTTTAAACGTGTTTTTAAGGCTTATTTTAGTATATGACCCAGACATATTATAGATCGTTCTTTCCGTCAGACTCGGTAGATTCATAATATGTCATTATTATATGTATACGTTATGTCATGTCTGTATATTATAACAAAAAATGCAATAAAATATGTATTTTCAATAATTTACAATGTGTAAAGTGTTTTTTTTCACATTTTAACATGCGAGCAATTGCGGTTAGATTTTGTATGGGGTGCGCTTGTTAAAAAAATTAGAGATGGGGTCTCGTTACATTTTTTTTTGGGGAAAATTACACTATTTTTAACAAACGCACCGCATACAAAAATCGTTAGTGCAGCATCATTGTTCACATTATAATTGAAATGGGAACAATATTGCTGCATTAACAAACCAAAAAAAAAAAAAAAGTGTTTATTTTTTTTTTTATAATTTTTTTTTATAATTTTTTTTTTATCATTTTTTTTTAATTTCTTTTTATTTTTATTTTTCATTTTTTTTTTTGACAACATTTTTCACAGTAGTGTTTGGTATCGTTGGAACGGCCATGCTCTGGCCGATCCAACCATACCAAACTTTAACCCCTAACTGCCACGGATCGGGAGATAGGGAGTTCATTGGAACTCCCTATCTCCACCGTTGGTGGCAGTTAGGGGTTAAGTCCAGGACTGGCGTCATCGTGCTACGCACGATGACGCCAGTCCTCAGGGGGAGTTCCCGGAGGCTTGGCCGACATCCAAGATGTCGGCCAGCTCCGGGAAAGGATCGCGAACCGGCGCTTTTCAGCGCCGATTCGCGATCCAGCTCCCCAGGGGTTAATGCCAGGCACCATTTGGAAGGGCAGGCTGTGCCCTTCCAAATGATGCCTGGGTTAACCCCCGCAGAGCCGCCGATCGGAGGGAGAGAGGTCCGAAGGACCTCCCCCCTCCCTTTCAGGCGCCTCCTCCGCACATGCGGGGGGGCGCCTGAATTAGGTTCCGGCTGCGGTCCCGGAAGCCGGGCTGACATCGAGGATGTCAGCCCGCACCAGGGGGGCCAGCGATCGGCCGGAACCCGGCCGAACGCTGACCCCAATGGGAGGACGCGCTCAGCGCGTCCTCCGCACACCAGCGGGAATGCTGAGGACGCGCTGAGCGCGTCCTCAGCATTGAAGTGGTTAAGGGGTTGAATAATTGTGTCAATGAAGAATTCACAAAAGAAACATTTACTACTGTATTACAAAACCAATTGATGTCATTTTAGTTGCATATGGTTCTTTAAAAAGTCCTTGTAGGATTTCATTCTGAATACAATTACAAATGTACACTAAATTCCCTAAAACCCTTTACAGCATTGGGGATTGAATAATTTTGAACACACTTGTATATATAGGTCTGCGTGTTGATATATACGTATATGTCTGTGTGTGGTAATAATGCATCCCTACTCTATACACAGTGCTCTGTGTCCCTATAATATATATGATCAGGGGTTACCTTTTTTTATATATTTTTATACTATTCCTATTAAATTAACAGTAATTTTTGATGTATTTTATTGAGTAGAAACTTTTTTTGGCCTACATGTGCTTTGTTAAAATAAAACGGTTTTGTTTGTACATTATAATTTACAGAAAAATTGCGTCGCGCCCATACTCACCGGAGGGGCAGCAACTGCCAGGAGTAACAGCCCAGTCAATGTATAAAACATAACAAGGAAAAAGAGTGTCATCTGCGCTTGTTTCTATGTGTTCCATGTACAACAAAAATGAGGTTTTTGTTTGTTTCAATGGCCATTGCAACGTAAGCCCACTCGCCACTTCAAGGCACCTCTTTAGAGTGGGTACCTAACAATTGTAACCAAAAGGCCGCTCTACTGAGCAGCTCCAAGCCCCTCCAGCTGCTTTTCAGCCAAGGAGGGAGAGGCAAAGATGGTGGGTTTTATTTATACACGCACCAAACACTTCCCATTTGGGATCAAAAACAAAAACATGGAAAGAGGAACAGCTGCAGAATGACGGACTGGTGTTACAAGCATGATATACATAAATACAGAAAAAATGGCGTCGCGCCCATACTCACCGGAGGGGCAGCAACTGCCAGGAGTAACAGCCCAGTCAATGTATAAAACATAACAAGGAAAAAGAGTGTCATCTGCGCTCGTTTCTATGTGTTCCATGTACAACAAAAATGAGGTTTTTGTTTGCATTACGTTGCAATGGCCATTGAAACAATGTAAACACGGCGGGCACAGTGTCGCCTCCAGGTAGCTGAGAAGGATAGAATCCTTTCTACATTATTGAGTATTGTAGACTTCTACCAGTGGAAGACTTATTGACTACCCAGGACTCTGAAGGGATACCAAGGCCTTAAGATAAGCTAACCACTGAGGGCCATTGGTACTCAACCATTGGAGTACCTGTGGACTACCTAGGATCCTGAAGGGATACCAAGACTACAAGACGAGACAACCACTGAGGGCTATCGGGTGAGCCGTGTGAAACACCCGCAGGCGAGGTGATCGAGCCTAACGAGGCTCTGGAAAGTGAATACTCCGACGAACTATGAATTGTCCAAGACAGTAAAATATTTACCCTATGTTATAACATATTTCTTTTTCTCTATACGGAAGAGATTCCCTTTATACCGTGAACGCGGGAGCGCCGAGCACCGGTTCTCTGTGTTTTTCACCATAATTTAGCCAAAAAATCACTAAACTTGTTCTGCATCTCCTAAAATGTCTCCTCTTTTCATACAGGCTGCCGCCTCAAGCAGTTGTTTAAAGAAGTTGTTAAGTAGATTAAAGGAAAACCATTTACCGTCATTTAAATTGTCATTTTTTTCTTTTTAAATGTTTCTATACATCCTACAAATCCGCCACTTCACGGGCAGGTTATGGGGACCTCCTAGTCATGATATTTGAAGGAATTTTTTGTTTCTTAATCTTATCCTTTATTTCATGGAAAACTCACTGTTCCTTTAAAAACATTTTTTTTTTACTTTTTGTCCTTGTTGCCTGTCCCCCAGGGCACTACCCGGACCCCCCTACACCTTTTATAGCAAATATCTTGCATATATGCCGTCTTGGAGGGCACTCTAAAATTCGAATGTTCGAGTCCCATTGACTTGCATTGAGTTCGAATCGTGTTCGCTTTCGAACTCGATCTTTTGAAATTGTTCGAGTTCGAAAGTGAACCGAACACGGGGGTGTTCGGCTCATCACTAATCGAGAGGTGGGTGACATGGACCTCGCCCTCCCCCTAGTGAGATCCTTATGTCTTGGGTGCGTAGGTCCTCTACAGCCCCGCTGCCTTTGGTTTTCTTACCCATCAGTACGCTGGGGTGCTGCAGACAGTGTTCAGGCCACCGCAGGCTTCAGAAAGGGCAGTAGGCCGCAATAACCCTGGCCCGGGCAGAAGGTACCGCTAGTCCGGAGGGGGGAGCAAGTCAGGTTCCGGATCACTCTTTCTGATGGCAGCAGCAGGGAGGCAAGTCAGGGAACAGCTAGGAGCAGATAAATAGCCAAAAATTCCAAAATCAGGGAAAAAAAGCACGGAGCTCTGCTACAACATGACTGCTCACCACCGCAGCCAGCCACGCCCCCCCTTCTTTATATTTTTATACTGCAGGTTAGAAATATTTCAAAGGTCACGATCTAATGATATCTGAGATAAATCTCAGTCTTTATTCATTGCAATACACGCTTGTAAATATATATAGATCTCTTTTAAATTAATTCCACTTAAATTTGCTTCCATACATTACCTGTTCCAAGATCTGGGTTCAAGCGTTTCTGCAAACTTCATATGTTAAGCAGCAATAAGTTCTTTATATATTAATTGGAGAGTGAGAGTTTGTGAGTTTGTTATAAGTTCCTTTGTCTCTGAGTCCCTCCATGAGGGACTCTCTTTGTGAGTATGGCTGTGGATGAGTGAGAATGCATGAGAGAAATAATTGGACTTGCAGTCCCAAGATGGAGAAGTGAATGCTGAAGTGTGGCTGAAGTGAAGTGTGTCCTGAATTGTAACTGGAGTGCCTCTATACGCTCTGTACTACAGACATAGGATAATTTACATCACTTATCACGTGCTTCTACTTAGCATAAAATACTTTTTCAATGATACCCTATGAAGATTGTCGAACTCATAATACAACGCTAGATGGCAGTGTTGATCTAAAAATTAAATAAGAGATTTGATTTTTATTTCCTTATCATAGGTCATGGGTCAATCCCCCTTATCTAGTTAAACAAAGAACTCTTCACGGTCTCTTCCAGACTTCTGTCTGGTCTGTCACTTTAAAATTTAAGATCTCCTCATCTAGCCATTTCAAGGTTTCTCTGAGTTACTTCTAGTCGGTTAACAGACATTTCTTCTACTTTTAAACAGCTTATTTCTAAACCTTTTACATAGTTATACACTCTTCAAAATATTTCTTAATATACCATTTTAGCACTACTACAAAATATATTGGAGTTACTATTATTTTGCTACTATTTATATATGTGAATATATATTTTTGTGCATATAAATGTTTGAAACCTTAAAAATTATATTTTACACCGACCTTTTCATAAAAGTAGACCTATAAATTTGTCTATGACATGTCTAGCACTTTATCTACTACCTATATATCAAATAAAGACATACTCCATAGCGTCTTCATGTCTGACAATTATATTCTTTTTAAACACATACATAAATCTTTTATCCCCTTCTAATGAGTTTACACTTAATTTGAACTCGTCTTCTTATTTATTTATAAAGGATTTTACCAGGAAGGATACATTGAGATTTCTCTCGTTTTCAAGTATGTCCTGGGTTCAAGAACGTTGTTACAGAAAAACAAAGTAGTAAAATGCAAGATATTAACACAAAACAAATATGCAGATTAACAGAAAATAAGTATGTAGGAAATATAGTCACTATGTTACATGTTTACAGGTGCATTCCTTATTGAGGTATGTTAATAGGGAGCTCTTGAGGGACTTTAGACTGGGGGAAGATTTGATGGTGTCTGGGAGCCATAATTGTGGTGCTCTGTAGGAAAATGAGGATCGAGCCACTTGCTTTTTGTATTGTGGTATTGCAAGTAAGGCGCTGGTCCTGCATCGGAGGTTATAGGATGAGGGAACTGCTGAGGGAAGCAGCCTATTCAGGTAGGGTGGTAGCTTCCCAGAAAAGCTCTTAAACACCAGGTTGGAAAGGTGAAGAGTGCGTCTAGATTCCAGCGACGGCCAATTTAGTTCTCGTAATATGTCAATGATGGGTCACATTGTCAGGGCCGGATTATCGTAGGGGCGGATGGAGCGGCCGCTCCAGGCCCCTATCTGAAAATAGGCCCACAGCCAAGAGAATGATCCGCTGGCCGGTGTTCTGACAAAATTGGCAATTTGTCAAAATCACCGGCCGACAGACCACTTCTGAACGCGTCACTTCTAGGTGTAATGTGCCCATGCAGAGGGAGACTCTTGGCCACATGACTGACATGACAGAGTGAGAGCCGCGCGGTCATTTACAGGGACGGATTCGGAAGCTGCCTGGCAGCAGAAAAGGAAATCATCCTGGCCTGTCTTCTGCCCCCAGCAGGCTGCACTGAGAGGCGGCACCGCCTCCTACAACATACTGCTGTTGTGTGTGAAGGCAGGAGAGAGGGGATCCAGACAGACGGAGGCTGAGCAGTGGTGAGTGAGCCAGCTGTCAAATACCCCCGCCCCCTGCAGAAAAGTGACGATATAACCCCTTTCCAATCCTTCCGGCTCTGCAGGTTAGGGGGTTAAAAATCACGGGAGGATTGGGGGGGGATTTAACCCCCTCCCCAATTCCCTTCCTTACAGAAGTAGGAGTTAAATCATTCCTCTCCTTGCAGAAAAGTGGGATTTAACCACTTCCCTGTAGTGCTGGAAGGATTGTAGAGGTTGTTAAATCTGGGAGGATTGAAGGGGAGGATTTAACCCCTTCATCAATCCTCCCCTCCCTGTAGAACTTCAACTGGGGGAGATTTAACACCCTCCTCAATCCTCCCCTCCCTGTAGAGTTTAGGGGGACTTAACCCCTCCCCAATCCTCCTTTCCCTGTAGAGTTGGGGGGGGGGAATTTACCCTCCCCAATCCTTCTCTCCCTGTAGAGCCTGGTCATGGGGCCTTAACCCCCTCCCCAATCCTCCCCTCCCTGTAGAGCTGAAGGATTTTAACCTCCTTCCACACATCACAGAAATGGGAGAATTGAACCCATCCCCTCACTGCAGAAAAGTGAGGATTTAACTGCTTCCATACAAAGCTGGCTCCTGCTACATTCTTTACCACTATGGGGAAGCTGTTGGAAACGTTGGCCCAAAACTCAGCCGCGTCTGCCAATTACGGGTATCGCAAGTTGGGGTTCTGTTTGGGTAAGGTCCCTGTGCCAGCTGGAGAAGAGGACTTTGACACTTGGATAGACCAGGCAGTGCAAGCTGTGGAAGAATGGTAAGTTGGGGACACCGTGAAGAGACAAAGGTTGATCGAGAGCTTAAGAGGTCCTGCTTCAGATGTCGTCCGAAATCTGAAAAGAGACAAGCCAGGCTGCACTGCTGCTGAGTATCTAGAAGCTTTACAGGAAATTTTTGGAGGAGTGGAGGATCGTGCCGAGCTTATCCACAGGTTCTCTCACACCTATCAAAAGGAAGGAGAAGAATTGTCCACCTATGTCTGGCGGCTGGATAAAATCCTCCATCAGGTTATTCTAAAAAGAGGCATGGAGCCGAGTCGTGCAAGCAAAGCTTTGATGGATCAAACTTTCAAAGGTGCACTTCCACTGGATCCCATAATGTTGAAATTTCAGACTAGATACCAGAGCAAGAGACTGACCTATTCCAAACTGGTCAAAGCTATCCGAGAAGAAGAGGCTTTAATTAAGGCTAAAAAGATTGCTAATGCTTCACATGTAGTTTTCACCGCAGAAGTAGAAACTCTTGGTGTAGCGGATATACAGACTGAAGTGATAGCTTTGAAAACTCTGATGTCGAAAATGATAGAGTTGATGACGTTGCTGTCTTCTAGGATTGTCGTACCTGAGGAGGGAGAGGCAGTGCTGAGTATTCCTGCTGGAGAACCCTCTGGGTCATTGATCTGCTACAACTGTGGGGGGGTTGGCCACTATCGACGTGACTGCCCCAGCCCACCCAAACCGCGAAGAGGGCAGACGTTTCTAGCAGATATACGAATGACAAGAGCGGCTGTGGTTCCTAACCAGGGGTTTTCAAATGAGGCGCAAGAAGAAAATGTGCCCACACGCTCGAGGAAAAGATGTTTTGGCTGCAGAGAAAAGGGTCATTTCAGGGCTCAGTGGCCAAAAATGAGGCCCATAAAGAGATCGGTCGAAGAACTCCTGAAGGCCTTGAAGGAGCAGTTGCCTGTCTTGCAAGGGGAAAATCTTAGAGGACCCCGGTTGAATGAGCAAACTGGGTCCCCACCCTGTACTACAGCGGAGAAGTTCCCTGACAAGTTGATCGGTCCTTCGTCCATCATCCCGGTCCAAGTGGAAGGGGTCTACACAAAGGCTCTTCTAGATTCAGGTGCTCAAGTAACTCTGATTTACCGAGATTTCTATCAGAAACATTTGAAGCATATACCATTGAAGAAGTTGAAGGATCTTGAAATCTGGGGTATGGGGACTGAGAGGTTTCCCTATGATGGATATACAGGTGAAGCTGGAATTCAGTTCAGCGACCGTTGGACAACCGGCAGTATGTGACACGTTGGCCATTGTGTGTCCTCGTCCCTCGGGAACTAATCGAAGTTCTATGATAGTGGGGACGAACACTGCCTTAGTGTGATGTTTTCTAACCCCGCTGAGGAAGGAAGAGAGTCCTGCTCCCAAGAAGGCACACTCGATGTCAAGGCCGGTATGTCAACGGATGGTCAAAGAACAGAGAGCCCCTGCAGAAGTGAGGCGGCTGAGGAAAGCGGAAGGAACAGAGAAGGTTATGCAGTCCCGAGAAGTCCCCGAAATAATCTCTGGACGAGTTTTGAAACGGACAAGTGAGAGAGTTTCCGTCAGCGTATGTAATGTGACTGACTCTTCAGTAAATTTGAAGGCACGGATGTCAATCGGGCAAGTGGCTTCTGTTAAGCACCTCTCCACTGCCGATCTAGGGGGGGAAGTGAATAAAGTGATTCAAGCTGAACGGTTCTACCCTAAAGATGCTCCTATCTCGTTCAAGCGGAAGAAGCGGGTTCAGTCTCCAATACTCAAGTCGAAAAATTCGTTCTCCAGGTATGAGTTTGACGTGGGCGCGCTAAGAGCACTGAACACTGCATTCGTCTCCAGGATGATAAGCCTTCTCGAGAAAGGTCAAGGCGAGCTTCATCGAGAGATCTAATTGAACTGAAAAGAACCCAAGGAGTGGTTGGAACAGAGGAACTGATTGAGCCAGAACCAAAACGCTCTGTTCGACCGCCCCAGAGACTCACCTACGACTCACCAGGACATAGCACTGAAGAGGCTGTCACCACAGTGCGAAGGTTGCCCGAAGTGTCTGCTATGTTAGCTGAGGTAGTCCAAAGCATGAGTCAACTTGAGGAAGTGTATCTAACCCATTGTATGCTTGCTGCTGAGCCTGTATATGTTGCCTAATATGTGTTGAAATGTAATGCAACTGTTGTACCTCCTTGGAGGGACCCAAGAGTTCTAGGAGGGGGAGAGTGTAGCGATGGTTTTAATTCCCTGTCGTGGTAGTACTTATTTTTGGCCACCGGAGGGAGACAAGTGCGATGTGAGACACTGAACATTGGGACTACATTTCCCGGCATGCTTTGCGGGCGGACACAGGAAGTGGGTGGGACACAGACACTTACATCCTGAGCCTCGTGGAGAGAGCTGGCAGAGCGCGCCTAGGAGTGAGAGAGGCAAGACACAGTGCTGCAGAATGTGACAGTGACCAGGCCAGAGTGCAGCTGGGGCCTGACAGAGATAAAGACCGGGTTATTCAGCCTTACAAGAGGAAGACCCTGGTGATTCACCAGACTACCCACGCTAATATCGAGGAAGCTGGAAGACCCCGAGTTAGGAGTACCGCAGATCGATCGGACAGGGAGAGCAGGCGGTGAACTGGACATCTTGCGGCAGGTGCAGAAAGCCAGACAGCAGATCCAGTAACCAAGAGAACCCCAGTCAACATCGAGCGGAGAGACGTCCTGGGTCGAGCGGAGCATCAAGTATTTGGGGGATGGGTGAGAGGCCTTCCAGGCCGTTGTGAAAATAAAAGCACGCTGCTGTTTGTTTCCAAAACCCACAGGGCCCCAACTTGACTAGTCGAAGATACCTCATAAATAATTCACTGGCCAGTTGAATATTGTACCCGAGTACCAACACACACACACACCTACATTCTTGGGACATAACCTGTACGGGACTCACTCCCCAACCACAAAGGGGGTTAAAGATATATTTTTTCCATTCATTTTCCGCTGCGTGTTTCCCGAATTACGAAGCATTGTATTTCTTTTCCGCTGCGCGTTTCCCGCATTACGAAGTACTGTAAATATATATACGAACACCGTGTTATTCATTATATGCCATTTATTCTAGTAAACCATATAGCTTATAAAATCCACAACGGTGCTAGAGTATATTTATTCCCTAGTGCGGGGAGACTGACCCGAGGTTCAATTTCAGCGGCTCCTCCGGGAGTGAGCGCTACAGATGCAAATCTGGGAAAGGGAAATGTATATTTTAAAAAAAATATTTCACAGAATTATTTCAATAATATTTATCTTAATATATAATTTATTATATGTAGTAAATTTTGCTAAAGTCTTATAATTATATATTAAAATCAACTGTAATATAAACACGTCAGTCATAGCACACCACCGAGTCGTATAGCTAATAAGAGAACAAAAAATATCAATAATCCATAGCCATACTCAAAGGTTCAGTCTCAGGATTTTTGAAAAAAATCCTGAGGGACTGAACTGTTGACAGATATTTTTTGCTCTCTTAGTCTTCATGGTGCTGTATATCCAACATGTGTTTTATGTGTACTCACAGCAGTAGCAACTAGAAGCAAATATTTTTTTTACTTTTATGTGTGGAATTCCTGGATTGTATGTAATTTTATCGATATATAATTTATTTTTGTATATAATTATTTGTGAGTGTTTTTTTTTTTTAAATAAATGTTTATTCAAGGATAAAGTAAAACTGCGGACTCGCAGGTCTGTATGCATGAAATATATTCAGTAGGAACCGGTTAAATCACGGTATGTATTGCTGCCTCATTATCTTAAAAAGGCCCACCAAAATCCTCAGCACCAGGCCCATGATACTGTTAATCCGGCCCTGCACATTGTAGCATAAAGCGGCAGAATGAGTTATACAATGTAGTAAGTTTCTGGAGGTGTGTTTGCGGGGTGGCTGCATACACTACATCTCCGTATTCAATAGCTGGCATAAACATTTGTTGTACAATCTGCTTTCTTACCGCGGGGCTCAGGCAGGATTTGTTTCTGTACAGGGCACCTAGTTTGGGGTAAAGTTTAGATGAAAGTTTTTCAATGCGGGGGCCAAAGGATAGATTTGATATTTGAGAGAAGTGACTGTGGCCAACGTGCCATTTGATTTTGTCCCAACACATAGTTTGCAATTTGTGTAGTTTAGGTGCTGTTCCAAAGAGCATTGTAACAGTTTTGTCAGTATTTAGAAAAAGTTTGTTATCTTTGATCCACTTTTCTACCTCTGTGAATTGGTCTTGCAGCACGGCCTCCAGCTGTGGGAGATCTGGTTTGCTGGTATAGATTACAGTGTCGTCTGCGTACATGTGTACAATTGAGGCTTTGCAGACATTGGGCAGATCATTTATGAATATTGTGAATAGCAGGGGGCCGAGTATCGAGCCTTGGGGTACAACGCACGTGACTCAGAGGGGGAGGGAAGTGCTGTCAGAAATGGACACATATTGCAATCGATCAGACACATATGATTGAAACCAGGTTAGTGTGCGATCACCAATACCAGAGTTTTTAAGTTTTTGTAATACGATGCCATGGAAAATAGGTGAAAGTTAACCCACAAAAAAAATGTCTTCTAAGAGAGAAGATTATACGAAAATTACACAAAATGGTGACAGGCATCCATTTTGTTTTCCTATAAAAATACCCGACACATCCTACATAATCCTTCTTTCCACAATGCCGCCCCTGCTCAAATTTTTTGTACCTTGGCCCAGCGAAGGTTTTAGTCAGCTGCACCACTACATGGATGGAGTTTCGGGTTTACATTATTCTTACACTGCTTTGACAGATCGGATTGCTCCATTACACTTACACCCAGTTTAATATTTACTACTTAGGCAGTTTCTCCTCACCCAACTACTAGGGATGGGCTTCCGGTTCAAATAATTCCGAAGTTCGATTTGAACATCGGCCGTTCGAAAATTCACGAACTTCAAACTTTTCGGCCGTTCGAGGAAAGTTCGAAAAAATTTTTTTAAAAATACTTAAAAGATCCAAAAAAATTAAAAAATTTTTTTTTACTGCAGAGTATTATAAGCAATGGATTATTAGATATTGAATTTTAAAACGGAAATATTTTTAACATTGAAGCCTATGGGATTCAACATTTCCCACACCTTTTAGCATTAGCATTTCCCACACCTTGTTGCTAAAACATCTCACACACCTTTTTTAACATTGAAGCCTATGGGATTAAACATTTCCCACACCTTGTTGCTAAAACATTTCCCACACCTTGGGCTAAATTACGTTCTCAGCGTTAAAATGCTGAGCGCAGCCACGAGCATCCACTCGATGGAGTCTATAAGACTCCATTGAGTTCCCCCCTGCCGGTCACATCACATGACCAGCCGGATCTCGCCGTGCAGGGGCGGATCCAGGGGGGCAACGGGGCAATTGCCCACCCCCCTGAAAAAAATTTCTCCCTATGAGCGGCTGCCATGGCCGGCATGCAGCTTGGCCGCTCGCCTAGGATGGGAAACCACCTGACCGGCGCACGAGATCGTGGAGTTCACATGAACTCTGCGATCTCACGAGAATGCGGCTGCGCTGGTCAGGTGGTTCCCGGTGAGTGGCTAAGCAGCATGCCGGCGGCCGCTCATAGGGAGAAGAACGGCGGCGGGTACTCAGAGTGGCTGCGGGGGGGCCTGGCAGCAGAGGAGGTGAGAGCTGGGGGCAAATATATCCATGTGAGCTGGGGGCAATATATCCATGTGAGCTGGGGCAAATATATCCATGTGAGCGGGGGGGAAATATATCCAACGGTCACTGCAAACCCAACACCAGCTCTTGGCCAAAACTGGTAGAATGCCCCCCCCCGAAACCTCTGTCTGGATCTGCCCCTGGGTCCGCGCAGTGATGTGCATGGAGAGACTGGGGGGACTTTTTCCCCAGTCTTTCCCTGCTCCCACCGGACGGAGGAGGCAGTCAGAGCCACGGTCCTCACCGCGGGATAGGAGGTGAGTATCTGATTTAATTTTTAGATTTTTTTAGCCTGGTTTTAACGGATTCTGCAGATTCATCCGTTAACACCAAGTCCTGGCTGTGTGTCTTTGTATTCCAGCGCTGATTAACACTTTGTGCTCCCCATGTTAAGTATAGGCAGCACAAAGTACAGTAACCTCGCTCTGAAAAGCGCAAGGTACCAAACGCAAACGGGTTACTTAACCCGTTTGTGTTTTGATTTTAATATGCGGTGAACACCACAGCAAGCGTTAATGCTCACGCAAGTGAGCGTTAATGTTTGCGTTAAGATTGTAATTTATCCCACTTATTGCTTATGCGTTTAAACATGAGCAAAAGCGGTAAAAATTAGCTCAGCGCACAGTGGTGAAATGACTCAGCACTCAGCATTGAAATGGTTAAAAACCTTTTTTTTTCTCCATTGTTTCCTGTGCCCAGGGCATTACCCGGACCCTCGTACACCTTTTATGACCAATATCTTGCATATATGCTCTCTGGAGGGGACCTTAAGTTTCGAACTTTTGAGCCCCATTGACTTGCATTGTTTTCGAATCGTGTTCGCGTTTGAACTTTTCCAGATGTTCGAGTTCGAATGCGAATTGAACACGGGGGTGTTCGGCCCATCACTACCAATTACGCTCCTTCTCCCCCTCTAAATTAGCTAACTCATTAAATATGCAATTGCTTGTAAACACCACATCACCCCCCTCAACTTCCTGCATTTATACTCTCCTGCAACACTCAGTACCTAATACGACAACCTGGACGGCCATATCTTGATGGACAGTTAGCTTTCCTGAACTCACCCCCCATGATTTGATAAGAGCCACCTTGGTATCCAGACGATTTCTTCCGACCGCTAACTATTGGGACATGTTCTACCGAATACTACACCAAGCTTACATGGCACTTGAAAGAATGGCCCGCGTGGGCTCTGGCCTAACGCAAAATGTTTAAAATGTAATTTCTCTCCGGCCGACCTCTACCACTGTCTATGGTCCTGTCCTTTTATTCAATCATTTTGGGATACAGTGCGACGGTTTAGTTTTCTATTACTTAGACTTGAGGTCCCTTTTACCACAGACTGGGCCATCTTTAACCTAACAACTCCCCCGACACCCCAATCCTTTTCAAAATGCCACCGGTTCTGGTTGAACCTCCTGGCTGCGACGGGTAAAAAGGCTATTCTATCGCAATTACTTCCCCTCCTTCATTTCACATGGTGTATGACAGAATTTATTCTATATTTCTGGCTTTTTTGTCCGATGCTTCTCTACATCAAACGGAGAAGTCTCCGAATTGTTTCCTTCATTGGTCTCCCTTAATACACACTCTGTCACCTGAGGTTAAGACCTCGTTGCGAAACACCTTTTTTTGCACTCCGTGGTATTCATTCCAAATCCTGCGAGGTTTCCCGCTGATCCCCCAAGAGCCCCTTGACTAATCATTGACAAATTTTTTAGCCTCCACTTCCCGTACTAACCCCACCCAGACTCTGCCGACATGACGCCTAACAGGACATGAACCACGGTTTGCTATTTGAATATTACTAGCGACGTTTGGACTATATCATTCAGTTGATTTTTAGAAGGTTTAAACTTGTTTTGTTCAGTGTTATATGCCATTACTTGCTACCGTTTTTTGGTTCTGTACATTGTATAATGTTGTTTTTACTGTGTTCCACTGCTGATCCATCAATAAATATATATAATAATAAAAAATTAAAAAGAGCTCTCACTGTGACAATCACAGACCTTCAGCTCAAAGTGTCAGTTGAAATTTGAGCTTGGCTATCAGAGGATTCTGCCTCTCAATGAAAGTCTATAGGGAATTTTGGAGTTTCAGAAGCCCCCTATGGAAAATCTGTGAGTTGGTTAGGAAGATATATCAGGCAAAGTCAAAACATGCTGAGGGTCCATGCCAAATTTGGTGGGCGTAGCTTGAAAGTTCTAGGACGAGTTAAGCAGACGAGTTTTTGCTCGTAGTAATAATAATAATATTAGAACAGATTTTCATATTTTTATTTCAACATAATTAAATATTAGTTTCATTAAACGGTTATTATATAAATATATGTATGTGTATGTTTCAGTTAATCCTATTAAATGACTAATAACTGTTTCTACAGAGTTCTCTCGCAGTTTGCGTTCAGTTTGTCTCCAGACTGGGAATTACCTGTAAAAAAAGAGGTAAGTTTACAAAAGAACTAAAAATAATCAAATTTTACTTATTGGTTATAAATGGCAGAGATGGTGATATACTAGGGAGACCGTAGGCAAAGCTCAGATATAAAGCTCCTAAAGGAATTTCATAATTATTAGCAAGCCAAATTACGGTCTTGCTTCTTTTAATCCAACAGCAGCAAAGAAATGTAGCATAAAGATTATCAAACTCCTGAGAATAGATTAATACTGTCACGGAACCCCGTGCTCAGAGACTGTGGACTGTACTAAACCTCGCTCCTCTGCTATTCCCCTCATTTATGCAATTGATCGGTTTATGTTTTAATGTTAAAAGCGTTGTTTTGTGACTCTTTCCCCATCAGAACATAATCCAAATGCCCTTAAACCTGTCCCTCATGTTCCCTGACAACAGGGGAAGCCTGGTTTTGAAACCCTAGCCAGTCACCATCCAGGAGGCAGACGTGCCAACCAATCCCATTCAAGGCCCTCACAGCATTCAACTTAATGGAAACATCTACAGAAACTTTTAAACCCTGGTGCTCCGAAAACCCTTTGGTGCTCTTTTGGGGTTAGGGTACGGTTACCTTTCCTGGCCATTCGGCTATCCAGAGAGCAGGCAGTTTGCCAAATGTTGGCGAATTGCCTGCACATACGGTGCCTGTTCGAGGGCAGTGAAATCCCCATAGAGAAGCAATGCTCTGTCTATTCTGAGAACAGAAACCAGCAATGAAAGGTTGCCGAAATGCCCTGCCATTCGGTGGTTTCATTCGACAGGTTTATTCAGGCGATTCCCATGTTAAAAATATTCCCGTTTTAATTCAATATCTAATAAACCGTTGATTAAAATATTCTGCAGTAAAAAGTCTCTTTATTTTTAGATTTTTTAGGATTTTCCGGGATTTTTTAGCGAAATAGTTTTTCCCCGTTTTTTTTTTTAAATCGTTTTTTCTGTAACAGCCCTTTTTATTATCATTCATTGGATCTTATATGTAAATTTCAGACATTTTCGTTTGTTAGTTTCTTTGCAAACAGCGTTTCACTTTTCAAACATTCAAGCGTACTGTTTTTTATTTTTTTACACTCCATTCGTCTGCGGTGTCGGCTTTTTCCGGCGGCTGCTCTGCGCTGTGATCGGCTCCTGCTCGGGTTTCTCCGGTGTGTTCGGCAGGGTTAATCCAGATGTTTAGCTGGTTTCTGTGTGCCTTCGCCTAGGTTTTGCGGTGAGTGTTCGTTGGGTCTGCGGCAGCTTTTCCCTGCTCTATGACTTAGTGATTCTTGCTGAATACACCGCAGGGTCACCAAATCGCACCGAATTGAAGAGAACGAAAGTCACCGAACGTATGTTGACTTTTCGATTCTCTTTGAATAACCCTGATAGTTTTTGAATGTTTTATTCAGTTTTTTCAGCATTTCGTATCACTTGCGTTCCGTTTAATTTCATTTAGGTCCAATAACGGAATTATTTCGTTTGCGTTGAAACTTTGATTCGGGATTTCGTAATTTTGGGCGGCCAATATTTTGTTTCGGAAATGCTCCCGAAAGAACAAAAATGGTCAATCTCTTGCGAAATTCAATTCAGAAGAAACAAATTGCACATCCCTAGTGGATGATGGACATCTACTAAACCGAAGCTTGAGTGTTTGAAGAGTGCGAGAAGATGTCCAGAGGCTATATGGAAGAGGAGCAGAGGACCTCATAGTTAAATATTTACACGTCTACCTACCAAGCAGTAGTTACATTTAAATGAAAACCATTTGAAAGTTACAATTAGGCAAAAAAGGTATCACTGCATCAACACTTTTCTGGTGATGTGTTTAACTGATTAACCTGTTTACATTATTGTAAAGTACTCACATTGTATTCTCATTGTTTTCTTAGGAAAAAGAGAAGAGACCATTAAAGGAAGGGGTACAGGATATGTTGGTAAAACATCATCTCTTCAGTTGGGACATTGATGGGTGATCATCATGTTGTTCTCAATAAGTTGATTTGCCGTTCACTCCAAAATGCACTTTTCTACCCGAAAAACAAAAATTCGAAAACAATAAACTGTTCATGCTATTAAACATTTATGCCTTGCTATTAAACATTTAAACTATTCTTTCTAAATGAAAAATGATCTCCCTGTTGGATAAAATGGTTACCCCACCTCTATGATTTTTGTTATTCTAATGTCCCCATTAAAACACTGGAGTTGAGTGTATCTCTAAATGTGAACCATTGGGTTGAGACTGTTTTTTTGGATTTTTAAAGTTGGGATCCAAGCAAGTCTGTATGTATTTATTTTCTGACAAATCAACCATTGCATTTTTCTATTCATCTACCAGCATGATCTTTGTATTGTATTTTTTTCCCCCACTATGTAACAATTCTCCATTAGGTGAATTATGGTTTTTGTGGTTTCTTGTGCATTTCTAACCCATTCTTCATGTTTGCCTCACAATGCATTTAATTACCAAATTGCTGTGAACTATTATGCTTTTGATTTGCATTCATACAATAAAGGGAGACTTGGATTGCTAGCTCAGTGTTGGGTAGATTATTTACATAGTTTTACCTCAGGGAGATCATGCCAAACTAATCTTATTGATTTTTTTGATTGGGTAACAAAAATAATAGACACAGGTGGTGCAGTAGACATTGCTTATTTAGATTTCAGTAAGGCTTTTGATACTGTTCCGCATAGAAGGCTTATCAATAAATTGCAATCTTTGAGCTTGGATTCCAATATTGTTGAATGGATTAGGCAGTGGCTGAGTGACAGGCAACAGAGGGTTGTGGTAAATGGAGTTTATTCGGCGGAAGGTCTTGTTACCAGTACCCCACCTCAGGGGTCAGTACTTGGACCCATTCTCTTTAATATTTTTATTAGTGATATTGCAGAAGGTATTAATAGAAAAGTATGTCTTTTTGCTGATGACACAAAGATTTGCAACAGGGTTGACGTTCCTGGAGGGATCAGACAAATATTTTAGGTAAACTAAAAAAATGGTCGGAGCTGTGGCAATTGAGTTTTAATGTGGATAAGTGCAAGATAATGCACCTGGGACGTAAAAACCCAAGGGCTGAATATAGAATATTTTATACAGTCCTAACCTCAACATCTGAGGAAAGGGATTTAGGGGTTATTATTTCAGAGGATCTAAGGGTAAGTAGTCAATGTAATAGAGCAGCAGGAAATGCTAGCAGAATGCTTGGTTGTGTAGGGAGAGGTATTAACAGTAGGAAAAGGGAAGTGCTCATGCCACTGTACAGAGCACTGGTGAGACCTCACTTGGAGTACTGTGTGCAGTACTGGAGATCGTATCTCCAGAAGGATATAGACATCTTAGAGAGAGTTCAGAGAAGGGCTACTAAAATGGTGTACGGCTTGAAGGAGAAAAGTTACCAGGAAAGGCTTAATGATCTTAACATGTACAGCTTGGAAAAAAGACGAGACAGAGGAGATATGATAGAAACATTTAAATACGTAAAGGGAATCCACAAGGTAGAGGAAGGGAGTATATTTAAAAGGAAACAAAGTAGCAAAACAAGAGGACATAGTCTTAGATTAGAGGGGCAAAGGTTTAAAAGTAACATCAGAAAGCATTATTTTACTGAGAGTGTGGTGGATACATGGAACAGTCTTCCAGTTGAAGTGGTAGAGGCCAAAACAGTAATTGAATTTAAGCAAGCATGGGATAGGCATAAGGCTATCCTAAACAAAAGCTAAATCCAGGTAAAGTATCCATGTAATTGGGCAGACTAGATGGGCCGAAAGGTTCTTATCTGCCGACATTTTTCTATGTTTCTATATACAAAGGCTGAAAAAAAAGACATGCGTCCATCAGGTTCAGCCTTTCACACATCACCTAATGCTGTTGATCCAAAAGAAGGCAAAAAACCCAGTCACTTATATTAGACGTTTTATTGAACAACTGAACTAACAAACAGGGCAAAAACTTGATTGTGTGCATGACAAAACAAAATATAGTAATCTAACATCTTCAATGGAATAAACATCAAGTGGTACAGAAGTTATACACCTATATAGTCTTCACTATAAGTTTATGCTCCAGTCCTACAGCTCTGCCCTTTTCCTAGCCAAGCAGTCATATTTTACATATTTTATGAACACACCCACTCCCGGAACCCAAAACGCCTGTTCACCACCTTCAACTCCCTTCTCCGTCCTGCGGTGGCTGTTCCTCACACTGACCTCCAAGCCGAAGACCTAGCATGCTTTTTCACAGCAAAAATTAAACTGATAAGAACTGAAATCTCCACAATGCCATCTTCACCATGCAGGAAGATGCAAACCATGTCTATCCTCACATGATTAACTCGTTCCCTTCTGTTGAGATATATATTCAAATAAGAAACTTATAAATATCAATCGTTTATATTTCCTAGAAATTCTCCTAAATTCTTTTAGTTGTCTGTGTTTTGCTTGGAAGAATACAATAATCAATAATCTGATAAAAACATATATATATATATTTACTACGTATACAAAAAAGTTTCAAATCTCATATCATAAACAAAGATTTATAAACAACCACATCCATCAGCATATAGACTACTAGCTTCCCAATAGATCTATCTCGTGTTAGTAACTGCATATATGATTAATATAACTTACTTTATCAGTTAGTAACTATACACAAATGGTTAATAAACATTTCTGCTTAACGAAAACAATTAACATGTATTTCCCAGAAAACCAATGTTTAACAAGCTAGATCTTGTAGAGATATATGTATCTCTCTATGCTACGTGGATCAACAAAAGATGAGCTATCACTTATTCTATTTCTAGAATGATAAGTAATAAAAACTTATTTAGTGAATCCTCCCCTAATATCGAGAATTAAGATTCTAATCTTCTGCTTTTTATATTGTAATAATTCCTTACTTATTAATTTCAATCACAGTAACTTCCAATTTCAATATATATATATATCCGTATATCATTGCAACAATTTCTTTAGGATAAAATCCTTATATCCGATTCTTCTTCATATCTCTATCTGCAGATTTAGAAATATTTTGAAGACTCTGGATCTAACAGTAATCTGAGATATCTCAGTCTATCTATTGCAAGAAATACTCCAGATATATATAATTACATTAATTCCTTAATTTTGCTTTCTCATACATTACCTCTCCAATATGGATTCAATGAGTTACAGCAGCAATATTTTAGATGTAATATATTGTTTTGGAATATGTGAAAATTATCAATATCAGATATTCAATGCATGTGAGTTAGAGGTGTGGACCTAATTAAGTGATATGTAATATCTTGAATGCATTGGGTGTCTTGTCTTGGGATGATCTGAATCTCTGAATCAATGCATTATCGTGTCCTTGCTGCATGCTTTATGTCCTGGAAATCTCAATACATTATGTCCTGGAAATCTCCATGCCTTATGTCCTGGAAATCTCAATGCCCGCAACGAACAGTACAGATCCAGTTTATAGTCAATTTGACGTGACTGAAAATCTACCCCTTTCATTTAAATATTACTTTCTCTTTTATTAATATAATATTTACTATGCCTCGAGGGCAGTGTTGCTCTTCAAATTAATTTTCACAAATTATTATTAATATCTCTTATCTCAGATCAAAGGTCAATCTGTCTTAACAAAGACCCTATATTCAATCCTAGACTTTGGGTTTCTCCTGTCAAAATTAAATTAATATCTCTACTCCTCAAAATTTTTACTGAGTACTCTTTATCAGGTAAATTCCTTTCTTAGTTAAAATCAACAGAAATTCTATTCTTCAGTAATTATACCGTTATATAGTTCTACTCTACAAATAATTGGAGCATCTATTTTCTACTGTAAATATTGAATATATTGATTATAAAAATATATTTTGTGAATATAATTATACACTTGTAAAGAAATTTTAAATTTGTTTCTATACCCAAAAAGAAAAATATCTTTAATTCAAAGACTTGTTAGAACAAACCAATAAATTTAAATATGACATGTCTGGCACTTAGCTCAGCATTATATCAAATAAAGACATTTTATCGTCTATAACATACATCTGGCATTTATAGAAACCCTCATAACTCTTATGGTTCACCTAGCCATGAACTATTTAAAAAAATATCTCTTGTCTATTTCTAAAACTAGGCGAATTGAAAAAGAAAAGACTTTAAATTAAAACAAGATGGCTACAGGCATCCATTTTAATTTTCCATTATAATATACCCAACACTTCAGCCACTTGACCCATACCTTTAATCTGTCTTTAACCTCTGGGGTCTTTCCTGCTCCCCTCAAACACACCATGGTAGTCCCAATCCTAAAGAAGCCATCTCTGGATCCGACTGTTCCCTCCAACCACTGCCCCGTTTCCCTGCTCCCCTTTGCCTCCAAACTCCTCGAAAAGCTTATGTATGCCCGTCTGATTAACTACCACAACACCTACTCTCTCCTTGACCCTCTGCAATCTGGCTGTCGCTCATTGCACTCAACAGAAACAGCTCTTGCAAAACTGACCTCACCTTGCAACTGCTAAATCCAATGGGTGCTACTCACTGCTGACCTCTGCCGCCTTTGATACAGTTGACCACTCAATCCTCCTTCAAACTCTTAGTGATATAGGCCTTCAAGGTTCTGATCTGGGCACTCCAGCTCAGGGGACAGTGAACTTATGTTTCTGAACATTTTATTTTGGAAACCTCCTGATACAAATCACATTGAAAACACTTTAATTGTGGGCAGAGGTTCTAATTCTTTACTATACCTCCTTAAATCCCTTCTCTCCCGCCGCAGGGTGTACTATGCTGTCCCCACAGCATAGTACACCTTGCTGGGTTCAATTGGTCCTCCTTTGCCCCACCCACCAGTTGGTGCGCACCATGCGCCGTTGGCTGCTGTGGAACTGCCTGAACTCAGGCCGCCTCCCCTGCTGCCAATGACCTGCACCACATGTCAGCTGCTAGCTGAGTCAGAGCAGGGGCCCGCTACAGGAGCCAGCAAGTGGGGCGTACTAGCTGGCTTTAAAGCCCAACTGCCAGCAGCTAATCACTAGCCTGGGGGAAGCTGTTACCGGTCCGGCCATCTGTAGGATCAAATGCTCCACTTCGTGACGTCACCCCTGCGACCGGCATCTGACGGTGAGCGCACGGAGAGCAGGAACTGGAAGCAGTGGGCCTGTGTATCCAATGTAGGAGGACGTGCATGGAGACCGCTGGAGGAGCCCAGGGTCTTCGGTATTTGGATGTAGGTGGCTATGTGTAGGCAACGTGATCTCACCGCCAATCAGTCATCCAAACCTGGGCCTCGAGGGCTCAGTAGGAGCTGGCCGAGCAGGCAGGTCAGGTGAGCCCCGGCTCGGCCAGGCCTTCAGGTTCGGATGACTGATTTTCAGCCAGTTTTTTTTCCAGGACAATTTTTCCTTTCGGCCAAAAGCCCAAAGCACCATTTTTGGCCAATAATTTCAGTGAATCCCTAACTGAAACAGTAGAGCACACAAGGTAATTTTAAGACTTATTTAACCTTTGCCTGGACCTGCACAATAAATACGGGTAAAATAGCCACCAGGACAAGTAAAAACTCCTACAGGGCGAAGAAAACCTAGGAATAAGGGTGTGGCGATATTTAGTCCCGATGCCTTAGATGATTTTTACACATGGGTATGTTGAGGTAGGATAAGGCAGGAAAATCATGAAATAACTCAATACTTTTGTCAGCGTACTGGAGGGATTTACCAATGAGGGAAAGGAAGCCCTTTATGAGTATAACTATTACATACAGAAACCTGAAAAGACACTTATTCATATTAAGATCTAGTGATCTGAACGTCTCCAAGTGAACCTAACCAGGGACCTAGGCCAAATGCCTGATCAAAACACTGAGGGCTCTATTAAATTCTCTGCGCAAATTCGCTCACGTGTAAGTTAACGCTGGTATTACAATCCGAGCGCATTTTGTCATCCGTCAAAAAATAGCGCACGCAAAAACGCGCACGCATTAACGCTGCGCGCGGAAATCGGTGTGCGGACTGTTTTTCACGCGATGAAGCCAATCAGAATTAAGAACCACAATTGTCTCCCATTAAGTTTTTGCGCCTTTCAAAATCATATATCTGAGTATATTTTATTTTTATTTTTATTTTATAAAGGATTTTACCAGGAAGGATACATTGAGATTTCTCTCGTTTTCAAGTATGTCCTGGGTTCGAGAACATTGAGTGGTTACAGAAATACAAAATAGTAAAATGCAAGATATTAACACAAAACCAAATATACAGATTAACAGAAAAATAAATATGGAGGAAATGTAGTCATTATGTTACATGTTTACAGGTGCATTTTGTATTGAGGTATGCTAATAGGGAGCTCTTAAGGGACTTTAGACTGGGGGAACATTTGACGGCGTCTGGGAGGTTATTCCATATTTGCGGTGCTCTGTAGGAAAATGAGGATCGAGTTATTTTCTTTTTGTATTGCGGTATTGCAAGTAAGGTGCTGGTCCTGGATCTGAGGTTATAGGATGAGGGAACTGCTGGGGGAAGCAGCATATTCAAGTAGGGTGGTAGCTTCCCAGAAAAGCTCTTAAACACCAGGTTGGAAAGGTGAAGGGTGCGTCTAGAGTCCAGCGATGGCCAGTTTAGTTCTTTTAACATGTCACAATGGTGGGTCATGTAGTTACATTGTAGCACAAAGCGATAGAATGAGTTATACAATGTAGTAAGTTTCTGGAGGTGTGTTTGCGGGGCGGCTGCATACACTACATCTCCGTATTCAATGGCTGGCATAAGCATTTGTTGTACAATCTGCTTTCTTACCGCGGGGCTCAGGCAGGATTTGTTTCTGTACAGGGCACCTAGTTTGGGGTAAAGTTTAGATGAGAGTTTTTCGATGTGGGGGCCAAAAGATAGATTTGGGTCTAACCACATACCTAGGTATTTGAGAGAGGTGATTGTGGTCAGTGTGCCGTTTGATTTTGTCCCAACACATAGATGGGGTGTTTGCAATTTGTGTAGTTTAGGTGCGGTTCCAAAGAGCATTGTAACCGTTTTGTCAGTATTTAGAAAAAGTTTGTTATTTGCTATCCACTTTTCTACCCCTGTGAATTCTTCTTGCAGCACGGCCTCCAGCTGCGGGAGATTTGGTTTGCTGGTATAGATTACCGTGTCGTCTGCGTACATGTGTACAGTTGAAGCTTTGCAGACATTGGGCAGATCGTTTATGAATATTGTGAATAGCAGGGGGCCAAGTATCGAGCCTTGGGGTACACCGCACGTGACTGGGAGGGGAAGGGAAGTGCTGTCAGAAATGGACACAAATTGAGACCTGTCAGACACATATGATTGGAACCAGGTTAACGTACTATCACCAATACCAGAGTTTTTAAGTTTTTGTAATAGGATGCCATGGTCTTCTGTGTCAAAAGCCTTGGCAAAGTCAAGGAAGATGGCTCCAGTTAGATTTCCTTGTTCCATGCCCGCTTGGATATCATTACAAACTTTTAAAAGGGCAGTTGTAGTTGAATGGTTTGGACGAAAGCCTGATTGATCTGGGGTTAAATAGTTCTGATACTGATAATAATAACGTAATTGAGTGTAGACACATTTTTCCAGAATTTTTGACATTACAGGGAGCAGTGATATTGGGCGGTAGTTGGATACCAAAGTATTGTCTCCACTTTTATGGATAGGTACCACCCTTGCAGTCTTCCAGAGTATGGGTATGTATCCAGTCGCCAGTGATTCATTAATCAGGGTTGCGACAGGTTTAGCAATTGCTGGTGCACTGATTTTCAGCAGCATTGCTGGGATTTGATCAGGTCCAGACTGGTATTTCATTTTTTGGTTACGGAGAAGTTTAGTGATGGCACTGACAGGCACAGGCCTAAAACTGAATAGGTCTGGGTTACGGGGTTTTTGCACTGTTGGTGGGTCCTGACCTTCGTGCGGCCTTTCTGATTGCGTTTCATTTCCTAGCTTAGCAATGAGGGTGGTGGCGCATCCAACAAAATAATTATTAAAAGCATTTGCTACATCTAGGGGGTGTTGTACAGTTTGGTTGTTTACTTTTAAAGCAGCTGGTTGGGAGTGGCTGGGGGGCGCTTGTATGTTACTTATGATTTTCCAAAAATTTCTGGGGTTTGATATGTTATTGTTTAAATTTTCATTGAAGTATTGGGCTTTAGCCATTTTTGTTTCTTTTGTGCATTCATTCCGGCATTTTCGGTATTCACAGTGATCGTTCATGGATCCAGTACTCTTGAACTTTGACCACAGGGAGTCTCTAAACTGGTACATATGCGTGAGGTCAGCTGTAACCCAGGGGAGATGGGCCCCTTTTACTCGCACTTTACGCAGCGGGGCATGGGAATTCCAGACTTGCAGGAGCTCAGACTGAAAGTATTCAACTGCACAGTCTAGGTCTGGGATTAGGTTTAGCCTGTACCAGGGGAGCTGTATGAGATCACTTAGGAAGGATTCAAGAATAAATTTCTTGAAAGACCTGGTGGTTATTACCTTTGGGGGAGATTTCAAGGCCTTTATTTTGCACACGCAATACACTAGACAATGGTCACTAAAGCTATTAGCAAGAACGCCTCCCTCCTGTATTCTATCAGGAGATGAGGAGAGAATCCAGTCCAGCAAGGTATGGTTAGGGCTTTTCATATTAATGCGAGTGGGGGAGGAGATTAATTGAGTTAGCTGCAAAGTTTTAAACCGTGTGCAGTGTTTATTGTTTTTAGGATTTAGCCAATCTGTATTAAAATCGCCGAGGACCAGCAGTTCACTTTTTTGGTTTTGGGCAAGTAGGTTATTAAGGATTTGAGATATGTCAGAGAGGGAGTGCACTGGAGAGCTCGGTGGACGATACAACCCAGCAACAATGATTGATTTACTGAATGGGATCTCAATTATACCAGAGAGGAAATCAAAGGTGTATATGCTGCAGCAATAATAAAAACACGCACAAGTTCTCAATTTTTTTGTTTGGGTATGTGTAGAATGTGTAACTATACTTTGCTGTATTTGTTTTTGGGCTGGTGTATTTGGGTTCAGCCAGGACGTTCATATTTGCCATTAACACCAGCTTTGAAAAGACGTTAAAATTATGCGACAAACGTTGTCCGTTAAAATGTGTGCATAGATTGTAATACCATCCGTGTACCAGCGCACAAACGCATTTGCGCTCACAATGTTAAGTATGGGACGCGCAAAGTACAGTACGCTCGCAAAGGGTTCGCGCAGGTCCACCCGCGTTAGACGTTAACGCGCATTTTTTGCGTGGGCGTTGTAATACGACACTGTGTTTTGCCCCTCGCGTTAATGCGTTTTTGCGCACACGTTAACATTTGCGCAAGGAATGTAATCGAGCCCTGAATAACTACTAACTCCCATTTCCCAAATGAATTCCACCAAACAAGAAAATAATAACTTAAATTAACTTCTAAATTTAGTAAAATATCTATCCAGTAATTAGCATGAGTCAGATCTTTCTCTGTGTGTCTCCTTATGCTCAGATTCACTCCACAAACCTCATACATACACTTGCTCTCAGAAGATGCATTCTCCTAGCCGACCCCTCTCTCGGACTTTCCTAGGGGATTGAAGAAAAAAAAGAAAAACATTTCCCATATCTGAATCTCAGAATGGGGGTCTTTTTCCAGGGTGGGCGGTCAGTAGTCTGGAAAGGGTGACATTAAACCAGCAGTGTGTTCAGTGTGCACTGGGTGGACAATCGGCTTTCAGCAACATCACACTCTGAGAATCAGTATCACTGATAGACATGTGCACAGCACAAAATTTCGTTTTGAACTAATGGATTAGTCCTAAAACGCAATTTATTTAGTTGCTTAAAAAATTCGTTTTCAGTTCTTTAGTATGAAAACTAATTTCATTCATCCGAAAACCAGCCGATACAATAACTATTGTAGTGGCTCCTCAGAGGGCTGAGATCGCTGATCGCTACTTGTTACAGTATCTCTCACTCTCAGCACAATGTGTCAGGCAAAGCTGTTACAGTAACTGACTGCTGCTCATCACAGTGCTCAGAGTTTCAGTAAAACTAGTAAATAATATTTTTATATCTAAGAGGTTATAACAATATTATTTCCTTGTTTTACTTAAACTCTGAGCACTGTGATGAGCAGCAGTCAGTTACTGTAACAGCTGAGCCTGATACATTGTACTGAGAGATAATATAACAAGCAGCGCTCAGAACCACTGGATTTAAAGGGCTCAAAAAAATGCTCCTCTCTGTATAATGTATAGAACATCCACCTGCATTAATTAATGTCCCTCTCTGTATAGAACCTCATACTGCATTGGCATGTGGAGGGTGCAGAACTTCGGAATGCAATGCTTATCCAGCACAGGAGAGGGAACTTTTACTTAAACTTTGTATCTCTGTGGGTGTCATGCCTTACCCACGCGTCGCGGCCTAGGTGTTTTTTTTTTACGTCTGATACATTTAGTATCCAGCTCTCATAGTTACTCTGTCATTAGGAGCCTTCAGTGTGATTTATTTGAATGTTTTCCCTGTATTTAAGTGCTTTATTTTATTATAAAAATGAATTTGCACCAGTCATCTCTTCTCTGAGCTTTCAGACGGATTTACCTTAATATTTTCCCTCTCCCCTGCTTTTATAATCCTGTCTGTCTCCCCCACTGTCATGCTTTGGTATCGTAGGTTTGTTTGGAGTCCAGTATGCAGATATAACTTGAGAGGGAAAGTGCAAGAGACGTAACCTGGGATGGAATTTGTGTCGGTTCAGGCGGAGTTCGTTCTTTAGTGAGGGAGGAAGCCAGGAGTCGGTAGCCGGGAGGTCAGTCAGAATTGAGCGCGGTACAAAAGGAGGTAGACTGGAGATGTGGTCAAGTGGAAGCAAGGGTTCGTTTAACAAGGATTCAGACAGGTAATTAATACAAGGAACTTGGATAGCTTAGGAAGCTGACAACTGAGCGTCTTTCCTTTGGTGTTCCGAACTTTTATGGTGCGCAGGTAATGGGCTCCGCCCGTTTGCTGGGAAGAGGCCCATCCCCTGCCACTCCTACCCACTGGGTCTCCCCAGGCTCCATCCGGAACCCGCAGGAGCCACGCCCCGAAGGCGAGTCGGGAGATGCCGCCCCCATGAGACTCGAGAGTCCACTGCGGGACCCGGAAGGAGGACCGCGCCCCACGCTGCCCACGAGCGACGACCACCACGCGAGAGGCCGATGGAAAGGAGAGGGAGGCAGCGGGGGAACCCCAGCGCTGGACCGAAAGGTCACCGCAACCTGTGGCAAGGGAGCTCCCAATGCCCGACGTCCCCCAACATAGAAGATGCTGACGGTTGCCATGACACCTAGGCCGCGACGCGTGGGTAAGGCATGACACCCACAGAGATACAAAGTTTAAGTAAAAGTTCCCTCTCCTGTGCTGGATAAGCATTGCATTCCGAAGTTCTGCACCCTCCACATGCCAATGCAGTATGAGGTTCTATACAGAGAGGGACATTAATTAATGCAGGTGGATGTTCTATACATTATACAGAGAGGAGCATTTTTTTGAGCCCTTTAAATCCAGTGGTTCTGAGCGCTGCTTGTTATATTATCTCTCAGTACAATGTATCAGGCTCAGCTGTTACAGTAACTGACTGCTGCTCATCACAGTGCTCAGAGTTTAAATAAAACAAGGAAATAATATTGTTATAACCTCTTAGATATAAAAATATTATTTACTAGTTTTACTGAAACTCTGAGCACTGTGATGAGCAGCAGTCAGTTACTGTAACAGCTTTGCCTGACACATTGTGCTGAGAGTGAGAGATACTGTAACAAGTAGCGATCAGCGATCTCAGCCCTCTGAGGAGCCACTACAATAGTAATTGTAACCCTTGCATGTCATAGGTTTCCACTCCTATGCTGGCTGTCTGTGCTGCGAGTGAGTATTCTGGAGCTCTATCTCTGTCAGATATTCGGGTAGGGGTCGGGAAGGATTACGCATACAAACCTTTTCTGTAGTTTGCGATGTTGCGCTCTTCATTGCTGGTCTCCTTCACTCAATGTAATATCACAAAAAGGACTGAAACTAAAATGTAGTGCATTTTATTTTAGTTTCTTTCGTTTTTTGTACTGAGCAGTTTCGTATCCCTTGAGTTATACGAAAACTAAATTATCCCAAAATTCGGACTAAATCGCTTTAGTACTAAAACGAATGCACATGTCTAATCACTGAGCTCCTCTGTGTGCTGGTCACGCATTACCTGTGATCTGTTTGCATTGGCCCAGACATGAAATTTCCATGATCCGTTCCAGATTCAGTCACTGTGTACTTGATGACTATCAGGTTTTTTTTGGGAACGAGGAATGATGATACCAGCTTAGCAAATGAAAAAAGTGCCTCCTCTAAGCCTGTCCCCAAACACTTATACAGATTCATTCATATTGCATGCATCAAACACAGCTGCAACAAAAACAATTAAATCCATGTTATCACAAGAAGAAACCCAGAAAATGTACATTAATAATTTCCCAAGGAGGCTAGTGGTCCACTCAAAAAAATCAAAACTCAAAGCCCACTTAAGGTCATGGACCTCACGCAGCCTTTTTTTTTTATATATATAACCCGCATGGTCATAATAAATCTGACTTGGTTCATTAGAGAAAAAGTATATATGCAACGGTTTCCAAAAAAACAGCTAACGTGCGTCCCCACGCATTAAACACCAAAATATAGAGGTTGTCCTATTCTCCAAGAACTCCTGTTTTTGTTTATTGGTCAGTAGGGATGAGCGTTCGGTTCAGATCTGTTTGGAGTTCGAATCGAATCGAAAAGTAAAAAATGCTTAAAAAATACAAAAAAATCTAGAAATAAAGAGACTTTACTGCAGAATATTATAATCAACAGTTTATTAGATATTGAATTAAAACGGGAATTTTTTAACATTGAAGCCTATGGGATAAAACATTCTTGTTACTAAAACATCAGGCAGACACGGCCCTCTAATCAGGCTCTGTAGAGGGCAGCCTGCCGGGGCCTCCCAAGGATCCCCTTGAGGAGCATGCGGCCACCGGATGACAGAGCTGCGACTGCGGGCTAGCCGCCCGGGTGCATGTGGCAGAGACAGGCGGCGCGGGGAGGGAGCCACTGCACCTGCGGCCACGGCAGACCCCCCCACAACCAGGATCCAGGGAGCCCCCACTGACCACCAGGCTAAGGTAAGGCGACCCATTTCTAAAAAAAATAAAATCCAAGAACATTTTTAAATGTCCCCCGGAACATAAAATAAAACCTTTTTTTTCTTTCTCTACCTTGCTGAATGTATTTAATTATATATATTAGATACATTCAGCCAGGTAGAGGGGGTGGCATGTGGGCTGCGCAGGGTCTCAGGCAGTGGTTTGTTTTTTTGTGTGTGTATATTTTTAGCAAATTTATAGGGGAAGATAAGGGCAGGTATGATATATATCTATAAGATAAGATATATATCTATATTCTTATAAATATATATTTCCAGACTTGTATTACACACACATTTTGGCAACTAATTGCCCCCCCCCCATTTGGCTGAACCCTTCCAGAAGAAATGTTGAACCCGTTAGAGCAGAGAATAATATATATATTCCCTGCTCTGTCGGGTTCAACATTTCTTCTGGAGGATCAGCCAAATAGGGGGGGGGCGCATTTAGTTGAGATTGTCCACATGCCACCCCCCCATGTGCGTATGTGTATATATGGTCTGAGACTGTGGGTGGGTATATATATATATATCTGCGTGTTGATATATATGTCTTTGTGTGGTATCAATGCATCCCTACTCTCCGTGTCCCTATAATATATATGATATGGGGTTACCTTTTTTTTATATTTTTATACTATTCCTATTAAATTAACAGTAATTTTTGATGTATTTTATTCAGTAGAAACCTTTTTGCCTATATAACATGTGCTTTGTGAAAATAAAACGGTTTTGTGTGTACATTTTAATTTAGTTAGAGGATTCCTGTCCAGTGCGGTGAGAAGCAAACGTAATGCAGTGTAGACACGCTGCAAGGCGGGGCGGAGTGAAATGCTGCAAAATGTTTGCTTCGCTACGCTGTGCGTCGCTACGCTGTGCGTCGCTACACGGTAAGTGTGTCTCAGCCTTTATTCCCGCATTGCTAGCTTACCGAATCAGTTTCTATACTTGTTACTGACCCTGCTTGTTCTGAGGACCCAATCTGTTGCCGACTTTGCCTGCCATTTGACTATTCTCTCTGTGTATTCCCTGCCTGTTCTGTTTGCTTCCTGTTGCTAATGTTAAATGTTTCTATACATCCTACAAATCCGCCACTTCACGGGCAGGTTCTGGGGACCTCCTAGGCACGATATTTGAAGGAATTTTTCGTTTTTATTCTTAACCTTTATTTCATTGAAAACTCACTGTTCCTTTAAAAACGTTTTTTTTTTAAACTTTTTGTCCTTCTTTCCTGTCCCCCAGGGCACTACCCAGACCCCCATACACCTTTTATGGCAAATATCTTGCATATACGCCCTCTTGGAGGGCACTCTAAAAATCGAACTTTCGAGTCCCATTGACTTGCACAAGGCGTTCCTTCTAGACTTTCACAAGGCATTTAATACGTTCCACCCATCGATCAAACTCAAGATGGATTTTTCCAAGCACAGTGTGAGCTTCCTGGACTGTACCATATCAGCTGCCAATGGCATGCTGCACTCATCTGTGTACAGGAAACCCACAGACAGGCCCTGCTGCCTCCACAACACCAGCTTTCATCCCAACCACACCAAACAAGGCATCATCTATAGCCAGGCCATCAGGTACCACCGAATCTGCTCAGACACTGGGGACAGGGATAAACACCTGAGCAAACTGTCTGCATCATTCCAGCGGAAGGGCTACAAGGAAAGGACAATCTCTGAAAAAATCAAATCTGCCCTGAAAACACCGCGCGAACATCTGTTGCGTTACAAAGAAAAGAAAAACACCACACGGATCCCTCTAGTTGTTTCCTACAACCCAACTCTAGAAGGAATTCGCAAAATCATCAAAGATCTGCAGCCACTGGTCACAGAGGACCCTGCGCTCAAAGAAATATTCCCACAGCCCCCCTTACTGGCATTCAAGCAACCTCCAAACCTGAGGCAAAAACTGGTCCGCAGCAAACTCGCTCAGGAACAGGATGACATACAGAATGGGACCAAACGCTGTAACAAACCCCTCTGCAAACTGTGCCAACATATATGTGACAGCAGCACTGCGCGGCACAACAACGCCACTCACAACATCAAGGGATCATTCCTGTGCACGTCAGCAAATGTGGTATATATGATCCAGTGCATTGCGTGTGATAAGGGCTGCTATATTGGTGAAACCAGCCTTAACCCTTTCCCGACCGCTGACGTACCCTGTACGTCCTGTGTTCGGGTCTCCCTTAGACCCGATGACGTACAGGGTACGTCAGCGGCGCCAAATCCCCCTCCCGCCCGATACTCACCTCCCTCGTCGGATCCCACGGCGATCTGACAGGGAGGAAGCCTGCCCATGTGATTTACATGGGCAGGCGAGGCTGATGACGTCGCCACGCTGCGTGGTGACGTCATCAGAAGGTGCCCCCATGTGTTTCAATGGAGGGGAGGGGGGGGGCTCATTCGGAGCCCTCTATCTCCCCAACCATTGAAGTTAGGGAGATGCCGTTTGCACCGCTGGAGAGGGGAGAGCCTCCCCTTTCCAGCGGTGTATGGCATTAACCATTTCGCCGCCGGATCACGTTGCGGCGCCAATTGGCGCCAAAACGTGATTCAAACCTGGAGGGGGGCTGACATCTTGGATGTCAGCCAAGCCTCCAGGTCCCCCCCCCACCCACTGACAACCTCACCATATGTGTGAGGATGTCAGTGGGCCAGTTAACCCTCTAGCTGCCATGTAGAGATAAGGGGATCCTAAGGATCCCTTTATCTCCCGATCCATGGCAGCTAGATGGTCATATTTGCCATCATTTGATTATGGCCTTTCAAATGATACCAAACATGACCAGGTTTGGTTTAAAAAAAAAATGTAAAAAAATAAATAAATAAAAAAAATAATAAAAAAATTAAATAAAATAAAAAAATGTTTTTTTTTTTTAAAGTTTTTTTTGTCTGGGGGGAGTTTAATTAAATAGGACCTAGGCTGTCATCTAAAAATAATTAGCACAAAATGGTCAGAATGAGCGCAGCGCACATAGGTGAACTGGCTCAGCAGTGAAAGGGTTAAAAGGTAAAAACATGTAAAAATTGGGTATTTCTATTCTCGGGATAAAATTTGGAAACTATTTAGCCGGGGTCTTTATTGGTGGTTATAGCTTTAGGGGATTAAATTACGAAAAAGTGTGTTTTTACCATTTTTTTCATCATATTTCATATTTTTTTTATATTAAATTATTGGATATGATGGAAATAATGGTATTTCTAGAAAGTCCATTTAATGGCGGGAAAAAAGGTGTATAATATGTGTGGGTTGAATAAACGAGTAAGAGGAAAATTTGATCTAAACACGAGCAGCGCAGAAACGTAAAAACAGCAGCGGTCACTAAAGGACGGATTTGTGTAAAACCGCCCGGTCACTAAGGGGTTAAACTAAATCTCAGGATGAACCAACACAGACACTCCATCAGGAACCACCAGGAAAACACATATTGTACCCCAGTGGGACATCACTTCAATCTAGCAGGCCACTCCATCCAAAACCTCAGAATCAAAATCCTCAAAGGACATTTTAAAGATCACCGGGAACGCAAAACATATGAAATGAAAATGATCACATATTTCGACAATATAAAACAAGGACTTAATATAGATTCGGGTTTTCTAATCCACTATAATAACGTCACATAATATTCATAATTCCTATTTTTCTGTGTCTTCCCCATACTCACTGTGTTGTGTTTTTTTTTTTCTTTCTTTCGTTCTGTCCTTTCACATTCCCTTTGAAGTGGACATGATTACATCTTGCCTGATACAATTAAATGTTTCCTTTTTTCCCCCCTCTGACCATGCCATTTGGCGATATACAACATCTAACACCCCCAACTGTGACTGTCCCAATGTTTAATTCTATTATTCTGATCAGTAAGCTTCTATACCTGACGAAGGGAGGAATCCTCTCAAAAGCTTGTACTTTAAATGTAACATTAGTCCAATAAAAAAGGTATCACTACGGACTGCTATACTCGTGATTTTTATATATATATATATATATATATATATATATAATGATTTATTGTAAGGCACAATAAATAAGCAGAGGCAATAACAGATATAGAAGGGGTAAGCGAGAGAAAGCCTTAGCGGTCTGTTCTTTACCTATATGTCCAAAACCATAAAGTATGAAATAAAAATAAAAGGGGGGTAACTGCTTTCATAATACTCAACTTCCCCTCCTTGTATGACTAAAGGCCATTCATGTCCTTTTGTCAGACACAAAGTTTCCCAGAGCTGTAGCCTGGAGGTTTACTATATCTTGATCTTGGTACAATTGTGGTATCATTACGATCAATCTCTGGATGGCTGGATGAGTGTCATAGTCTGGGTGTGGAATAGCTGCTACAGCGGCCTGTTTTGCCACTGCATCTGCTAAATAAAGCATTACCTTGTGTCACTGGGTCTGAAGCATTGGTGTGGGTTTGGCATTTAACATTAGCAATCCTTTCTGGTAACAATTACTGACAATAATTCTTTTACAACAATCTGCATTAGAAATACTTTTACCGTCCACTGTCACAAATCCTATCTGCTTCCAAATCTGAATAAAATCATGCACTACCTTAAAAGCATGTCTGGAGTCAGTATATATATATAGTCACATCTTTCCCTTTAAACAACTAACATGTCTGGGTCAGAGCAATTAATTCTGCTGCTTGAGCTGAAACACAAGGAATAGAATGTGCCATAAGCACCTTGTCTGCATCTGAACTATAGCAAAGCCTGGAAGAAACAAACCATTTACAAACACTATCTCACTGACCTCTCTAGGGGTAGACTGCAAGTCCCCTCCAGGTGTGGTGTCTTGCTGCAGTTGTGTTACACAGTCACGGGAGTCGTCATCCATGTCTGGTGGGGGTGGATTGTGTGTTGTAAGCATTTTATGGACTAACAGCAGGACCTACAGATGGTCCAGCATATGTTACAGTTTCTGAGTGTCAGTAAATATCTTCTCATAGTTTTATCGCTTTTGCGCTGTCATATGTTGTGTTGTACATTGCATAAGGACATTTAAAACTTAATGTACAAAATGAGTGAGTGTGACAACACTAGCGCTTAACAAGTTTTTATCATAATGGCACATGCTGCAACTGATCTTAAGCATGCCGGCATCCCCCCAACCACTGTATGTAAAATTTTGAATAAAATGCTTATATGACGGTATCCATTTGCCGTGGTTCTGAGTCAGCACGTCCGCAGCTATCCTTCCATCCTCTTTGCAATCGAGGTGTAAAGGTGAGCTGTAATTAAGAAATCCAAGTGCTGGAGCTGTACACAAAGACTGCTGGAGAGTTTTGTAAGCATGTAACAGTTCATCAGTCCGTTTAATGGTGTCTGGGCTTGTTTGGTGCAAAAACAAAGAACAAAATCATAAAATGAACAGTCTGATAGCCAATGTCTGCAACAGTTTATCACGCCTAGAAAGGACATCATGGAAGCTTTATCATGCGACCGTGGCAATTTCATGAGGGCCTGTACTCGCTCTGAGGACAACTGTCTCTGACCTGGAGAAAGGGTAAATCCCATGTATTCGACATTTTCTTGAGCGACTCGTTGTGGCTTGCTTGAAATAAGTGCAATAGCAAAAGTTTTTAGAGTCTCTGAAATAACTCTCCTCCTCTGGGCTGCACAGCAATAGGTCATCCACGTTTTGGAGCGACGTAGAGCCATACTGCGGGGTCCGTGACTCAAGAGTTTGCTTGACCACGGCACTGAAAACCGCTGGTATATCACGAAAACCCTGAGGTAATCTTGTCTATGTAAATGGACTACCTCTATACGTGAACACAATCAGTGGTCTTGTCAGGGTGTACCGGAATGCTAAAGAAAGCAAAACATAAATCTAAGACTAAAAAACACTGAGAGTCATGGGGAATTGCAGCATTTAGACCATATATGTCTGGCACCAAAAGGCGCAAAGGGCTGTATCAGGGCATTTACTGCTGAGATCCTGGGTGGATCTACAGTTGTGTTCAAAATTATTCAACCCCCACTGAAATTGAGTGTTTTGGCCAGTTTGACATTGATTTTGATCATTCAGTCATCTTGCTTACAATTAAATCAAAGAGGCACGTGTAGGTCAGACAAATATAACATAACATTTATAATGAAATAACCACAAATGTCTTTTCTGTACTCACATCATTATCAGTTTTATTCAACCCCCAAGTGACATTCAATCTTAGTACTTAGTACAACATCCTTTTACAGTTATAACAGCTTTTAAACGTGAAGCATAGCTTGACACAAGTGTCTTGCAGCGATCTACGAGTATCTTTTTTTTGTAAATATCATTTTATTAAGGTTTCAGAGAAAACATTGCCAAACATTGGCAATATATCGTAAGAATGCAAAGTTATAAGTAAATAAAAGAGGGTAGACATGCAAGTCTGACATATAGTATAACAGGACACGCAGGCTCCCAGGCAGATTCAAAGGGTGGGGAAGCTAGGGTGATTAAAGAGAGAGGACGAAAACCAGGTGATCACATTCTGGGGAGGGAAGAGAGCATAAATTCTACTCAGGCGTAGGTGTGGGAAGGGCAGGGACTGACGGGACCGGACCCAGGCGGGCGAGAAAGGCTGATGAAGTGGACAGTGTGTGCCATGAGGACCAAATTGAGAGGTATCGAGGAAGTTGATCAGTGGCCGACATATATAAATGTTCCACCGCCCTAAGGTCCTCCATCCTGCGGAACCATTCCCGCAGAGGTGGTGGGGCAATTTGTTTCCAGTACAGGGGGATCAGGCTCTTAGCAACATTCAATATGCGGGGCAGTATGGTCTTTTTGTAGGACGCTATAGACATATAGGTATGATGAAGCAGCATAGAAGCCGGGGTAAAAGGTAGTGGGGTGCCTAGCAAATCACCGGCGATGGAGTGGAGACTCAACCAAAATGGGCGTATCTGGGGACATTCCGACCACAGGTGAATAACCGAGCCCAGGGCCCCGAAGCAGCGCCAACAATCTGGGGAGATGTCCGGGGAGAAGGTGTGTAAGCGGATAGGAGTATAGTACCACAGTGTGAGCAATTTATAAGCAGTTTCTTGGGTTCTGCTGTCTGCGGAACATCGGTGTGTCAGCTCACATGTCGGACCACTGTTCCTCTGTGAACGTGCATTCCAACATCATTTCCCATTTACCCATGAATGCTGGGGGGATCGTGGAGGATGCGTCTCGTAGAAGGGTATATATTAGCGACACCCCATTGGTTAGGGGAGCGGGAGATGCACAAGTACGTTCAAGATGTGTAAGGGGACGGGTCAGCATGTGAGGTCTCAGTGCACGACGGAGACAGTTAGTGACCTGACGATATTTAAAGTGGTGCAAAAAGGTAGGCGGTCTATCCTCCAGCAGAGAGCAGAGGGGTATGGCACCCGAACTAGTGAGGAAGTGGTGGACCCTGGGAATGGGGGTAGTGGTCAAGGCCACCAACGATCTTGGCCCCAAGTGTGACAGGAATCCATCGTAATATGTGATCGGGGTCATCGGGGAGGGATAGGTCGTCAGGCCCGAACGAGTCGCTTCCCTATGCCAACACCGCAGGGTGGCCGTTGTGAACGGTGATGTGCGCGCCAATCTCATGCCCCGTGAGCGAGGCAGCCACGGGAGAACCGCCAATGGGACCTCCAGCATCGTTTGCTCCACAGACTTCCACCTCTTCACCACCCCCTCCCTGGTCCACTCCACCGCCCGCAAAATGTGGCAAGAGGCGTAATAGCGGGGGAAATCCGGGACCCCCAACCCCCCTCGAAGTCTAGAACGTGTCATGGTGTCATAACTGATTCTTGGCCTAGCGCGACGCCAAATATAGGATATCACCAGGGAGCGCAGAGTAGCAAAAAAGGAGTGGGGAATGGTAATAGGCAGCGTTTGAAACAGGTAGAGAAGACGGGGGAGGATATTCATTTTGAGGACGGAGACCCTCCCTAGCCATGAGATGTGGGGGTAGTCCCACGCCCTAAGGTCACGGCGGAAAGTTGCCATCAACTCGGCAAAATTTGTTTCGTATAAGCGGGACCAGTCCACAGTCAACCACACACCCAAATACCGTAGGCGGGATCCCGCCCAACGAAAGGGCAGTGTATGGCGCATGGAGACTACCCTGTGCGATGGGACCGAAGTGTTTAAGATAGAGGACTTTGAAAAATTAATCTTGAGATTAGCTAGTGTACGATATTCCTCAAAGACCGACAAAATGTTTGGGAGAGAGATCAATGGGTTAGAGACAAAGAAGAGAAGGTCGTCTGCGTATGCCGCCACCTTATGTGTTTCCGCCCCCCCCCCGCAACCCCTGAAATATCCGGGTGTTGGCGAACCGCCTCTAAAAAGGGTTCTAAGGAAAGAATGAAAAGGAGAGGTGAGAGAGGGCAACCCTGACGCGTACCATTGCATATAGGGAAGCTATCAGTAAATGCACCATTAACGGAGACCCTTGCCGAGGGGCCCGTGTACAGCGCCTGTATCCAGGAGCGGAGCAGAGGTCCCAGTCCGAGGTGGCGGAGCGTGGCGAAAAGGAAGTCCCAGCCCACCCTGTCGAACGCTTTTTCTGCGTCCGTTGACAGGAGTGCAAGGCCTCCCTGGATTTTAGGGGCTGCATGTATAATGTGAAGAGCGCGTATCGTGTTATCTCTGGCCTCTCTGTGCGGTACAAATCACACCTGGTCTAAATGTATCAACGACGGGATGTATGGATTCAGGCGAGTCGCTATTATTTTGGCAAACAGCTTCACGTCACAATTAAGAAGGGATATCGGCCTGTAGCTAGAGCACTGTTCCCTATCTTTCCCTTCCTTTGGGATCAAGACTATGTTGGCCATTAAGGATTGAGTGGGTAAGGGTTTCGTCTCACGCAGGGAGTTAAAGGCCCGTAAAAAGTGTGGAGAGAGGACATCAAAAAAATGTTTGTAATACCGCGTCGGGAAGCCATCCGGTCCCGGGCATCTGCCCGATTGTGTGGACTTGATGGCCAGGCTCAATTCCTCTACAGTGATCGGCTCATCCAGGAGCTCAGCTGTGTTCGCCGAGACTTTACGTCGAAGGTAGCGGGTGAGGTAATTGTCAATGTCTAGGCGGATTTGCGCCCGCGCCTCCTCCGTAGGGGAGCCAGGGACTGCGTAGAGGGATTTATAGTAATCTGTAATGGAGTGCATAATTTGTGTGGGGAGGTGATGCAAATTGCCTTTCTTGTCTCTAATGGTAGGGATATATGTTGCAGTACGTCTCTTAGCCAGTTGCCTGGCCAAAAGTCGACCGCTCTTGTTGCCATGTATGTGAAAGAACGCCTGAGAGCGGAGTAACGCTCTATGATGCCTAGTGTGCATGAGATCGGCCAGGGAGCATCTCAGGGCTGTCAGAGAGGTGAGTAGGGCAGGGTCCCCCGTCCGTTTATGTTGAAGTTCTGTGTTGTCAATCTGGGCATATAGATCCAAAATTTGGGCCTCCCTACGTTTTTTAATTGCCGAACCCACGCTAATGTAGTGACCTCTCAACATACACTTATGCGCCTCCCATACCGTGGCCGGGGCTACCTCTAGATCAGTGTTTTCTACAAAAAATCGTTCCATGACTATTCTGCTTTCAGCCAAAAGCGTCGGATCCGCCAAGTGTGCGTCATTCAGGCGCCAGTTTGCGGTCGACGGGCGAAAGGTCGGGGATTTAAAAGTTACAATAACGGGGCATGGTCCGACCAAGTTATATTACCTATTGTTGCAGAGAGGAGGAGGGGGAGGCGGTAGAAAGGAAGAAAAACATAATCAATACGGGAGTAAGAGGTAGAGGTGTGCGCGTAAAAGGTATAGTCCCTGTCTGTGGGGTGAAGAGCCCTCCAACAGTCCACCAGACGGGAGGAGTGTAGTGCGTGATAGACTGGAGAATGTTCGTCGGGAGGGAGGAGCGCCCCGTAGAAGTGTCGACCGATGGGTGAAGAGGAACGTTAAAGTCGCCCCCCAGGATCAGCGTGCCCTCAGAGAAGGCCTGCAATTTTCTTAAAAGTTTGGTGAGAAAGCGGTGTTGTGCTTTGTTGGGAGCATACACATTTGCGAATGTAAACATCTGTCCTGCAATCTGGCCTTTCGTAAACACAAACCTGCCACTGTCATCTGTCAGCGTGGTCGTCTCCCGGTAAGGGACCGATTTGTGAAATAAAATGGCTGTACCTTTTGATTTAGAGCCCGGTGTATCACTAAACATACCAGTCGGGTAATGGGAGTCAGTGAAGCGAGGTCTAGCCCCCCTGCGGAAATGGGTTTCCTGCACGAACACCACTGAGGCCCGGTGTCTACGGAAATCAGTCAGAGCAGTGGATCGCTTCTCCGGGATATTTAAACCCCTAGCATTAATGGATAGGAGTACCAGGGATGCCTGTTTAAGCGCCATGGGGAAGCTCAAGGAGGAAAGAGTCGAAAGTAGTGCGGGTGAAAGAGTGCGTGCCCTTTCAGGGGGGGGTCAACAGGGGAATACAACAACAACTATTTACAGGCAAGAGGCACAAGTGTAGGGGAAGAGCTACACCACTCGCCGTGGCAGCCGCCACAGACGAGGGTAGCACCCACCCGGGGTAATAGGGAAGGGGAGGAACACTCAACCTCAGAAAAAGCGGAGACGCGGCTCGGCAGCCGGTCAAATGACCATCAGGACCGCACGACAAACAGTCGTACGGAAACGAGGATCCAAGTGTGACAGAGAACGGGTGTCGCACTGACCCAAGTGATCAAACATGATAAAACATATGTAAACCAGCGATTAGCAGAAAGAAAAGGCAAAGAATATGCAGCACTTTAAATAAACCAGCAAAGGATATTGACGCCGCCTCGTGCCTGGAGGACGCGAGGTCCATCTTTGAAACTTCACATCGGGACTGTCGATTCAGCAGGTAGGCAACTGTGTGAAACCAGTCCAGCAACGGTCCGATGACCAAACAGCTAATGTGAGTCCCGGAATCTGAAGCCCACATACACCCCTCAATCAGAATCGAGGTCTCTAGGGTGTCATCTTTCTGCCTCTATAAAAGACACGTAACAAAGTCCCGGTGAGAGTGGCACGGGCGGCAAGTGCAGAGGGACTTCTTGGGAAAAACCTTTAAGCGATCAGGACGCCCAAAAACCATCGGTCCAAGACCACGTGTGTGGGTCCCCACACGCCGAGCAGCAAAGTCCAGCAGGAAGACGAGCTAGTTTGGGGCCCACCAGCCATAACGTTCGAATATGAACAACACGGGCCGCAATCCTTCATTTAAAGGGACAGAGATTCAGCCAACAGCTACGGCTCTCCTCGGGGTCTGAGAGCCAAACCTCGGGGGACGCTGAGGGAGACCTTGCCGGGGTGGACGCCCGCGGGGTGTGGAGTATAGGGCAAGGGGGTCCGGCCAATGAAGCTGGATGGGTGGAAGTTGTAAGTCCGCCAATAATGGAGGTATGTCGTCTGCCGCGGACACCAGATATGGACCCGCCGGCATCGTCACCACCAGCCCAATAGGCACGTTCCACCTGTAGCGGATCTTTTGGGCTATCAGTTGACCCGTGAGAGGTTTCAAGGCCCTTCTGTAGGCCAGAGTGGCCGGGGAGAGGTCAGGATAGAGCTGCAGCGGTGATCCGTCATATGAAAACTGTGTAGAGTTCCGCGAATGTCGTAATAAATCCTCTTTAAGGCCGAAGTTGGCGAGACAGCAAACAACGTCTCGTGGCGGGCCCCCCGGAGGACCCCGTGGGCGAAGGGCTCTGTGGGCTCGGACATAATCAATCCTGGTGTCAGCGGGACGTTCCATCAAAGAGTTAAAAATAGTAGTGAGCGCCAGTCTAAGTTCAGCTGGAGATTCTTCGGTGTCTGGGAGGCCCCGAAGGCGCAGGTTGTTGCGGCGGCCCCTGTTATCCAGATCCATTAGGTGCTGCGCCATGCTTCTCATTTGGGCTGATCGGAGATCTAGCAAATCCGACGTGGCGGTCTGAGCATGCCTTGCCGTGTCATTGTCTGCCTCCAAGGATGCAACCCTGTCATGCAGGCCTTGGACATCCGTCCTGATGTGATGCAATTCCGCCATTATAGAGTTCTGTAGCGCCTGTATGTCCGCACGTGTGGGGAGAGCCCGCAATAACTCACCCCACGTGGCTGGGTCTTCTGCCTCGGCACTGACAGGGGATCTTGGCGGGGTTGCGTCCTCCATGTGCCCCGAGGGCGAGGGGGAGACCGCAAGCGGATCCGCATGCAGATCTACTACAGGCCCCGGCTTCACTGCGGCCTCCGGGAGTACCTCCGGCGGTAGGAGAAAAGAGCGCAAATTCGAGGCGCCGCTACACCGCACACCCTCCTGAGGCTTCTTGGTGGCCGAGGGCTTATTTATTTTCCCCATTAGAACGGCTGGAGTGCTGGGGTGAGGCTGTATGGTGCTGGTCAGTGCGGAGCTCCCAAATCAAGCGGCCATCGCGATCGGCAGCCAAGCCACGCCCCCCGATCTACGAGTATCTTTGCCCATTCGTCATGGGCAAAAGCCTCCAGTTCAGTCACATTCTTAGGCTTGCGCACTGCAACTGCTTTCTTTAAGTCCCACCAGAGGTTCTCAATTGGATTTAAGTCAGGTGACTGCGATGGCCACTCCAAAATGTTCCAGCCTTTAATCTGCAACCATGCTCTAGTGGACTTGGAGGTATGCTTGGGATCATTGTCCTGTTGAAAGGTCCAACGTCTCCCAAGCCTCAGGTTTGTGACGGACTGCATCACATTGTCATCCAATATCTCCTGGTACTGAAGAGAATTCATGGTAACTTTGCACACGCTGAAGCTTCCCTGTACCTGCAGAAGCAAAACAGCCCCAAAGCATGATTGACCCCCCGCCATGCTTCACAGTAGGCAAGGTGTTCTTTTCTTCATAGGCCTTGTTCTTCCTCTTCCAACATAGCGTTGATCCATGGGCCCAAACAGTTCTAATTTTGTTTCATCAGTCCACAGAACACTATCCCAAAACTTCTGTGGTTTGTCCACATGACTTTTGGCATACTGCAGTCGACTCTTCTTATTCTTTGGAGACAGCAAGGGGGTGCGCCTGGGAGTTCTGGCATGGAGGCCTTCATTACGCAGTGTGCGCCGTATTGTCTGAGCTGAAACTTCAGTACCCACATCTGACAAATCTTTTCTCAGTTCCTCAGCAGTCACACGGGGACTTTTCTCCACTCTATACTTCAGGTAGCGCACAGCAGTCGAAGTCAGCATCTTCTTTCTGCCACGACCAGGTAGCGTTTCAACAGTGCCCTTTGCCTTGAATTTGTGAATGATGCTTCCTATGGTCTCTCTTGGTATGTTTAACATCTTTGCAATCTTCTTATAGCCATTGCCCTTCCTGTGAAGAGTAATCACCTCTTCTCTTGTCTTTCTGGACCATTCTCTTGACTTCACCATGTTTGTAACCACACCAGTAAATGTCTAGAAGGAGCTGAGTATCACAGTCATTTTAAAGCTGCCTAATTGGTGCTTATTATGCTTTATTGCTGCTCCATGACATCCACAGGTGTTTTCAATACCTGATTGAAAACACTTGAATGAACCTCTGTTCTTCAGAGTGGTAGTCTTTAATGGGTTGAATAATTGTGTCAATGAAGAATTCACAAAAGAAACATTTACTACTGTATTACAAAACCAATTGATGTCATTTTAGTTGCATATGGTTCTTTAAAAAGTCCTTGTAGGATTTCATTCTGAATACAATTACAAATGTACACTAAATTCCCTAAAACCCTTTACAGCATTGGGGGTTGAATAATTTTGAACACAACTGTATACTCTTGCTTACCAGACTTGAAACAGGTGGATTGGACTTTTATAGGGTATAATTATATTTTTCTGTAAAAGTTCCTAAATAACTGGTGCAATCCCTGTGTAAGTGGATACATGGTTTGAGTGTGATGTGGTGTGGTATACAGATAATCAGTCCAGTAGAGGAAGTGTCACATAGACTGTCAGGTAGTTCAGCTAAATGTTCTAATACAGATAACAAAACACTTAAAAATATCAATTGAGCCTGCAAGTCGTCTAGGGGAATAAAAGAAGCACCTACCAATGGAATCATGTCATAGAACCATCTAAAATACCGTAAGGTGTACACAAAAAAAACAACCTGAGTCATAAATAATAAGTCCCTTAATACAAACATTTTCATCATGATCTATCTCAAACATACAGGAACCAAAACCAAAAATGTGATCTGTCATGTTGTACACACAGATAGATCTCCCTATCTCAAGAGTAACATTGTTATGAAGTTCCTGCACAAAATTCCTCACTGCTGCAACACAATCATTACAATCAAAAATAAATTGAAAGTTCCTATCGTCAAACAGGAAGGTGCAGATACAACAAAGAACTGTTATTTTCTACGTACCTTCCCGTAGGACGATATCCCGGAACCGATGCCCCCAAATTGATAGCTAGGACATTCTGCCTCAGCATGATGTGTGTCTGTCTCATCAGTAAAATATAAGCTGCCATCTGTTCCTCTCCACAAGGACTGTGCACTTAAATTGGGGTCACCTGTGACCCTTGTGCCAAATAATGAGGTGGATGTACCATCATTTGGCCATACAATTTCGAGCCTTATGAGCTCATAAAACAACAAACAAAGCAGGTGTCCTGACTCATCTGTCTACCTTGCCTTGGATAATACTGAAACTTTCCTAAATTCCACATTCTTCTTGCTTATCCTACCTTAAATCTCTGACCTTCTCTGTCTCATTCACGTCACCTTCTGCATACATACTACTAATCACTTTATGTCCTTCTTAATGCTCTCTTCTGGAAAGCAACCTGTAGCTGCCATATCTAGGATAGTCTTTTCTACCTTTTTTTAAATTTATTTTTGCATCATCCCGTACCATCTTATCTCAGGCTGCTTTTTCAGCCGGCTGAAAGCGGGGAACATGCTATCCATTGTCTCACATCCTTCTTCCAAACAACAATATATAAATCTTTTCACAAAACTCTGCACTGTTTCTCCATTCATTTGTTTACATGGTTTCATTCATTTGTTTACATGGTTTCCTTTCACCATGTCTCTCCACACACTTTCCTAACCTCTTCTCACATTGACTCATAAATTATCATCCACATCCTTTGGATAATCACGCTCTGCCTTAAATCTATTTCATCCCACTTAAAAAACAAATCATGGGGCGTGGCCGGGACGTCCAGGAAGATGGACGCCTAAGGAGAGAGCTCCGCCGCACGGGCCGTTTTTTCCCCACTTTCCGCCGCAACAAAGCACCCATGGGCAAACCTAAGAAGGCTCCTCACACCCCAGCCCCCCCGGAGCACGGCGGTAGCCGTCAGGCGGGTACGATTCGGCAGTTCCTGACCTCCTCTCCGCCGGACTTGCAGGTGGGGCCGGAATCCAAGATGGCGGCCGCCACATGCAACTCGGCGCCTGGCTCCCCTGCACGCTCTGGATCGGAGGGGATTGCCCCACCTGAACTCCGCCAGCTCTTACAGGCCCTCCCTACCAGAGAGGACTTAACAGCAGCCACAGCGGACCTCCGGGCCTCCCTTCTCACGGAGCTCCGGGCGCTGCGCACAGACATCAGCGGCATACAAACTCGGCTGACACAAGCAGAAGCCACACAAGAGCAGCAGCAGAATGTGCTAACAGCTCACTCCACCACCCTGGACACTCAGCAAACAGCCCTACAGATGATGGCACGCCACCTTGAGGATGTTGAAAACCGGGGCCGCCGAAACAATATTAGAATTAGGGGTCTGCCGGAGTTGGAAACCTCTCATAGAGACCTGCATCATGCACTCACCGGATTGTTTAACCTTATACTAAACAGAGACTCGGAGATTGAAATTGAATTTGAAAGGTTCCATAGGGCACTGAGGCCTAAGGGCCCCCCCGACGCGCCTCCCCGTGATGTGGTCTGCTGCCTCCTGCGCCACTCATTGAAGGAAAGTATCATGGCGGCGGCACGAGGCTCCCGCGAAATTGACTTTGCAGGCGCTAAGGTGTCCTTGTTTCAAGATCTCTCACCAGCAACGTTACAATCCAGGCGCTTGTTGCGCCCCTTACAACCGCCCTGCAGGAGCTGAGACTACCATACAAGTGGTTGTTCCCTTTTGGCATTCAGGTTCGAGCACCTTCTGGAACCCTGGTATTACGCTGTGGAACGGATTTACCGTTATTCCTGGAGGAACTCTCACTCCCATCTGACACGCTTCGGGCCTGGCCGGACCCGCTACAATATTACACGCCGGTGGGACTGGCTCCACCGCGTCCGCAGAGAACCCGCGGGCGCCAACGCTCAACCCTGCCTCAACCATCGCAGATACCGGCGGACTAACATCGACCAGATGAGTATTCTCTCCTACCGCTGAGGTGTTGGCTCCCTTATCTGGAGTCAACTGAGGCGGGTGGCGCTGGATCCCGCTTGCTCGCTGGACTGCCCTGGGCATTACGCCGGAGCTGGGCGCCCCGGAGGACTACCGCTGTGTCCTCCGCCTGGACCTTCATGTAAGGCCCCCATTTAATAAGGTTCTTCCCAATGGTCGTTGGCACCTGGGGATGCCCGTTCGGCTCCCTCTCCTTTTTTCTTTTTTCTCGTTTTTCTTTTTCTGCCCCCCCACCCCCCTTTTTCTTCTTCCCCTCTCTGGGCTCACAGAGGGTTGTTATATATTTTTGGTTGCCTCCCTTTTTTTTGGAGCAGTCTGAATATTTTACTTATTTTAACTCACTCGCTGATTGCATTTATCTGTGTATGATTATTGTTGCTTGCCACAGCTCTGTATTTTTATTGTAATTTTCTGATTCAAACCGTCACCTGCCGTCCCGTGCCAGGTACCCCTGAGCCGGTGCCTTCCCGGAGGGTCTGGTAGTAGTCACTGCCCCCTCCCGGAACTGGGGCTTCGCCGCGTGTTTTTTAGACCGCGCGGTGTTTCGTCCCGACAGGCACACGCTCATTTTTGGCCCCTTTCTCTTTGACTTTGTGTTTTGAAATTAATCTCTGGTTGTGTTCCTCATCACCACCCCCCCCCTCCCATTTTTACCCCCTTATCCTGGTTGATCCTAGCCTAGTGACCCCTACCCCCCCCCTCCTCTATCGGCAAACACTGCTGAGCCCCTCCCCGCCTCCCTCCCCACCGCACCCCAACATCACAATGGCCACTGCTCCCCGTAAGCTTACCATCCTTTCCATTAATGCTAAGGGCCTCAACGTCCCTGAAAAGCGCCATTCCGCCCTTCGAGAATTTTGGTCCTACCGCGCTGATGTGGTGTTAGTCCAGGAGACACATTTTGCACACTCACGCACCCCCTCTTTTAGGGACCGCTCATACCCAGTGGGATACTTTAGCAATGCCACGGCTGGCAAGGTCTGTGGCACGGCTGTCCTGTTTTCCCGTGCCGTCTCGCTCCTCAACCCCACCTCCCTCCTCGACCCCTGTGGTCGTTATACGTTCGTTAAGGGTCAGATTGGTGGGCAATGGTACACATTCGCCTCGATTTACCTCCCTAATAGAGGGCAACATAAGGCGCTCAGAACTGCCCTCCGGCTCCTGAAGGACTTTCAGGAGGGAATCTTAATAGTGGGGGGGGATCTTAACCTACCCTTGGATCCACGACTGGACACGTCTAGGGCATAACTAGCACCCCCAAACTGTTCTGCGCAGCACCAGACTGGCGTTACACTCCCTTAGACTACTGGACTGCTGGCGCACGCTTTACCCTGACACCCGTGACTACTCCTTTTATAGCGCGCCCCACCAGCTTTACACACGACTAGACTACATCTTCCTCCCATTTGGTAATATGCATCTTTTGGACTCCGCATCTATCGGTCCGATGACGTGGTCGGACCATAGTCCGGTGCTGATCACCATCTCTTCCCCACTTGCACGCCCTAGGGAAAGGCTGTGGCGTCTTAATGAATCGCTCCTCACTGACCCCTGGTTAAAGACGGCCTACACAATGCGCTCCATCACTATTTCGCCGAAAACACCACCCCAGACAGCTCTCCGCAGGTTATATGGGAAACGCACAAGGCGGTGATTCGCGGCTTTTTGATACAGCAGGGTGCCAGGCGTAAGCGGGAAAGGGGGGCGCAACAGGAATCTCTCCTGTCTAGGATAATGGCATTGGAACAGTCCCACAAACTACACTTAGATGACACTGTTTACGCAGAACTTCTAGACCTCGGTCCCAATTACGTTCTCTCTTTAATCACAAGGCGCAGAAGGCGTTTCTCACCACTCGCAGGGCCTTTCACGAGCATGGCAACAAATGTGGAAAATTACTGGCTAATGCTCTTCGGTCCCACAGACAGGCGCTTTATATCACTCATTTGCGCTCTCCACAAGGCACGACGGTCACCCACCCTAGAGACATGACTAGACTTTTTCAAGATCATTTTACCTCTCTCTATAGTTTACCCCGCACTCAACAACAGATGACCCCACTCCCACCTTGAATTTTTTGGAAAAACATCTCCACTCCAGGCTGACACCAGTCATGAGAGAAACGATAGAGGGCCCTATATCCGCGGAGGAGCTCCATGACGCTATCCAATCTACCCCTACGGGTAAGACCCCTGGCCCCGACGGGTTCTCTCTGAAGTATTATAAATTATGTGAAAGGCTCATTTCCCCGGCTTGGCTAGCATCGTTTAATGGGCTCTCTCGACCTCAATGTAGTCTTCCCCCTCAGACCCTATCTGCTACTGTCACCCTGATCCCTAAACCTGACAAAGACCACACCCTTTGCGGGAACTTCCGCCCCATCTCACTCCTGAATCAGGATGTGAAGCTCTTTGCAAAGGTCCTGGCATCACGACTGACTCGATATATGAGATACCTAGTACACCCTGACCAGACGGGATTCATTCAGGGACGAGAGGGGAGGGACAACACCACTCTGGCAATAAATCTCATCCACGCTGCTAGGAAAAATTTGGCTAGCCCGACCTTGCTCCTCTCCACGGACGCGGAGAAAGCGTTTGACAGAGTCCACTGGCCCTTCTTGTTTAACACATTGCGCCACATGGGCTTTGGACCACATGTCCTACAATGGATATCGGCGTTATATGCCCACCCAACTGCTCGGATTAATCTTAACGGGGCACTCTCCCCCCCCTTCACTATTCAGAATGGCACCCGACAGGGATGCCCTCTCTCACCCCTATTGTTTGCGCTGTCCCTGGAACCCCTTTTGCAGGCCATCAGGGGTGACCCCTCCATACACGGCATCCGTGTTGGGCGCGTAGACTATAAGGTAGCAGCTTACGCAGATGATCTGTTGTTCTTTATCAGACAACCCCTGATCTCCCTGCCCTCCCTCAATGGCCTACTACATGACTACGGCAACCTCAGTAATTATAAAATTAACATGTCTAAGTCTGAGATTTTGAATATTTCAGTGTCCCCCGCCCTTAAGGCTAGCATACGGGCGGCCTTCCCCTTCCGCTGGTGTGATTCGTCACTTAAATATTTGGGAGTACATCTAACACCTGATCCCTCGGCCTTATATGCCACTAACTTTCTTCCGCTACTGAAGGTCCTGAAGTCGGACATGTCGCGGTGGGCCCACCCGCATATCACTTGGTTTGGTCGCCTCAGCGTCATTAAAATGAACGTCCTCCCCAGAATATTATACCTACTACAGACCCTGCCTATTTATGTCCCAGTCACTTTTTTCCGCACCCTGCAATCTCTCTTTATCCACTATGTTTGGGACGGGAAACGGCCGCGACTCCGCATGGCGCTGCTGACGGCCCCGCGTTCCCAGGGAGGCCTGGCGCTGCCCCACCTGAGAAACTATTATAATGCGGTACATCTCCTGCGTCTCGTGGAGTGGAGCACGGGTCTTCCGGAAAAGCGGTGGATTGCTTTGGAGCAGGAGTTGGCTGGGTGTCCTCTTGCCTCCCTCCCCTGGTTGCTAGGTACTGTTGCTCAGCACAGCGTCCCCACACACCCGACGATTACTGCTACCCTGCAGATCTGGCGACGTTTGCAACGCACCACATCAATAGCACCCTGGCCCTCTCCGTTAATCCCGCTACAATATTTGCCAGCATTCTCCCCGCGATTGCTCCCAATCTCCAATGATGAGGTGCCACAGCCTCCCCTCCCTGGCGCGTACATAAACAGAGACCGCCCTAAGTTACCACGCGAAATTCCCTTGGCACATCCGGACTCCTTCCTTACTTGCTTTCATCTCCATGGCCTTACGTCATACCTGCGTACTCTGGCACCTTTGGAGAAATTCACACGACCGCTGACTGAATTTGAAAGTTTGGTTAGCAGACGGACCGCCCCTGCGCATGGCATCTCACGACTGTACGGCACCCTGCAATCTCTATCACCCCTGGTACCCAAATACGTAGAGGGGTGGGAGGCTGATCTCCAGCAAACCTTTACGGAGGAGGAATGGCGACAGATCTTTACTCTGACCACGTCCTGCTCTATCGCCACTCGGGCACAGGAAACGGCGTATAAATTGTTGTCCCGTTGGTACAGAACGCCTGCCAGTGTTGCCACATACTCTGGAGACCCTATTGCCTCATGTTGGAGATGTCGAGCCCCAGGGGCGGACATTCTGCACATCTGGTGGTCTTGTCCCGAGATCCAACCGTTTTGGAGACAGGTCCACACTGTTATTAGTAGGATCTCTGCATCCCCACCGGAGTTTACCCCGGCAGCCATGCTGCTCCATCACACTTCCCTACCCATCTCCACATATAAAAACTCACTTGATATCCGCCTATTAAATGCCGCTAAAGCGGTAGTTCCAAGACATTGGAAGTCCCCAACTGCCCCGTCATTTAGGGAATGGTTGGATGAGGTGCAGCGCATCAGGGATGTTGAGGACCTGATCCATCAATCATCGGACAGGGTGGCCAAACACTTGCGACGATGGTTTTACTGGGCCGAAGCGAGCAACGTGCCCCCGGACCCCCCGCTCCCCATTCCGCAAATACCGGACCGCTAAGAGGTCATTGATTTCCCGCCCCCCCTTCCCTTTGTTATTTCAACCCCCTCCCTCCTCACCTAGTTCGCACCCCCACTTTTACACGGACTGTTACAATGTACTGTTCTGCCGCATGTAATGTCACGCGCAATGTTGCAGTTTATCCCTTTACGCATTAGCGTACGTTTTCATTTCGTCATAACCCTGCATTATAGCTGTACTTCATAGACTGGATTAGAATGGATTTTATGACTCTGATGTAACCTTCTGAACTGCATATCCTATATCACTGAACCAATGTAATACTGTAAAACTCAATAAAAAATTTATTACAATAAAAAAAAAAAAAAAAAAAATCATATTTTGTAACCATTTCTAATAACATTCTAGTCTCCTAAAAATAACATTTGATCGTGGATACATCTCTTGAGCTATGCCACTGACCCTAATAGGGTGTATCACAGGATCTGGACAACCTCTTGCCCAGGTATTACAAGTGATTTGTTTACAACATTTTTACATTTCAAAAAATTCTTATAGTTGATTTTTGCGCTCATAAAGCATTTTTGGTTAGTAGGTTTAGAGCTGGGATCTCCATCCTGTAGCAAAAGCAAAGTCAGGCAAATTAAACATTATTATGATCTTATATTTATCAAATTATCAAGGGCAGTAAATGTGTGTAGATGTGGAGTTTTCTCTTGAGACCAGTAATCCAGTCAATGTGACCTACTCCAAGTGCCTATCGCAATTGGTTCATAGGGAGAAACACACATCCGATTGAGTTATACTATTTCTCAATTTATCATTCACTGCGTTAATCGATGCTGGCAATCTTATTTCAGGTAGTCAACAGCTTACGCCTAGCACCTGCCAAGGGGCGCATATCGAATTAACCTCATGCCCCTTTAGTTTCAGGGGTTTTTCATCATCTTTTCACCGTGAAGGATCCAGGATGACCACTCAAACAATGCTCAGCCACACAGTTACATCACGTTATATAATATATTTATATACATACACAGTATACAGTATAATGGACTTATTTTGCCAGGGAGAGATCTATGAAACAATAAAATCCTACCTATCCAAATCCCCAAAACAAGAAAACACATAACTGCAGAATCCAATTCTACAAATCTACATACATATATATATACTTGGGATCCAATCCCAAAAACTGGCTGTCAGAACCATTCTGATCAGTATCAAGGAAAGACCATCTTCCCATCCAGGTAAACACAGGTTTGTTTTCTACGCGACACAATCATTACAATCAAAAATAAATTGAAAGTTCCTATCGTCAAACAGGAAGGTGCAGATACAACAAAGAACTGTTATTTTCTACGTACCTTCCCGTAGGACGATATCCCAGAACCGATGCCCCCAAATTGATAGCTGGGACATTCTGCCTCAGCATGATGTGTGTCCGTAATCTTCTATTCTCTACCTAATAATTATCTCTCCGTGGCAAATAACTCATGGTCGACCAGAGAGAAGGAAGTAGCTGGAAATAATGACACAAGACACAAAAGTTTTCCTTTGCTTCGAAGATTCTCTGTCTATATTTGGTTACTTGGGCTTATATACATTTCATGACATTTACATTATTTCTTTGGCTTATCCAATCAGAGAGAAACAACACCTAACTACACGCCTACATTATTAGCATATTAAAAGGTTATAATACAAATTAATGCAGATAAAACATTTTACAGTTACATAAGTGATGTTAAATGTCTTTTCTATTAGCATGAAAGAACGTGTGTTTCCTACTGAACCTTTTACTTACTCTTTTCTAGCCACTTCCCTGTTCTTGGGTGAGCTTAACATTTACCCATAACCACAAAAACTTAGGCAAGATGGATTTCCAAACTGTCACTTGATCTCAGAATAATATCAAAACATAGTGTAGCGCTCACTCCCGGAGGAGCCGCTGAAAATGAACCACGGGTCAGTCTCCCCGCACTAGGGAATAAATATACTCCAACACCGTTGTGAGTTTTTATCATTTATATAGTTTACTAAAATCTTGAGCAGATATTGAAACACGGTATTCACATAAGTTATTACAATATTTTAGTATTACGGTAAACGCGCAGCAGAAAAGAAACGAAACACGAGGCTTCGTATTTCAGAAAATAAAATATTCGCGACCGAACATAAAAGAATGCAATTTCCCGATAGTTCAGAAAAATGTAAAAGGACAGGTAGCGAAACCCCTTATATACAATCCCTACGTATTACGGCGAACGCGCAGCGGAAAAAGAGAAAAATGTATTCGGAACGTATCTTTGCCTTTAACCCCCGTTCCAATTCGTAAAAGGAAATCAGTCCTGTACAAGTTAAGTTCCAGAATGTAAGAAGCGTATCTGTGTGTGTGTGCGGTACCCGGGTACTGTTCAACTGGCCAGTGAATGCATTAAAGGAAGGTCTTCGACTAGTCAGTTGGGGCCCTGTAAACTTAAAAGAGAAACCAGCAGAGCGTCGTTTAACCATACAAACAGCCTTGGAGGCCTCTCACCCATCCGATGACTGCTTTAGGCTCCGCTGACCCAGGACGTCTCTCCACCCGATTTTGACTGGGGATACTAGCGGCCGGATCCGTTGTCTACCTTGATGCAGCTTGTCCAGCTCCCCGCCTGCTCTCCGTTCGATTTTTCGCCGATCTGCAGCTGTTGTCTGGGTACTGGCAAGTCTCCTTCTCTTCAGGCTGAGTGACCCAAATAGGAATTACAGGTCTCCCTCAGGCTTTGGCCCAGCTCCTCCAGCAATCTCCTCAATGCGTCTGCTCTTTCTCATCCCCTGGCGCGCTCTGGAACTTTCTCCACGAGGGCAGAGATGTAAGGGTCCAGTCCCCACCCACTTCCTGGCTTCTTGCAAAGCATGCCTGTATTGTAGTCCCAATGTCCAGTACCTGATCGCGATAGTCTCCATCTTGTGGCCAAAATAGGTACTAGGTACTGCACAGCAAGACGATTTTTACCACAGCGCTACACTCTCCCCCTCCTAGAACTCTTGGTCTCTCCAAGGAGGTACAACAATTACATTACATTTCCAACAATTCGAATGCAGTTTATACAACATGTACAGGTTCAGCAGCATACATATAGTGAGTTAATAACACTTCCTCAAGTTGACTCATATTTTGGGCTACCTCAACTAGCATAGCAGACACTTCGGGCAACCTCCGCACCGTGGTGATGGCCTCTTCAGTGCTATGTCCTGGTGAGTCGTAGGTGAGTCGTTGGGGCGGTCGAACAGAGCGTTTTGGTTCTGGCTCAATCAAGTCCTCTTCAGGTGGAAGTACTATAGGCGTCGGCTCAATTCTTCCCTCTATCACTGGAGCAGACGTTTCTTCAGAGTATGATCCCTCCAGTGAAGGCATAGAACTGTAATCACCTGAATAAGCTTCCGGAGCTACCGGGATCCCCACAGCCTCAGGAACTTCCAACTGAAATTCAAAAGGCTCAGGGATATCAACAGTCTCAGGGACTTCCATCAAGAATTCAGGAGCTTCAGGCCTCAAATTACTCTCCCACCGCTCAGGGACAACAACAACCTCTTCAGGCTCCGGCGAGCGTATCCAGTCCAGACAGAAACTTTCTTCTTCACTGTCCCTTTCGCTCTCTTCGACAGCCCGGGTCTGTTGAGACCGAGTAACAGGAGGCAAACATGGAACAGGCGGATTTGGCATAGGCGGTTTGTCCCCAACTGGCATTCTCACAGCCTCTCTCAAAGGTAACAAATGATTCCGGTGCCAGTTCTTGAGAGGCCCAGCCTTTCCATCCGGGCGAATCTGATACACTGGTAGACCTGGTAACTGTTTGCAGACAATGTAAACCTGGGAACTCCACCTATCCGCCAATTTGTGTCTTGCAGCAGCACCCAAGTTCTTCAACAGAACCCTATCACCGGGTTGTAGATCTTGTATTCGAACTTTCAGGTCATAGTTCCTTTTGTTTCTTTGCTCCCTGTTTCCCGAGGTCAACCGAGCCTGTTCAAATGCAGAAGCCAAATTCTTTCGAAGTCTATCCACGTAGTTTCTATGGGAAGCTACCGACGTCTGGTCTAAAGATAACCCAAATGCCAAATCAACCGGCAGTCGAGCCTCTCTTCCAACATAAGACGGTACGGTGAGTATCCAGTTGCATCACTCTCCGTACTGTTATATGCATGCACTAGAGTAGCTATGTGCCGACTCCAACTCTGCTTCTCCACATTCGACAAGGTCCCCAGCATGTTTAACAGTGTGCGATTAAACCTTTCAGGCTGAGCATCACCTTGAGGGTGATATGGTGTAGTTCGGGTCTTTTGGATTCCCAACAACTCTAACAATTGCCCTAGCAGTCTGCTTTCAAAGTCTCTACCCTGATCAGAGTGTATCCTTCTTGACAGTCCGTAATGAACAAAGAACTTCTCCATCAACACCTTGGCCACTGTTGGAGCACGTTGATCTTTCGTGGAAAATGCTTGGGCGTAACGAGTGAAATGATCAGTCACTATTAGAATGTTCCCTTGCCCACTAGCATCCGGCTCTAAGCACAGGAAGTCAATGCACACCAAATCCATGGGTCCCTGGCTCTGCAGATGGCTCATTGGAGCAGTTCGAGTTGGTAGAGTCTTTCTCTGAATACACCTCAGACAGGAATGACAATAACTTTCCACTTCAGCCCTCATGCAAGGCCAATAGAACCTATCTCGCACCAGCTTAAAAGTTCTCTCTGCACCCAAATGTCCATGCTCATCATGTAGTGATCGCCGCACACTCTCCCTATGTTTAGTGGGGAGGAATAACTGTTGGATCTCTTCCGCGTTGTTGGAGGGGCCCCTTCGGTAGACCACCCCATCCAGCATCTTTAACCGCTCCCATTCTTTGTAGACCAACCTGGCTCCACTCGGGGAGTTGGTTAACAGAATCTCTCGCTGGTTTGCAGTCAGGGCCTTTATGGTCAAGGCAATTAAAGGGTCTCTGGCCTGATCCGCTTTCAGGTCCTGTCTTGAAAAGGTAGATAAGCTTTCATCCCTTAACTGCGTAGGGTTACAGTAGAACTCAGGAACAGCCGCAGCCATAACTCCTATGGCCTCTGCTTCAATCCCTCCTTTGACCCAGCGCTCTGTTCCTTGACACAAGGCTTGCACCCCGTCTGGAGTCAACTGAGTCCATTCGGTAGTATAGGGTCTTCTCGATAACGCATCAGCATCTCGATTATTCACCCCAGGGCGATACTTCAGGCTGAACCGAAACCCTGACAGAGCGGCCAACCACCGATGTCCCGTTGCGTCCAGTTTTGCAGTAGTAAGGATATAGGTGAGAGGATTATTATCCGTCTTGATCACGAACTCAGCTCCATACAGATAGTCTTTCAACTTGTCCACCACTGCCCACTTCAAGGCTAGGAACTCCAGTTTGTGAGTAGGATAGTTCTTCTCGGAAGGCGCAAGGCTCCGGCTCACGTACGCCACAGGCCTCAGCAATCCATCATACTCCTGATATAGGACTCCTCCCAGACCTTCTCGGCTGGCATCCACATGTAGTTCATACGGCTTGTGAGGGTCCGCGTAGGCCAAAACAGGAGCTCGGGTTAGACTCTCTTTCAACTTTACAAAAGCTCCTTCACATTGACTGGTCCATTCACCTTGTATAGACTCTCGAGCTTTCCTTGGCCCCGGAGCTGACGGGTTTTTGTCAGAGACCTTGCAGCCTTCTTCTGTGGTTTCCTTCTGCAGGAGTTTGTTCAGTGGTTGAGCTATTTTCGCAAATCCTCCCACAAATCTTCGATAGTATGAACAGAATCCCAAGAAAGATCTAAGCTCAGTGACGTTTCGGGGTCTAGGCCAAGAAGCGACGGCCTCCAACTTCCGAGGATCTGTCGAAACACCTTCTGCTGAGACCACATGTCCTAGATACGTAACAGACGGCAGACAGAATTGGCATTTCTCCAGAGACAGTTTCAGCCCCTCTTCATGGAGCCTCTTCAAGACCTTCTCCAGACGTTGCTCATGTTCTTCCAGAGTCTTCCCAAACACAATTATGTCATCCAGGTACACTAATACTTCGATTAGGTTCATATCCCCGACTGTCTTCTCCATCAACCGTTGAACGTGGCTGGAGCCCCCGTAAGGCCTGAGGCATTCTGTTGAATTCAAAGAACCCTAGTGGACAGATGAACGCAGTTTTCTCCTTGTCTTCAGGATGCATTGGTATCTGGTGATACCCACTTCGCAGGTCTAGTACACTAAACCACTTTGCTCCAGACAAACACTGTAGGGCATCTTCAATCCGAGGAGTGGCATATTGATCGGGGATGGTTCTCCGGTTCAATGTGCGGTAGTCTATGCATAAGCGGACAGAACCATTTTTCTTCCGGACCAACACTATGGGAGATGCATATGGACTCCTGGACTCTTGAATCACCTTGGTTCTTTGTAATTCGTTCAGCTGCTCTCGCAGATCATCTAAGTCTCCTAGTGGAACTCGCCTTGATCTTTCACGAAACGGCTTGTCTTCTTGTAGTCGAATACGGTGTTCAGTACTCTTAGCTAGGCCCACATCGAACTCATCTTTTGAGAACAATTCCTTCCACTTTAAGACTTGAGACTGAAGACGTTTCTTCCACTCAGGTGAAATGGGAGCGTCCTTGGGGTAGAATCTTTCATCTGGAATCTCTTTACCTTCTCCCCCTCCTGAATCAGTAGAGAGGGGTGTAGCAGACTCTACTTGCCCAATAGGCATTCGTGCTTTAAGAACCACTGGAGAATCCGTCACATTGCACACACTGACCGAGACTCTTCCTCGTGTTCTCTTCAGAGCCTTGGTGGAGATTATTTCAGGAATTACTTCGACTCCCGTTTCACTCCCATGATCAAAATCGGTTCCCAGCACCACATAGGGACCGGGTTGCGATCCGTTCAACTTGACTGAAGCCCGAAAGCTCGCTACTTCTCCTGCTTGCAGAACCTTCTCCGTTCCGCCCAGTCTCCACAGTCTTCCCACTTCGGCAGGTGCCTTTCGTTCTTCGACCATCCTCTGATAGACCGGACGTAACATTGGGTGCACTCCTTGAGTTGAACCTTCTTCCAACACAATAGGCGTCAGAAGACGCCGCACTAGGTCAGTATTCGTCCCCACTATCAGGGAGCTTCTGTTCGCACCGAGGGTCGAGGACACACAATGGCCAATGCATCACAACCCCCAGACTGCCCGATGACTTCAGATCCGATCTCCAACTTTACTTGCAGGTACCCGTCATAAGGGAGTTTCTCAGTGCCGATACCCCATATTTCCAAATCCTTCAATTCTTGCAGAGGGATGTGCTTTAAGTGTTTCTCGTAGAAGTCTCTGTAAATCAATGTCACTTGAGCCCCTGAATCTAACAGGGCTTTGGTGTAGACTCCTTCCACTTGGATTGGCACGATAGGAGAAGGTCCTATCAGTTGGTCAGGAAATTTGGTGGCGGTATCCGGACGCTTAGACCCAGTTTGCTGTACCCTGGCCTTTTTCTTGGCCCGTGCAGGTTTTGGGTGTGCATTGCCTCCCCATGACGTAGACCCGGACGCTAAGGGAGTGACTCTCTCAGTCCTGGCAGGCTCTACAGTTGGCTCGGCTTTGGGCCTCCTCGCCCTCTTAGTCTTCGCTTGATTTCTGGAGCGGGGTTCAACCCTCGGGCACTCAGGTTGCTCCTTTACTGGTGCCCTCTGGCGTTTCCCGCCGGTGACGTAGATAACAGTCCTTCCAGGGCTTCCAACAGTCCCTTGACTCTATCCTTCGCAGGCTTCCGGCCTTTGCACTGTGCGCGAAAATGGCCCATCTCTCCACACCCGAAACATCTCTTCTTAGAGAGCGGAGACGTAGTTGCTTGTTGAGATTTGGTTAAAAGATTTGGACCAGACGCCACAGCAACTTCCGTCGTCTGCATACCTGTGAGGAATTTCTGCATTTCTGCCTGCATTTCTGTCACCTTCATCAATACCCGGCACAGTTCCGCATGCGCTTGTTGCAATTCAACTTGAGCTTCCTGAACTTCCTTGACGGTTTTGGACAACTCACTCCGTTCAGGGAGGTTCGATTCTTTAGCAGCCCTCTCTGTAGATTTAAAACCAACTAGGTGTTCTTGTTCGTCCTCATCAGACCCATAGGTATCTAGAGAGTCGCTTTCAGGCTGCAGGCCGCCGCTATGTCTCACAGGTTGTGCATACGCCCTTTCCCCCCGCCTGAAAGATTTCTCTTCTAGTAAAGCCTCTTCCTCTCGCACAACCCGAATCAGTTCCAGGTACTTTAACTCTTGGCTACCTGCTCTACTTCTCAGCTGCATCATCACTGGATCTAGAGGTTGAGAACCCCTCAGGATCTGTTTTATTCGGATCTTATCTACTTCAGCCGGTTCGGCCCCTTTCTTCAGGAGTATCTGGTGTAGGATCTTATCCAGGCGCCTCATGTACTCGGTCATTCTCTCACCTCTTCTCTGATAGGTGTGTTCGTACTGATATACCAGTTCGGCCGCCTTTTCGGTTCGTCCAAAAACTTCTTCAAGAACGTTTAAGTAATCTAAAGCAGTACAATCTTTTCTGCTCAGTTTCAGGTTCCTCACCGCTTCTGACGCCGGTCCCTTTAAGCTCTCGGTGATCCTTTGCTTTTTCTGGGCCTCAGGGACATCCCACTCATCCAGAGCCTGCATCGCCTGTTCCACCCATTCTTCAAAGGTTTCTTCTCCCGCCGGAGTTGGTACGTTTCCCGTAAAATTTCTTAACCGTCGATAACCGAAGTTAGTGTGAGGAGGGCTTGTTTTCTGACATTTAGCCAGTAGATCTCCAATAGCCACGATAAATTCAGGCCCGATCATGGCCAACGGACTAGGCGCGGGAACACTTGCGGGTTCACCACGTGGCGCACTTGGCTTAATTAGTTGGACTTCCACCTTTTCGGCCAGTTTCACGCTCGTGCCCTGAAAACATGGCGGAACACCCTTTCTCCATTCGAGAAGAACATACATGTGAGAGGTATCTGGGTTTCTTTCAATGTCCAAGATTAACCCCCGATGATCTGGTGCTAGCGTGGCCACGGCCTGGCGAATCTGATCTTCAGCCCAAGTGTCTGCTGGAATATCCATGACTATACAACATTCCGACTGGCTACTGTGCTCCCCACACCACTCGGCAACAGTGTCTGGATCCATATTTAACCCTTTAGATGCGGTTTTTCCAGAGACTGGATCCCGGAAACGAGCCCCCACGTGTAGCGCTCACTCCCGGAGGAGCCGCTGAAAATGAACCACGGGTCAGTCTCCCCGCACTAGGGAATAAATATACTCCAACACCGTTGTGAGTTTTTATCATTTATATAGTTTACTAAAATCTTGAGCAGATATTGAAACACGGTATTCACATAAGTTATTACAATATTTTAGTATTACGGTAAACGCGCAGCAGAAAAGAAACGAAACACGAGGCTTCGTATTTCGGAAAATAAAATATTCGCGACCGAACATAAAAGAATGCAATTTCCCGATAGTTCAGAAAAATGTAAAAGGACAGGTAGCGAAACCCCTTATATACAATCCCTACGTATTACGGCGAACGCGCAGCGGAAAAAGAGAAAAATGTATTCGGAACGTATCTTTGCCTTTAACCCCCGTTCCAATTCGTAAAAGGAAATCAGTCCTGTACAAGTTAAGTTCCAGAATGTAAGAAGCGTATCTGTGTGTGTGTGCGGTACCCGGGTACTGTTCAACTGGCCAGTGAATGCATTAAAGGAAGGTCTTCGACTAGTCAGTTGGGGCCCTGTAAACTTAAAAGAGAAACCAGCAGAGCGTCCTTTAACAGCCTTGGAGGCCTCTCACCCATCCGATGACTGCTTTAGGCTCCGCTGACCCAGGACGTCTCTCCACCCGATTTTGACTGGGGATACTAGCGGCCGGATCCGTTGTCTACCTTGATGCAGCTTGTCCAGCTCCCCGCCTGCTCTCCGTTCGATTTTCCGCCGATCTGCAGCTGTTGTCTGGGTACTGGCAAGTCTCCTTCTCTTCAGGCTGAGTGACCCAAATAGGAATTACAGGTCTCCCTCAGGCTTTGGCCCAGCTCCTCCAGCAATCTCCTCAGTGCGTCTGCTCTTTCTCATCCCCTGGCGCGCTCTGGAACTTTCTCCACGAGGCAGAGGATGTAAGGGTCCAGTCCCCACCCACTTCCTGGCTTCTTGCAAAGCATGCCTGTTATTGTAGTCCCAATGTCCAGTACCTGATCGCGATAGTCTCCATCTTGTGGCCAAAAATAGGTACTGCACAGCAAGACGATTTTTACCACAGCGCTACAATAGTTCAACTAAAGGTCTTCAATTTATTCATGTCACATATTTCTTAGCTGCCTAATCGTGATAGGTAAATTCCATCAGTACCTGTTTGGTATAATTGGTTGATCATATACCTGACTATCAGGGTTATCCAAAGAGATTCGAAAAGTCACCGCACGTTCGGTGACTTTTCGTTCTCTTCAATTCGGTTCCTTTTGCCGATTGCATTTCGGTGACCCTGCGGTGTATTCAGCAAACACAACAGGGTCCCCGAATTGCAGGGAAAAGCTGCCGCAAACCTGCCGAAAACTAACTGAATGCACGCTGAAAACAAGCAAAAACATCTGGATTAACCTTCGAAAAACCCGAACAGGAGCCGAACAGGAGCCGAATCACACAGAGCCGAAGCAGCTGTGACGGAGGCAGTGAATAAATTAGCAAAACCATTTGTATTAATCTGGGAAAATGAAACGCTGTTTGCAAAGAAACTACTGAGCGAAAATGTCTGAAATTTTCACAGGAGGTCCAGGGAATGATAATAAAGAGGACTGTCACAAAAAAAATAAGTAAACTGAAATTTTTTTTAAAAAAAATCGGACTTTTAAAAAAAAAAAATTCTGAAAAATGCTTAAAGTATCCTAAAAAATCTATAAATAAAGAGACTTTTTGCTGCAGAATTTTATAATGAACGGTTTATTAGATATTGAATTAAAACGGGAATATTTTTAACACTGAAGTCTATGGGTTTCTCCTGAATAAACTTGCCGAATTAAACCACCGAATGGCAGGGCATTAGGGGAACCTTTCACTGCTGGTTTGTGTTCTCTGAATAGCCGAAGCAGTGCTTTTCATGGGGATTTCACTGCCCTCGAACAGGCACCGTATGTTCAGGCAATTCGCCAGGATTTGGCGAATTGCCTGCTCTCTGGTTAGCCGAATGGTCAGGAAAGGTAACCGAACGCTGATTTTCAGCGTTCGGTTACCTTTCTCAAGCAAATCGGATCTCTTTGAATAACCCTGTATAATCCTGCAAAATCCCTGACTTTGTGCAAGTGTACCTATGAGAATTGATGCTGGTTTGACAGCAAAAGGTAGTAACGAGGGATGAGCTGTTCGGTTCGATCTGTTCGGAGTTCGCATCGAACATCGACAGTTCACGAACTTCGAACTTTTTGGGACGTTTGCCAAAAGTTCGATTTTTTAAAAAAAAAAAAGTATAAAAAATGCTTAAAAAATACAAAAAAATCTAGAAATAGAGAGACTCTTTACTGCAGATTATAAGCAACAGTTTATTAGATATTGAATTAAAACGGGAATATTTTTAACATTGAAGCCTATGAGATAAAACATTCTTGTTACTAAAACATCAGGCCGACACGGCTCTCTAATCAGGCACTGTAGAGGGCAGCCTGCAGGGGCCTCCCAAGGATCCCCTTGAGGAGCATGCAATGACAGAGCTGCGACTGTGCGGGCTAGCCACCCGGGTGCATGTGGCAGAGACAGGCAGTGCAGCGAGGGAGCCACTGCACCTGCGGACACGCCAGACCCCCCCCACAACCAGGATCAAGGGAGCCCCCACTGACCACCAGGCTAAGGTTAGGAGACACATTTCTAAAAAAAATAAAATCCGAGGACATTTTTAAATGTCCCCGGGAACATAAAATATTTTTTTTTCTACCTGCCTGAATGTATTTAATTATATATATTAGATACATTCAGCCAGGTAGAGGGGGTGGCATGTGGGCTGCGCGGGGTCTCAGGCAGTGGGTTGGTTTTTTTGTGTGTATATTTTTAGCAAATTTATAAGGGAAGGTAAGGGCAGGTATGATATATATCTTTATATATATATATATATATATATATATATTCTTATAAATATATATATCCAGACTTGTATTACACACACATTTTGGCAACTAATTGCCCCCCTCCCCATTTGGTTGATCCCTCCAGAAGAAATGTTGAACCCGATAGAGCAGAGAATAATATATATATTCTCTGCTCTGTCGGGTTCAACATTTCTTCTGGAGGCATCAGCCAAATGGGGGGGAGAATTTTTTTTGAGATTGTCCACATGCCACCCCCCCATGTGCGTATGTGTATCTGAGGTCTGTGGGTGGGTGTATATATATATCTGCGTGTTGATATACAGTTGTGTTCAAAATTATTCAACCCCCAATGCTGTAAAGGGTTTTAGGGAATTTAGTGTACATTTGTAATTGTATTCAGAATGAAATCCTACAAGGACTTTTTAAAGAACCATATGCAACTAAAATGACATCAATAGGTTTTGTAATACAGTAGTAAATGTTTCTTTTGTGCATTCTTCATTGACACAATTATTCAACCCCTTAAAGACTACCACTCTGAAGAACAGAGGTTCATTCAAGTGTTTTCAATCAGGTATTGAAAACACCTGTGGATGTCACGGAGCAGCAATAAAGCATAATAAGCACCAATTAGGCAGCTTTAATATGACTGTGATACTCAGCTCCTTCTAGACATTTACTGGTGTGGTTACAAACATGGTGAAGTCAAGAGAATGGTCCAGGAAGACAAGAGAAGAGGTGATTACTCTTCACAGGAAGGGCAATGGCTATAAGAAGATTGCAAAGATGTTAAACATACCAAGAGAGACCATAGGAAGCATCATTCGCAAATTCAAGGCAAAGGGCACTGTTGAAACGCTACCTGGTCGTGGCAGAAAGAAGATGCTGACTTCAACTGCTGTGCGCTACCTGAAGCGTAGAGTGGAGAAAGGTCCCCGTGTGACTGCTGAGGAACTGAGAAAAGATTTGTCAGATGTGGGTACTGAAGTTTCAGCTCAGACAATACGGCGCACACTGCGTAATGAAGGCCTCCATGCCAGAACTCCCAGGCGCACCCCCTTGCTGTCTCCAAAGAATAAGAAGAGTCGACTGCAGTATGCCAAGTCATGTGGACAAAGCACAGAAGTTTTGGGATAGTGTTCTGTGGACTGATGAAACAAAATTAGAACTGTTTGGGCCCATGGATCAACGCTATGTTTGGAGGAGGAAGAACAAGGCCTATGAAGAAAAGAACACCTTGCCTACTGTGAAGCATGGCGGTGGGTCAATCATGCTTTGGGACTGTTTTGCTTCTGCAGGTACAGGGAAGCTTCAGCGTGTGCAAGGTACCATGAATTCTCTTCAGTACCAGAAGATATTGGATGACAATGTGATGCAGTCCGTCACAAACCTGAGGCTTGGGAGACGTTGGACCTTTCAACAGGACAATGATCCCAAGCATACCTCCAAGTCCACTAGAGCATGGTTGCAGATTAAAGGCTGGAACATTTTGGAGTGGCCATCGCAGTCACCTCACTTAAATCCGATTGAGAACCTCTGGTGGGACTTAAAGAAAGCAGTTGCAGTGCGCAAGCCTCAGAATGTGACTGAACTGGAGGCTTTTGCCCATGACGAATGGGCGAAGATACCCGTAGATCGCTGCAAGACACTTGAGTCAAGCTATGCTTCACGTTTAAAAGCTGTTATAACTGTAAAAGGATGTTGTACTAAGTACTAAGATTGAATGTCACTTGGGGGTTGAATAAAACTGACAATGATATGAGCACAGAAAAGACATTTGTGGTTATTTCATTATAAATGTTATGTTATATTTGTCTGACCTACACGTGCCTCTTTGATTTAATTGTAAGCAAGATGACTGAATGATCAAAATCAATGTCAAACTGGCCAAAACACTCAATTTCAGTGGGGGTTGAATAATTTTGAACACAACTGTATATACGTATATGTCTGTGTGTGGTATCAATGCATCCCTACGCTATACACGGCTCTCCGTGTCCCTATAATATATATATCAGAGATCAGGGGTCACCTTTTTTTTATATTTTTATACTATTCCTATTAAATTAACAGGAATTTTTAATGTATTTTATTCAGTAGAAACTTTTTTTGCCTATATAACATGTGCTTTGTGAAAATAAAACGGTTTTGTGTGTACATTTTAATTTAGTTAGTGGATTCCTGTCCAGTGCGGTGAGAAGCAAACGTAATGTAGTGTAGACACACAGTGAGGCGGAGCGGAGTAAAGTCAAGCCTGCAAAATGTTTGCTTCTCTTCGTTTCGCGACGCTGTGCATCGCTACACGCTCAGTGTGTCTCAGCCTTTATTCCCGCATCGCTAGCTTACCGAATCAGTTTGTATACTTGTTACTGACCCTGCTTGTTCTGAGGACCCGATCTGTTGCCGACTTTGCTGCCATTTGACTATTCTCTCTGTGTATTCCCTGCCTGTTCTATTTGCTTCCTGTTGCTACTGGTGTGCGCCAATTCTCACCATATACAGTAGCGCAGTACAAGAGCCTAAACATTGCTGACCCGGTTTTGTTATATCTGCTGATGTAACTGAATAGATCGGATATTTCATCTGCATTACCAAAACCTCCACCACTGCACTCTTCCACAATACCACAGAGGGGTTACTTACGGTGTGAAGGCACTTGCTGCCACCAAAGGCACAATATTTGGGTGCACTGCCACTGACGCCTATATTACCAGATTCATATCATTTTAATATTGGACCGCAGGGTCCAACCCTGCACTCTTCCACAATACCACAGAGGGGTTACGGTGTGACGGCACTGTTGCCGACACTAAAGGCCCAATTTTAAAGCATCTATTGTTACTTTCATCCAAAGCCTGCATAAGTTTCACCATAATTTAGCCAAAAAATCACTAAACTTGTTCTGAGTGTCCTAAAATGTCTCCTCTTTTCATACAGACTGCCGCCCCAAGCAGTTGTTTATGAATAGATTAAAGGAAGACCATTTACCGTCATTTGAAATTTCATTTTTTTTGTTTTTAAATGTTTCTATACATCCTACAAATCCGCCACTTCATGGGCAGGTTATGGGGACCTCCTAGGCACGATATTTTAACCCCTTAGTGACCGGGCGGTTTTACACAAATCCGTCTTTTAGTGACCGCTGCTGTTTTTACGTTTCTGCGTTGTTAGTGTTTAGGACAATTTTTCCTCTTACTCGTTTATTCGACCCACACATATTATACACCCTTTTTCCTGCCATTAAATGGACTTTCTAGAAATACCATTATTTCCATCATATCGAATAATTTACTATAAAAAAAAATATGAAATATGAGGAAAAAAATGGTAAAAACACACTTTTTCGTAATTTAATCCCCAAAATCTACAACCACCCAAAAAGACCCCGGCTAAATAGGTTCAAAATTTTGTCCCGAGACTAGAAATACCCAATTTTAACATGCGTTTGCTTTTTAACCCCTTCACTGCTGAGACAGTTCACCTATGGGCGCTGCGCTCATTCTGTGCCATTTTGTGCTAATTATTTTTAGATGACAGCCTAGGTCCTATTTAATTAAACCCCCCCCAGACAAAAAAACTTTTAAAAAAAAAACATTTTTTTATTTTATTTAATTTTTTTATTATTTTTTTTATTTAATGTTTTTTTTTAATTTGTTTTTAAAACCAAACCTGGTCATGTTTGGTATCATTTGAAAGGCCATAATCAGGCCTTTTAAATGATGGCAAATATGACCATCCAGCTGCCATGGATCGGGAGATAAAGGGATCCTTAGGATCCCCTTATCTCTACATGGCAGCTAGAGGGTTAACTGGCCCACTGACATCCTCACACATATGGTGAGGTTGTCAGTGGGTGGGGGGGACCTGGAGGCTTGGCTGACATCCAAGATGTCAGCCCCCCTCCAGGTTTGAATCGCGTTTTGGCGCCAATTGGCGCCGAAAAGCGATCCGGCGGCGAAACTGTTAATGCTCTCCCCTCTCCAGCGGTGCAAACGGCATCTCCCTAGCTTCAATGGTTGGGGAGATAGAGGGCTCCAAGGAGCCCCCCCTCCCCTCCATTGAAACACATGGGGGCACCTTCTGATGATGTCACCACGCAGCGTGGCGACGTCATCAGCCTCGCCTGCCCATGTAAATCACATGGGCAGGCTTCCTCCCTGTCAGATCGCCGTGGGATCCGACGAGGGAGGTGAGTATCGGGCGGGAGGGGGATTTGGCGCCGCTGACGTACCCTAAGGGGTTAAGGAATTTTTCGTTTTTATTCTTAACCTTTATTTCATGGAAAACTCACTGTTCCTTTAAAAACTTTTTTTTTTTTAACTTTTTGTCCTTGTTTCCTGTCCCCAGGGCATACACCTTTTATGGCAAATATCTTGCATATATGCCGTCTTGGAGGGCATTCTAAAAATCGAACTTTTGAGTCCCAATGACTTGCATGGAGTTCGGTTCGTGTTCGCGTTCGAACTCGAACTTTTGAAATTGTTCGAGTTTGAATGCAAACCGAACACAGGGGTGTTCGGCTCATCCCTAGTAGTAACAACAGCAATTGATTTGATTTAGATTTTTCTTTTGTTCGCTCACTTTGCATGTTGCAAATTCACAAAAATAAACAATCATTATTTATATTTCTGAAAGCATTCTTTGTTTACAGCATTTTTTCACACCTGCCTACTATTGCACAGTACTGTATATATATATATATATTTTTTTTTTTATTCAATATTTAATAAACCATTTATTATTTTAATCTGCAGTAAAAAGTCTCTTTATTAGATTTTTTAGGATCTTTTAGGCATTTTTAGGAATTTTTTCAGCTAATTTTTTTTTTCAAATAGCGGCCCTTTTTCTGTAACAGACCTTTTTATGATCATTCATTGGACCTTATATGTAAATTCCAGTCATTTTCATTCAGTAGCTTTATTGCAAACAGCGTTTCAACTTTGACACTTTCAATCGTATTGTATGTTTTTTTTTGCCCGTCTGGCGGTTTGGCGGCTGGTCGGCGCTGTGCTCGGCGGCTCGTCAGCTGCATTTGGTGGCCCTCCAGCGTGTTTGCGGCGGATGTTCGGCAGGTTGGCGGCGACCGATTTGCGGCGGCATTCAGCCTGGATTTTGGGGACCCTTTGGTGAATGCTGAATTCCCCGCAGGGTGGGGAAATTTGATTACTTGAAGTGCAGGGAACGAGAGAGAAATGTCGGTGACATTTCGGAGCTCTCTGAATAACCCCCATAGTTAAACCTAGATACATAAAAACAATCAACCAAATAATTCCAAATGAACCCAAATTAAATATTCCCACAATCATTTACACCTGATTTTATATTGTGAGTTTAGTCATTTTAAATTGAGATTATTCTATACTACTTCTGTCACTGAGATTATCATTGGATTTATTTAAACACTATTTAATATTGGGACTATTTTAACTAACTGGTTAATTATAGGCTGATTTATTATTATACTTAACTCTAGATGTGTCATAAAATACGCCCCCTCAATCTGATCTGCTGTATCATTTTTGGTATGGGACGCCACTTCACATGCCACTTGCCAGACGCACCCTCTTTCTGATCTGCTGTATTGTTTTTTATCATGGGACTTGTATGAAGTGATCTTTAATCTGTAGGATGTGTACCTCTTTGCCTTTTTGTGATGTTCTGTCTTTTGCCATTCAAGCTAATTAGCAAGTGTAAATCTGCTGCTACTCAGACTACCCGGCACCAGGGCATCCTCCCCGTGAAGATCACTCTACTCCATTTCTCAGTTCACCTGTCGCCCTTTGCCCATCTCTGACCACCACCCTCTCTCTTTCAGCCTATCTGGACTACCTAAACTCCCTGCTCCCCCATCCTGCACACGCACTCGCAGAAATCTGCATGATGTGGATCCCCATCAATTCTCCAATCTCCTTCAACATCTCCCACACACACACACATCAACCTTTACCTGCCCTGGCGCTGCTATTGCTCACTATAATGCTACTCTTATCTCTGCTTTAGACATGCTTGCTCCCCCTCAACTCTGTTAGGCCCCACGCTGCCAGCTTCAGCACAGGCACACACCCCAGACACGCTACCTGCAAAGATGCTCACGCACTGCAGAACGTGCCTGGAGGAAATCCTGCTCTGAAGTGGATTTCATTAATTTCAAGTTCATTCTGCAGTCTTACAAGTCTTCCCTTCACTTGGCCAAACAAACCTTGTTATTATTATTATATCTACTCTGTCCTCCAACCCTAAACGACTCTGGTCCACTTTCAACTCTCTCCTCTACCTACCCGCACCTCCCCCCTCATTTGCCTTTAGCACTCAAAACCTAGCAGATTACTTCTTAAAGAAAATTCTCACTACCAGAAGCAACATCCTGACAAAAAACGGTAATCCACCACCTCCACTCCCAGAAGCCCCCTCTGCTAGCCTCTGCCGCTTCCTCCCAGCCACTGAGGAGGAAGTCAATTCCTTACTGTCCTCGCACCTCACTATGTGCCTGTTCGACCCCATTCCCTCACATCTAATACCTCCATTCTCCTCCTCCCTCACCCCTGCTCTCACACACATCTTCACAGTGGTCTATTTAGGTTTTGTGCTGCCCTAGGCCTGACTAAACTTGTGCACCCCCTAATTTAAATTTGACACGCCCCTTCCTGTCAAGGCCACGCCTCTTCCTTTTAAAACCCCACCCTTACTATTTAGGCTCCACCTTTTCCTGTCAAGGGCACACCCTGTTTAAACCACACCCTTCCTATTTAGGCTCCACCTTTTCCTATTAGAGCTCCGCCTCTGTTATTAAAAGTGTATGCCAAGTGCCTAGTCATATATTTTGTATACCATTTCAAACGTTGTGTCTATTATTTTACAAGATAATCAAATAAAATAACGAAATATGTAAATTCAGCCATTTTTTTCAGAGATCAGTCATGTATGCATGTCAAGTATACTTGATCACAGGTGCTCTAATTGGTTGAATTAGCACATGGTCAGTCCACGTTAGCACTAACACTAGGCTTAAACTGCTGTTACTGGACATTCATACACCAAACAAGACAGTGCCACTGTACATAAACACATCCAGTCTTTTAAACTACTTTTGCCTTAGCATACACAATCACACACCATTCACTCCATACTTACAATCATGAAACTGAGATGATGATGTTTTTAAAAACTTTAATTAAAAGGAATATATAAATATTGTAAATTGAAATGTGCAAATTGCTGAATGTGAGGATGCCATCCAGTGTGGGTTCATAAGCAAAGCCACTTGTATAAGTGTCAGATGCAGTAACAGTTACAAGCATTTATAAAGTGACAACAAGTTCTGTAGCGCTGTATACAGAAAACATATATACATACACATCACACACACACAGAACAGTAGGAAAGAAGACCCTGCTTGAGAGTTCACAATCTAAGAGGAGAGGGGTGACACATTAGTAAATTGTGTACAAGAAGTAGTGGGGTGTATGTGGGCTGTGTGTGAAAAAGTAGCAAGAAATGAGCAATGGGGAATTAGAGACTTCTTGAAGGACTGGAGAGACGGGGAGAGTCTGATGTTGCTGGGGAGGGAGTTCCATGGAGCTCGGGAGAAGTCCTGAAAGCAAGAGAGTTGGGGGTGCAGGTATGAGGAACTGATAGCAGATTATTGGCAGAGTGAAGTGGTCTGGACGGGATGTACCTCCTAATAAGGGAGGAGATGTAGTCAGGGGCGCCTCCAAATGGTTTGGCCAGTAGCCTTCAACTTCAAACTTGTAAACTAACTTAGAATATATAAATATTAACTGAAATTCAAACTAAAGTGGCTTTCGCCGAACTCTCTGTGTGGCAAAGCTGTTGATAAGCTCATCGTAGTCCACCGATTTAGTGAGCTCTGACTCAATTGCCAACACAGCCAGTGAGTTCAATCTTTCCTCTCCCATTCTGGATCACAAGTAGTTCTTTACACGCTTCAAAGTTGAGAAGGAACGCTCAGCCGAGCAGTTAGTTGGTGCAGTGCATAAAAACATTCTTAGAGCAATGTCCACATTTGAATAAATACTTGGCAAACCTCTCTCTCTCATCATTTGGGATACAGCTAGAACTGAGGTATGTTCTGCAGAAGAACTTATGAGGTATGAACGAAAGTGGAGGCACTCATCAACAAAACACTCCTGTTCCAAGTCTTTGCTGTAGGAAGTACAAAGCTTTGTAGCATGCTGAGATATTGCTGATGGCTCAATTTTTGAGAGGTCCGTAATAAATTTAAACTTCCCAAAGAAAGCATCATACGCAGTTTTTCTTCTCTGAAGTTCAGCAACCAAGTTGTCACAAATTATATAAAAGGTGTTAATCCGGAACTTTTCTTGAGCTTCCTCTTCTTGTGTCTTGCTGGAAGTTGCTGAGCTTTTCCTTGCTTGTATACCTTTCCTCTAAATCTCGTAATTCTTGACTTCTATACTTTTCCATTGCTGTAGCTTCGTAAGTCAGGAACATTTCTCTGGTGTCTTGAATAAAGTGGATCAGTGACTCATACAGCTCCACCACAATGCCAACATCAATGCCAATGCTTTGTATTTTTTTGCTAACTGCACCAAATCTTTCGAGGATAGTACCCCACAAACCACTCATAATTGCAGTCTCCAGACGTTGCAGTTTATTCAGAAGACCTTCAGCTTCCTTGCACGTTCCTGGTGCCTCTGCTGTGTTTTCCTTAATTGTTGTTAAAGCTTGGACTACTTGAGTCCAACTTCGATTTAATCTCCGACAGACATCTTCCCTGGCTGACCACCGTGTGTCAGATAGTCTTTTTAAAGCTAGAGTGTGGGGCACTGATGATAAGTGTTCTTGTAAAATCTCCCATCTGTGAGTGGAACCAGTAAAAAAAGTATAAAGATACTGTAGGAGACAAAAGAATGCACAGGCTTCATTGCAACTTTCAGCAGCATGCTTTCCAACAAGATTTAAAGAATGTGCAGAGCATGGAGTGTAGACAGCAAGTGGGTTTCTTTCCAAAATTTTGGCTTGCAAACCTCTATAATAACCGGACATATTGCTTGCATTATCATACGATTGACCACGACAGTTGGCAATATCGAGGTCATAAGACTTCAGAGTAGTGAGGACCACTTCAGCGAGCTGTTCCGATTTATGTCCAGGATTTGGAATGAAACGTAGAAAGCGCTCAACTGGTAAACCGTCGTCCTTGACATACCGTAAGATGAAGGCCAGCTGATCCGTGTGGGAGCTATCAGGTGTTGAGTCGACACTGATAGAATAATACTACCCAGCCTTTGCCTCCTTAAGTATCTGCTTTGTAACATTATCAGCCATAAGCTGAATGAACTGCTCACATGTAGCAAATGAAAGGTAGGATGTGACTCCTTTTCCTGCATTGCCATAACGGGCAATATGTTCGGCTACAAATGGGTCAAATTCTGAAAGAAATTCAAACATCATCATCAGGGGTCAAGTCCTGGGAAAAAAAGTGAGGGAACTCACCCACGAATTCCACAACCCCTATTACCTGAAGAAAATATATATATCACGAGTATAGCCGGACGAGCCGGTGATACCATTTTTATTGGGTTAGCATTACATTTAAAAGACAAGCTTTCAAGAGTGTAACCTGGAAACTATACTGATCAGTGAAAAGTATCACTACGTACAGGTATACTCGTGATTGTGGCAACTGGACTAACGCATTTTATATATAATATATATATATATATCCAGGCACAGGCCCCCCAGAATAATATACACAGTGCTGAACCCCCAGAATAATATACACAGCGCTGAGCCCCCAGAATAATATACACAGCACTGAGCCCCCACACTAATATACACAGCGCTGAGCCTCCAGAATAATATACACAGCGCTGAGCCCCCAGAATAATATACACAGCACTGAGCCTCCAGAATAATATACACAACACTGTGCCCCCAGAATAACATACACAGCACTGAGCCCCCAGAATAACATACACAGCACTGAGCCCCCAGAATAACATACACAGCACTGAGCCCCCAGAATAACATACACAGCACTGAGCCCCCAGAATAATATACACAGCACTGAGCCTCCAGAATAATATACACAGCACTGAGCCTCCAGAATAATATACTCAGCACTGAGCCTCCAGGATAATATACACAGCACTGAGCCCCCAGAATAACATACACAGCACTGAGCCCCCAGAATAATATACACAGCACTGAGCCTCCAGAATAACATACACAGCACTGAGCCTCCAGAATAATATACACAACACTGTGCCCCCAGAATAACATACACAGCACTGAGCCCCCAGAATAACATACACAGCACTGAGCCCCCAGAATAATATACACAGCACTGAGCCCCCAGAATAATATACACAGCACTGAGCCTCCAGAATAATATACACAACACTGTGCCCCCAGAATAACATACACAGCACTGAGCCCCCAGAATAATATACACAGCACTGAGCCCCCAGAATAATATACACAGCACTGAGCCTCCAGAATAATATACACAGCACTGAGCCTCCAGAATAATATACTCAGCACTGAGCCTCCAGGATAATATACACAGCACTGAGCCCCCAGAATAACATACACAGCACTGAACCCCAAGAATAATATACACCGCACTGAGCCCCCAGAATAACATACACAGCACTGAACCCCAAGAATAATATACACAGCACTGAGCCCCCAGAATAACATACACAGCACTGAACCCCAAGAATAATATACACAGCACTGGTTATATGGATATATTTTCCCCAGTTCACTTGAATATAATTGCCCCAGCTCATATGGATAATGCCCCCCCAGCTCTCATGGATAATGCCCCCAGGTCTCATGGATAATGCCCCCCGCTCTCATGGATATGCCCCCAGCTCTCATGGATATGCCCCAGGTCTCATGGATAATGCCCCCAGCTCTCATGGATAATGCCCCCAGCTCTCATGGATATGCCCCAGGTCTCATGGATATTGCCCCCTGGTCTCATGCATATGCCCCAGCTCTCATGGATATGCCCCAGCTCTCATGGATATGCCCCAGCTCTCATGGATATTGCCCCCTGGTCTCATGGATATGCCCCAGCTCTCATGGATAATGCCCCAGGTCTCATGGATATTGTCCCAGGTCTCATGGATAATGCCCCCAGGTCTCATGGATATGCCCCAGCTCTCATGGATACTGCCCCAGGTCTCATGGATAATGCCCCAGGTCTCATGGATAATGCCCCCTGGTCTCATGGATAATGCCCCAGGTCTCATGGATAATGCCCCAGGTCTCAAGGATATTGCCCCCTGGTCTCATGGATAATGCCCCAGCTCTCATGGATAATGCCCCCAGCTCTCATGGATATTGCCCCCTGGTCTCATGGATATGCCCCAGCTCTCATGGATAATGCCCCAGGTCTCATGGATATTGTCCCAGGTCTCATAGATAATGCCCCCAGGTCTCATGGATATGCCCCAGCTCTCATGGATACTGCCCCAGGTCTCATGGATAATGCCACTGGTCTCATGGATAATGCCCCCTGGTCTCATGGATAATGCCCCCTGGTCTCATGGATAATGCCCCAGCTCTCATGGATAATGCCCCAGCTCTCATGGATAATGCCCCAGCTCTCATGGATACTGCCCCAGGTCTCATGGATATTGCCCCAGCTCTCATGGATAATGCCCCCTGGTCTCATGGATAATGCCCCCTGGTCTCATGGATAATGCCCCAGGTCTCATGGATAATGCCCCAGCTCTCATGGATAATGCCCCAGCTCTCATGGATAATGCCCCAGGTCTCATGGATATTGCCCCAGCTCTCATGGATAATGCCCCCAGCTCTCATGGATAATGCCCCCAGCTCTCATGGATAATGCCCCAGCTCTCATGGATAATGCCCCAGCTCTCATGGATAATGCCCCCAGCTCTCATGGATATTGCCCCAGCTCTCATGGATAATGCCCCAGCTCTCATGGATAATGCCCCAGGTCTCATGGATATTGCCCCAGCTCTCATGGATATTGCCCCAGCTCTCATGGATATGCCCCAGCTCTCATTTATATGCCCCAGGTCTCATGGATATTGCCCCAGGTCTCATGGATATTGCCCCCCCCAGGTCTCATGGATATTGCCCCCCCAGGTCTCATGGATATTGCCCCCCCCAGGTCTCATGGATATTGCCCCCCCTAGGTCTCATGGATATTGCCCCCCCTAGGTCTCATGGATATTGCCCCCCCAGCTCACCTTTGCTGCTGCTCCACATTGCCAGCGGCCGCGTGCTTCCTGCTTCAGCGGCCGCTGACAGGAAGTGCAGCCGCTCGCCTGGGAACTATGAAACAGACAGGCGAGAGGCTCCACCTCCTGTCAGCTGGCCCTTGTAACAGGAAGCACGCGGCCGCCGGCAATGTGCGGCGGCGGCGTTCGGGCTCGGGCCACAGCGGGAACGCTGCGTTCCCGCATCGTTCCCGCTGTGGGAGAAGTGCGGGAACGCCGTTCCTGCGCGTTCCCGCTCGACTCGAGCCCTGATCATCATGTAGTTTCCATTGTGTGTGGAACCAAAACGGTCATCTTTCCATCTGAAAGCAAGCCCTCGAGTGCCAAGTGCCTTAACAGCAGCAACAACTCTTTTTAAAACACTTCTCCAATACTGGATTTCATCAGAAAGCTGTTTTGAAAGTCTCTCGTCAATTCTCCCCAAAGTGCATGCTCTTGATTTTAAAGAGAGCATGCAAGATTTGTGTTCAGCTGAACGCTCATGTTCATTTAATCTCGCTGTGCCATTTTTCCAGTCATTGAAACCACTCTCTGCCAACTGGGATTTGCCACCAAACAATCGACATGGAGCACAAAACATTACTCCTTTGCTTTGTGAGTAAACCAAATAGCTCCTTTTTTGTTTCTCTCCATTAAAATTCTCTTTTTCAAACAGGTGTTTCAAACAGGTGTTAGCAACCTAGCTTTGTCAGCATAGAGCCTTCTAGATGGTGTGAAGTCCAGATCCTCATTTTGTATTACTCCATGTTTGGCGACATGGTCTCGGGTAGAATCATTTAGAACCCATTCAGCAGGGTCACAGCTCACTCCTAATACTACAACAGGATCATCAAAGTCTCTTGCACTTGAAGGCCCTGCACCAGATTCAGAAGCCTCAGGTTCACTGACTATACTGCTGGTAGCTTCTGAAGTGTCATAACTGGATGTAGCAACGACATGAGCAGTTACATCTTCCTCCACCTCTTCCTCCTGCTGAGTACTAGAAGAAGCCACAGGTTTTTTGAAAAATACATACATTTTTCCTGTCTGTTCAATTTCCTTTGATTGTTTTTCACGCATAAGTCTTGCATTTTTTCTGTACTCTGCTCCGCTTAGCCTTTTTCGCCCGTCACTCATGGCTGTTAAAGCTCATAAACTTGCGCAGTGAGCCACTAATGGTGACAGAATCACTCTTTTGCCAGACAAGATCTCATTTGCATATAAAAAGTGAAACACAGACGCGTCAGTATAGGTATAGGTGTCCTAGGTACATAGCTAGACAGCAAAATATGTGTGCTACATTATAGCTTCTATCAATATATAGAATTAACTAGAGCCCCAAATTCCATTTCACAGAGCCACGGATTACTGTGGAGCTCTGAGACACCCTCATAAACACTGATGTCTGATTATTCAAGTCTGCGTGTAAGATGCATACACTGTCTGTACTACACACAGGGCTGAGTCTTTTATCTCATGCAAGAGATTACACTTTGATTTAGGAGGATTATTTTAAAACAGAGCTAATAATCATTAGAGCAAAATGAGGAGTTGGGTTCCATGGTAGCCACAAGACCACAATTAGTAATGTGATATACACTGAGCAATTTTTCATTGTCAAGGTTATGTTACATCTGTGTTGGGAGAGAAATGGTTTGGACTGGCTGTTAAAGGGTTGCTGACGCTGATTTCTGTGATTTATCACCAACCGGGCCGCTCACCTCGTCGTTCTGCTTGTGCTCCTTTCCACCGGCGCCAGCGAGCGAATGCCGCCACTGTGGCGCCATGTCTCTCACGTCAGCCGCTGACCGAAAGGAGGGGCTCAATTCTTCTGCTCCCGTCCGTACGTAGAGTATCGCAGTCCGGGCATCGGCAGCCCACTCGCGGACACCAGCAGAGGCGGACTGACAACAAATGGGGCCCCCGGGCATTAGGAAATCGCGGGACCCCCTCGAGTTGTACCGCACACACATACACAGCGGTCCACACACATAAACCCACAGAAATGTGCGCTGTGAATGTTTATTACAGAGCAACACACAAATAAACCCACAGAAACGTGCGCTGTGCATGTTTATCAGAGCAACTCAGCAATAAACCATGAAACGCGCTGTGCATGTTTATCACAGAGCAACACACAAACCCACAGAAACGTGCGCTGTGAAAGTTTATTACAGAGCAACACACTAATAAACCCACAGAAACGCGCACTGTGAATGTTTATCACAGAGCAACACACTAATAAACCCACAGAAACGCGCACTGTGAATGTTTATCACAGAGCAACACACTAATAAACCCACAGAAACGCGCACTGTGAATGTTTATCACAGAGCAACACACTAATAAACCCACAGAAACGCGCACTCTGAATGTTTATTACGGAGCAACACACAAATAAACCCACAGAACACGCACTGTGAATGTTTATTACAGAGCAACACACAAATAAACCCACAGAAACGCGCGCTGTGAATGTTTATTATAGAGCAACACACAAATAAACCCACAGAAACGCGCTCTGTGAATGTTTATTATAGAGCAACACACTAATAAACCCACAGAAACGCACACTGTGAATGTTTATTATAGAGCAACACACTAATAAACCCACAGAAACGCACACTGTGCATGTTTATTACAGAGTAAGGCTGGGTTCAGACCTTAGCGTTTTTTACGTGCGCAATAATACGGGCATTTTTTAATGCGTGTACCGCGCAACGTAAAAAACACGCATTACAGCGTGAAACCCACGGAAACGCGCACTGTGAATGTTTATTACGGAGCAACACACAAATAAACCCACAGAACGCGCACTGTGAATGTTTATGACAGAGCAACACACTAATAAACCCACAGAAACGCACACTGTGAATGTTTATGACTGCTTAGGTCTGTGACCTCCCGGTTCAGCCATACCCTTTCCCCCCAATAACCACACAAACACTTCGGTATTGGAAAGGGCGTGGCCACAGCTTTTATTGAAAACCAACATCTAGAATCCATTTTATTCATCCATATATTTCTGACCCTACCGCGCATGTCCTGCGGTAGGCAGTTACACCAATTATTTTCCATGAGCTCATCGCCCCACCTGACCTTATTCAAGTGAGGGTCGTCTCCCCAATGCCCACCCAAAGGCGGCGTATTCTTTATCTGTTCCGTTGTTGGCAAGGCATCACGCCAACGCCAGAGGCTGCCACACCCTCCAACGGCAGTCTCTGCGCTCCCACCGCAGCCAGCGCCCTCTCAACGCCGCTCATAAACCCAGCCAATAGGATATCCAGCCCGATATCCGACAAATGCACCCCGTCATGACGCATGAGGTTCCCATTCTCCCCTTCCAACTCCGTGTGACGTACCACCGAACCCCTGCAGCCTCGGGAGGGAGTGGGATTCCCAAATTTCTAACCAATTTCCGCTGCTCCGCTCGCTTTACTGCCCAGTGGACATCTGAGTGCCTTAGACTCCAGATAACTCGTGGCGAGCAACCTTCAATTATAAAGGTGAGGGCGCATGCAAGATGGAACCAAGCTGAGCGCCACCTGCCCAAGCGTCGTCGCAGCATCCCGTCTGATGCGCCAGCCCCCGCAGGTACCGTCGCCGCCCCTATGCGAAATGAATGCAGCGAAAAAGCAGTAGGATCCAAACCTAATTCCATAACGCACCGCCAAACACTGCAGAGACCGGGTAAGAGACCTACCGGAAGCATGCAGCAGACAGGGGCCAAGCACTGGCGGGCGCAACTTGAGGGAACGGGAAGCTAATGCAACGAGACAAGTGCCACCCCCCAGTAGCCTCCAACGTAATATTTGCCCCAATGGCCCTCTGATCGGTCTTTGACTGAGAAATCCACAAGCGTACTCAAGATCTTGACACTTGTACGTGGCAACGTTCCTGTCCTGACCAGGCAGAACCACTTCTAGCCACTAACTCTAACACGCAATGCGCTATAGCGGCAAAACGAAAATGCCCCGTCAAACAAAGAGACGACAAACGAGTCAAAACACGTGCTTGGGAGAACTCACACCAGATTGACCAGTAACTGCTCCTGAAATCAGCCTTCTGCTGTCTGGAAGCCGATTCCGCCACCAACCCAGGACAATGCGTCACAGAACACAGTCCTCCCAGCCCAGAAATTGACAGAGACTAGATAATGCTGCCAGGAGGCGACCGGGCCAGGATCCCGATCTACCGACTTGCAGTGCCTTACTAAGGAAGATGAAAGTGGCTCGCAGCCGTGTCTCGTGAGAGCTCCAGCCCCCTTTCTCGTGATCGAGACCTTCCCATAAACATCAAACCTGAAAATAAGCCTTCCACGTGCTGTCTGCCAGTGAACCCCACAGCGGAGTCAGCAGTCCGGCGAGGTGAGTGTCCACAACCAAGGGGGAAAGGGTTGCTGCCTGGACTCGGCCTGGGGAGCCACCTGCCAAAACGGCTCCACTGGAACTGGGAAAGAGAAATCAGCAATAACGTTATTGACAGCAGACACATGCTTAGCTTTAACCACACATTGTGTTCCCAGCAGCGCAGTACGAGATGACGCAGCAATGCCAAGATGGACCGTGAACCAGACGCCGAGTGGTTAACCACACTCATGTTGTCTGTCCAGAACACGGTCTTCCTGTTAGCCAACCTCCCTCCCCACAGCTCCAGCGCCACTACAATTGGAAACAACTCCAGAAAAGTCAGATTTCTGACCAATTCCGAGTAGCTCCAATGTGCAGGCTAGACCTCGGCACACCAGTCCCCCTGAAAACACGTCCGTTGTAAGAGGCCAACAAGATTTTCCAAACACACCATATCCCCTTTTTAAGGGGCTGAGTTATTTGAACAAAATTGTGAGGAGCCAGATCCCTACTGATGCCAATGAGAGACGTCTGCAAAATGCCCTACCCATGGGTTTCCAGCAGGCGAAGGTCAGATGACCCAACAGCGACTGAAGCTCAACTAGTCGCAGTTTTGTAACCACCCTGGCCCGAGCCAGCAGCCCTATCAAAGTCTCCAGTTTTCCACGAGGTAGGTGAAAGACGCGCCCCATTGATCTCGATGCCCAAAAGAAAGGCAACAATCAGGGCCCTCCAATTAGTCCCGTGCTAGAGGCACGCCAAACTCAGCCTCCAATTCGATGAAATTGTGCATGGGTTGCTTGCAATCGTCAGTATCTTTTGGGCCTACGAACAAATAATCATCCCAGTAATGGACAACTGAACTCATACCATAATGGCAGCAACGGTATGGGAAACCCAGGAATAAACCTTCCATCAAAATTCTAGTAGCTCTTTTTGCTGGGATACCTTTTAGCCCGGGATACCCCGAGGGTACGCTCACCGGCGAAACCCCTGCCACCAGACTCACTCCCGCCGGTAAGTCAAGCCAGGCCCCCTTTTCCCCTCTTAAAGCACTTTGAACATCCTTGTCAGAATTGACATGAAGAAGCCCATTGGTAATTGGACTCATTGAATAAACAGGAAAGTGGGGGGTTGACCCAGGGTGAGTCGGCGTCATCCACAACAGCCGTAGATTGGCATCCTGTACTGCAAACTCATCCATGGCAAACTGCCATCTTCTGCCTGAACTGCTGGTCATACTTAAACCAGTATTGGCCACCTTAGCTTTTATATGGTCCCCACATGAATGCAAGTACATAAAGAGGGAAACGCTGCATTCTGGGGAATTTCTCACAAGGAATGGAATATAAATTTATTTATTATAGATATATATTTATTATTCTTAGTTATTTATTTTGCCTATCCTTTTCTTTCTCTCTCTCCACGCCTGGCGCTCTCTCACTAATACCCCTTACACTTTTCCCTCACCTCGGAAGAAATGTGCAACCCCAACGGAAACAACTCACACACTGCAGAAACAAACGAGCCACATGCTCTGAACTGCCGCTGCGCAATGCGCTACAGTCACAGCCTGCTCTTTGAATAAATAGCAGAACCCAGTCTTGCTTCCCGCTGGCAAAATTGGGGTGTAAGTTGCTGCAGCGCCACAAAAGGGCACCCACTGGACGCGTCAGCGTCATCAGCAACAACCATAGATTGGCATCCTGCACTGCAAAACTTAATCCCAGGCGAACTGCCATTTTTTGCCTGAACTGCTGGTCATATTTAAACCAACACTGCCCACCGTAAATTTTAGATGCTCCCCCAAAGGATCCAAGTATGTAAACACTGCGTTCTGGGAATTTCTCACAAAGGATGGAACTGAACGCCAGAAAACCTTGCAACCAGTTTCCAAAGGTTTTTGGCAGAATTTTTTTTTATTTATATTTTTTTTTTATTTTTTATTATCCCTTTCTTTCTCGCTCTCCGCCCCTGGCGCTCTCTTAGGCCTATCCCTTTCTTTCTCACTCTCCGCCCCTGGCGCTCTCTTAGGCCTATCTATAGTCTCCCTGTCAGCTGACACCAGAGTTAAAATCCACAAATTCACCCTTACAAATTTCCTCTTACCTCAGCAGAAACATGCAACCCCAACGGAGACATCTCGCAAGCTGCAGAAACAAACGAGCCGCACACGGCCCCCCCGAATTAAAGCTTGCGCTCCCAACTCGCCGGGAACCGCAGGGCGATGCGCTACAGTTACAGCCTGTGCACCTGGCTCCGTTGCCGTCTGCACAGTCGCTGATGCATTTGCAGGCGCCATTACCAAGATCCGCAAGCGCCGGCTGCACACGGAACGAGCCTCATCTACTGTTCGCCATTGTTTATAAGCTGCAACCAAGGTTTCCAAAAACCCCGTTGGTGACATATCAGCCCTGGAGCCGCCGCTGACTGAAGCGTCTGCGCTCCCTGCAATCTCCTGCTCTGTACCCAAGTCTGACTCACGTGCTGCCAGTAAGGTGGACGGTCCCTCTGAGGCACCTCGAGCTGGCACACGGTGACGTCCTCTCTGCTCGCCAGCCATTGCTCCGTTATCAGACTGTTGATCGTCCCCATCATCTGCAGACCCAGCTGAGTCCCGGTCGACCGGTGAGCCCAGCGCCTGGCGAATCCTAGGCGCCGGCCGTTTGTCGTCAAATGCTGGCATTTGGGCGCTGCTTTGTCATTTCTGCTGCCAATCGTGGCCCAGCGCCAGATGACCCTGTAGCCTGGCTTCTGCGTTGCCCCAACCGATCCGACACTGTTCTCCGTGTTGAATTAATCTGCGTTGTTCGTTTAAGTGGTGCTGGTGTTTTCTGAAAATCTTTGTGATGGCCGCCATTTTGTGGGTGGGGCTTAGGACCCATGCGGGTCAGATAGAGCTGCTGCAGTCTGGAAATTTCCTGGACCAGCGCCATCTTGTGGGTGGGGCTTAGGATGCTGATGATGTCGACGGGGGGCAGGGCCAGGCACTCGTGTCTTCACTCTGGACTGGGCTCCAGCAGGAGAAGGGGGGTGGTGGGATCCAGCAGGAGAAGGGGGTGGTGGGATCCAGCAGGAGAAGGGGGGTGGTGGGATCCAGCAGGAGGAGAAGGGGGGTGGGATTCAGCAGTAGGAGAAGGGGGTGGGATCCAGCAGTAGGAGAAGGGGGATGGGATCCAGCAGTAGGAGAAGGGGGGTGGGATCCAGCAGTAGGAGCAGGGCCGGATTAACATAGGGGCGGATGGAGCGGCAGCTCCAGGCCCCGTTCTGAAAATAGGCCCACAGCAGCCAGAGTGAGCTGCGGGCCGAAGTTGAGCAGCTGGCTGGTCAGTAGGCCTGCCACATACTGCCGGATCCAGATGATGCAACCCGGCCGTCCTGTGTGGTGGCAGCTTTCACAGGCCTTTGTACACGGAGGGGAAGAGAACACATGACATGTCACGTGTCTCGTCGGCACCTGCACGTGCCGGCTCATTTACTTAGGGGGGAAGGAAAGCTAACAGTGCGCCGGCGTGTGGATGAATCCACTCAGCCAGCACTGTCTTTTGCCTTCCTCCCCCTTAGACCACCAGCGGCAGAACATCAGGAGGAGGACAAGGAGAGCTGCAGGCATTCCAAGGTGTATGGCGCTGAGTGTAGGCAGCACACTGTGACAGCTCCCCGGGGATCTCACTCTGTCTCTGCGTACACACACAGCAGATGGGTGCCTGTTCTGTGACAAGTGCTGGCCTTTACAGTGTAATAAATGGCCTGGTTTCCAGCTGGCGGGGTCTGGGCTGTCTGTGTGTAGTCATGCAGAGGAGCTGGGAGGAGGAGGCGGAGAAGACGCTGTACAGGGAAACCTGGACTGCAACATGAAGGACAACCTAACCTGTACTGTATGAGCTGTTCCTGCAGGTATGAAGGAGGGGGGGCTGTTTGTGCAGTGATCCGTATGCCCCATGCAGGGAGGACTGGTGCCATGACATTGAGGGAGGCACAGAATGAATTATTTGAAAATAAAAAAGACAGGCTTCTGATATGAAATGCAGAGGGCAGTCACCATTGCAAGCTGAGCATCATGGGAGTTGCAGTCCACAGGAGAATGGAGGCTCTGCGCAAAGGTCCTCTATGTAATTCTAGTCCTCCATCAATCCTATTTTAAATCCACCCCAACTTTGTCTGACAGGCGTCATTTTCTTCAGCTCTTAGATTGTAAGCTCTTGGATGGGGTCCTTTTCCCACAATTTGTTTTGTTCTGCCTATTGAAACGCATCGAAACAAATAAAAAAATAGTTTTTGCAGGCTGGGATGTCTGGAGCTGGAGCCAGCAGACACTGCCACCAGTCTGTCACTCCCGCCTGTACCACTCACCATTTTGTGCCTGTCATGTTTAAGCATGGTTTGAAATCATGTATTATTATAGACATACTGTATAATGCATCCTTTATTTTTCAGCGGACTCAGCAGATTCAAGATACACTATATTGCCAAAAGTATTCGCTCACCTGCCTTGACTCGCATATGAACTTAAGTGACATCCCATTCCTAATCCATAGGGTTCACTATGACGTCGCTCCACCCTTTGCAGCTATAACAGCTTCATCTCTTCTGGGAAGCCTGTACACAAGGTTTAGGAGGGTGTTTATGGGAATTTTTGACCATTCTTCCAGAAGCGCATTTGTGAGTTTACACACTGATGTTGGACGAGAAGGCCTGGCTCTCAGTCTCTGCTCTAATTCATCCCAAAGGTGTTCTATCGGGTTGAGGTCAGGACTCTGTGCAGGCCAGTCAAGCTCATCCAAACCAGACTCTGTCATCCATGTCTTTATGGACCTTGCTTTGTGCACTGGTGCACAGTCATGTTGGAAGAGGAAGGGGCCAGCTCCAAACTGTTCCCACAAAGTAGGGAGCATGGAATTGTCCAAAATGTCCTATCACAGTTCCACGCTGGAATTCACTGAGCTCCCGAGAGCGACCCATTCTTTCACAAATGTTTGTAAAAACAGTCTGCATGCCTAGGTGCTTGATTTTATACACCTGTGGCCATGGAAGTGATTGCAACACCTGATTCGGATTATTTGGATGGGTGAGCGAATACTTTTGGCACTATAGTGTATATCATTATTATATCATGTTCCGTCGCAATGCTATAACTAAAACAAAGTGTAAATATTTATTCAGATTTCAATCATAGGGGGGCCATTGTTCTATTTTTGGTCTGGGGGGGCCCCACCGCCGCAAGTATTGTTAGTCTGACACTAGGCAGTGATTGACTCATACGCACACTAATCCGGCAGGAAGCTTGTGACCCGCTGCACTGTAAGTCACCCTATGCATCATAGCACACCAGGTCAGAGTCACCAGTCAGGTTTTCCAGTCGCTCTGACGTTGACATAGTGTGACATATGCCAGTGCACCCACTGACTCTAATCGAGAAAGCAGTGCAGACCAATTGTTGCCTCAGTATCGATAAAAAGGCCCACTGAAATCCTCAGCACCAGGCCCATGATACCCTTAATCTGGCCCTGAGTAGGAGAAGGGGGGTGGTGGGGCTGCAGCACGTGTACTGTTCTGCCTGAGGCCCCATGCTGGTGCCTTTAGAGGAACTGCAGCTCACCAATTTCAGCAGTGTCCCTGGATGAAGTGCCCTGGGGGAGTGGGGATGCAGCTGGGCTCCTTGAAATCGCGGAGTACTCAAGCTGAGACGTACCGGAGGCCTGGAAGCTCCACAAGGGGCGATCCAAACCGACGAGGAAACTAGGGCTGAGTTGGGATCCTCGTTCAGCAGATCCTGCAGGCTTGCCCCGTGAGCATCCGCATGTGCCCGCAATTGCGCCAGCAGCAACTGGACATTGCTGCAGGCAATTTCTTGGTTGTTGATCTCAGGATGTCCAGGAGTGAATTTCTCTCTCCTGTGCTGTACCTGAGCAGAAAAAGGCAAGACCCTCCCCTACAGGGCTTTATATACCCTTGATACCCCCTGCTGTTTTCCCACACAATCCAATCCTCCTTCTATGACCATCCTGACTGACCGGCCCAGCCCAGCAGTCATGCCCCCCTTCCTTACAGGTCCAGGGGCTTTCTTTACGGAGCAATACACAAATAAACCCACAGAAACGTGCGCTGTGAATGTTTATTACGGAGCAACACACAAATAAACCCACAGAAACGTGCGCTGTGAATGTTTATTACAGAGCAACACACAAATAAACCCACAGAAACGTGCGCTGTGCATGTTAATCAGAGCAACTCAGCAATAAACCAAGAAACGCGCTGTGCATGTTTATCACAGAGCAACACACAAACCCACAGAAACGTGCGCTGTGAATGTTTATTACAGAGCAACACACTAATAAACCCAGAGAAACGCGCACTCTGAATGTTTATTACAGAGCAACACACTAATAAATCCACAGAAACGCGCGTTGTGAATGTTTATTACAGAGCAACACGCTAATAAACCCACAAAACGCGCACTGTGAATGTTTATCACTGAGCAACACACTAATAAACCCAGAGAAACGCGCACTCTGAATGTTTATTACAGAGCAACACACTAATAAATCCACAGAAACGCGCGTTGTGAATGTTTATTACAGAGCAACACGCTAATAAACCCACAGAAACGCGCACTGTGCGTGTTTATTACAGAGCATCACGCTAATAAACCCACAGAAACGCGCACTGTGCATGTTTATCACAGAGCAACACACAAATAAACCCACAGAAACGCGCACTGTGCATGTTTATTACGGAGCAATACACAAATAAACCCACAGAAACGCGCACTGTGAATGTTTATTACAGAGCAACACACTAATAAACCCACAGAAACGCACGCCGTGAATGTTTATTACAGAGCAACACACAAATAAACCCACAGAAACGCGCACTGTGCATGTTTATCACAGAGCAACACACTAATAAACCCACAGAAACGCGCACTGTGAATGTTTATTATAGAGCAACACACTAATAAATCCACAGAAACGCACGCCGTGAATGTTTATTACAGAGCAACACACTAATAAACCTACAGAAACGTGCACTGTGCATGTTTATCACAGAGCAACACACTAATAAACCTACAGAAACGTGCACTGTGAATGTTTATTATAGAGCAACACACAAATAAACCCACAGAAACGTGCACTCTGAATGTTTATTATGGAGCAACACACAAATAAACCCACAGAACGTGCACTGTGAATGTTTATTACAGAGCAACACACTAATAAACCCACAGAAACGCGCACTGTGCATGTTTATCACAGAGCAACACACTAATAAACCCACAGAAACGCGCACTGTGAATGTTTATTATAGAGCAACACACTAATAAATCCACAGAAACGCACGCCGTGAATGTTTATTACAGAGCAACACACTAATAAACCTACAGAAACGTGCACTGTGCATGTTTATCACAGAGCAACACACTAATAAACCTACAGAAATGTGCACTGTGAATGTTTATTATAGAGCAACACACAAATAAACCCACAGAAACGTGCACTCTGAATGTTTATTATGGAGCAACACACAAATAAACCCACAGAACGTGCACTGTGAATGTTTATTACAGAGCAACACACTAATAAACCCACAGAAACGCGCGCTGTGAATGTTTATTATAGAGCAACACACAAATAAACCCACAGAAACGTGCGCTGTGAATGTTTATTACAGAGCAACACACAAATAAACCCACAGAAACGTGCGCTGTGCATGTTAATCAGAGCAACTCAGCAATAAACCAAGAAACGCGCTGTGCATGTTTATCACAGAGCAACACACAAACCCACAGAAACGTGCGCTGTGAATGTTTATTACAGAGCAACACACTAATAAACCCACAGAAACGCGCACTGTGAATGTTTATTACAGAGCAACACACTAATAAACCCACAAAAACGCGCACTGTGAATGTTTATCACTGAGCAACACACTAATAAACCCAGAGAAACGCGCACTCTGAATGTTTATTACAGAGCAACACACTAATAAATCCACAGAAACGCGCGTTGTGAATGTTTATTACAGAGCAACACGCTAATAAACCCACAGAAACGCGCACTGTGCGTGTTTATTACAGAGCATCACGCTAATAAACCCACAGAAATGCGCACTGTGCATGTTTATCACAGAGCAACACACAAATAAACCCACAGAAACGCGCACTGTGCATGTTTATTACGGAGCAATACACAAATAAACACACAGAAACGCGCACTGTGAATGTTTATTACAGAGCAACACACTAATAAACCCACAGAAACGCACGCCGTGAATGTTTATTACAGAGCAACACACAAATAAACCCACAGAAACGCGCACTGTGCATGTTTATCACAGAGCAACACACTAATAAACCCACAGAAACGCGCACTGTGAATGTTTATTATAGAGCAACACACTAATAAATCCACAGAAACGCACGCCGTGAATGTTTATTACAGAGCAACACACTAATAAACCTACAGAAACGCGCACTGTGCATGTTTATCACAGAGCAACACACTAATAAACCAACAGAAACGTGCACTGTGAATGTTTATTATAGAGCAACACACAAATAAACACACAGAAACGAGCACTCTGAATGTTTATTATGGAGCAACACACAAATAAACCCACAGAATGTGCACTGTGAATGTTTATTACCCTGGCTGGGAGTGCTAGGATCAGCAGTCTTTATTGTGTGTTTTTCAAGTACTGAGTTCTGCCCTGCAGGTTGCTGAATTTATTGTATTTATCCCCAGTCCTGACTCAGGGCTTTGTCTGACCTCCCTGGCTGGTAGTGCTAGGATCAGCAGTCTTTCACAGTTGTGTTTTTCAAGTACCAAGTTCTGCCCTGCAGCTTGCTGGATTCATTGTGTCTATCCCCAGTCCTGAAATCTGTCTTTAGATGAGAAATGATACCCAGTGCAGGGCTTCCTCTTGTGTTTGTGATCTGCACTATCTTCCTTGTTTCTGAGTTTGCAGGAAGACATGCACTTCCTCCGCTGGAGGAGCCCAGAGCTGAAGTATATGGATGTAGATGAGTATCTGTAGGCGATCTCACCCTGTCCCCAAATCAGTCATCTGAACCTGGGCCTTGAGGCCTGGCCAAACTGGGGGTTTAAGCAAGCCCCCGGCTCGGCCGGGCCTCCAAGCCCAGATTCGGATGACTGCTTTTAGGGTGGTTTTTTTTCTTCTCAATTTTCAGCTGATAGACCCTTTTGGATGAAAACACTCTTTTCGGCTGATAATTTCGGTGGCTGAAATTTAGATGCATCCCTAGGCAAAATCCATTAACAGCTTTGGCGTTAATTCCCTCTATGCTGGTGATACTCAGATTTACCTCTCCTATAGCTTAACATGTAGAAGACTGAGCTCCTACTAATTCCTCCCACACCTCCTGACTTCTCTTTCGTGGTCGATGGCATCACTTGGAGTTACGCTTGACTCATTCATCCCCCCATGATGAAATTACATCTCATTTGCGGTCATTTCACAGAAAACAGCTATAATCCCAGGTAATGGCAGTGTTACCGTCTGCTACAGTACCTGGGTAATACCCGTGAAAAGTTTAATTTGCTACATCTCTCAGGTTTGTCTGTAAATGAGGTGTTATTTTGCTCCCCATTATATCCTATGGGCATTCCACTCTGGCGTTCACCTATGTCATTACACAGAAAACAGCTATAATCTCAGGTAATTTCAATTTTACAATCTGCTACATTATCTGGGGAATACCTGTGATAAGGTTTAATTTGTAAAGTCTCACAAGTTTGCCTGAAAATGAAGCATATTTTGCTCCCCATTTTGCCTATGGGCTTTCACCTTTGTCATTCCATAGAAAACAATGATAATCCCACTTAGTCTTAATTTTCATAACTGCCAGTGTACTAGGAGGAGTATGTCTGCTTAAAATGTATTTTATATAACAAATAGTTCAGACTCTAAGTCCAATCATTCCTCACATACTCTATGGGCATTCCACTCTGTCATTGACCCTTGTCAAGCCACAGAAACCAGCTATAATTCCATATCTAAAAACAAAACAGAGTGGTGTGAGAACCCTACACCAATTAAAAAAACAATATGTATTTTTTATGAACACTCCCCGAACGTTTCCTCCTCGGCACGTTCAATAATCAGTTAATCAGGGATAGTGTGTGAAACACAGCAGTGGGGATGTTACCTAGACACATGAAAAAATAAAATCGTGTAATCCTGTTACACATAAAACAACAATTCCGACCCCTTATAGGAAGCACTCACTAGATCACAGTGGTAAAAGTGCACATTAAATCACACGGTGTTACCCTCCTCCATCTGCCAGCTCATCTGCAGGATGACTCTGCGTTCCGTGTACTCCACTTGGGGGTCTCCCGAATGCCTCCACCTCCTCAATGGGATTATAAATGGAAAAGATTCTGGACCATGGAGCACTCGTTTGCTGAAAACAATTAAATTTATTGATTAAAAAAGCGCAACATTTGACACGTTTCGTGGCATCTATACCACTTCATCAGGAAAGTTTAAACTACGCACAATCTGTCTTTTTAAAGTCTTACTCGTGAATGATTTCCTTTCAATCTTCATTAACATAATTACCAGTCATCATCAATTCCGTCCTTTCTCCCAATCAACGATCGTTGCCTCATGTCTGCGCCGCTTTCATCTGCGCCATTTTGGAAAAGCCTTTTGCCTGATCTATCGACTATTCATGCGCATGCGCCATTGTCTTCGGTGTCTTTACAGCGGTCCTTAGTCCGATCAGCTGGTTTATAAATTACGTCGGATCTGATTGCTCTCTAATCAGAACGTGTTTTTTTTTTCTGACGACCTTTATGGGGAAACGATCTATTATTGTCACTTATCATGACAACCCAAAAAACAAGCAACATAATAAAATATATAAACAACGCAGACATGACCTAAAAACAATTGACAATATCCATGTCAATGTTTAAACCCCTATTCTTCCATGTTCCCAACCTGTAGATCCATTTACACTCACTCCTTACCAGAACTTTCACAGGATCTCCACCCCTCCAATCTGGGGTTACTAATTCAATACTGATCCAGTTTAGCCCTTCAAATTTAAATTGAGGACATTTATTGCAGTGGTTTACATATTGAGCCCCGCAAGGACAAGTAAGCAAATAGATTACTCCCTTACTCCTACAATTGATACAACTCTTTATAGGAAATATCTCTCCTGTATTACTACATTTAATTCTATTCTCTTATCACTTAAGTATCTACAGGCCTTGCAATTACCACATTTATCGAAACCTTTTTTTCTGACTAAAAAATGGGGTTTCAATTTATCTTTTCCTGCTTTTGGTAAAAGAGTAGGTGCAAATAATTTTTTAAGATGAAGATTGTTAATGAAGATTGAAAGGAAATCAATCACGAGTAAGACTTTAAAAAGACAGATTGTGCGTAGTTTAAACATTCCTGATGAAGTGGTATAGATGCCACGAAACGCGTCGAATGTTGCGCTTTTTTAATCAATAAATTTACTTGTTTTCACCATACGAGTGCTCCATGGTCCAGAATCTTTTCCACTTATTATCCCATTGAGGAGGTGGAGGCATTCGGGAGACCCCCAAGTGGAGTACACGGAACCCAAAGTCATCTTGCAGATGAGCTGGCAGATGGAGGAGGGTAACACCGTGTGATTTAATGTGCACTTTTACCACTGTGATCTAGTGAGTGCTTCCTATAACGGGCTGGAATTGTTGTTTTATGTGTAACAGGATTACACAATTTTATTTTTTCATGTGTCTAGGTAACATCCCCACTGCTGTGTTTCACACACTATTCCTGATTAAATAATTCCATATCTCTATGGGCATTCCATTACCCTGTTAAAGTCTATGGTCATTCCATTCTGTCATTCCTTTTAGTAGGTCCCGAAAAAACAGTTGAACAGAGAAGAGGGAGAGTGAGGGTTAAAGGACAGAATGTGAGGTATGATAAACATAATGAATGTTGGGATATAAAATGTGCCCTGTGAGCTGCCCATTAACCCATGTTGGGATATAAAATATGAGCTGCCCATTAACCCATACTGTGATATAATATGTGCCCTGTGAGCTGCCCATTAACCCATGTTGGGATATAATATGTGCCCTGTGAGCTGCCCATTAACCCATGCTGGGATATAAAAGTTGCCCTGTGAGCTGCCCTTTAAACAAAGCTGGGATATAAAATGTTCCCTGTGAGCTGCCCATTAGTCCATGCTGGGATATAAAAGTTGCCCTGTGAGCTGCCCATTAACCCATGCTGGAATATAATCTGTGTCCTGTGAGCTGCCCATTAACCCATGTTGGAATATAATCTGTGCCCTGTGAGCTGCCCATTAACCCATGCTGAGATATAAAATGTGCCCTGTGAGTTACCCAATTAGTGATACCATGCATTGAGTTTTACTTTCTCTTTTATGTAGCAAAACATTGGTATAACCTACAGTACTATGGTTGGGCGTCAGCTTGCTGTAAAACAGTAAGACACTTGGAACAGGAAATAAGGGAACGGCGCATAACCGTAAGCGAGTCATCGTCAGACCTCGTGGAACGCGGAAGACACCGAGGCGCATGTCCACTGTAACATGAAGGAGGAGCAGACAGAGGCATGGAATGCACGCCATGGAGTAATTACAGAGATATGTGTGGACATTATTTGTTAATTACATAGACTATATAAGAATGCACAGGGGTAATAAACATTATGCCAGCTGATGAAGTCGTTTATCACGGCGAAAAGCATCCTGGAGACCTGACTGCACTTTATGTTATTGTTTTATAATTGTTTTAATAAACCTTTTTAAAAGACCAGGTCCTTGTTTTCATGGCGGTTTTATGGATTTGCCCGGTATGAAAAAATCCACAGGCACTTATCTTCGAGCTATGGAAGCTCCACCAAGAGTGAGTTAAAAATTGGCAAAATACTCCTGTAGCTATATTTGCCAGGATTTTACACAAGGAGAGCCGTTTTCTATTTTTCTTGTAATTCATAGTGTATCATATATTTTGTGGCGGAGAGAAACTATCACAGCAAGGTGTGGGTTATCTGAAAAAGATGCAATAAAAACAACCCAGATAAGCGGGTCCATTCAGAGCCAGTGCTAGGGCTCTTTTTTTGTGAGTGGAACACTGTATACAGTCTAACATACTACAATTGTATACTATTATATGTTTTTGTTTGCTTCTCTTATGTATACCCAAATGTGGGCTGCTAATCGATGAGAGACATCCGAACCTGAAAGCAATTCAGTTTGCGCTGATTAGATATGTATACGCCATTGTAACTATTGGTTTAGGGGAAACCGCTTTCTTTCTAATCTAGCATTTGGGTTCTGGTGGTGGTATGTGTTGTGCGGCCATTCACTAGATGCTGGGAAATAACCTGTTCCCTGTGAGTTGCATTAACCCATGCTTGGATATAATATGTGCCCTGTGAGTTGCACTAACCCATGCTGGGATCTAAAATGTGCCCTGTGAGTTGCCAGGCTCACACACAGTTATCAGGATCAGGAGGTATCTTTATGTTGCCTGTGTCACGGGTTTACTTGTCTTGATCTGGAATGGAAGACCCTCCTGGGTAGAATTATTACATCCCTTCTACCTACTGGTGCCTATGTGGATTCATTGAAAAATCCCCACGGCATGACAGCAGGCGGCAGGAGGTGTACAACTTTAAATCATCTTTTTTTTCCTCTCTCCTGTCTCAGCCTGTACTAAAAGGGGCAGGGCCTGTCACAAGACCCCGGTGGGATGGGGAGTAGTAATGGGAAGCCCGGATCAGTGGAGTGATTTGGTTCATTATGGATTATTCGATTATTCATCTAAAAGAATTGGATCATGAACCGAATCATTTCAGTCATTGTGTAAGAACTGCAGAGGGACTGTGATAGATATTTTTTAATTTCCTGTATGAATATATATGTCTTGTTATTCCTGTTATTCAAATATATATTTTGGCTAGTGGGTTTTTCTGTCTTTTGGCTAGAAGGGGGCTTCTGTCTGTTTGAATACAATGTGTGTATATTCTCTATTTAGTTCCATTTACTCTTGAAGTTAAGGAATGTTGATAGGAAACAGATTTTTCTTTGTTAACTCCTTTCCAGTGTAATTTCTTGTTACTAGGCAAAAGTAGAAATGCCCGCAAAATCTATGTAACGGTTCAGATATAGAAAAAAAGCATTTATTTTGTTCTGTCAGAATGTATTAGTTTTGACAAATGTTATGGGCTGAAACTTTTCTTTGAAAGTGTCTGATATTTCAAATGTTTATTGGTTTGTGATCCATGATTCTATGAACCCCCCCCCCATTGTAACAAAACTGGATGGCATGCTTGCAGACCCTCAGAAATATAGAAATCTCCAAGACAGAAACTTGTCTGTTGTCTCTTTCTCACTCGAGTTAGTTTTTTATATGATCACTGGACCAGGTGACAAAGCAACACATCTACCATCATCTCAGAGCTTGGCCAGTCCTGTTGGTGATTTTGCAGAAAAAATTTCAATTTGGTGTTCTGAAGTGGGATTTGACGAATCAACTTATCTGGGTGAGTACAGGTTTGAATTTAAAGAACCTGTTATTCATGTTAAGGCATTGTTCCTGCCCCTGGGAATTGGGTCCATATTTACCTGACCACTTGTTATTTCCTATTTGTGCATGTTTTTCTCTATTTAAACCGATTTTTAAATAGAATGGAGATTCTGGTTTTGCGTTTGGCCCAGTGAGAATAAAAGAAACTGCACATTTTTGCAAACCCTTCCACTTTACCCTTTTAATTGTGATGGTCCTTCTCCTTCCCTACTCCACCACACCTTTTTTTTCGATATGGGTGCCCAAAAATCCTCCTATGTTGACTTAAAAACAACGGGCAAACTAGATAAGCACTTCAATAAAAAGTTAATGCTTCAAAATGGCCCTGCTGAAACACCCGCCGATTTTGTGTAATGTGTTGCTGGCGGCTATTTCACCACACCATTTGTAGATTGTCTTGCTGGTTGGACTACAGACATGCATTCTTTTGACCCATTTCCAAATTCAGGAAGCTTCTCTTCCTATCATATGTCAATGATAACAGGCTTATGCCTTGGGGACGAAAAAGCCTTCCCATATTTCCAACCTGACCCAAATTGGGATAAGAAATACATGAAAGAATGTGGAAAAGTGTGCATTCACTTGTCCACAGGGCCGAATTTACAATTAGGCAGAGTGGTGCCTGCCACAAGAGGGCGCCTTGCTCTGTGTGTGTAAAAAAAAAATGATTTTTTTTTTTGCAATTTGCAATACTTAAGACCACTGTATCTCTGGAGCCCTAAGGGCTAGAGGGACATACGAGGTATCAATGGAAAGGTCAGCTTATAGTCTTTCAATTCAGTGATACCAAATATAACCAGGTTAGATTTAAGCAGAAATAAAATATATATTAAAATAATTTTTTTCAAATTTTTTTCTAGCACGTCACTATTATTCTGTTTACAATTATAAAGTGCACAGTGATGCTGCACTAACTCACCTCTTTTCCCACACTGCCAGCAAGTGTGTATCTGGTGAAGCAATGCATGGTTTCATTCACAACCTAGACCATGGTGCTGCAGTGAGGAGAGACTTTGGAACCTGCATCACTGAATTATACACTGCACAAGGTTAAGTGAGGGGTCATTATAAGGTCAGAGTCTGGTCTTTACAATGATACCAACCATGACCATGTAATGCATAAAAATAATTTTTTTTTTTTTTCTGTTCTACAGCAGAGGCATTTACATATAAAACAAACAATGCTGCTGCATTCACTGCCCTCCTCCTTTAACCATTCTACCCCACTGACGATCTCACTCCCTGTCCCCTCTTCTACATTCAGAGTTATTCAGAGAGAGGTGAAAAGCAGGAGAATGACTGGAGAATGAGACCTATTCTAGGTCAAAATAGCCAAACCAGAAAAATTCTCCCATTTATGTCACTTTCCAAATCGAATATTTTGACCTAGAATTTTCCATTCTCCAGCCATTCTCCTGCTTTTCACCGCTCTCTGAATAATCCTGTATGTCTTCCTTTTCTCCGGTCTCGGAGAAGGATGTCTCAGAACTTCTCATGTCCTTCTGTCCGACCACCTGTCCACTTGATCCCATCCCCTTTACACCTTACATGGCCTGTCCTACCAGTTATTGTCCCTGCTTTGACTCATATTTTTAACATCTCCCTCTCCTCTGGAATCTTCCCCTCTGTATTCAAAAGCGCTTTGATCACCCCCATTCTAAAAAAAGCCATCTCTTGATCTCACCTTCATCCCTCTACTGTCCCATCTCTCTGCTTCCCTTTGCCTCCAAAATCCTAGAACGTCTGGTCTACAACCAGCTCACCAGGTTTCTTGCTGCTAACTCTCTACTCGATCTGCACCAGTCTAGCTTTCGCTCTCAACAATCTATTGAGATTGCTTTGACCAAGGTGACAAATGATTAAGCTGCCACTAAAAGCAAAGGTCACTTCTCCCTCCTTATTTTTCTTGACCTTTCCGCTGCATTTGACACTGTTGATCACCCTCTCATGCTCCTCACGCTGCATCAACTTGGCTTCAGTGACATCACTCTCTCCTGGTCCTCTTCCTGTCTCTCTTTTCGCTCCTTCAGTTTCTCCTTCCCTGGTGTCTCTTTACCACCAGTTCCTCTTTCAGTTGGGGTACCTCAAGGCTCTGTTCTGGGTCCCCTACTCTTCTTTATCTATACCGCCTCTTTGGGCAACCTCATCTCTTCCTAGGGATTCCAATATCACCTCTATCCCGATGATGCCCAAATCTACCTTTCCTCTCTTGATCTCTCTCTTCCGGTGTTGGACCGTGTTACAGCCTGCCTGTCAACTGTCTCTGACTGGATGGACTACCCTTTTCCTAAATCTCAACCTCTCAAACTAAACTGCTCATCTACCCTTCCTCTAAAACCTCCATTCCTGCACCCATTTCCCTTCAGGTGAATGGTGCCTCCATTACTTCTACCTCTCAGGCTCCTCTTGGACTCCAATATATCCTTTACTCCTCACATTCAGTCACTAACCAAATCTTGTTACTTTCACCTACAAAACATTGCACGAATCCGTCCCTTTCTTAATCAAGACACTGATAAAATGCTCATCTAAGCTCTTATTATCTCCTGCCTTGACTGCTGTAACCTCCTTCTCACTGGACTTAAGAGATTACAGATTTTTCCTCTGCAGTCTGTAATGAACGTCTGTGCCAGACTCATACACCTCACCTCTTGTACCTCTCACACCTCACATCTCTGTCAATTATCTATACTGGCTCCCTGTTTCCTTTAGAATCCAATTCATTATATTGGGGCTCACGTACAAAGCTCTCCATAACCGCGCCCCTGACTACATCTCCTCCCTTACTAGCAGGTACATCCTGTCCCGACCACTTCACTCTGCCAATGATCTGATGCTCGTACCCGCACCCCCAACTTTCGCCTTCAGGACTTCTCCCGAGCTGCCCCCTTTCTATGGAACTCCCTCCCTCGCAACATCAGACTCTCCCAGTCTCTCCAGTCCTTCAAGAAGTCTCTGAAAAGACTATCAGCTCACTCCATGATCCCTCACTGCACATTTCTTGCTCCATCTTCCCATTCAGCCCTCATGCACTGCGCTACTTCAAATACCCAATTCGTCCTCACCTAGTGTGTTACCCCTTGTGACGGAACGGCCGCCACTATACCGTAGCGCGGTACAAATTATTAAAATTATGATTTGGTGTGGTGTATTAAAGAATTCGTTAGGTTGTATTTTTATAAGTTCTCCCTGTAATTCTCCCCATTGTTGACCTGTTCCCCGCCTGTCCACAGCCCCGGGAAGACGCCTGGTCTGTGAATGCCTCGAGCCGCCGCTAACTGTCTCTGCCAAGCCGCCCAAACTTGCCCGCTTTGCCCCGCAGCGTGGAAACCACGCAGAAGAGCGCCTCTTGGCCAGTAGGCTCCTAAAAATAGGTTCTTACGGGGGTGCGAATTTCAGAACGAAGCGCCCCGGGAAACCCGAACGCCGACCAGGGATCCCTCGCCGGGAGCGCGGCCGGCAAACAGTGACTCTTGCTCGGGTACAGCCGCCGGACTTTCCCCCTCCACAGCTCGGGCTCCGTTGATCCGATCAGGGCGCTTTTTGGACTGAACCAGCCCCCGGACAAGAGCTACCAGGCTGTACCCCCAGCGTGCCGCCGCTCCCAGGGGATCACCCCGAAATCCCTGGTAAAACCCCAAACTCAGGCTGAAAGCCACAGGGAGATGCCAGGACAAAGGAGCGCTCACACCACAGGGGGGGCCGGGCGCTGCCCGGACAGGGAGAGGTTCTGGGAGGGGGGGCAAACGAGCTGGCGCCAAGATCCGAGATAAGGGCTGCGCACAGCAGGGGTCCCCCAGGTTAACCAAGGCAGATTGGGCAAGGGCTCGAGGTAAAGGTAAAGATCACCGCAGGAGGACTGAGGGTGGGCCAGGGGAGAACAATGGTTTCATTCCCCATAAATACCCCTGTATCCCCCATGTTAAATAAACTGGTACCTGTTTGAACCTTTACTCCTGCCTCGGCTAGTAATTGGGGATAACAGGGCTTGGGGAACCGCGACGCTTCAAGGATCGTGCAAAAGCGCTTAATCACCGCCGAATTCATACAGCCCGCTACCCCTGACTCTACACCTCCAGACAAGCTCAGCGCTGGTGGCGGATCTACCCGTGCAGGGTAGCGGTGATCCGTTACATTGGCTGGCAGCGCTGGGATCAGCTGAGACCAGACAAGCAGGGGGAGGTACAGCCGCTGGCTTGACCCCGGTCTCAGCCACCGCGACACGCCGAGCATCTGGAGTAGACATCATCCGGGGGGAGAATCTGAGACCAGCCCAGCAGGGGGAGATACAGCCGCTGGCTTGACCCCGGTATCAGACACCCCTGGGTTTGAGAGGTGGACAGTACCAGCAACGGCGGTGACCCCGTATGGCACAGCGCTACGAAGGGCTGAAGCGCATGGTCCTGAAAGAACTGTTAAAAGCCAGAGGCAAGGCGCCCGGAGGCAAGGCGAAAGCGGTCATCATCGGAGAACTGATGGAGGACAACCGCAACAGCGTGGCTCCCTCTGAGGGCTCCGAGACCTCGGAATGGAGGCGAGAGGTGCAGTGGCGGCTGGCCCTATACGGAACGGACTCCTCCGCCGACATCATCGGGAGGGTCCTGGCCGACACAGACAAGCTCCGCCAGGCAGAGATGCAGCAAAGGTCCGGGGGGTCACTGTCCCCCCAAGGCAGTACCGGACCCCCCAAACAGAAAATACACGGCATTCAAGCTCTTCCCAGAGGGGAGTGAAGACATCAACGGGTTCCTGGAGGAGGTGAGGCAATGTGCCCTGCAGGAGGTGGCGGTCCGAGACTGGGTACCCATCCTGGCGAGCAAATTGACCGGCAGGGTGGCTGAAGCCTATCGGGCGGTGGCGGACAAAGACTGTATGGTGTACGAGCGGGTCAAGGAACATCTGCTGGCCCGCTATGCACTCACCCCGGAGGCGTATCAAGTCTGATTTCGAGCCTTAAGAAGGGGCACTCAGGACCCTTATGCGGAGTGGGGACACAGGATGCAGCAGGCGCTCCGTAGTTGGATACAGGGGTGCCAAGCTACCCAACCGGACCAGATCGTCCAGCTGCTATTACTGGAGCAGTTCTACAACTACTCTCCTCCAGAGGTCCGGGACTGGGTACGAGACCGGCGCCCCCTCACCCTGTCTGAAGCCACCCGCCTTGCCGACGAGTACCAGGACGCCAGGCGAGTAGCACCTCCGGTCATCCAAGCCCCACCTCCCCGCTTCCATCCAGCGCCACAGTTATGCCCTGCTCCCCTCGAACGAGCACCCAGGCCACCGGCACCCCCCACCCCAGCTCCTCGGGTAGGACCCCGGTGCTATGGGTGTAACCAGATCGGACACATACGGGACCGTTGTCCCCTGAACACCCATCGTCCGGCACCGTCCTGGGCAGCGCACACACCGAGCTGAGCTGCGGCATACTGTTGCCATCAGTAACCGGAACCCACAGCCACCCTCGAGGAAGACTGGGGCATCCTGCATGAGGCCGACCCAGTGCAAGCAGCCGCGCAGGACAACCGTCAACACCATCGCCAACAAGTCCGGGTGAATGGACAACTTTCCAGCAGTCTGCAAGACATCGGTGCAACCCTTAACCTGGCACAGCCCCATCTTATCCACTCGGCTGCTTCAACCGGGTATTCGGTGGCCATCAGAGTCGCTGGCGGCCATGTGTATCGAATCCCTACGGCCCGCGTCCATCTAGATTGGGGCACGAATGCCCGGGACGTGGAGGTCAGGGTCATGAAGAATCTACCGTCCGAGGTCTTACTTGGCAATGACCTGGGACTGCTGACCTCCACCTTTGAGGACCTTCATCCTGGCGGGGTATGCCTCGTTACCACCCGCAACCAATCGCGGAAGGCTCCACACACCGACTCCATTTGGGACCATGGTAAGCCAGACCAGACCAACACCCCCCCTTGGCCCTGACAACACACCTGCCCTGACCTGGGATTCCCCGAAGGACTTTGCCCAAGCCACCCGGGACGATATTACCCTTGCCCCATACCGACAACAAGCAGGGAGGGACCCGGGAGGGTTAGGGGAGGTGAGATTTGCCTGGGACCAAGGGAAGCTGTACAGGACATCGAGGGGGACGAGCCAGGGAATAGACCGAGTACCCCACAGGCAGCTGGTAGTGCCGGCGAAATATCGGTGCGATCTGTTAAGGATCGCGCATGATATTCCCCTTGCGAGCCATCTCGGGCACCGGCGGACATTGCACCGCCTGACCCAGAGCTTCTTTTGGCCCGGATTATCAAGGGAGGTTAGGGACTACTGTCGGACGTGCTGGGTATGCCAGCGAGTAGGGAAGCGGGGGGACGCCAAGAAAGCTCCCCTGAGACCCTTGCCCATAGTGGGAGAACCTTTTAGACGGGTGGCGGTGGATCTGGTAGGACCCTTGGCAGTGCCTAGCCCTACGGGCAAGAAGTATATCTTGACCGTAGTGGACTACGCCACCAGGTACCCCAAAGCCGTGGCCCTCCAGGATATCCACGCAGAGACCGTTGCCGGAGCTTTGCTGCAGATATTCTCCAGGGTCAGATTTCCCCAGGAAATCATGTCTGACCAGGGCACACAATTTACGGCCGAGGTGACCAAGCAGCTCTGGAGACTGTGCGGGATTAAATCCCTGTACAGCTCCCCTTACCACCCACAGACCAACGGGCTCTGCGAGCGGTTCAATGGGACCCTCAAACAGCTTCTCCGCAACTTTACCATGTCCCATAAGGACTGGGAACGCCATTTGTCCCACCTTCTGTTCACGTACCGGGAGGTACCCCAGGAAGCCACAGGCTTCTCTCCCTTTGAGCTACTGTACGCCGGAGAGTCCGAGGCCCCTTGGACTTGCTCCGGGAGCACTGGGAAGGTGCTCTGGCTGAGGAGGGGACCTCAACCATAGATTATGTGATTGAGTTTAGGGACCGGCTGCAGGAATTGACCGCCCTGGTACGGGACAATCTCCAAGCGGCCCAAACCAAGCAGAAGAGATGGCATGGCTGGTCGGCTAGGGACCGCATCTTCCAGATAGGGCAGAAAGTGTTAGCACTCCGACCGGTCAAACAAAATAAGTTGCAGGCAGCCTGGGAAGGACCCTACAAAATCATAGAAAAGATCTGCGATACCACCTTCACCGCAGCCAGATGTTCAGATGAAAGGATACACAGAACCTTTCATGTGAACATGCTGAAACTGTTTTTCGAAAGGGAAGAGGCAGTAGCCGCCATCTGCGCGCCGGACGCGGGGGATCTGGAGGATCTCCCCTGCCGGTACTGCCCGGGGATCCAAGCGCCCAGGGGGTAGCCGATGTCCGGCTGGGCGAGGGGCTCATCCCCCGCCACAAGGAACAGGCTCAGCAGGTGCTACATGAGCACCGAGACCTGTTCTCATCCCGTCCCGGCTATACCTCCGTAGCCCTGTATCGGGTCGATACCCAGAGTCAAGCCCCTTTGCGGCAGACGGCGTACCGAATTCCCGATGCAGTGAGAGACGGGATGCAGAAAGAGATCCGTGAGATGTTGGATCTAGGGGTAATAGAACCCTCCGAGAGCCCCTGGGCCCCGGTGGTTCTAGTACCCAAGAAGGATGGCACTACCAGGTTCTGTGTGGACTACAGAAAGTGAAATGACCACACTGTCACTGACGCATACCCCATGCCCCGAGTCGACGAGCTCCTAGACCGGATTGCCCAGGGAAACTTTCTCACCACCATTGACCTATGTAAGGGGTACGGGCAGATTCCCCTTGCCGAGGAAGGTGTGCCAAAATCGGCATTCATCACTCCGTTTGGCTTATACCAATTTTGGGTTATGCCATTCGGGATGAAGAATGCCCCGGCCACTTTACAACGCATGGTGGATCGGCTGCTAGAGGGGATGCAAGACTTTACCAGCGCCTACCTAGATGACATAGCCATCTTCAGCAACACCTGGGAGGAACACTTACAGCATTTACGGGCCGTACTGGACCGCCTTGGCACCGCCGGTCTGACCATAAAACCAGACAAGTGCCACGTCGGCATGTCCGAGGTCCAGTACCTGGGCCACCGGGTGGGCTGCGGAAGGCAGCGCCCTGAACCCGCCAAGGTTGAAGTTGTTGCCCAGTGGCCCACTCCCCGCACCAAGACCCAGGTGTTAGCCTTTCTAGGTACGGCAGGATACTACCGCCGCTTCGTCCCCAACTACAGCGCCATTGCCAAACCCCTGACTGACCTGACCCGCAAGAACCTTCCCCGACAGGTACTGTGGTCCCCTGAGTGTGAAGAAGCCTTCCAGCAGCTCAAGCGAGCCTTGGTGGAAGCCCCCGTGTTGACTGCTCCTGATTCCACTAAACGTTTTGTTGTCCACACCGACGCATCTATGTTCGGATTGGGAGCAGTGCTGAGCCAGGTCGGTGAAGACGGACACGACCACCCGGTTGCCTACATCAGCCGGAAACTTTTACCCAGGGAGGTGGCTTATGCGGCCATCGAGAAGGAGTGCCTTGCCCTGGTATGGGCACTGAAGAAATTGCAACCGTATTTGTATGGGCGCTCCTTCACGGTCCTCACGGACCACAACCCCCTTTTATGGCTGAACCGGGTGGCCGGGGACAACGGCAGGCTCTTGCGGTGAAGCCTGGCCCTCCAGCCCTTCAATTTTACCATCCAGTACCGGCCTGGGAAGCAAAATGGCAATGCGAATGGACTATCCCGCCAGACTAAGGTTGAAACTTAGGGTGGGTGGGGGCCATGGACATCCCCAAGCGGACCCGAAGAGGGTTTCACCGGGTCTGCCATCTGGAAACTTGGGGGAGATGTGCGATGGAACGGCCGCCACTATACCGTAGCGCGGTACAAATTCTTAAAATGTTGATTTGGTGTGGTGTATTAAAGAATTTGTTAGGTTGTATTTTTATAAGTTCCCCCTGTAATTCTCCCCATTGTTGATCTGTTCCCCGCCTGTCCACAGCCCTGGGAAGACGCCTGGTCTGTGAATGCCTCGAGCCGCCGCTAACTGTCTCCGCCAAGCCGCCCAAACCGCAGCGTGGAAACCACGCAGAAGAGCGCTTCTTGGTCAGTAGGCTCCTAAAAATAGGTTCTTACGGGGGTGCGAATTTCAGAACGAAGCGGCCGGCAAACAGTGACTCTTGCTCGGGTACAGCCGCCGGACTTTCCCCCTCCACAGCTCGGGCTCTGTTGATCCGATCAGGGCGCTTTTTGGACTGAACAAGCCCCCGGACCCGAGCTACCAGGCTGTACCCCCAGCATGCCGCCGCTCCCAGGAGATCACCCCTAAATCCCTGGTAAAACCCCAAACTCGGGCTGAAAGCCACAGGGAGACGCCAGGACAAAGGAGCGCTCACACCACAGGGGGGGCCGGGCGCTGCCCGGACAGGGAGAGGTTCTGGGAGGGGGGACAGATGAGCTGGCGCCAAGATCCGAGATAAGGGCTGCGCACAGCAGGGGTCCCCCAGGTTAACCAAGGCAGATTGGGCAAGGGCTCGAGGCAAAGGTAAAGAACACCGCAGGAGGACTGAGGGCGGGCCAGGGGAGAACAATGGTTTCATTCCTCATAAATACCCCTGTATCCCCCATGTTAAATAGACTGGTACCTGTTTGAACCTTTACTCCTGCCTCGGCCAGTAATTGGGGATAACAGGGCTTGGGGAACCGCGACGCTTCAAGGATCGTGCAAAAGTGCTTAATCACCGCCGAATTCATACAGCCCGCTACCCCTGACTCTACACCTCCAGACAAGCTCGGCGTTGATGGCGGATCTACCCGTGCAGGGTAGCGGTGATCCGTTACACCCCTCTCCTAATCTAAGGATTGTGAGCTCTCGAGCAGGGGCCTCACTCCATCTGTTCTGGTTATTATTATTATTTTTATTATTATCCTTTATTTATAGAGCGCCAACATATTCCATAGTGCTGTACAATGGGGAAGCGCAGACACGAGACATAAATGATAAATAAGGAAAAGACAACCCTGCCCAAAGGATAGCTTGTCTAGAAAGTACATCACTTTAACCAAGTGCTCAGCCAGACATTCTGTGAGTTTATAATCTAAGGGACAGGGTAAGTGAAACAGATAGGAGCAGAGGCAAGGTGAAGCTGGTTGCTAGAAGAAATGTTGTGACGGTTGCATGGGAAGGACCAGAAGGTTGGGCTGAGTAAAGGTAATTAACGAGAGAGCTGTAAAGGAGCCCTTAAATTATGGACCGGGCCTGGGTGTGAGTGGAGAATCTTGGGTCTGTGATGGTTAGTGTATGCTGCAAAATAGAATGAAGATTTGCTAAGTGTGCTTTTAAAAAAACTACACGGCAGGAGGGGGAAGGAGGAGGAGCAGAAAGAGGGGGAGGGGGAGAGGCAGAGGTGAAGACCAGGTAAAAAAAGTTAAGTAAAAAGGAGGGAACATTGAAACATTGAATCAGCCAGAAATTAATACATTTAAAAATAAAATACAGTTGCAAGAATGGGGCTCTTTGGAGTATAGTGAAGTCTGAAGTCCTGCTACCTTATGCTTGTTCCAGTGTATGCTTTTGCTGGTTCCGGGGCGCAGAGTGGAGAATCTTGGGTCTGTGATGGTTAGTGTATGCTTATGCTTGTTCCGAGGTGCTGGTCAGTGTATGCTTTTGCTGGTTCTGGGGTGCAGAGTGGAGAATCTTGGGTCTGTGATGGTTAGTGTATGCTTATGCTTGTTCCAGGGTGCTGGTCAGTGTATGCTTTTGCTGGTTCCAGGGTGCAGAGTGGAGAATCTTGGGTCTGTGATGGTTAGTGTACGCTTATGCTTGTTACAGGGTGCTGGTCAGTGTATGCTTTTGCTGGTTCCGGGGTGGAGAATCTTGGGTCTGTGTATGCTTATTCCGGGGTGCTGGTCAGTGTATACTTTTGCTGGTTCCGGGGTGCAGAGTGGAGAATTTTGGATCTGTGATGGTTAGTGTATGCTTATTCCGGGGTGCTGATCAGTGTATGCTTTTGCTGATTCCGGGGTGCAGAGTGGAGAATCTTGGGTCGGTAGAATCTTGATTGGTAGTATCTTAGAATAGAAATAGAAAAAATATAGGATAAAAAATTCAAGAAAAAGAGGGGGAGTAGAAAACAAAAACATGTCAAACCTAAGTACAGTATTAAATAAAGGGAGTGTAATTATATTCTTCATTAAGACCAAAGGGATACAATGTTCTTAAAGTATAAATCCAAAAGGATTCTTTTTGACGCAAAGATTTATCAAAATTTCCTTTTCTCGGTCCTACTCTCAGTTTCTCAATTGCCTGAAATGATAAACCGCTTGGGTCAGCTGCATGTATCAGGCGTACATGTCTCGAGACTGATGTCTCTAAGGAATTATGGACTGAGTTAATGTGTTGAAGGATACGACGGCGACACTCTTGAATTGTCTTCCCGACATATTGGAGTCCACATTCGCACGTGATTAGATAGATCAAAATTCTACTTGAGCAGTTTATGAATTCTCGAATTTGGTACTCCTTTTTGGTGATACTGCTAATAAAGCTATGGGATTTAGTGACAAACGCACATGCTTTGCAGTGGGAGCATTTGAAGGTGCCTTTTGGTTGTTTTAACCAGGTATCAATGCTGGTTGGAGGCCGTAAAAAGCTGTGTGTTAATTTGTCATGCAGATTTCTAGCCCACCTGGCTGTAAACAATGGTTTGTTGGGTAAAAAAGAAGTCAAAGATTTTTACATTAGTAAAATAGGCCAGTACTTTTCACAAATTAGCTTAATTTGGTCCCACCCTGTATCGTAAATGGCAATAAATCTGGCATCATGCTTAGATGATCGGTCTCTAGGGGATAATAATTCATCCCGTGGCGTCAATAAAGCTCGCTTGTATGCTTTTTTCAGGCATTTCTTAGGATACCCTTTTGCAAGGAACATGGTTTTTAATTTATCAGCTTCGGCTTGGAAGTCAAGAAAATTAGAACAATTTTGTTTTGCTCGTAGATACTGTCCTATGGATATGCCTCTCTTGAGGTTGATGGGATGGTATGATGCCCAATCAAGGAAACTATTGGTGGCTGTGGGTTTTCTGTAAAGTTTGGTAAAGATCTTACTATCGGCTGTTACTGAGATCTCGAGGTCCAGGAATTCAATCCCAGTGTTCCCTATGACCATTGTCAATTGAAGACCTATATCATTAGTGTTTAAGATTGAGAGCCATTCATTCAAGATGTCAATGGGACCATTCCAGAGTATTAGGACATCATCGATATACCGCATCCATTTAACCACGTAAGTGGTAAACTTCTTCAATTCCTCATTGAAGACAATTTTTTGCACCAAGCAAGGTATAAGTTAGCGTAATTTGGTGCACAGCACGTTCCCATTGCACTCCCGTGGGTTTGTAGATAAAATTTACCATCAAATAGGAAATAATTGTGGCGTAAAATAAACTCCAGCAATGCTAGAACAAAATTGTTTTCCCTCGGTGAGTACTTCCCAGTAGGGATGAGCCGTACACCCCCGTGTTCGATTCGCATTCGAACCCGAACAATAACAAAAGTTCGAGTTCGAACATGAACTGAACTCAATACAAGTCAATGGGACTCAAAAGTTCGATTTTTAGAGTGCCCTCCAAGAGGGCATATATGCAAGATATTTGCCATAAAAGGTGTATGGGTATCCGGGTAGTGCCCTGGGGGACAGGAAACAAGGACAAAAAGTTTTAAAAAAATACGTTTTTAAAAGGAACAGTGAGTTTTCCATAAAATAAGGGTTAAGATTAAAAACGAAAAATTCCTTCAAATATCGTGCCTAGGAGGTCCCCATACCTGCCCGTGAAATTACGAAAAATTATCGTTTCGGCTCGGAAAACTTTTCGGATCTGCCGTTTTCGGATCCGATCCGATACAGAAATTCAGCCGAATCCGAAGACACGAATCGGGACATTTCGTGAAAATTCAGAAATTCAGAAACCCGAAATGCACCTCCCTAAATAAAACCCTTCTTGCGTCTGGACGTTATGTTGACCGGACATGAGCAGCGTCTGACGTCTCCTAATCACGCACACATGCCGCTAGCGGACGCAGCGCACTCTGTACGTCAGTACTAGCGGTATCACGTTCTCGAAAAAATGCATTTGTTTGCTACTTTCGTGCGGCCGTACTTCGTATATTGCCCGTCATTGGCCGTCATTTGCTGCTACTACGGCCGTAATAAAATGCGGCTGCACGCGCGTTCGTACTGCGTTCGTCTGACCCCAGCCTTATGCAGGCTTTGGATGAAAGGAACAATAGGTGCTTTAAAATTGGGCCTTTAGTGTCGGCAACAGTGCCGTCACACCGTAACCCATTTGTGGTATTGTGGAACAGTGCAGGGTTGGACCCTGCGGTCCAATATTAAAATGATATGAATCTGGTATAGGCGTCAGTGGCAGTGCACCCAAATATTACTGCGCTATAGTGTATGCAGGGCCGGCGCTGCCGCTAGGCGAGCTAGGCGGCTGCCTAGAGCGCAGGCCCGCCTAGGGCGCAGCGCCGGGCCCGAAAAAAAAAAAAAATTGTGTGTTAGTGTTTACTGTTTCCGCCAGACGCGGCCAGCGGGAGGGCCCGGGGCGCCGCAATTAAAACGTCCACACACTGCACCAACCAGGTCCCGACCGTCCAGGCTCCGCTCCGCAGTGCATGCAACGTCAGCGGCGCCTGCACGTGTTGGGGCTGGCGGCAGCACGCGCGCCCCACGTCAGACGTCGCTGGAAGCCTGGGAAGAGGAGGCGGAGTCTAGACTAGGCGCCGTCGACTTGACACTCAGAAGGAGGAAGGGACGGAAGCTGATCTCCTCGGTCGGCTGCCGGGCCGGCCCGATCATGGAGCAACTGGTCCAAGCGGCACATACAGGGGCCAATGGGAGAGCGGCATATTTTTCAGCCGACCAGTATTCCTGCTGGGCTGAGCACACGCACGCAAACTCAGCCTCTAGACCAAATGTCCCTGCTTCGCGTGTATCAGCTCCTCCTACACGCTAACGTGACGCGCCGGCGCCACGTCAGTCACGCGGGAAGCAGCAGGACGAGGTAAGCAGTGTTCACGAGGGCCACCATCACCTCACCTCTTGATGTTCCCAGACAATCAGGGCAGGTAGGTCTGTTTGTCTGCGAGCATTTCACCCTGTGCCATGGGCGGCCCGACCACTCAAGTGCGGCGCAGTGAATTTCAGGAGGCTGTTGTTATACAGCAGTCTGTGCAGGGCCCTGCCCCCACCCCCAGTTTGAGGCCCGAGTCCCCGGCATGTCCTGCATGCCCAGCCGTGCTGCGTTCTGTGGGTGCAGCAGCGCTGGATGAGAGCGTTTCCAAGAATGCCTCCCAGCTCCGGGACACCCTGCTGTGTACATGGTGGGGATCAGGTGGGGGCTGTACACAGTGCAGGAGGAGGAGAGACTACGGCCCTGGCAGCATCATGAGGCCTGGGGATCCAGTCACTGGATGGCACACTGTGCCCGGGGGATCCAGTACTGTCAGCTCTCTTGGATCAGGTGACTGTGTGGAGAGGAGAATGGGGGTTACTGTGTGGAGAGGAGAATGGGGGTTACTGTGTGGAGAGGAGAATGGGGGTTGCTGTGTGGAGAGGAGAATGGGGTTGCTGTGTGGAGAGGAGAATGGGGGTTGCTGTGTGAGAGGAGAATGGGGGTTGCTGTGTGGAGAGGAGAATGGGGGTTGCTGTGTGGAGAGGAGAATGGGGGTTGCTGTGTGGAGTGGAGAATGGGGGTTACTGTGTGGAGTGGAGAATGGGGGTTGCTGTGTGGAGAGGAGAATGGGGGTTGCTGTGTGGAGAGGAGAATGGGGGTTGCTGTGTGGAGAGGAGAATGGGGGTTGCTTGTGGAGTGGAGAATGGGGGTTGCTGTGTGGAGTGGAGAATGGGGGTTGCTGTGTGGAGTGGAGAATGGGGGTTGCTGTGTGGAGTGGAGAATGGGGTTGCTGTGTGGAGTGGAGAATGGGGGTTGCTGTGTGGAGTGGAGAATGGGGTGGGTGTGTGTGGAGAGGAGAATGGGGGTTGCTGTGTGGAGTGGAGAATGGGGGTTGCTGTGTGGAGAGGAGAATGGGGGTTGCTGTGTGGAGTGGAGAATGGGGGTGCTGTGTGGAGAGGAGAATGGGGGTTGCTGTGTGGAGAGGAGAATGGGGGTTGCTGTGTGGAGAGGAGAATGGGGGTTGCTGTGTGGAGAGGAGAATGGGGGTTGCTGTGTGGAGAGGGAATGGGGTTGCTGTGTGGAGAGGAGAATGGGGGTTGCTGTGTGGAGAGGAGAATGGGGGTTGCTGTGTGGAGAGGAGAATGGGGGTTGCTGTGTGGAGAGGAGAATGGGGGTTGCTGTGTGGAGAGGAGAATGGGGTTGCTGTGTGGAGAGGAGAATGGGGGTTGCTGTGGGAGAGGAGAATGGGGGTTGCTGTGTGGAGAGGAGAATGGGGGTTGCTGTGTGGAGAGGAGAATGGGGGTGCTGTGTGGAGAGGAGAATGGGGGTTGCTGTGTGGAGAGGAGAATGGGGGTTGCTGTGTGGAGAGGAGAATGGGGGTTGCTGTGTGGAGTGGAGAATGGGGGTTGCTGTGTGTGAACTGTGCACACTGCCGGGCAGCATTCTTCATGCATTCCCCATGAATTCTATTGCTCATTTCTGTATCAGACTCAGACCAGCTCGTCGCGGTGTGGTTGGGGGGGCAGCATTTCATCGTGTGCTCCAGGCAGCACAATGTCTTGGGCCGGCCCTGGTCGGCTGGACACTGTGGACTGGAGACAGAGTCAGTCCTGCTGTGGACTGTGCCTGTGTGCTGCTGCCTGCGCCGGCCTGCCTGTCAGGTATGGGGGGGGGCAGCCCGGTGGGGCGCAATTTCATATGTCGGCGCCGGCCCTGGGAAGAGGGACACTTGGAGGCCATGTGGAGACTGAAAGTGCCCCCGGCGCAGGACCAGGGTGGGTGTAGCTGCCAGTAAAACACAACACTTGTATCTGAAACAATTAATTATCTAAAGGAATTTTCCGTTGTAACTCTGCTTTAACAGCGTTACCTTAATAAAAAGCCTAAAATATCCTGAACACAACCTAAATTACAAAACTTATCAGTAACAAACCTATAGCATCTGGTTGGCGGCAAAATTCCTTCTCATGCAAAATGACAACAGGAAATCATATAAATTTCCCAACAAATGTGTTAACCCTTAACCTTAATATTTGGATCTGTAACCCCTATGTTTACAAATGTCTCTGTGTGGTTTCCAGATATGGCTTCTCTGCTGCATAGTTTATAATATGCATTTTCATCTGCTATTAAATAGTGGGAAAATAAGTGAGCGGAAACTAACAGGGTTATTCAGAGAGAGGTGAAAAGCAGGAGAATGACTGGAGAATGAAAAATTCTAGGTCACAATAGCCGATTTGGAAAGTGAGATGAAAGGGAGACTTTTTCTGGTTTGGCTATTCTGACCTAGAATTTTTCATTCTCCAGTCATTCTCCTGCTTTTCACCGCTCTCTGAATAACCCTGATATTAATTTTTTTTTGGTTTTCGTTAAATATAAATTAACTGTATTTTTCTTATTTAATAGAGTTAATTTAAGATGGTTTAATACAGTTTATTTATATTTATTTTACTATTGGTGCTTTTCAAACTTTATTCTTGAAAATAAAAAGATATTTAGCAGTTTCATGTTGTGTCGCTTTTTTTTTTTTGGGGGGGGGGGGTGCAAGTAGCTGGTCTTGCCTAGGGCGCAAAATAGTCTAGCACCGGCCCTGAGTGTATGGCAGGATGGAAGCGCACCAGCAGTAACAAGCGGCGGAATATACCAGACAGGGGCACAGAGCGAGAGTAGTTGTTATAACAAAACCAGCTTAACCACGTTTAGGCACTAGTACTGCGCTACTGTATATGGTGAGAATTGACGCACACCAGTCCCGGCAGCTCTGCATCATCACGCCGCACCCTGCCCCCTGATCACTCACAGATGCGTTGGGTGCCGCCGGAGCTCCTGGCATTCAGCCAGCTGGTGGCACAATGCGTCCGGGCCCCCCCCCCCCGATCGCCACCCGGGGCCCTGGATGTCACAATATTACAATCCAAGCGCAAACGGGTTAAGTAACCAAATTTGTAAGAAGAATAATTAATGCAGCATATGAATCCTCACACTGCCGGGCAGCACCTTAAGGCCCGGTTCACACCTAAGCGTTTTACAGCGCGTTCCTGCACGCTGTAAAACGCATAAACAGGGAAATCCCATTATTTGCTATGGGACCCGTTCATACCTGGGCGTTTTACAGCGCGCAGGAACGCGCTGTAAAACATCCTACGCCCAAAGAAGTACAGGAGCTTCTTTGGGGCGTATTGCAGTGCGTTCACTCGGCAGTCTATGGCCGTGAACGCGCTGCAATGCGCGTTCACATGTTTTTTACGTTTGCGCGATACGCGCATTAAAAGCGCACGTATTGCTCGCGTAAAAAAATGCAGGTGTGAATCCAGCCTCACAGTATAATTAATGCAGCATATGATTCCGCACACTGCCGGGCATCACCTCTACAGTTTGTGGATCCAGGAATCAGGTAAGCATTAGAAAGAAAAAAAAAAAAGATTTATTTTATGTTGCTGGGGACATTTAAAAATGTCCTCGGATTTTTTTTTAAAAAAAAATGTGTCGCCTTACCCTGGCCTGGTGGTCAGTGGGGGCTCCTCCCTGGATCCCGGTTGTGGGGAAGGGGGGTGCCGTGGCTCCCTCCCTGGAGTCCCTGCGCCACCTCTCTGCTACATGCACTCGGCTGGCCAGCTCACATGGCCAGCCCGCACAGTCGCAGCTCTGTCATCCTGCCGCCGCATGCTCCTCAAGGGATCCTTGGGAGGCCCCGGCGGGCTGCCCTCTACAGTGCCTGATTAGATGGCCTTTTCTGCCTGATGTTTTAGCGACAAGAATGTTTTATCCTATAGGCTTCAATGTTAAAATATTCCCGTTTTAATTCAATATCTAGTAAACCAATGCTTAGAATATTCTGCAGTAAAGAGTCTCTTTATGTTGAGATTTTTTAAGCATTTTTTTTATACTTTTTTTCAAAAAAAAAATCGAACTCAAACCGAACAAGCCAAAAAGTTTGTAGTTCGCGAACTTTCGAACGGACAATGTTCGAATCGAACTCCGAACCGATCGAACCGAACAGCTCATCCCTACTTCCCAGCTAGAAAATACTGGACGGCTCTCAAGCCCACCTCATGTGGTATATTGTTATATAGAGAAATCACATCAAAACTCACCAGCATGGTATTAATCGGAATGGAAATATTGGATAGTTTCGAGAGTACATGTTGTGTGTCTCTGATGAAGGAGGGGATGTAAGTAACAGTCAACTAATTCGCTGATGCGTTCAGTAAGAGAATTGTTGCCTGAAACGATTGGACGACCCGGAACTGGCAAGATGGATTTGTGAACCTTGGGTAAACAGTACAGAGTGGGAATTGTCAAATAGGATGGATGTAAGAATTTTTATTTTTTAACATAGTTTATTGAATGCACATCATATCAAAGTATATCACTTGTATACAAACATCACCCTGTCTTAGTATAATAATTCATACTATCTTACAAAAGGCACAACATAAGCATCCATTTTTTCTTTTATAACATCACTAAAGAAAGAGCATAAAGAGAGAAAGAAAGAGAAAAAAAAAAAGGGAGAAAGAGGCTCAGCCCAAGCCAGATAACAAAATAACCCACATCTAAATATATAATATATATACATCCGTATACACATCTATAATATTATTAGACATATATATAAATACAACCCAAAACAGAAAAATAGGCAAAATAAAAAATATAAACCCGCTACAGTCCTGACTCCAGCAATGGCCCCCAGGTTTTATTATACGAAGGTAATGTAAAGTGGACCAACTCAGTCAGCTCGTCCATAACCCGGGTATCCCTAATTTTAGCATAGACTTTAGCCATCTTTGGTACTTGTGGCTGTCCCCAAACCTCTGCCACCGCTCGTCTAGCAGCCAATGTGATTTTGGCCATTAACCTATTCTCATGAAACGTAAACCCTGTGACCGGTCTGGAGAGCAGGAATGCCCAAGGGTCCATAGGAACAGATTTATGCAATATTGACTGCAGCAAATCCCGTATTTCCCTCCAATATGATACCATAAACGGACAGGTCCACCACATATGAAAATAAGAACCGCGCATATCACATAACCTCTAACAGACATCTGGGATATTTGGGTTCATATGCGCTATTTTATCCGGGGTAACATACCATCGCATAATAGTCTTAATCGACTGTTCTTGTAAGGAGGCACATACAGACACCGAGCATGACCTGTCCCATATATCCAGCCAGTCCTCTGGGTCCAATGTTTCGCCTATATCTTTTTCCCATGCTCGAATATATGATAATTCTCTCCAGTCCAACAACGATGTCAATTATCTATATATATATAATAGATATTAGTCCCTTCGGATATGTGCAATTCTTACAAAGGCGCTCATAAAATGTTGGATTAGACACAGCTGCTGCTTGGACATGGGGGCGTGTAGCAAAAGATTGTAATTGCCGCAGATGCAAGAATGATAGCCCTCTCACTTCTGATCTAGTAGCCATTTCGTCTATAGAGATTAGTGACCCATTGGGGTAAAGTTGGTATAGTCTGCACACACCTAGGTCCAGAAAGTGCTGAAGCGGTACTATAGTGAGACCCGGCACAAATTCCTTATTACCAAAAATTGGGGTTAATAGGGATGGAAAGGAGGTTAAATTGCATTTCTCTGCTAACTTATACCAGATGCGAAGAGAATTCTAAATCGCAGGACAGGCTGTACATAACAATGGGCGGTGTTCCCGACCTATCCATAACCATTGATCGAGAGCATTGGGCCTCATAAGGCCCGACTCCAAGTCCACCCATCTTCAAGAGCCTCTCGGGGAATGCTATGCTACAATTTGGGCCAGTTGGGTGGCATAATAATATGAAAGGAGTGAGGGCAACCCTAGCCCACCCAATGCTCTCGAGCGATAGAGTGTATGTCTCGCCACCCGACGGCACCTCCCGGCCCATACAAACTGGTCTATTGCACGCTGTAACATATCGAATTCAGTAATAAGGAGAGGAATAGGTAAAGTTTGGAAAAAATATAACAACCGAGGAAGCACATTCATTTTGATGCAATTAACCTTCCCTATCCACGAAATATTGTGTTTATCCCAGGACTCCAGGTGCTTTTTTATATTCTTTATTAATCTGGGGTAATTTGCATCATACAGTTTATTTGGGCATGTTGGTAGACGTATTCCTAAATATTTAATTTCTGACTCAGCAATTTGTATCAGAGTAGAGGCAGTGATATCAGACAATACGGACGCGGGAAGCACCACTGGTATAGCTTCCAACTTCTCCACATTGATTCTATATCCCGATATCTCTGAGAACTCCTGCAATCTTTCCATTACCCTTGGAACAGACTTCTGGGGGTTTGTCAGAGAGATAAGAACATCATCTGCATATGCTGACAGTTTAAATTGTAACTCTCCCACCCCGAACCCAGTTATGCCCGGATCATCCCTAATAGTCTGTAAAAGAGGTTCTAGAAAAAGAACGAATAGAGCCGGGGATAATGGGCACCCCTGGCGGGTACCATTCCAAACATGAAAGGTCTCTGTCCCAGGTATCTATGCTCCCGGAGAATCATACAGGGCCGATATAAGCCGAATAAAAGATGGAGGGAACCCCTGATGTGCTAACAAGGTAAATAGAAACGGACATTCAGCCCTATTAAAGCCTTTTCTGCATCCAATGATATAAACAGTGAGGGTATGCATTGCTCATGAGCCAACCAAATAAGATCTGCTGCTCTACGCGTATTTTCATACGCCTGTCGTCCCATAACAAAACCCACCTGATCTGGTGAGATCAATAAAGATAGGTATGGGTTCAGGCGTAGAGCCAGGATTTTCGCTAACACTTTTATATCAGTATTTATAAGAGAGATTGGTCTATAATTAGCTATACCCTCAGGATCCTTCTCTGGTTTAGGGATTAGCACTATTGAAGCCAAGAGAGATTCTGCTGGGAAGGGCTTCCCTTCCCTGGCCTCATTAAAGAGACGGCACATAAAAGGTGACAAATTAGGCATGAAAGTTTTATAATATTGTCCCGTAAAACCATCCGGTCCTGGGGCTTTAAAAAGCTGCATCGAACCCAGTGTCCTCTTTAGCTCCTCCTCAGTGATGGGCAATGCCATTGTGGCTATCTGCTCTGCACTAAGAGAAGGAAGAGCCAGGTGGTTTAAATATGCATCTATTTTTTCTAATAATAAAATATTCTCTAAGGTATGCGTAGGAGAATGCCTATACAAATTTGCAAAATACGCCGTAAATGCGTCCCTAATGGACTGCGGAGACCGATGTACCTTACCCTGTTCATCCCTAATCACGGGAATCATCGTTGTAGGGTGCCTAGGGCGTAATATCCTAGCCAACATAGTATCTGCCTTGTTGGCACCTACATAACACCGATGTTTAGAACAAAGTAATGAACGGCCCACATCATCTAGGAGAAGACTATTCAATTCTGCTCGGGTGCGGGCAAGTCTAGAATAAGTGTTATCCGAAGGTATGTTTTTATGCAAAAGTTCCAAACGCCTTAGAGTAGCCTGTAAGGTAACTATAGACTGCAGATTTTTACGTTTGTGATAAGAGGCCTGGCTCAAAAAAAAAACCCTAATCACTGCCTTATGAGCATTCCATAGAGTCTGGACTGATATATCCGAGGTATCATTAGTCTTAAAATATGTGTCCAGAGCATCCCGAACAGCCTCCCAAACCCCCGTTTTTGATAAGAGTGTGGGATCCAATCGCCACTGCCCTCTTCCCCCATGCGTAAAAATGTGGACGTGCAACAGCAGATCTGCGTGGTCAGACCACGTAATAGAACCAATCGAAGCCTTAACAACTATAGGAATGCAATCAGGAGATACAAAAAAGTAATCAATTCTCGAATAAACATGGTGGACTGGGGAGTAAAAAGTATAATCTTTCACTGATGGGTTCTGTACCCTCCATATATCCACTAGGCCCAACGAATGTACAAGTGCATGCAGCTGGCGGTCCTGACGGGACAACGTAGGGGTTATAGCAGAACGTGAAGAACTTAAAGAACGGTCTAGTGGTGGACATAAGGTTGCATTAAAATCCCCACCTATTATGATTCGTCCCTTCGCATACAGTGAAATTGTAGAGGAAAGGGCAGCCCAGAACCCTGCTTCTGGGGCATTAGGTGCATAAACTGACACAAATGTATACCTCTGGGAGGAGCAGGTACCCTGTACTAGCACGTACCGCCCTCCAGTATCCTTATACACAATTTTCTATTTGGAAGGGACATGAATTATGTATCAATATTGCGGTACCATTCCTTTTTGGGACTGCGCACGAGGTAACAACTCTAGTGTAGGAAGGATCTGCCAACCGACAAGATGTTAGAGAGGAGAGTCTCGTCTCCTGCAAGAAAGCAATAACTATTGATTTACGCTTAAGGTCTCGAAATAATAACCGTCGTTTCCGTGGGGAATTTAAGCCCTTGACATTCAAGGACATCATTTTAAAATTAGGCATCATCCCATATAGTAAAAAAATTGACTACAATTCCGTCTACACCGAGTCCCTGCCCTGAGCATTGTCACAAGGAAAGGTCAAATAATATTTAATAACCATAAACATAAGGCCGGGCCAGACCACAAAAAATAAAAAGAAGAATGCGAGCAAGAAGAGAGAAAAAAAAAAAAAAGAAATTGAAGATAATGTCCCGAACAGATGGGCTTACCCATGGTACGGAACTAAGAGAACAGAGAAAACCAAGGAAAGAAACCAACAAGCGACAGAGATTTCCAGTTGCTGTATCCCCAACCCACCACCCCTAAACATACCTAAAAAAAAAAACACACCACAGCTAAAATGAAACCACCAAGTATTTCAAACAATTCAGACCCCAAAAAGGAAGTTTGTTTTCTTTTTGGGGGGGGATTTAGATGCAACACATACAAAAGGATGTTTTTTTTTTCCTTTTCCCTTTTTAAACATGCAGCACATACAAAAGGATGTTTTTTTTTTCCTTTTCCCTTTTTAAACATGCAGCACATACAAAGGAAGTTTTTTTTTAAAAAAAAATATGCAACATACTATATTATGTAGTCTCCTGCTACCACCCCGCAGACCTACACCAAAAAACTCATATCCAAACTAACGGTGACCTGTTCCATTTCTAGGCATTGACCATTCTCTCTGCAATCTGGGAAGGGGGCCAGGAATTACCAAGAAGATCATATGTACTTCTGCACACACCTGCACAAAGCCCAAGACTTCTTGCGGCAGTTAGGGTTGGAGGGCCCAGAAGGTGTAGCAGGGCTCTGCTACACCTTCTGGACCTCCAACCCTAACTGCCGCAAGAAGTCCTGGGCTTTGTGCAGGTGTGTGCATTAGTACGTATGATCTTCTTGGATGACTATAATACAAAATGGAAAACCCCAGGTATATCTGATGCCTTGGGCACGTAGCAACTCTGTAACCACACGCCATTCTCTACGCTTCGCTAATGTAGAGGGGGCCAGGTCCTGAAAGAAGGAAATTTTATGTCCCTCATATTCCAGGTGCTTATCAGCTTGTCGATCTCGTGCTGCTCTCATTAATGCCTCCCTTGTGGAAAAGTAATGCAGCCTAGCCACCACGTCTCTTGCCTTACGTGGTACCACATTCTGACCTCTGCGTATCCCTGGAGTGCGGTGAATTCGGTCTATTAAATACATAGAGGACTGTAGTGTCGGTAGTAATTGCTTCATTATGTCCACTAAGATACAGTCTAATTTATCAGAAGTTACTGTCTCTGGGAGACCACGAAGCCTGATGTTGTTACGCCTCAACCTATTAGAGAGGTCCTCCAATGCGTCCTCCAGCGCACCCACTCTTGCTTCCATTTTTTCAGCATGAATGGCAATCATATTACAACAGTCTGTTATGGCATCAGACTTCTCCTCCAGGCGTGCAGTACAAGACCCCACATCCTGGATCTCTGCTGTTAATGCCTGTGTAGTGCGTGCCAACTCTGCCGAAATAAAAGTTTGTAAGTGCTGTATATCAAGTTCGAGTCGCAGGGCCTACCTCTACATCCACTGCTGAGGTTTCCAGGCCTATTCCTGGACCTGGAGAGGGGCTCCTCTGGTGCTCACTTGTCAGGACGCCAACATCTTGTAGCCCTCCAGCCACTCGGGTCCTGGATGCAAAGATCGGTGCAACCAGAGTCCCATCCGTTTTTTTCTGTTTAGGCATCCTTATTCGTCAGCTCTCTGCACTCCTAAACAGGAACATGGTTGCCTACAACTTCACCTCTCCACTGGGATTATTCCAGAATTACTCTCAGGTGCTCTCAACTGCTCTCAGGAGATTTGTGCTCAAGTGCTCATGTTACAGGGCAGTGGTGGGTAGTGGGAACTCCAGCAGAAGGAGTCTGCTCACATTGCCAGTCCTACTAAACCCTCAAGAAAAGAAAACGATGTAAGAATTTTTGATTATCTTCAGTTATAACATCTGTAGCTACACCATCCTTCAGTAATGTATCTAGTTGTTTAGAGAATGTTATCATTTGGTAATTGTCTATAACCCTCCCGATCTTGAAGATGTGTCATACACATCAAGTGATAATCTGTTCTATTCATAAAGACCAAGTTGCCCCCTTTGTCAGATTGTTTGACTGTCATGTGGGACCAAATTAAGCTAATTTGTGAAAAGTACTGGCCTAATTTACAAATGGGAAAATTCTTTGACTTCTTTTTTACCCAAATATGTCGGGAAGACAATTCAAGAGTTTCGCCGTCGTATCCTTCAACACATTAACTCAGTCCATAATTCCTTAGAGACATCAGTCTCGAGACATGTACGCCTGATACATGCAGCTGACCCAAGCGGTTTATCATTTCAGGCAATTGAGAAACTGAGAGTAGGACCGAGAAAAGGAAATTTTGATAAATCTTTGCGTCAAAAGGAATCCTTTTGGATTTATACTTTAAGAACATTGTATCCCTTTGGTCTTAATGAAGAATATAATTACACTCCCTTTATTAAATACTGTACTTAGGTTTGACATGTTTTTGTTTTCCACTCCCCCTTCCCCTCTTTTTCTTGAATTTTTTTATCCTATATTTTTTCTATTTCTATTCTAAGATACTACCAATCAATCTATATATTTATTCAAGTCTATTCATGACGTTTAAATACAAATGACATTAAAATAATCTCTTTCATAGTTGACAACGTATTTGCTCGAGTTCACATCAAAGTGTTATCCTTATAAGGAGAATTTCCTAACCACTAAAAGTGCAGGCAACATGCATATTGTAAATATTGTTAACGCCCGATCTTCACCACATTATATCCATTTCAAATTTGGTTATATAATGTCCCAGTATGTATGGAGTCTTGTATCTAACTATGGTGTATATACACATAATTAGTATAATTGGGTCTTCAAAGTTTATTGATACCTACTGTGTACCTCCTCTAGACTTGGGAGATTCTTTGAACCTTAAAAGATTGTGGCAAAAATATGCTGCCATTTGCAATGATCTGTGGGAGTATTAACTACTGTAGAAAAGTCTACAGGCTACAGTCAAGGTCTTTGCAAGTGAACAATGAATTCAATTTAAAAATAAAATAAAAATAAAAAACATAATAACAGAATACATGGTCTAGAGTAAAACAAACATTAACAATTAACCAACTTTAAATTTTTTGACTTCTAATGCATGAAAAATTATTTTCCTAATCTTTGTGAGTGCCCTTTAACGCCTGCCGCGATTGGCAGTTTTTTTGTCTGTTATTGTTGCAATGGGTTTATTTTCATTTTAAATGTTATGTACCATGCATCTAACTATGACGCTTGTACCCAACACATTTTCATTAATATTTATTATGTATCTCTAATTGACCAAACTGACTAAAACACCGTGGCACAAAGCTACGGTCTGCAATGATTTTTCGAAACAATAATCACTGCAGGCAAGTCTATAGGCTATAGCTGTGGGTCTTCAATCGAACAATGGTGAAGGTACTCCCCTATATATATATATATATATATATATACAAAAATCCACTGCATACAGCACTCTCCATTTTACCGTTCATTGCCCGGTGCAATCCAGTTGAAGTATATAGAATTAGGCAATAGAGGATGCACTCACGGTCTTCCAAACAAATATAAAGAATTTATTTTACAAAACTCACATGGACATCAACGTTTCGGCTCGCAGAGCCTTTTTCAAGATGAAAGATATTGGCATATCTTTTTTTGTGTAGTTCGGAACCGTTTTCTGTCATGATCTGATGCTTATGGGTCATGTAGTACATCAGTGTACTCAGTGTACCCAGTGGTATCTTGGTATCATACTGTGTGTCTAGCCAATAAACGATAACGTAACGGGGTACTAGTCGAATAGGCATCCCTCCGATAACTCTTTGTTGTTCTTTGAACCCATTGGCCCTTTTTGAATCATGTGATCTTCTTTCCTGGCCAATAAATGGATCTTTTACCTATCAATGTAGTACTATCGGCAGAGCGTTTACCACTACCTGGTATCTGATTACCAATCAGAAAATGATTGGTGCTCTTGTTCATGTGACTTGTTCTTTAATAAAGTATTTAACCAGCTACAGCACACTCAGTACCGATATTACAATTCGTCTGACTCCCGATGAAGCCGGTCTAAGTACTGGCGAAACACATGTCGAGTCCTGTTCTTCCTTTTAATATTGTCATGTGATACTATGTTGCTGAGAGACGATTGAATTTTTTCAGCCCTTCAGGGATAATTGATTGTCAAATATTTGCCCTTTGGGCTCCATGAATACCTGGCATCTCTGCGGTCATGCTTGTTGATGGTTAGCATACCTATTTCAAGCACTGTGGTGTCTGTTATGAATTGATTGGTATGGCGTTACCATTGTGTATCTGTCCTTTTTTTGTAATACTTGGTAGCCAAGCTAAATGAACGTTGTTTATTATAGTTCTTAAATTTTGGCTTTTTTTTCCTTGATTATTTCAACTTGCAGTTTCCAATGTTCTAATTTATAGCTGCCAATGTACACCCTGTGTGTCTCACGATTTTGGCATCTTTTCCTCCTGCTCACGCATAATAATGCAATCGGGAGTTGCTGATTCAATGAATATGGATTTCTAATCCTTCCGGCATGCTCTAAAAACGTTTGGTCTCAATATCTGCCAATTTGGCTTTATAATTTGAAGCTCGGTTTTTTGCCGTGGCGATTTGCATCCCAGGGCTGCCAATTGGCTACATATCAATACGTATTCATTCTCTCAGCTTTATATCACGTTTGTGTATATGTTTTTTACTACTGTTGGTTTACTAGTGTATCTTTATTATCATAATTAATAAAAGTTATGTTTTATTAGCACTCCTATTTTGCTATCTGAGAGTTTTTCTCTCATTCGTTTGTTTGTGTAACATGTATGTATATTTTATATTCTGTTTCTCCCATTGTACAGCGCTAAGGAATTTGTTGGCGCTTTATAAATACTTGTAACTGTAACACGCTCAACTAAGGCAACAGATTCTGCTTCTTCTTTTGATCTGAGCGCAGAAAGAAAACTTGTTCAGATTTTTAAAATGTACTTTGTTTTATTTATTTTTTGCCTCAAAACAAAAATTAAAATATTAATTTTGGCATGTTTCTCTTTTTTGTTTGGGGGGGTGGTGGTACAAATCCTGAGGTACAAATCCGGCCCTGTTTGTCCACTTCATACAACCCCATTTCCCAAACTCCTAAAGATGGTCCATAGATAGTCCCCCTCCTCCTGCCCTTTCACAACCTAGTCCCAAACCCTCTTCCCTTTATCCCAGTCTTGACACTAAGACCTTGGCAGCTGTGGTTACAACTAATGAAACCACTACTAATCCCCTTGTTTCCCCTGAAGCCCTAACACGGAATCTAGGCACTTTAGGTGCCATGGTAGGTCTCCCACATGATACAACAGAGTCTGACACAAAACAAGAGGAAATCCTTGAATCCAGCACATATAATTGGCAAAATAAGACCCTATGTCTAAATTCAGTACATCCTCATGTTTATCCACTACCAACCCCACCCCTGCAGGATATTCTCCCCAAATTCAATCTTTTATTGGCCAATTTGACCCACAACTTCAGAGCATACTTACTAAGGACCCAAGCTGGTAAAACTATCAAACACCCTGCTAGATTTCAGATGCCCTTTTTAATTACAGGAAATAATGTCATTATTATGCCCTCTGATATAGAAACCTTAAATTCCATAATTAAGGGTTCCCCTTAGGGATGTGCACCAATTTTTTTTCGGTTCGATTCGATTTTTCGAATTTTTAAACTTTTCGATTCGGCTCGTTTCGACTGCTTTCTGTTTCGATTCGGTTCGGCTCGATTCGTTTTTCGGGTACATTTATTTTTCGGAATATCGACCATTTTTCGTATTTTAGGGTCACTTTACTCGGTTTCTGTATCGACTTTTCGTTATTTCGGAAATTTTCGTGTTTCGGAATTGTACATGGTTTTCGGTATATATCGACTATTTTTCGTATTTTCGTGTCACTTTGCTCGTTTTTTTTGTTATCGGCTTTTCGCTATTTCGGAAATTTTTCGTTTTTCGGAACATCTGTTCTCCTCGTTTCAAAGCTGTCTAACTCTATTGCCCCAGCAGTCCAGCACATGGATTTTCCCCAGCACATGGATTTGCCCCAGCTCATGGATTTGCCCCAGCTCATGGATTTGCCCCAGCTCACAGGATGGATTGCCCCAGCTCATGGATTTGCCCCAGCACATGGATTTGCCCCAGCTCATAGGATATTGCCCAGCAGCTCACACATGGATTTGCCCCAGCTCATGGATTTGCCCCAGCACATGGATTTGCCCCAGCACATGGATTTGCCCCAGCACATGGATTTGCCCCAGCACATGGATTTGCCCCAGCACATGGATTTGCCCCAGCTCATGGATTTGCCCCAGCACATGGATTTGCCCCAGCTCATAGGATATTGCCCCAGCTCACACATGGATTTGCCCCAGCTCACACATGGATTTGCCCCAGCTCATGGATTTGCCCCAGCACATGGATTTGCCCCAGCACATGGATTTGCCCCAGCTCATAGGATATTGCCCCAGCTCACACAATGGATTTTGCCCCAGCTCACACATGGATATTGCCCCCAGCTCACACATGGATTTGCCCCAGCTCATGGATTTGCCCCAGCACATGGATTTGCCCCAGCACATTGATTTGCCCCAACACATTGATTTGCTCCAGCACATGGATTTGCCCCAGCTCATAGGATATTGCCCCAGCTCACACATGGATTTGCCCCAGCTCATAGGATATTGCCCCAGCACATGGATTTGCCCCAGCACATGGATTTGCCCCAGCTCATGGATTTGCCCCAGCACATTGATTTGCCCCAGCACATGGATTTGCCCCAGCTCATAGGATATTGCCCCAGCACATGGATTTGCCCCAGCTCACACATGGATTTGCCCCAGCTCAAGGATTTGCCCCAGCACATTGATTTGCCCCAGCACATTTACAAAGACAAAATTTACAGAATCAGCGATATAACCGATAATAGTTAAATATACGATGTTCAGAATTACCGAAATGGAACCGAAATCCCGAATGGAACCGAAATCATGAATAGAGGGGAAATAAATTTCGATTTGACACATTTCAAGTTTTCGGAAATTTTTCGTTTTTCGGAAAGTCTGTTCTCGTTTCAAAGCAATAGATTTCGATTTGACACATTTCAAGTCCATTTGAAAATTCCTAAAATTTTTCGATTTGGCTCGGAAAACTTTTCGGATTTGGCGTTTTCGGCTCTAAAAAATTTCGGAATTTCGGCCGCATCGAAAGACCCGAATCGGGAAATTTCGTGAAAATTCCGAAATTCCGAAACCCGAAACGCACATCCCTAGTTCCCCTAGTCCACGTGTTTTCCCAACAGCTACAACACAGTATCTTAAATGGGCGACACGAGGGTTGCAATTAACTCAGGAAGATTACAAGTTGATCATTAACTGTGTCATGGGATATGCTGATGACACTGGTTTTATTGGACTCGTGTGCTCTCACTCCAACCCCCTCATGCTCCTCTAATGGGTGCCCCTATTACACCCCAAAATTTGCCCTTACAAACGTCGGTCCACATTGATGATATGTGGACAGAATTTTGTGATGAATGTACTCGTAATTATGGAGCTCGTCGTTCCATGGGTGCAGCCATAGCATGCAAACAAAATGCCAAAGAATCTGTCACTGAATTCGTCCACCAGTTCCAGAAGAAATGGAAGGAGGATGCCGGCATTACAATAGATGGAGTTATGGGTCTCCTCTACACCCAGACGCTCATGGGTAATCTCAGAGATGATACCCAGAGAATTACTAAACAGGTTATTGATAACTGGCCAACTGTTATTCCTAATGATCTTAATAATAGGCTCCTTGTGAAAGATTCTGCTGGTTGCTTTGACCTGCAGCATTCTAAATATATGCTAGCTGCCTTTCATGGTCCTTCAGGTCCCAGAGGTCCCCCAGGTAGTACTGGCCCTCACCATAAATGGACTTATTATCGTCCTCAACATCCCACATGTACCCCAGGTACCTGTTTCATTTGTGGTGATCCAACTCACTGGCGTAACGAATGCCCTCAAAATCCCAGGAACATTGGCAATACTGCTATGAACCCCAAGCTATGTCCTCAGACAAGCATTGCTGTTACCTCTCCTAACAATTCCTTTAACCCACCTTGTCTTAACATTGACTGGAAAAAAATCAGTCAAATGCATGATCTGGCCCAGAGGCATGCTCTATCTCATGTGTTCAGGTTTCAGAAACCGTTGACCATTTGCCGCTAGTGATCCTTACTTTAGAGGGCTATGAAACTCCCTTTCTTGTAGATACTGGTGCCACCAATTCTACATTGACATTAGAGTGGTGCTTATGGTCAATTAAACCTGCCGAGACGCCATCTTTGGGGATTACGGGACTACTAACAGAAACCTTTGTCACCCTACCTATTGCTATTTCTTCAGTTTCTTCCCCTACCTCATGGGACTCATTCTTTTTATGTTCTCCCTACCTGTCCTGTTAATTTGTTAGGCAGAGATTTGTTTTCTTTGCTTGCTGTGTCTATCTCCTACATGCCATCTGGAGCTATACATGTTGATTCTCCATTTTTTGCTCTTGAAGCTGCTCCTAGCACTGTCCTCCCCCACCCCTCCTTCTTCCTCTCCCCCTCCCTCTCCCCCTTCCCCCATCTTGAACCCCTGGTTATCAGACCCCAGTATTGTCGGGTATATTACACACAAAAGAGAATTTTAAAATGGACACCTGTAGCCATTTTGTTTGAAAGACAGTTTTTCTTTCTATTTTCTCTAGGTTTAGAAGTGAACGAGATTTTTTTTATACAGAGTTCATTTCTGGGTGAAGTTTTTTTTTAAGAAGTCCCAGACATGAAGGAACCTAGAATGAATGTGAGATAATGCTAAGACATGTTATAAGTTATTGGTTTGTCTGAAGTTTTTAAACAAAAGAGATTTTGTCTTTTGGGTATAGGAATAAGAGAAAATATTCTGTAATATAGAATTATATTCACAAAATATATGTTTATAATCAATGTATATTTTATTATATTTACAGTGTAGGAAATATACTCCAAAATATAGTATATAATTGGTAAATAATAAAAATTACTAAAGAATAGATTCTGTGAGTTAACCAGGAAAGAATTTAGCTGATAAGGCTCTAAGCAACCAAAAGGGAGGAGAGCTATAAATCAGATGACAGAGACAGTCTAGTAGTTAAAAGACAAGGCTCTTTGTTAAGTTAGTCTGACCTTTTGACCCGAGATAAGACTATTAAAAAGAAATGGTGGAATTAATTGGAATTAATATAAGAAGTGCAATACTGTCCTCTAGAGGATAGTAAAAATAATGAACCGTGACGTCAAATTGGCTATAATAAGCGGCCAGGCTTTTTGTAACTCAGTCGGAGATTTCAGCAGAGAGGCCCACATCGCCATGCACTCAGACGTTCATTATACATGACACTCTGAGAAGTCGGAGATTTCAGCAGAGAGGCCCACATCGCCATGCACTCAGACGTTCATTATACATGACACTCTGAGAAGTCGGAGATTTCAGCAGAGAGGCCCACATCGCCATGCACTCAGACGTTCATTATACATGACACTCTGAGAAGTCGGAGATTTCAGCAGAGAGGCTCACACCACGATGCACTCAGATCCCAAGACATGAGGCAATCAATATTCTCACCAAATCTCTAACTCACATGCATTAATTATCTAATATCGATAATTTTCACATATTCCAAAACAAAGCATCACATAGAAAATTCCAAGGCAGACTTATCAAAATCCAGATTGGACATTGTATGAAATTAATTAATGTAACCATATATTTGTAGATATTTTTACAACTTAGACTGAGATTCTCAGACACCGTTAAATCCAAAAATTCTAAGTATTTCTAATCTGCAGATGGGAATATGAAGAAGTGGATATAAGGATTTATTCCTAAAAGAAATGTTGTAAGAATGATACCAATATATATATATATATTGAATTTGGAAATTACTGTGATTAAAATTAATAAGCAAGGAATTATATCACTACAAAATAAAAAGCAAAAGATTAGAAGTTTAATTCTCGAGATTAGGGGAGGATTCACTAAATAAGTTTTTATTACTTATTAATAAATTAGCTCATCTTTTGTTGATCCATGTAGTAGAGAGATATATAGATCTAAAAGAGCTGGCTGGTTAAACATTGTTTGCTGGGAAATGCATGTTGTATTAAGCAGAAATGTTTATTAACCATTTGTGTATTAGTTACTAACTGATAAGGTAAATGATATTAATCATATATGCAGTTACTAACCGGAGATACATATATTGTGAAGCTAGTTTTTATATGCTGATGGGTTGTGGTTTATAAATTTTTGTTCATGATATGAGATTTGAAACTTTTTTGTATACGTAATAAATATATATATATTTTTATCCGATTATTGATTATTGTATTTTTTAAAGCAAAACACAGACAATTAAAAGAATTCAGGATAATTTCTAAGAGATATAGACGATTGATATTTGTGTCTCGTATAAATTTCTTACGAAATAATAATCCCTGATATATTGGAGACTTGGCTGATAAGTCCAATATATATAAACATGTTGTATTCACGTGCAGAGATTATATCCGACAGTATATGGACTTGGACTACCTTGATTGCTGCCTTGCCTAGACCCCCTTGCTTTGCCCATGACCATTCTATTGCCTGCCCCCTGCCTGATACCATTGCTTATTTATCTGTTCTGTGTTATCTGTATTACTGTCATACATTGTCTGCCCCTTGTATTAAGTTCCCTTTGTGTCTCTTTCTGCTCACTTCTCCAGTATCTTAGTCTCCTCTTGCTATCCCTCATTTCTCCTGCTTTCTAACTGCTCTCATATTCAGTTCTCCTTAACATCCCTTCCCACAACTCCCAGCCATCCCTCTTGCTGTAACCACCTTTACTGCATCTACTCTCTTCCTCCTATAGCTATTCCCCTTTGTGCCTATAGTCTCCTCCAGTGTCTAGTTCAAATCTCATTTTGTTTAGTTCATGTCTCTTATGTTCTGTGTTTACTTTGTATAAAACCTTTAGTTAACCTGCAACCTGCCTATTCACTGCATCCTGGGCTCACAACCCACCTGCTACGTTAATCGCAGTATGAACCCTGACAATGTGCCAGCAGCAGAGCCCAGAATTGTGCAGAGCCCAGAATGTATGTTCCAGCAGCAGAGCCCAGAATTGTGCAGAGCCCAGAATGTATGTGCCAGCAGCAGAGCCCAGAATTGTGCAGAGCCCAGAATGTATGTTCCAGCAGCAGAGCCCAGAATTGTGCCGAGCCCAGAATGTATGTGGCAGCAGCAGAGTCCAGAATGTATGTGCCAGCAGCAGAGCCCAGAATTGTGCAGAGCCCAGAATGTAAGTGCCAGCAGCAGAGCCCAGAATTGTGCACAGCCCAGAATATATGTGCCAGCAGCAGAGCCCAGTATGTATGTGCCAGCAGCAGAGCCCAGAATCGTGCTCCCTCCGGTTTTTATTTAACGAACCGTCATGTAAACATTTTCCTTAGTTGTGAATTTTACACTCACAGCTGGATGCTCAGGAACCCGCCACGCAGATCTTCTCAGTCACTCACCTTTTTATAGGGGATGACATTTTGTGCTCCACATGTTGAGGCAGGATTCCTCTGACAGCATCATTTTGCAGCTTCAGCCCCATAATGCCAGGGCCCTGGCACACACTCTGAGGATAGCCTCTAATGTCCCTGCTATCTCCCCTCTCTGCTATCTGGGCAGAGGGAGATCTGACAGCCAGGTCAGGTCAGCAGGAAGAAATCATCCGAGCGCCAGCATGTTCCCTCATGCGGCTGACGGGCTGTGAAACTTTCTCGCGAGATCTCGTGACCCTGTGAGATCTCGGCTATTGGCCGGCACCACATCACAGCCTTCACAGGAAGTGCGGCCGCACGAGTGAGCATGCCAGCACTCAGAGAATACATTTTTTTGCTGGCCCACAGCGGGAACCTGCATTCACCCTGCGGGAGAAGTGTGGGAACGCCGTTCCCGCAGGACTCAAGCCCTGCTGGAAGATAATCCGGCCAAATCTTGAAGGTACCCTCGGTGGCTTTTCTGAGCTTGTCTTTCACAGTGCGGTTGTCGTGCTTGACTACTCCAGAACTTTCTGCGTGGTAGGGGCATTGAAACTTCCATTGAATGGCCATTAATTTTACCAATTCCTGTGTGACCTTGGAGGTAAAGGCAGGACCATTATCTGAATCAATAGATATGGGGCAACCATATCTGGGTATTAATTCTTTACAAAGAATTTTGGCAACAGTTCGGGCATTTTCTTTCTCTTTGCAGTAGGGAAGGTTTCAGGCCACCTAGAAAACTTGTCAACTATTACCAGAAGGTATTTCAGGTTACCTTTTGCAGTGGGCATGTATGTGAAATCAATCTGAAGTTCCTGGAATGGGACATTAGCGGGCGGTAGGTGTTCAGTTTTAAGTTTTGGGCCTTGCGTATTATTTCTGGCGCATATAAGACAACGAGAAAGTTGGGAATTATTCATAGCCTTAAGATTACAAACAGAAAAATGTTTAGCCATTTCGCTGTATGCGAGTTTGGGAGTTCTGTGACCAGGACCATGAAATGAAAAACTAAGGGGGGGGGGCTGCTGCAGCTGGTAGGCCCACTCTCCCTCCTTTCTCATAAATTCTGACATCAGGCGGAATTTGAGACTTCACAAGGCCTTCTGAAGCCCAATGAAAAACATCAACTTCAGTAGCACCTGCCTGAAGTTCTTTGAGCATCCATGGGGTAGCAGAAAGGGAGAAAAGTAGCAGGTGACAATTGGAGGGTGAGAAACAAGGGAAATGGTAGGGGATGAAAGAGCAGCAGCTTTAGACGTAACATCAGCAAAGTGATTGCCACGAGAAACAAAAGCGTCTACAGGGTCACGACCTTTGCATTTGACAACAGCAAGACTAGAAGGCAATAGAATAGCAGACAGGAGGTCAGAGATCAGATCCGAATGAGAAATGGGACAACCATCAGCAGTAGTAAAACCACGGCGGTGCCAGAGGGCACCAAAATCATGCACAACAGCAAATGCATACCGAGAGTTAGTATAAATGGTGACAGGAAGATCTTTAAAAAGTTGTAATGCAGCTGTTAAGGTAAAAAGTTCAGCAGCTTGAGCAGAGTTTGCAGGGATAGCAGTAGATACACCCCTCTTGTTTCTCGATAGCAGTAGATACATGCACAATGTCAGGCAATTCAACCACAGCATAACCAGTCAGATACTGGGAATCAGAGGGATGAGAACAGGAGCCATCAACAAAGATATGACGAACATCAGGACCTTCCAGAGGAGTGTCAGAAAGATCAGATTGAGGAGAGGTTGTTAGTTGAATGAGAGGAAGACAGTCATGTAATTTGCGAGGCTCCTCATGGCCTTTGCATAGGTACAGAAGGGAGCTAAGGACAGCAGAGGGACCAGAAGTGACAGAAGAGTAAGTATATTTTCATAAGCCAGACAAACGTTGGGAAGAAATGTGCTGGGTGGAGAGGTTACAAAGTACATGCAAGACATTGTGTTGGGTATGGAGAATAGTGTCAGTACCTAGGTGGCGGGCCCAAACCCCAGCGGTATAAGTAGGGTTAAAACACACCACGCACAGCAATAGGAAGCGATATGGGATAAGCAGAAGAATGGTCAAAGACAAACTGGGTCAAAAACAGGAGCAGAATTCGTAGACAAAATGGGTCGGCAACTGAAAACACACTGAATGCAAGCAGGCGATGCGGGAACTAAACTCTACGTCAGGGCGACGAGGCAACTCCTCGTGCCCTGCTTTAAACCCGGTGGCTCCTCATGACCACGCCAGGCCCCGCCCCCTCAGACGCCGATCAGCCATCACAAGGTGCTGGCACTTGACCAGCCAGTGGCACCAAACCAGGCCCAGACTCCCAGGGAGCGCAGCAGGGGCTGAAGACATAACAGAACCCCCCCATCCACGGTCGCACTCAGAACGACCTCCAGGCGTCAAAGGATGAGCAGCATGGAATTGGCGAACCAGACGAGGTGCATGGATTTCACCGGCTGGCAGCCAAGAACGATCCTCAGGACCATAACCCTCCCAATCCACCAGGTATTGGAGGACATCCCTGACCACACGGGACCGCAGGATGGCACAGACCTCGTACTCCTCCTTACCCTGGGACTTGATCGGCAGAGGAGGAGCAGTGACTCTGGTGTGCATATTACAGGTAAGAGGTTTCAGGAGGCTGACATGAAAGATGTTGTGGATATGTAGATATGGGGGCAAAGCCAAAGCATAAGATACAGGGTTAATGCGCCTTAACACCTTATAAGGTCCAATAAATCTGGGAGCCATCTTCATCGAAGGCACTAACAATTTAATGTTTCTGGTAGACAGCCATACTTTGTCCCTGTCATGGAACTGACATAGCGCTCCCCGCGTCAAACCCCAAGACTTTTATTTCCATGGCGAAAACCCCAAAAGACACAGACATTTGCTTTGTCCATTTATATTGTGTGGTTTTAAATGTATTGTTGTTGCGGAACCCCTTGCTCAGAGACTGTGGACTGTATTAAACCCTCGCTCCTCTGCTATTCCCCTCAGTTAAGCTATTTGTCTGTTTGTGTTTTAAAGTGGTGTTTTGTGACACCCCCCCATATAAGCACGTAATCAAAATGCCTTTAAGCCTGTCCCTTATGCTCACTGTGTTTTCCGACCACTAGGGTTAGCCTGGGTTTGAAAGCATGAGCTGGGTTTGAAACCCCAGCCAATCACCATCCAAGGAGCTAGAAGGGCCAACCAATCCTATTCCTGGAATGCACCTCATTGCCTGCAGAAACTTCAAACGTCTGCGCCCCGAAAACTAACTGCTCCAGTGGGTTGATTTTTCAAAGGCGGGGTGATCCTCATGCAAGCTACCGTTGTGGTGATTTTCAGGAAGGAGCTCCATTGGGAACCCACTTTGCTGTGCCTTTCTTGACCCCAGGAGCTTAAGCAGCCCTGACCATGCGGCATTCATATGCTGCCATTCGTGCATTATCTGGGCGCTTTTTGGACTGTGACACCCTAGGGAGCCGCTGCTCCTCTGGATTCCCCCCGACACAAGGACCTGTGCTCTGTATGACTGCAGTTACAGTATTTATAAGGCGGCACCAAATACCATAACGCTGTACAATGGAAAAAACAGGATAACCAATATATATGCAAGCTAAACACATAGAACAGTACCAGAAAAGCCCCTGCTCAAGAGCTTGCACTCTGAGAGGACCAGATGGGGAACTGCTGAATGACGGTGCCGTAATGTCTGGGGGGTGGGAATGTTAACGGTTGTTATCTGATTCTGAACCAAATAAAAGCAGGCCATGTGAAATGGCCAGTGTGTATCCTGGAATGAACATACAGCCTGCCTGGTGTCTACATTATAGCTACAGCTATAATCACTCTCAGAAGGCACTGAGCAGCATTCTGGAAATGCAAAGAGGCTCTAAGGCAGGAGTTCAGAACAAGCGGGTCTGGAGCTGCGGATCAGGCTGTCCAAGGCACTGAGTTCCGAGCAACTCAGAGGCCATGCTGATCTTGGTAAGGGGGTGTCTGAAGAGCCAGGACAGATGGGAAGAGATGGCTTCCCGTCACATTCCCAACCGTATGGACCTCTGCGTCTGTCTGCTTTTATTTTTTGTTTTTGAATTTTGGCTTCCATGATTTCTTTAACCTTCTCCCATGTCTCTTTCAGAGAATGCAGATGTTCGTCCAAGGCTGGCAAAGCAGTGACTTGGAATGCAGAGGGGAGCATGGGAGGATCAAAACCATAAACTGTATGGAAGGGTGAGTGACCTGTGGTTTCACTCACTGAGTTGTTTAAAGCAACCTCAGCCCAGGGTAACAAATCTGCCCATTCACTTTGTTTTTCAGACACGAAGCAATGCAAATACTGCTCAACACTTTGGTTGGCTCTCTCTGCAGCCCCATTCGTCTGGGGGTGATAAGCCGAGGAGAAGCTCAATTCTCACAAAACCCTCGCCAGAATCGAGAAACAAACTGGGTTCCTCTGTCGGATACAATTCCCAGAGGTACCCCATGAAGTCTGACAATATGTTGCACAAAGACTGGTACCAGCTCAATGGCTGAAGGAAGCTTGACCAGAGGTACGAAGTGTACCATCTTCGAGAACCGGTCTACCACGGTAAGGATCACTGTTTGACCCTGGGACACTGGTAGATCCGTAATGAAATCTATTGACAGATGGGACCATGGTCTCTCAGGCACCGGCAAAGGCTGCAACAGACCAATAGGTAAGGACCTGGGATTTTTGCTTCTACAGCACACCTAGCAGGTGACTTTGTAGTCCTTTATATCCCTTTGCATACCTGTCCACCAGAACTGTTTTTCAATCGTGGCTAGAGTCTTAGTTATTCCCATATGCCCATAAGGCTTGGAATCATGATAAATCATCATCATCTGTGTCCTCTCCTCCTCAGGTACAAAGACCTTACCAGGAGGTTTCTCAAGAGGAGCAATACCTTGAACAGCCTGAATTCTTTCCAACATTGGAGAAGATACAGTCATGACAGTGGTTCCTCTCATGAGGAATGATGGGACTGTGGTCGAACGTATGTTGTTCATAAGACTCAAATTGCCTGGAAAAGGCATCAGCCTACGTGTTTTTTGAACCAGGACGATAGGTCAACAAGAAATTAAAGCTGGACAGACACAATGACCACCTGGCCTGTATGGAGTTCAAACGTTTAGCGTCTCCCAGGTAAACAAGATTCTTGTGGTCGGTTACGATTATCACGGGATCTTTGGTACCTTCTAGCAAATAGTGCCATTCTTTAAGGGCTGCTATAACTGCTAGTAATTCTCTATTCCCGATGTCATAGTTTCTCTCTGCAGGTCTCATTTTCCTGGAGAAAAACACACAAGGGTGTAATGGTCCTTCAGGACGCTCTCTCTGAAACAGAACTGCACCAATTCCTATCTCGGACGCATCCACCTCAAGCTGGAATGGCAAGCCTGGTTCTGGATGCCATAGGATAGGTGCCGTGGCGAATGCCTCTTTGAGTGACTGAAATGCCCGCATGGCTTGATCACGCCAGACCTGATTCTGAGCACCTTTCTTGGTCATGGCCGTGATAGGAGACTCCACAGTCGAAAAAACCTTTGATGAATCTCCTATAATAATTTGTGAAACCAAGGAATCTCTGTATGGCCTTCAGGCCCTGAGGTAGTGGCCATCCTTTGATGGCAGACAACTTCTTTGGGTCCATCTCAAACCCCTCAGGTGTAACCCAGAAAATGGACTGAAGTTATGTCAAACAGACACTTTTCTAACTTGCAGTACAGATTATCCAGCAACCTTTTCAACACTGTCCGCACCTGGACATGGTGTGTCTCAATATCAGGAGAATAAATCAAGATATCATCCAAGTAGACTCTCACAAAGACTTGCAAAAAGTCCCTCAGGAGTGGACATCATTAATACAGTCTTGGAAGACTGCTGGCGCATTACATAAGCCAAAAGCATTTATTGTGTACTTAAAAAAAATCAAACAAACAAAGACAAACATACATAAACAACTGTGTCCCACACAAGCCATGTAGAAAAGAAAAAAATCAATGCCACATCGGGTGTAGATTCTTTGTATGGGTAGGTGAGACACTGGAAAAATGACAGACTAGGCTGTTTTTCTTAGGACCCTGTTCAACGTATTAAATCCACATCGCTTACCATATGAATAGGTCATAGCATATTGGCAAACAACAAAACATAGGGTCAACCAAAAAAGGAGGTTAGTCTCAAAATACACTTATTGTTTAAAGAGCGGCCCAATGCGGCCAGAATAGAGATCCTTAGAATGGTCTCATAGAACAGTGAAAGAAGGAGACTGACTATAAAGTAAACATTGCTGTCATTGATCCAAAAAAATAAAAATGTATGAAGGGGTGGATGAAGTTTTTCAGAAGAACTACAGACTTTTGCTCTCGGAGCATCTAACATTTCTGGGGGCTTTAAAAATCTGACCCGTACTTTTCAACAACAAATCAGACTCAACTGGGAGATCTCTTCTATAGAAAAATATTTACAAAAAGACATGATCCCACGTGGGTTACGCATTCAAACTGGTCCTAATAATAGAGAATTAAGCGAGACCTTGTCTAAAGAATGGGAGGAAGCAGCTAACATCTGCTCCAAACACTTCATGGACATAATCATGGACATAAGCATAATAAAGAAGAATTAGAAAAAGTGGAGTCTAAACTTACAACTGATCTGAAGGAGGTGGAGAAATTCAGAAATAACCCTACATTTAGTGCAGCTCAGAATAAACTAGAGCAGAATCTGGAGAAATTTAGTAATTCGATCAAAATTAGGAAACACCAAAAATTTCAGAGAGACTTGAGAGACTATAAGAACGGTATGGTTTATCAAAGGTTTAAAAGACAACTACGTAAAAATTCTGATTTAACTGTATCTTCGTAGTATGATACATTAGATTCAGAACCTGAACAACTGCGTCGTTCCCCCCCACAAACTAGAGGCATCTTAAAGAGACGAGGAATCTCTTTTTTAGATCAGGCCTCCCATCCTACCCCTCCATTCTCGAAAGGCAGGGCCAAACGGGCTCCACAAGGAGGGAGAGGGAAATGATTAGCAGTGATACCACTGAAATTATTAATTTATCTTCTGTAATTTTGACACCTTTTCATCTTTCCGTTCTGAAAAAAGGTCTATCATTTGTCCCCACCCCCATTTTGAATAAGTTCAACTGGGCAAAAGACATAAACTTATTTGCCCGTAAACTAGCTCTACACAAATTTCACACCAACCTTAAACGAAAAAAGGCATTAGAACTGAACTTGACGGAACAAGAGCTGGCAACCATTGATGATATGGTGTCGTTATTAGAGGAAAGTGACCCTAGTGGTCCTCTACAGAACGTTAAGTTCAACACACAAAATACTTTCACCCCAATGATTAGCGACTATCCTAGTATGGAAATATTCGTTAATACCGTTGTAGATGCAATTAATGCTATTCAACTGCCAGACCAATGTCTGTTACAAAAGAAATCTATCTATCAAAGAGACTAAGGCGCTCAATGACTTAAAGAAAAATGAGTCTTTGGTTATTAAACCTTCAGATAAAGGTGGTAATGTGGTCCTTATGGACCGACTACACTATATCCAAATGGCTGAAAGGATTCTAAGTGACCCCAATACCTATCAATTACTTTCTTTAAATCCCAGTATAAGATTCCATCAAGAACTAAATGATTTACTGCAGAAGGGGTGTGACGAAGGTCTAATAAGTGAAAAAGAAAAGAAGTCACTCTTACCGGTAGCACCTATGGTTGCAACTTTTTATTGCCTCCCCAAGGTCCATAAAAACAAAACAGAGCCTCCAGGTCGACCAATTGTTTCAGGAAACAATAATTTGACTGAAAATATTAGTCAATTTGTAGATCAATTCCTGAAACCACTGGTCAAGGACCTACCATCATACCTAAAAGACACTAAAGATACCCTGAATATACTTACCCATCAACAAATCCCTTCTGAAGCGCTCTTATGCAGCTTGGATGTAGAGAGCCTGTACAGCTCCATTCCTCATGACAAAGGTCTTTTACACATAAAATACTATTTGGATAATAGAACGTTGTTATCTAATACATGGAAAAGTTTCTTGTTAAGCCTTTTGGAGTTTGTACTGAAACATAATTTCTTTCTTTTCAATGGGAAGTATTATTTGCAGGCGCGAGGGAGTACAATGGGCACTTCTAGTGCGCCATCGTATGCAAACTTATACTTGGGCCTGTGGGAACAAAACTATGTATTCCAGAATACCCTTGCACGATTTACCTCTAAAATACACCTTTGGAGACGTTATATTGATGACATCCTTGTGGTGTGGCTCAGCAATCGAGAAGAGTTTATGGAGTTCTGTGAATTATTGAATATAAATGACTTGAACTTACGGTTTACTTTTGAAATTCAGGATTCTATTTTGAACTTTCTTGATATTAAGATTACCAAAAACCATGACAAATTCTCCACTACGGTTTATCGCAAACCAACAGCCAGTAATAATTTATTACATTGGGAAAGCTTCCATCCCGTATCTTTAAAAGCAGGAATCCCAACGGGCCAGTACCTAAGACTGAGGAGAAATTGCTCCAGTCTAGGTGAATTTATTAAACAAGCAGGACTTCTAAGAGCTCGTTTTCGAGAAAAAGGTTATCCTCATAGCATTTTGAAAAGGGCATATCATCGAGCCCTTGGAGAAAATAGAAACGCTCTTTTACAAAAGAAAGGTCCCGTCCCCGATATAAATTTAATCAGACTGATTGGGAGCTTTGATAGTGCCAATGTTGAGGTCAAGGAGATCTTGAACACCTACTGGCCTATCCTACAGGGAGACTCAGAATTGTCTGAGGTTTTGACTCCCAAAGCCTCAGTTACCTATCGACGAGGTCCTAAAGTAAAGACCTCTCTATGTCATAGCCATCTTATACCCAATAGAACAATACAAGTCCAAGTCCAAGTGGTTGCCAAGTCCAAAAGTGGGTACACATAAATGTATGAATTGTACGGCATGCAAATTTATCTATAAACCGGCCGTATTGTTTCAAGATTCTAGTCAACAAAAGACTTTCTTTGTGAAAGATTGGTTCAATTGCAACACACAAGGTTTGGTATATCTATTGAAATGTTCATGCGGCCAACTTTATGTTGGCAAAACTATCTGTAAATTTAAAATAAGGATTTTGGAACACGTAGGATCTGTAAGGTATCCTAGAGAAACTTCGGTCTCTCGTCACCTTAGAATACATCATGGGAATAGTGCGGATGGTATACGATTTATGGGTCTTGAAAAAATTAAGATTGGAGATAGAGGCGGTAACTTTGACCAAAAACTCCAACAACGAGAGGCCTTTTGGATTTTCACCTTAAAAACTCTATACCCCAAAGGAATTAATGAAGGGTTTACATTTACTCCGTTTTTATAACAATTACAATTGTCACACCAACTTAGTATAATATAGAGGTTAGGCATTATTGATGGGGTTAGTGATTCATGATCCAGGGTCAACATTAGTAAGGCAGGTATTATACTTCCCAATGGAAGTTTATTGCCATCCCTGTATGGTCATTTAGTATACCAATAAGTTTGCATTTTAGTCAATTCTTTCCAAATAAGGCTAATATTAGGAGAGTGTCCACGGTGGTTAGTAGTGTCGGATATAATCTCTGCAATGAATACAACACGTTATATATTGGATTTATCAACCAAGCCTCCAATATGTCAGGGATTATTATTTCATAAGAAATCTACACGAGACACAAATATCAATCGTTTATATTTCCTAGGAATTCTCCTGAATTCTTTTAATTGTCTGTGTTTTGCTTTGAAAAATACAATAATCAATAATCGGATAAAAATATATATATATTTATTACGTATACAAAAAAAGTTTCAAATCTCATATCATAAACAAAAATTTACAAACCACAATCCATCAGCATATAAAAACTAGCTTCACAATATATGTATCTCCGGTTAGTAACTGCATATATGATTAATATCATTTACCTTACCAGTTAGTAACAAATACACAAATGGTTAATAAACATTTCTGCTTAATACAACATGCATTTCCCAGCAAACAATGTTTAACCAGCCAGCTCTTATAGATATATATATATATCCTCCTCACATCTCACCACGTGCCCGCTCGACCCCATTCCCTCACATCTAATTCCTCCCCTCTCCTCCTCCCTCACCCCTGCTCTCACACACATCTTCAACCTATCTCTCTCCACTGGATCCTTTCCATCCGCCTTCAAACACACGCTAGTTACCCCTTTACTAAAGAAACCATCCCTAGATCCCAACTCTCCATCCAACTACCGCCCTGTATCCCTGCTTCCCTTCACATCAAAGCTCTTAGAAAAACTAGTCTTCAACCGCCTGTCCTCCAATTCCCTACTTGACCCCCTGCAATCTGGCTTCCGTCCCCTACACTCAACTGAAACTGCCCTCACCAAAGTCACCAACGACCTCCTAACTGCTAAAAAACACGGCCACTATTCTATTCTCATCCTGCTTGACCTCTCGGCTGCTTTTGACACTGTTGACCACCCCCTCCTTCTACAGACCCTCAACTTTCTGGGTCTCGGTGACACTGCACTTGCTTGGGTTGACTCCTATTTATCCAACAGGTCCTTCTGTGTGTCCTTTTCTGGTAACTCCTCCTCCTCATTGCCTCTATCTGTTGGTGTACCTCAAGGCTCTGTCCTTGGTCCTCTGCTCTTTTCCATCTACACCTCCTCCCTGGGCAAAATCATCAACAGCTTTGGCTTTAATTACCACCTCTACGCTGATGACACTCAGATCTACCTCTCTACCCCTGATCTCTCTCCCCGTCCTTTCAAAAGTCAGTGACTGTTTATCTGGCATCTCCTCCTGGATGGCCTCCCACCACCTAAAGATCAACATGTCAAAGACTGAACTCCTACTTATTCCTCCCTCCAATGCCTCCCAACCTCCTGACTTCTCTATCATGGTGGAGGGTATCACCATCTCCCCATCAAACCAAGTTCGCTGTCTTGGAGTTACACTTGACTCTGCTCTTTCCTTCATCCCCCACATCAAGTCTCTTTCCTCCTCCTGCCGATACCAACTGCGTAATATTTCCAGAATTCGGCAATTTCTTACACGCCCTGGTAATCTCCCGACTCGACTATTGCAATAATCTCTTATCTGGCCTCCCTCTGTCCCGCCTCTCCCCCCTACAATCCATCCTGAACGCCTCCGCCAGGCTAATTCACCTCACCCGCCGCTCTGTCTCTGCCGCTCCCCTTTGCGAGTCCCTTCACTGGCTCCCCATCCACTGCAGAATTAAGTTCAAAATCCTTATCCTTACCTACAAAACCCTCACTAACTCAGCTCCCCACTACCTGTCCTCACTAATCACCAAATACACCCCAGCCCGCTCCCTAAGGTCAAACAGTGACCTGCGCCTAGCTTCACCCCGCATCACCTCTTCCCATGATAGACTGCAGGATTTCTCACGTGCAGCCCCCACTCTCTGGAACGCTCTCCCTCGTACTGTCAGACTTTCCCCTAACTTCTCTTCCTTCAAACGCTCCCTTAAAATTCCTATTTAGGGAAGCCTACCACCCAACTCACTGACGCAACCATCAATCACTCTCACCTTACAGTCCTCTCCTCCTGTTTCCAACCCCAACCCTCCCAGATTGTGAGTTCCTACGGGAATAGGGCCCTCATCTCCTCCTGTACTGTTTGTCAAATGTTGTTCAATGTATTGTAACCCTGTCTATACTGTGCTTATTGTACAGCGCTGCGGAATATGCTGGCGCTTTATAAATAAAGAATAATAATAATAATATCTCTATGCTACATGGATCAACAAAAGATGAGCTAATTTAATGATAAGTAATAAAAACTTATTTAGTGAATCCTCCCCTAATCTCGAGAATTAAACTTCTAATCTTTTGCTTTTTATTTTGTAGTTATATAATTCCTTGCTTATTAATTTTAATCACAGTAATTTCCAAATTCAATATATATATTGGTATCAATCTTACAACATTTCTTTTAGGAATAAATCCTTATATCCACTTCTTCATATTTCTATCTGCAGAATAGAAATACTTAGAATTTTTGGAGTTACCCAAGTATCTGAGAAATCTCAGTCTACGTTGCAAGAATATCTACAAATATATATAATTATATTAATTCCTTAATTTCATACATTACCTGTCCAATTTGGATGTTGATAAGTCTGCCTTGGAATTCCTGATATAATATTTTTGGAATGTGTGAAGATTATCGATATCAGATAATCAATGCATGTGAGTTAGAGATTTGGTGAGAGTCAGAGATTTGGTGAGAACCTTGATTGCCTCATGTCTTGGGATCTGCCTGAATCGTGGTGTGAGTCTGAGTGTTGGAATCTTGGACTCTCAGAGTGTCATGTGTACTGGACGTCTGAATGCATTGCGGTGTGAGTCTGAATACTGGAATCTCGGACTGACTTGCAACCAACACTGCCGCTTCAATTATAGTAAATTTGACGTCACTGGCAATATTATTAAATCTAATATTTACTATCCTCTAGAGGGCAGTATTGCACTTCTTAATTAATTCCACCATTTCTTTTTAATATTCTTATCTCGGGTCAAAAGGTCAATCTACACAAAGACCTTCTCTTCTCCCAGTCACTAGACACTGTGTCTCTATCTGTCATACCTAATTTATATCCCTACTCCCTTTTAAAATTACTTACTATCAGCTGAATTCTTTTCTGGTTAACTCAACAGAATCTATTCTTTAGTAATTTTTATTATTTACCAATTCTATACTTTCTACAATATTTATTGGAGTATATATTTCCTACTGTAAATATAATAAAATATACCTTGATTATAAACATATATTTTGTGAATATAAATCTATATTACAGAGATATTAACTCTTATTCCTATACCCAAAAGACAAAATATCTTTTGTTTTAAAAGCTTAAGACAGACCAATAAATTTAATTATGTCACGTCTTAGCACTTAACTCTAGCATTATCACACAAAAACATTCTAGGTTCCTTCATGTCTGGCACTTCTTAAAAAAATATAAAAGACTTCACCCAGGAATGAACTCTGTAAAAAAATCTCGTTCATTTCTAAACCTAGAGAAAATTGAAAGAAAAAAAAACTGTCTTTAAACACAAAATGGCTACAGGCATCCATTTTAATTTTTCCTTTCTGTAATATACCCGACATAACCCCCCTTTGGTTTCATCTATTTATTGATCAAATAAATTTTAGGAAAACATACAATATCTCCCCCCTTTACCAATTAGGCTAGGTTTCCACCTTTCGCAACACGTTTTTCTTCTTTCATCCATTTAATAATTGAAGATGCAGTGTTTTTAAACTTCAATGTACGTACTTTCTTTGTTAGTACAATCATCCAGACAGTTAGAAACATACTATACAAATCACAATCTCTGTAATCTTTGGCCCGTTATAAGCAGATAGCAATTGATGATCAATCTGTGAATACATTGGAGCATAAATTGTTAGATTATCTTTTTATTAGAAGTTCAATAGTATGGTCATGCTAGTTCTTTAGCAAAGATTTCAAATCTGGATTCATAGGGATCTCTTGCCCTTGGAATATGACAAGGATTTGTAGCTCTTCATACCAGACTTCATTTATAAAAAGTAACTTCTCGATAACAACTCTTGATTCTTTAGGAACTTTCACGAGAATCACTGGTGTGGGTATGAACACTCTCTATTTTGTACCAGATCCTTCCGGTAAACATTTGCTTCTCTCTCTGTAATAAAACAGTGGTTGCAATAAAATATGCGGCAAATCTTTTCCTTAGGTGGTTCTTGTACATAGCAATCAACGGTATCCTGGCTTTATCCAGCATGTCTTTCAGGCTTGCATGAGCTTGATTCGCATTAGGCTTGTGCACCGATTTTTTTTCGGTTCAATTCGATTCGATTTTTCAGATTTTCAAACTTTTTGATTCGGCTCGTTTCGACCGATTTCTGTTTCGATTCGGTTCGGCTCGACTCGTTTTTCGTGTACATTTTTGTTTCGGAATATCGACCATTTTTCGTATTTTCGTGTCACTTAGCTCGTTTTTTGTATCGACTTTTCGTGATTTCGGAAATTTTCGTTTTTCGGAATAGTAGATGTTTTCGGACTATCGACCATTTCGTATTTTCGTGTCACTTTGCTCGTTTTTCGTATCGACTTTTTGTGATTTCGGAAATTTTCATTTTTTTCGGAACGTCTGTTCTCCTCGTTTCAAAGCAATAAATTTCGATTTGACACATTTCAAGTCCATTCGAAAATTCCGAAAATATTTCGTTTCGGCTCGGAAAACTTTTCGGATCTGCCGTTTTCGGATCTAAAAATTTTCAGAAAATCAGCCGCATCCGAAAACACGAATCGTGAAATTTCGTGAAAATTCCGAAATTCCGAAACCCAGTTAATTAAATTTAATCAGAGATCAGAGTATCTATAGGGAAATTGAGTGAAACCGCTAGTGCGTTTCGCACATCCCTAATTCGCATGGGACTTTAGCATTCTCCTTGGAATTGTGCAGAAAACCGTAGAATTTCCAGATAGTCGCAGTCTCCTTGGTGGTCCGACTCATCTTTGCGGATTAGCGTCGCAGTTCGAATTAACCACTTTTCTCAATTTCTGTTGAAAGAAAGAGTATAAATAACCACTCATAGACTAGCGGTTTCACTCAATTTCCCTATAGAAACTCTGATCTCTGATTAAATTTAATTAACTGTACGGATCTAGTCTATCTACTAGCTTGAGTTAAACATCTGAATGCTGGGAAGAAGAATCACATGTTAATTAAAACATCACTTCACATGATACCAGTTAAGTGTCTTCTGCTGGTCCATTTTCACATATCCTGAGGTGATCTAGGATGACAATCATGCAATTGAGATTGGCAGTTTTATTTCTTCTAGAAATACATAACATAACTTTTTCCAATAACATTAGGACTGTCTCCATCATTATCTAGATCTGTGATCCACTCATCTTGAGGATTTGGGTATCTGATCACTTCAGGGTCACTATGTCCATTTGGTTCTGTCTCCCTTTTGTGGAGGTGAATAATTAGCACGTCATTTTCCAGACATATATCTTGAATTCTCTTGGGGGGAACACATATGGCGTTATCTTCCTGCTCTCCTGGAGTCAGGGACTTTGGCCTTAAAAAAGAGATATCAGGTGTCTGGCTATTTCTGAAGTGGACTTCAATAGAATCCGGCCTTTCCTCAATCACGTGGCAGTTACGCTGAGTGTGATGGGATTGGGATCTATCGTAGCTGATTGGAACATTTACTTGGGACCAAATAACCTCATTGATAAAATCAATGATTGGATTTAACCTTTTGAGAAGGTCCATTCCAATAATTAGGCGATTTTGGGGCAGATCCACAACAAGCGTTGGATGCCGAATTACTTTATTCCCCAATTTAAAATCCAATTTAGCCGTGCCCAGAACTTTCAGAGATGTGCCACTCACACTCACTAGATTAGCATTAGATTTATCTAATCTAGGCTTCCTGGAGGATAGTTCTTGGACCTGTTCAAAATAATGGGCTGATATTAATGTAACTTGGCTTCCACTGTCTAGCAAGGACGGAATATGTGGTAAATTATCTTGTAATTCGACATTCACATAATATCGGTCTTCAATGCTATGCAATTTACAGAGAAATTTAGAGTGAGATATGAAATTAGGTTTTGTACAGATTTTACCGACTGATTTTGCTCTCTCAAACGTGCTTTTGGCAGCTGTGCTTTCCATTTCGGATCCAGTCTTCTCAGCTTGATCGCACTTAGTCTGGGGAGATAAAATACATTTTCCTTCTCTTTGCAGGGAAGGGTTTAAATCATCAACCATACAAACATTTGTATTAATCATTTCATCATCACTTTCTGGTAAATTGTCATGGATACTGGTTACTTCATCAGAAACATCATCTAGTCACTGGTTGGGTGGGACTGCAGGTGTTGCATCGCTTACAACCTGACCAGGGTTATTTCCAGTCATTAACTGAGTGATCTGATCCAGTTTTTCTGTCAGCACACGGAAATTTTCCTGCATTTGACCAATACGCAATACATTATATCTCCGCTTTCTATTCGTCCTTGGGGACGAAGCTTGCGCATTATCAGACTCCTCAGATTCAGTCTTACCTCTGGTTGCTTCCTGTCTAGGTACATTTTTCCTTGATTTAACCCACTGACTTCTAGGTACCCATTGCTTCCTAGATTGAAATTTACTTCCTGAATTTTCTCTGGCAAACCCTCTTTCCTGATCTGGCTTGGATTTTTCCCTTTGAGGTATGGAGTCACGCAATATTTCCGCATAACTCTTTTTGTGGGACTCAAATTTAATATCACCCTTTTTAACGTGAGTTTCCGCAATTTCCTCAGGTGAGTTTTTCACTCTTTTCCCCTGAGTTTCTTCACTATATTCTAATACAGTAAATACTTTCTTTTAGTACCCAATCCAAACCATTTCTCGGGTCATAATCTCTTGCCAAAATAACCTTTATTTTATTTGGCAATGCGTCATAATATAATTGGATAATTTCAGGATTTTTAAAATCTGGGTTTCTTTCAGCCAAGCTGTACGCATTTTTAAGGACTGAAAGAAATTCACGGGGGCTTTGATTAGGTCTGCATTTTAGAGTTAAAATTGCTCTTTTCGCAGCTAGACTGGTACGGTGAGGCCCAAATTCAGATTTGACCTCGGAGACTATTTTGCTCCAATTACGTATACCAGATTCTTTCAAAAACTGAAAAAAATACCTATGTTTGCATTCAAAGACCCATGGGATCAACTCAATTTTCTGAGCATCTGAATTAACTCCTAATATTGCCAAAGCTTCTTCAAACATATTTAAATGATTTATTATTTTTGGCGATCCCTTAAGGTCAAAAATACCTACTGAGTTTTTTAAGAAATTACCGATTTTCGTTAAATCCTGAACTTTATGAGATTTCTTAATAGGCTGTGGCTGGCTAGAGTGATGTGATTTGAAATACTCCTGTGTAAGAGGCTTCGCTCTTTTTTCATCATGAGATTTACTTTCACTTTCGCTTTTGCTCTGCTCACTCTCGCTCTTCAGATAAATAGAGCTGTCAGGCCTAATCAGTGATGAGTTATGACTCAAAGCTTTCAAAGGGAACTTCTCTAACGAAGGATTTTTAACCCTTCGAACATCAGTTTCAATCTGACGTAACTCATCAGCGAATTTCTCATGTTCGCGTTTCATTCTCGACAATTTTTTATTCAGCTCCTTATTTAATTTGGATAATTGAGCAATCTCATCTTGAAATTGATCTTTTTCTCTTGCACACACTTTCAACTCCATTATCATTCGTTCTGACTCATCTTTTAATTTATTTACGGTATCATGCAAGTCACAATTATTATTTTCTAAGCTGTCTCTGGTTTCTTTGTCATCATTCAATCTCTTGTTCATTTCTGCAATAAAGTATATGCATTCAGGCACAATTTTTAAAACAAAAATCTCTTTGTCTTTTTTATTTGTGGCTGCACTTATCTTTCACAAACACTCAAGAAAATTTGATTGATCTGACCAGATTGAATCAACATAATTAGATGCATTTGATTTTAATTCTTTTATCCAATCAAATAAATCGTCTGTGATAAGACATAACATCTATCAATACTATTTGATCTGCATGTATTTCTACATCTTCCTGAGTCTCAGATTCTGACTCTGACATTTTTACACTGTTTAGTAGACAACCGTAAAACCACAAGTCAAAATACAACAAGGAGTCAAAATATATATATATATTTTATCTCTGTCTAATCAGACAATACTGACAATTATATTCCAAACAAAAACTACAATCTCGGTACAGTGCCTCCAATTTGTATATTGGACTTACTGGACCTATCTCAGCAGTGCCTCCAATTTGTCGGATATAATCTCTGCACGTGAATACAACACGTTATATATTGGATTTATCAACCAAGCCTCCAATATCTCAGGGATTATTATTTCATAAAAAATCTGCACGAGACACAAATATCAATCGTTTATATTTCCTAGGAATTCTCCTGAATTCTTTTAATTGTCTGTGTTTTGCTTTGAAAAATACAATAATCAATAATCGGATAAAAAAATATATATATTTATTACGTATACAAAAAAAGTTTCAAATCTCATATCATAAACAAAAATTTACAAACCACAATCCTTCAGCATATAAAAACTAGCTTCACAATATATATATCTCCGGTTAGTAACTGCATATATGATTAATATCATTTACCTTACCAGTTAGTAACTAATACAGAAATGGTTAATAAACATTTCTGCTTAATACAACATGCATTTCCCAGCAAACAATGTTTAACCAGCCAGCTCTTATAGATATATATATATATCTCTATGCTACATGGATCAACAAAAGATGAGCTAATTTAATGATAAGTAATAAAAACTTATTTAGTGAATCCTCCCCTAATCTCGAGAATTAAACTTCTAATCTTTTGCTTTTTATTTTGTAGTTATTTAATTCCTTGCTTATTAATTTTAATCACAGTAATTTCCAAATTCAATATATATATTGGTATCAATCTTACAACATCCTTATATCCACTTCTTCATATTTCTATCTGCAGAATAGAGATACTTAGAATTTTTGGAGTTACCCAAGTATCTGAGAAATCTCAGTCTACGTTGCAAGAATATCTACAAATATATATAATTACATTAATTCCTTAATTTCATACATTACCTGTCCAATTTGGATGTTGGTAAGTCTGCCTTGGAATTCCTGATATAATTTTTTTGGAATGTGTGAAGATTATCGATATCAGATAATCAATGCATGTGAGTTAGAGATTTGGTGAGAGTCAGAGATTTGGTGAGAATCTTGATTGCCTCATGTCTTGGGATCTGCCTGCAAAGTGGTGTGAGTCTGAGTGTTGGAATCTTGGACTCTCAGAGTGTCATGTGTACTGGACGTCTGAATGCATTGTGGTGTGAGTCTGAATGCTGGAATCTCGGACTGACTTGCAACCAACACTGCCACTTCAATTATAGTAAATTTGACGTCACTGGCAATATTATTAAATCTAATATTTACTATCCTCTAGAGGGCAGTATTGCACTTCTTAATTAATTCCACCATTTCTTTTTAATATTCTTATCTCGGGTCAAAAGGTCAATCTACACAAAGACCTTCTCTTCTCCCAGTCACTAGACACTAGACATTCTTATCTGTCATACCTAATTTATATCCCTACTCCCTTTTAAAATGACTTACTATCAGCTGAATTCTTTTCTGGTTAACTCAACAGAATCTATTCTTTAGTAATTTTTATTATTTACCAATTCTATACTTTCTACAATATTTATTGGAGTATATATTTCCTACAGTAAATATAATAAAATATACCTTGATTATAAACATATATTTTGTGAATATAAGAGATATTAGCTCTTATTCCTATACCCAAAAGACAAAATATTTTTTGTTTTAAAAACTTAAGACAGACCAATAAATTTAATTATGACACATCTTAGCACTTAACTCTAGCATTATCACACAAAAACATTCTAGGTTCCGTCATGTCTGGCGCTTCTTAAAAAAATATAAAAGACTTCACCCAGGAATGAACTCTGTAAATAAAATCTCGTGGGGCGTGGCTTGACCGTGCACTAAGATGGCTGCATAGTGCTTAGGCTCCGACAACAACACCGCTCAATAGCTCTACTTACACGCTGGTTAGTACACGATCGAGATGGGGAAGTCGAAGGGACAGACCCCCTCCGTCCCAGGCACACCGCGGACGACCCGTGCAGGCCCTATGGAAGCCTTTCTCCAAGCTCCAGCTGGCGGACGACATGGGCCTAGTCCCTCGGCGTCGACCTCTCCCGCGCAGTCGGAGGCCTCGTGGTCGGAGGACCACCCGCGGCTGCGGCGCATAGAGGACCTTCTGGCTACTCTCCCGACCCGATCGGATTTGCAACACTTGGCGGTCACACTTGGCGAATCTCTGAGAGGAGAGGTGGCGGAGGTGAAGACCGGACTGAGGTCATTAGAAACCAGAGTCGCACTCCTGGAAACCTCCGAGACACGTCCCCAGGCTCTCTCCTTGACTCCCATTGCAGATGCACAGGTACTATCAACTTTATTACGCCGGGTAGACGATCTGGAGAATAGGTCACACCGGCACAACATCCGGATTCGGGGGGGTGCACGAACAGGATGAGGAACCCAGAGATTTACTGGCCCGTTTATTCAATTTCATATTGCAAGATGGCAGCGTCTCACCTACAGACATTGACAGGGCCCATCGTGTTTACCGCGCTTCCCCCCCCACGTCTCAGCGAGGTCCTAGAGATTTTATTTGTCACATGCCAAACTTTGCTCTCAAAGACAGAATCCTCCGAGCTGCGAGGCTACACGAGGCCTGGGATTTTGAGGGGGACGCGGTGGAACTATTTGCGGATCTCACACGCTTCACACTGGCGGCACGGAGGGCCCTACGCCCGCTTACGGCGGCACTTAGAGAGGCGGCAATTCCGTACCGCTGGGGCTACCCTTTCTCGCTTAATGTGTCCCGAAATGGCGTAACATATGCTGTCAGATCGCTCGCAGAGGTGCAAAAATTTATTCGTGACGTACACCTCCCGGAGTTGACGATTTCTGATTGGGAGCAATCCACCTTGGATGGGGCGGAATGGATGCCGACTATCTCACACCCTCGCTCTCAACACCGCCGTAGATCACGGGATCAACGCAGACCTTTACCCTCTACCGCTGGAGGGTTTGAAGATTTACCCGACACTTGAACGTTTGACTCTAACAGTCTGTACATCTGGGATATCAGCCCGCTATCTTTCTACGTTCGGAATGGGACCTGCATACTCGAAGCCGGACCTTTGCCCTGCACTCACCGCATGCCATATTTTTTCCCAGAAACTGTCTGATTCTCTCCACGGCCTACTTGTTGCAGGTTATCACAGGCACTCTACCAATTAACTGTCTGGAGACTTTGGCCCCCCCTTCTCCCCCTAAGCTTGCTTCGAGCCACGATAAGGCTTTGCGACTCGGACTTTTTGATGCCCAAGAGCTGACTCTCAGGGGCTTGCCTGAACGCTCTACAGACTGAAGCTCTGATCATGGCGATGCGGCCTACACTGACATTTTTTCGCTACCACGTTCTAATGCTTATTGAATATTTTTGATGGGTACATGAATGTTCGTGTATTTGCCTTTTTTCCTTTTGTCGTTATGGATTTAGTTCGACTGGAAGGGGTAGTGGTTGGGAGGGCGAGATAGAGAGTGGGGATGGAGGAGAATTGTCACAGACGGTTGCTTGATGATGTCCAGATGAGATTTCTTTCTTGCTTCTGGGTAAACGGGAGAGGGGAATGGGAGAGGGGACGGGGGGAGGGGAGGAGAGAGAGGAGGAAGGGGGAAGGGGGAGAGGCGAGGGGGGAGAAGGAGGAAGAGAGGTAGAGGAGGGAGGGAGGGGAGGAGGGGGAGGGAGGAAGGAGAAAAGAGGGGGGAAAAGAGAGGGAGAGAGAAAATGAGACAGGGGAGGGGGGAGGGGGGGGAAAAAAGGAAAAAGGAAAAAAAAGACGAACGTTACTGAACGGCAAAGAAACCCGGGGAATGAGATGCTACGCGGGGGAGACAGACTTGTAGGGGGGAGAGATGGTGGCATGTTACATCTTGAGAGGAGATATAAACACACACTCCTTTGCGATGGCGAGAGGTAATGAAGCCCGTAATCTAGCATCAAGGTATGCAGTCCTGACCCTGGACGCTTCTTATTGGAAGGTACGATTCGGGTAATTTTGGTAACACTCAAACTGTCAGATTGTTCTACTGCAATTTCTCACTTGTCTGGTTCCGAGACTTGGGTATGGGGGGAGAGGGGGGAGGGTTGCTTTGATTTGTTTTAGGGTGGGTGGGAACGTTGGGAAAATAGATATTTGATATTGTTAGTGTACTTCCCCATCTCTAATTTGTCTTATATCGCTTACCATGTATATAGTTTTGTTGTTGTTGGTTTGCTGTTTATGACGTTTTTGTACTTGACGACCTTATTTGACGCACGGGTACACCCCCCGGAGGTATTTGCGTCCATTTACCTCGGGTGACGTCGCTGGGAGACTGCACTCCTAACCGACTGGTCACCTGACGGACGTCGTCGCCTCATCTTTTTGTTTTTTTTCTTTTTTCTTTGATCTTCTAGATCTCGACTGTTTGTCTTTCTCTGTCTCTCTTTCCTAAACTCGACTCTCCTTGTGGCCTCTTTCTCTTCTCCTCTCAACCCCTTTTTTTTTTTTTTTTTTTTAGCCTGCCGTATGGACGCCGTGGGTGGTGGGGGGATGGTCGGGGGGCGGGTCTGGGGCTTTCAGGGAGCAGCCTCTGCGTCTTCTCACATATAATGTCAAGGGGTTGAATATCCCTGAAAAACGACGCAGACTGATGAGTGAATTGGGAGCTCTTCGATCTTCAGTTGTATTCTTACAAGAGACCCATTTTCGGAACGATACCCCACCCGCACTGACGTCTAGGTCATTTCCCAATGGATTTTTCAGTAATTATATCGCCGCCAAGTCAAGGGGGACGGCGATTCTCTTTTCTCGGGATGTACCGTTTCAGTTAGAAGATCAACTAATTGATCCTGAGGGTCGCTACCTTTTCATCAAGGGTACGATTTCAGATACCTCATATACCTTCGCTTCGGTCTATCTGCCTAACGTGAATCAGCATCGATGCTTGGCTCGTATCATTAAGCACCTTACCTCATTTACCTCGGGAATTTTAATATTGGCAGGAGACCTTAATGTGCCGCTGGAACCTAGAATGGATACATCGAGGAAATTCTCATCGGTTCCGCCCTGCTCCTTGAGACATATCCGGAGGTCGCTAGACTCTTTACGTTTGGTGGACGTATGGCGGGCGTTTAATGCCGGAGCGCGTGAGTATACTTTCTACTCAAATGTTCATGCATCTTCCTCGCGTATTGATTACATTTTCTTGCCACAACATTTGCTACATTTGGTTATAACTGCAGAAACAGGTACACGCACATGGTCAGATCATGCTCCGGTATGGGTGGACTTACACTCTCCTCTCTTTCGACCGTGGGAACGTACTTGGCGATTGAATACTACTTTGTTAGATGACCCCCTGCTTAAGGTTGAATTCTCTGACCGCCTTAAACAGTATTTCCAGGACAATCTAGATATAGAAGACATCCCCGTAGCTACGGTTTGGGAAGCTCACAAAGCGGTGATTAGAGGCCATTTCATCGGTGCGGCCACGGCGATCAAACGGGCTAAGACCACGGAAGTTGCAGACATTCTACATAACATCCGGCGGTTGGAATCGCAAACTGACACCTTGACCGACGCCTCTTTCCAAGAAACGACCTTGCTACGCCGTCGGCTCAATGAAATTTTGGACGAAAAACTTCGTCTGGACGCTGTCAAGGCCAAATGCCGTTTTGCTTTGTCGGAAAACAAACCTAGCAGACTCCTAGCTATCCTGCTACGCCAACGACGTAGATTGGCATATATTGCGAAGATTAAATTGAAAAATGGACTATGCTCCTCTCGACCTGCGGACATCATGGGGGAATTTGCTTCTTATTACCAATCCCTTTATCATATAGATTCAGTTGAGGGACCGGGTTCACCTGCGATGTCCTTGTCGACATACCTACAGTCTCGGGTCACGTCCAAGATCTCCGCCACGGCACGGGAGTCTCTGGCGACCCCTATTACGATCGAAGAACTTTGTAACGCGCTTAAATCCATGAAAAACGGGCGATGTCCGGGACCTGATGGATTCCCGTTGGAATACTATAAGTGCTTCGGAGAGGCACTGTTGCCGATGCTTTTGCGACTTTTTCAATCGGTTGATGGTATTACACACTTACACCCGCGGACTCTAACCGCCACTATCACGGTGATTCCTAAGCCCGGAAAGGACCACTCGGACTGCAAAAACTACAGACCTATTTCGCTACTGAATGTAGACACAAAAATTCTGGCAAAGATCCTGGCTACACGGCTCATGCCATATGTCTCGGGCCTGGTTAGACCAGATCAGGTAGGGTTCATGCCTGGCAGGGAGGCCAAGGACGCGACTTCAAGGGCGTTAAATGCTATTACCTTGGCGAAACGCTCGGGACAAGCACTGCTGTTATTTTCGGCCGATGCGGAGAAGGCTTTCAACCGAGTCCGCTGGAAATATCTTTTTGAGGTTTTACGCCTTATGGGTCTCCCTGATGCCTATCTGCACTGGATTGCTGCATTGTATCATAACCCGACCGCTAGAGTTCGTATTAATGGCGCACTGTCCACCGAGATCTCTATATACAACGGAACGAGACAAGGCTGTCCTTTGTCACCAATGTTATTCGCCCTTTCCCTAGAACCATTGCTAGAATCCATACGCTCGGACGCTGAAATTTCTGGCATCCGGGGCCGCTCACGTGAACACGTGGTATCTGCATATGCGGATGATTTACTTTTTATGCTCACAAATGTGGAAAACTCCTTACCGGCCGTTCTGAGAACGCTTGCTGACTTTGGGGAACACTCCGGCTTTCGCATAAATGCCGATAAATCGGAATTCCTGGATATTAATCTTCACCCGACAGTGACCAGCAGACTCAAACAACGTTTTCCGTTTGCTTGGTGCCCGACTAAGATGAAATATCTGGGTATATGGTTGACTCCTTCGCACTCCAGACTTTTTGAATTTAATTATAAGCCACTTCTGGACTCCTTCCGGACGGATCTTGCGGGATGGAATAGTAAATATATCTCCTGGCTAGGTAGAATCAAGGTCATAAAAATGAATCTTCTGCCTCGTCTTTTGTATGTCTTCCAAACGGTCCCAATTCCCATAGCAGCTGAATTCTTCGTGATACTTCGCTCTCTGATCTTAAAATTCATATGGTCTAAAGGGAAGCCAAGAGTACGATACGAGACCCTTTGTCGCGCCAAAAGTCGCGGAGGTCTGGCCCTTCCTGACGCCAAATTGTATTTCTATGCCACTCAGTTGACTCGTGTTCTCGATTGGTCTCTGACATCGGCGGAAAAACTGTGGCTGGATTTGGAAGAGGAAATCATGGAAGCTCCGTTATGGACCCTACCCTGGATCCGACCTAGGGACTCAAGGGATCGACAGGCCCAGTGGAGTATCCCTCGAGCAACCCTGCATCTGTGGAGAAAGATTCGCATGTCTAGATCTCTATCGTCGGCTGTTTCTCCTCTTTTGCCACTACACCACAACCCGGGCTTTCTCCCTGGGGTGTGCCCTGACTTGAAGCGCAGACTTGACTTACCAGATAGGATCACCGCGCAGTCCTTCCTGAAGGATGGTACGGTACCCCCACTTACAACTGCGGATGACTCTCCGCCACCGACTTTTTTAGAGCAATTTAACTGTGCCCAGATTAAGTCCTTTCTTCAGTCCCTCAACGCTGGATTCAGCCTTACAAGACCCCTACTTCCTTTCGAGAACTTCTACAGATAGGATCACCGCGCAGTCCTTCCTGAAGGATGGTACGGTACCCCCACTTACAACTGCGGATGACTCTCCGCCACCGACTTTTTTAGAGCAATTTAACTGTGCCCAGATTAAGTCCTTTCTTCAGTCCCTCAACGCTGGATTCAGCCTTACAAGACCCCTACTTCCTTTCGAGAACTTCTACAGAATGGGCATCCCACTCGCTAGAAGCATATCCACCCTCTATCGTTTACTACAGGATTCCATTGCTGACCCGCCTCAGTTCCAATCAACATGGCAGGACATTCTAGGAGACTCATTTTCTGACGAAATGTGGTCTATGACCTATGCATTGTCACATCGAGGATCTCCGTGGCTGAGATGTGCAGAAAATGCCTATAAGATACTCACTATGTGGTATTGAACTCCTGAACGGATACACCGGGTTCAACCTACCTCAGATCCCCTCTGCTGGCGCTGCGGATCGGATATCGGAAGTTTCCTTCATATCTGGTGGGCTTGCACTCTACTTAACCCATTCTGGAGGATGGTCCATGAGGGGGTCTGCACTATTTCGGCATTGGAGGTGACCTTCTCCGCCGCAACTTACCTTTTGTTACACTTCCCGACGTCCATTAAGGCAATGCGAAAATCAGCAGCTCTACGCCTTGTACTGGCAGCTAGATTGTTGATTCCAATACACTGGAGGACTGGAACGGTGCCTTCCAAGAGAATGTGGGTGGAGGAGGTGGAAAGGCTAAGAGCAGTTGATCGCCTGGTAGCAGTGGAAAGTGGCCAATTAGAGGCCTTCTGTGGCACCTGGTTCTACTGGGACGAATATCGGTCTGGAAGTGCTAACAACACTACTGCCGACCCCTTGACGGTTGAGGAAGGTGAGATCTGAGGAGTACGCTGGACCTCGTTCTTTTGGGTGGTTCCTGGCCTGCGTCCCCGACCTGCCCCCAGGCGTGCCATGGACAGTACGGATCTGTATATGTGTGTGTGTTCCCTTCACCCATCCCCCCCTTTTTTTTTTTTTTTTTCCTTCCTTTCCATCGGCTTCTGCCACTATCCCTCTCTTTCTTGTTAATCTCTCTCTTTCATCTTCCCTCATGCTCTCTTCATTCTCAATTTTCCCCTTGGAGGCCAGGATATTCTTGAAACTGGCCGGATATCACAGTTTGGGTGACTGACCAGAACTGACAGGTCCTAGGCGACTGGCCGATTATTTGACACTGAATGACCCGGCCTTGGACTGATTGCCCAGAACTTATGAATGCCTCCGATTTGTACCACATTTCTTGATATCTGTATCCCCCTTTTATGTATCATATTTTCACGCAATGCTTTATTTCTCTTTCTGTATTTGTTACTCTTTAATAAAACCAAAATTTTGAATATGAAAAAAAAAAATCTCGTTCATTTCTAAACCTAGAGAAAATTGAAAGAAAAAAAAACTGTCTTTAAAAACAAAATGGCTACAGGCATCCATTTTAATTTTTCCTTTCTGTAAAAAGAACCAACTGAGCTGCGGTATATGGTAAATTTGCTTACTAGGGATAGACACTATTTATCACCAACAAGTGAGCACTATTAAAATCTTTGTTACTAAGGACATCCTGAGATATTGCATATCCATATGGACGCTGCGGTTGCTAAAGGATCTTGTTTCCCTAACACTGGTGATTGTAATTTTAAACATACAATGATGGTAAATATGCACTGTTTTTGCCCGTTTACTAGTTTTTGTTCATGAAGTGATGGTCTCCCTGGTGCGCTATTAGTGAACATTCTTAGCGAATCAAGTGTAAGCTAAAATGAATATCCTGCCTAATGCTACTGGTGATTTTGTTCTGCTTTTTTTATTTTTACCCTTTTCCTAGCAACCCTTGGTGATTCCGGTCATATGTCTGTGTGAAAGCTTGGATTTATATGACGAGTAATGCACACTGCGGGGAAGCACTTCTCTACTGTATATAGAAACCTGTACATTAATACAGTATGAATCCTGCACACTGCAGGGAAGTGCTTCTCTACCTTAGAAATCTATAGATTAACACAGTATGAATCCTGCACACTGCGGGGAGGCACTTCTACTGTATATAGAAATCTATAGATTAACACAGTATGAATCCTGCACACTGCGGGGAAATGCTTCTCTAATGTAGAAATCTATACATTAACACAGTATGAATCCTGCACACTGCGGGGAAGCACTTCTCTACTGTATATAGAAATCTGTACATTAACACAGTATGAATCCTGCACACGGCAGGGAAGCACTTCTCTACTGTATATAGAAATCTGTACATTAACACAGTATGAATCCTGCACACTGCGGGGAAGCACTTCTCTACTGTATATAGAAATCTATACATTAACACAGTATGAATCCTGCACACTGCGGGGAAGCACTTCTCTACTCTATATAGAAATCTGTACATTAACACAGTATGAATTCTGCACATTGCGGGGAAGCACTTCTCTACTGTATATAGGAATTTATACATGAATACAGTATGAATCCTGCACACTGCAAGGAAACACTTCTCTACTGTATCTGTTTCCTAGCAACTCTTGGTGATTCCGGTCACATGTCTGTGTAAAAGCTTGGATTTATATGACGAGTAATGTATGGATAGGAATAGCAGTAATCATGCTGCAATATCCCTCTTTCATAATCATGAGGCTTAAAATTAAGCAGAGGATACCCAGGTTCTCCTTTAGGTGATCTTAGAATACCTGCTTGTGTGTGAGATATTCTATATGTTCAGTGAATGAGAGTGTAATTTAACTTGGTTGCCATAAACACTGTGTATCCACGATAGCATTGGTGCCCTCTAGCACGTGCCTCAAGGAATCCGAGACTAGGAAGAGTAATGTTTTTATGACCTGAGATACCTCCATTCGTTTTCCCTTCAAGCAGCAACAATTACCAAATTGAGTTTACCATCACCATCCTAAGGCATTCATCTGCCTAGATGGATTAATGTTATTTACTATAGCTGTGTTTCAAGGGTTTGTTTATTCCATTGTGTTTGTTATAGACTTCCCTTCCAGTTGCCCGTCCCTCTCCTCCCCCTTATGGTAGAGAATTGCTTTGTTGCTTCTAAATTAGCATCACGAAAGGCAATTATCCCCGTTAATTAACAGCATACCATCCTTTCCTCCCCTACCGTTATCTCAATATGGGACTTTTATACATTTATTAGGCGGTGTGTTTCATTGTAATTTGCACCACATGTGATACCCAATCACTTCATTTTATAAACAGGAGTTTGAGCGTCAGTAAAAATCTAACATACTCCCAACCAGTACCAGAAATTTTGCTCCTGAGGACACCCTAGTGGCGAAACATGTCGAGCACCTGATATGGGATAAATAGTTTTTTGTACATTTTTATCTTTTTGGATCAATGACAGCAATGTTTACTGTATAGTCAGTCTCCTTCTTTCATTGTTCTGTGAGACCATTTGAAGAGAATAATGGTCTCCAATTGTCCGTCCTTAACCCCTAAGACCCTGTCTTAGGCACACCTTGAGTTAACTCTCCTTCTGCGCAGGGAGAGAGAAATCCGTTAAAAAAACACACGAGGCATGTAATTTTGTCTGGCAATTTCTCTCTGCCTTCCAACGGTTCTTGACACATATTTATACCTATGTCAAGGCGTTGTCTTTTTATTTCATTAGTTAACATTTCAAAACATAACATAGTTCATTGGCCAGTTTCAATACAGGTCTGGTGACACATTTCTAGACAGTCCCGTGGCCTCGGCATGTGATTTCTTGAGATATCAGCATTTCTTAAGACATCAGTACTTTTTTTAAGACATCAGCACTTTCTTATCACTTCAGAAAAACATTTGCAAACATCAGCATCCTTGCCATTCTAAAAACATTTGCAAACATCAGCATCCTTGTCATTTCTAAAGACATTTGCAAACATCTTGAGAAGTGAACCTTAGTCCTATAATACTGCTGATTATCAATTTATCTTAAAACTATTTCTTATATTTTAAACCTTAATTTATCTATTAATATTATAATTCATGGGGTGTTATTTAACTACTTATAGGGTCCTTCTTATAGGTCAACAGATGGTGGTCTGAGGATTCCTTTTCCTTCACCATTCTAAGGATCTCTATTCTGGCCGCATTGGGCCGCTCTTTAAACAATAACAGGGTTATCCAAAGAGATCCGAATTGCTTGAGAGAGGTAACCGAACGCTGAAAACCAGCGTTCGGTTACCTTTCCTGGCCATTCGGCTATCCAGAGAGCAGACAATTCGCCAAATCCTGGCGAATTGCCTGCACATACGGTGCCTGTTCGAGGGCAGTGAAATCCCCATGAAAATGCACTGCTTCGGCTATTCAGAGAACGAAAACCAGCAGTGAAAGGTTCCCGAAATGCCCTGCCATTCGGTGGATTAATTCGGCAAGTTAATTCAGGAGAATCCCATAGGCTTCAATGTTAAAAATATTCCCGTTTTAATTCAATATCTAATAAACCGTTCATTATAAAATTCTGCAGTAAAGAGTCTCTTTATTTATAGATTTTTTAGGATACTTTAAGCATTTTTATGATTTATTTTTTTTAAAGTCTGATTTTTTTTTTTTTAAGTTTACATATTTTTTCTGTAACAGCCCTTTTTATTATCATTCCCTGGACCTCATATGCAAATTTTAGACATTTTCGCTCAGTAGTTTCTTTGCAAACAGCTTTTTACTTTCACATTCATACAAACTGTTTTGCTAATTTATTCACCTCCCTCTGTCTGCGGTCTCGGCTTTTTCTCGGCTTTTTCCGGCGGCTTCGCTGTGTGTGATCGGCTCCTGCTCGGGTTTTTCCAGCGTCTTCGACGGGTTAATCCAGATGTTTTTGAGGGTTTTCGGCGTGCATTCGGCAGGTTTTGCGGTTAGTTTTCGTCAGGTTTGTGGTAGCTTTTCCCTGCAATTCGGGGACCCTGTGGTGTTTGCTGAATACACCGCAGGGTCACCAAAATGGGATCGTACTATTTGATTCTTTCTTTGTTTCATCTATCTACTGTAAGTTAGTATGGGTTGGGGAGCGAGACCCTCAATACCCATGTGGATCAATATAGAACCAGGGGGGCTGTACCTGCCACGGAATGGGTAACACATGGCAGTCTCCCAGTGCCTATTTATCTTCCTAACCTACATTCTTATTAATAGTAACAAGAGGTGCTAGGAATGACTCAAACCCTGCCTTTACCTGATCCCTTGCTTTAAATTCATCAGGGACCCCTCTTGGTACCCCTATAACATCAATATAGACATCCGGATCAAGACTACCTTGTGGGCTTGGGACTTCCCTTTTCCTGCGACGTGAGCTAATATTTGGAATTTCCTCAGGATCCGAAACAATATGAAATCCCATTATGACCTTAGCTAGGGCACATTCACCTGACCATTGAAGGGGCAGACGCGCCCTAATCTTGAGGTCTCCACATATCCAGTAGAGATCCCCAATCAGAAAAACTTGATTCTGTAACTTAATACTGTTGATATTGCTATAATTGGCACAATAACCCTCGGGGAAGAAGGTGAGGTTCCTACCTTTTTCTGCTGACCTATAGCAGGTATAGTTCCCTGGGTAAACATGTATCCCTTCTCCTGGTTGTGGGAGGCGTGTTAGTATGGGGTAGCTATTCTTCCAATATTCACATAAACTCTGGCTATCAGTGGTGTTAGTATATAAACTAAGAAAACATTCTTCTACATCTTGCGGAATATTAAAAGGTACGGTGCCTAGATGTGGCCTAGCAGCACCACACACATAACAATTTGTACAGTTATTGTTTAGGGCACAAAATTTTACCCATTCTAGCCAAACATTTACATCTGAAAATCCTGTTTCCATTACTATGCTGTCTTCATAGGTGGGATTGGCTATTGATTTGGTGTTAGGTAGGAGAGGAGGAGGTCTCACTACCTCTCCATATTTCCTGGGTAGGAATGGGTTCTCTTCCTTCTTATAAATGGCCATATCTTGGAGTTTGAACTTGTATCGAGGGAATTTGGTTGTGGCAGTTGCGTATATTCCCATCTGTTAACTATGGCATCAGAGGTACCATATCCCATATTGTCCGTGTTCCACCCCACTGCGCCCCAATAATCACAATTATGTCCCCAGTACTCATCGGTTACACATATATATACAGTTGCCTTGTACAGTATCATACTGCAGTAATGGTGGACAATTAAAAACAACAGTGGCCAGACAGTGATGGTTTGGGTTGGGGTTCTTTCTGGTAGGGGGTGTGGACAATAGGGGTTGTGACATATGTTCCGAAGGGGGGGGAAACATATTATTTCAGTCTTTTTCTTCCCCCCACATGCGTCTCCATACTCTTCGAAAAGGATCCTTGGTTGTCATTTTCTCCTTGTTGGAAACCAGGGCTATCTGCCCTCGTGAGTGTCTCTTGTTGAGTCCTTTGTTGAATCCGCTTGACTCGAGAGGGTCCCTTGTTGAATCCGCTTGACTCGAGAGGGTCCCTTGTTGAATCCAGACCGGGCTGTCCTCTGTCAGTATAGCTGTGCGGGTTACGGCTACCACCGTGGTCCATAGGCGAAATCCTCTGGTCTTTTTCCTTTCTGTAGCCGCTTTACCAGCACCTTGTCTCCTGGATTAAATGGGTGGGTAGATTTGTCTGAAAGAAAGGGAGACTTAAATATAACTTCGTCTCTGGTTGTCTCGAGGGTTGAGATCAGCTGCCTAACATATTCATCCCTTATCTGCTCTAAGTCCCCTGTCTCCACTGTTAGCCTACCTGTAGACCATGGTAATGGAAAGGGTCTGCCCATAAGTATCTCGAAGGGGGAGTAGCCTGTGTTCCTATTAACCGCCATTCTGATTTCAGCCAGAATGATGGGGAGTACCAATTTCCAATTCTTTAGCTCTTCTGTGGTTGCATATTTTTGTAAGGTACAAAATAATTGGTCCCTATCCATTGTGGGAGGTCGCAAAACCCGGCATTACTAGTTTAGCTATGTCCTGTTGTGCTGCTCGTTTAACTGCTTAGTCAGCCAGATGATTCCCTTTTGCAATAGGATCTGAGGCTCTGGTGTGTGCTCTACAATGTAACACCGCTATCTGAGAGGGCATAAGAATGCTTGCTAGGAGGTCCGTGACCAGGGTCGAATGGGAAATCTTCTTGCCATCTGCGGCCACAAATCCCCTCTTTTCCCATATCGTCCCATGGCCATGGACCACACCATAAGCATATTTGGAGTCAGTGTATATCGTGACAGGTCTACCCGCATAGAGCCTGCATGCTCGTGTTAATGCAATCAGTTCTGCTGCCTGGGCAGACTGGTAGAGTACAGACCCTGACTCTAGAACAGTGTCAGGGAGTTGAACCACTGCATAGCCTGCATAATAAGTGTTGTCATTGGGGCGGGTACAGGAGCCGTCAACAAAGACGACATCTGCGTCCGGAACAGGTGTTGACATGAGATCAAGGCGGGGTGCAGTTTCAGACTCAATGGAGAGAGCACAGTCATGTTCGAGTGGGATGGTATCTAAGGGATTCTTAAGACCCAGTAAAGCGTTTAGGATTGGTGCTGGACCAGAGACACTTGAACTGTATTCTATGTGCAGTGCAGGGTTGCTTTAGCAGTGTGACTTCATATCCACTAAAGCGCTGTGATGACATGTGCTGTGTATGTATGCCCTTAAGTAAAAATAAAACATCATGGGTTGTGGGTAGGTGAGGTTCGTACCCTAATGTGTATTGGCTTGCCATACTAATGGCCATTGCACATGCTGCCAGGGCACGCAAACAGGCCGGCATCCCTTGTACCGTTACTGGCAGAATCTTTGAAAAAAAAAATGCTATGGGGCGCAACCGGCCCCCATGTTCTTGCGTCAGTACCGCGGCCATGGTTTTACAATTGTCCCTTGCAAACAGATGAAATGAAAGTACATAATCAGGGAGGCCAAGCGCGGGGCTTATCATCATCATTGCATTTCTGAGAACCCTAAAGGCATTTAACATTTCATTAGACCACGTTATCACATTGGATTGACCCAACAGGATGGCTTGTCTCAGAATGTTATCGTAGTAGGAGCAGTCAGGGATCCACTGTCTGCAATAGTTTATCATGCCTAAGAATGACAACATGTCCTTCTTAGTTTTCGGGTTGACCAGGCCCGTGACAGACTGGACTCTCTTCTGACTGATGCTCCGTTCCCCCTGTCTGAGAACAAACCCTAAATATTCAACTTGCGTTTGACACCACTGCATTTTTTTTTTAAGGGAGACCTTGTGCCTACATTCCTGTAACCAACTAAAAAGTGTTTTACCATCCTCCCGGCAGGCCTCCTCTGATGGACTGCATACGAGGAGATCATCCACGTATTGCAGCAGGACAGAACCATGGCTGGGGTGCCAGAATTTCAAAGTGGCCTGCAGTACAATACTGTAGACCACCGGGGCGTCAACGTACCCCTGAGGTAACCTTTTCCATGTAAATTGGGTGCCTTCAAATGAAAATGCAAAAAGTAGTGCCGTGTCAGGGTGTACAGGGATGCTAAAAAAAAATGCATTCTTCAGGTCAATTACAGAAAAATGTGTATGTGTCGCTGATATTGATGACAGAAGTGACGTGACATCTGGGACAATTGGCGCAATTAGAATCACTAGGGAATTAACTGCGCGCAAGTCTTGAACGAACCTGACAGTCCCATCAGCTTTGTTCACGGGGTTAATTGGGGTGCTGTATGGGGACACTACTGGTTGTAAAATATCGTCGCGTAGGAATTGGTCAATCATGGGGCGCAATCTGTCCTCTTTCTCTTTGGACAAAAGATACTGCCTTTGATACACAGGGTTACAATTGTCATGTAGCCTGGCTTTATATGGAGTGCAGCTAACCAGTCCAGTGTCATAAGGCCCATTGGACCATAGTTGGTCTAAGCCTTAGAGTTCAGTGGGCAATGTGTCTATAGTCATAAAAAAAATGGTGTTTTTCAAGAAAAAAAAGGGTAAGGATGGCGAGTCAACAATTAACCCCCCCAGTCGTGAGTATATGTGACCTCTAATTTCCCTAAGAGATCCCTAAGGTTTTGGTAGATACCCCGTTAATATTATAAGTTTCATATCTTCCTGTGTAAAATTGCGACCATTACACGCCTTTTTTAAATATGTAATAGCTCCTAATGGGGCTTCTCTTGGTTTTGGACAGTGTTTTAAAATCTTATTAATATCCTCTATTTCTATCGCCTTTTTAAATAACTTATTCCCCACGGTCATAAATAGGAAAATGGGTTTTGTTGGTGTTATTCTCATATCTTAGGGCTTATTAATGGCGATCCTTTGTTATATGCGAGTGGCCATAATAACAAAAGGCAGTATATATTCTTCTGCTTTTTTTTTTTTTTTCTCGTCTTTGGATGTGGATGGGGCCGAAGGTTTCAAATCCTCCATTGCCCCTACCGCACCCAAGACCTCTGTCTCAGTAAAGGGACGGATATATGGATTGTCTATAAGACGGAGGGGGTCGTGGTTCCCAGCTGGCACGGGGTATCTCTTGTTTATTCCGTGGTATACTCTGTTCTATTTTATGCAGTCTGGCGCTGTCAGAGGACAATGGGGTCCCTCTTCTACATTGTTTCACCATTAACCATTGTCCCCCCCCCCCAATTTCATATACTGCATGTCCCACTGAGGGTCTCCCTGATAATAGGGCCATGCCTCGGTGTCGTCGAGACATAATCCTTTCACTATATCCATATAGAATGGGCTGTGGTCTCCCTGTCTGAGAAAAGGATCACAACTCCCACTGCTTCTGTCCATCCCGCTAGATTATCTATCCATGGGTTAATTAAATAGCAATCTGTGCCCCCTACTCGTGCTACATAATCTTTACAAAACTCTCCTATTTTCAGTAAGGGATATTCTTTAACCTTGCTACTTTGAATACCCATGGTTAGTTGTACAATTGAATAATCAGGCAGGTAAAATAGAGAAAGAAAGAAAAAAAGAGAGGCTCTTCACAGTGCTCGAAAAGAAAAACAATTTAAATTCTTACTATATATATATATATCTCTATGCCACATGGATCAACAAAAGATGAGCTAATTTAAGGATAAGTAATAAAAACTTATTTAGTGAATCCTCCCCTAATCTCGAGAATCAAACTTCTAATCTTTTACTTTTTATTTTGTAGTTATATAATTCCTTCACATCATAAACAAAAATTTATAAACCACAATCCAATAGTATATAAAAACTAGCTTCACAATATATATATCTCCGGTTAGTAACTGCATACATGACCAACATCATCCACCCCATCAGTCAGCAACTAACACACAAATGGCCAACAAACACCTCTGCTTAATACAACATACACCTCACAGCAAACAATGTCCAACCAGTCAGCTCTTATATATACATTATATATATATATATATATATATATATTACACAGTACCATCAGTATACAATGGGGCAAAAGTCTGCCCTACCTTACAGATTTTCCTGCCCAATTAACTTATCACTCTATAATATATACTTTAACAATATATATACATGTAATTAAACCGGTAATACAGGAATGACGAGCGTCCGTCTTACCTTACAGACCACTCGGCACCTTAACTCATAACTCTACAATTTATATAATTTACTCTATTTATCACAACTGAGGGACGTCTGTCTTACCTTACAGATCGTTCAACAGTGAATCTTAACACTCTAATATTCTTATACGCTAATATTCTTATACTCTATACATTTTATGAGGGTTAACGCAAGGTGTGATCAATTGGACATATAATGTCCCTTCTATGAGTGTGGTTCCTGACCCACTCCTTTAAATAAACGGCCCGTGGCAACGTTTTCTTTTAATTTGTAATAAACGGCCCGTGGCAACGTTTTCTTTTAATTTGTAATAAACGGCCCGTGGCAACGTTTTCTTTTAATAAACGGCCCCTGGCAACGTTTCCTTTTACACTATAGGACATGGACAACTAACTTTAGTTCGAGATAAACGTTGTCATTGCCCTCGTCCAGACAAGACAATATACTCACCAGGACGAGGGGTGACCGTTCATCTCGGCAGTGCCTCCAGATTGAAGAGAATAATGGTCTCCAATTGTCCGTCCTTAACCCCTAAGACCCTGTCTTAGGCACACCTTGAGTTAACTCTCCTTCTGCGCAGGGAGAGAGAAATCCGTTAAAAAAACAACAATTTTGTCTGGCAATTTCTCTCTGCCTTCCAACGGTTCTTGACACATATTTATACCTATGTCAAGGCGTTGTCTTTTTATTTCATTAGTTAACATTTCAAAACATAACATAGTTCATTGGCCAGTTTCAATACAGGTCTGGTGACACATTTCTAGACAGTCCCGTGGCCTCGGCATGTGATTTCTTGAGATATCAGCATTTCTTAAGACATCAGTACTTTTTTTAAGACATCAGCACTTTCTTATCACTTCAGAAAAACATTTGCAAACATCAGCATCCTTGCCATTCTAAAAACATTTGCAAACATCAGCATCCTTGTCATTTCTAAAGACATTTGCAAACATCTTGAGAAGTGAACCTTAGTCCTATAATACTGCTGATTATCAATTTATCTTAAAACTATTTCTTATATTTTAAACCTTAATTTATCTATTAATATTATAATTCATGGGGTGTTATTTAACTACTTATAGGGTCCTTCTTATAGGTCAACAGATGGTGGTCTGAGGATTCCTTTTCCTTCACCATTCTAAGGATCTCTATTCTGGCCGCATTGGGCCGCTCTTAAACAATAACAGGGTTATCCAAAGAGATCCGAATTGCTTGAGAGAGGTAACCGAACGCTGAAAACCAGCGTTCGGTTACCTTTCCTGGCCATTCGGCTATCCAGAGAGCAGGCAATTCGCCAAATCCTGGCGAATTGCCTGCACATACGGTGCCTGTTCGAGGGCAGTGAAATCCCCATGAAAATGCACTGCTTCGGCTATTCAGAGAACGAAAACCAGCAGTGAAAGGTTCCCGAAATGCCCTGCCATTCGATGGATTAATTCGGCAAGTTAATTCAGGAGAATCCCATAGGCTTCAATGTTAAAAATATTCCCGTTTTAATTCAATATCTAATAAACCGTTCATTATAAAATTCTGCAGTAAAGAGTCTCTTTATTTATAGATTTTTTAGGATACTTTAAGCATTTTTATGATTTATTTTTTTTAAAGTCTGATTTTTTTTTTTAAGTTTACATATTTTTCTGTAACAGCCCTTTTTATTATCATTCCCTGGACCTCATATGCAAATTTTAGACATTTTCGCTCAGTAGTTTCTTTGCAAACAGCTTTTTACTTTCACATTCATACAAACTGTTTTGCTAATTTATTCACCTCCCTCTGTCTGCGGTCTCGGCTTTTTCTCGGCTTTTTCCGGCGGCTTCGCTGTGTGTGATCGGCTCCTGCTCGGGTTTTTCCAGCGTCTTCGACGGGTTAATCCAGATGTTTTTGAGGGTTTTCGGCGTGCATTCGGCAGGTTTTGCGGTTAGTTTTCGTCAGGTTTGTGGTAGCTTTTCCCTGCAATTCGGGGACCCTGTGGTGTTTGCTGAATACACCGCAGGGTCACCAAAATGGGATCGGCAACACGAACCGAATTGAAGAGAACGAAAAGTCACCGAACGTGCGGTGACTTTTCGAATCTCTTTGGATAACCCTGTATATGTATTTTGAGACTAACCTCCTTTTTTGGTTGACCCTATCTAATGACTGGAGAATGAAAAATTCTAGGTCAAAATAGCCAAACCAGAAAAATTCTCCTTTCATCTCACTTTCCAAATCGGCTATTTTGACCTAGAATTTTTCATTCTCCAGTCATTCTCCAGTCATTCTCCTGCTTTTCACGCTCTCTGAATAACCCTGTATGTTTTGTTGTTTGCCAATATGCTATGACTTATTCATATGGTAAGCGATGTGGATTTAATACGTTGAAGAGGGTCCTAAGAAAAACAGCCTAGTCTGTCATTTTTCCAGTGTCTCACCTACCCATACAAAGAATCTACACCCAATGTGGCATTGATTTTTTCTTTTCTACATGGCTTGTGTGGGACACAGTTGTTTATGTTTGTCTTTGTTAGTTTGATTTTTTTAAGTACACAATAAATGCTACGTTTTAAATCGCTGTCCTCACCTATTTAAATGAACCAAATTAGGGTTACCCCCTGTTCTTTTTCTGAGGAATACGAATGTCTGTCATTGCTGGTATAGCCAAACTGTTATAGACCTACTCTAACACCATTTAGGCTAGGGTCAGACGAGCGTGACTTCTACGGACTGTACGTCCGTGCACACGGACGTACGTTAGTACGGAAGACGCAGTAGTGGCCAGACAGTCTGTTTTTTTCACTGACGTATATATTTTGACGGATGTAGGAGGGAAAATAAATTAAAAAGCAAAACCATTTTGTCCGTGAAAAATGCTGGACGTATAAATGCAGTCCGTCTGACCACGTTCCATCACTCACACACAAAGCTATGCAGACGTTGCGGACGCAGCGCACTTTGTGCGGCCGTTCTAGCGGTTGTACGTTCTTGCCTGCCTTGCGTCTGTGGGCCGCGGCCGTTGTGCGTCCGCAGTTCAGTGCGGACGTACTTCGTGTGTCGGGCTCCGATGGGCTTCCTGTCATGCTATCACGGACGTACTTTTAGGCGCAATCACGGACGTGAACACTGCGCTCGTCTGACAGCAGCCTTAGTTAATTTGTTTCATAAGCCAAAAGGCATGACCAGATATTCATAATGACCACTCCTGGTGTTAAATGCAGTCTTCCATTCATGGTCCTCTTTGAAGGTCCAATTTTGTGAATACTTTTCAAACGGTCGAATAACTCAGATATTAAAGGGATGGGGTAGGCGTTACGTATAGTGATTCTGTTTAATCCTCTATAGTCAATGCACGGTCTTAAATCCCCTTCCTTTTTAGGTACAAAAAAGAATCCTGCTCCCGCAGGGGAGGAAGAACGACGAATAAACCCTTGAGCTTGGTTTTCCCGTATATATTCTTCTATAACATCATTTTCTTTTTGAGGCCTCATGGAGGCATGGTGCCTGGCAACAGATCTATCGCACAATCATAAGGCCTGTGGGGAGGTAGAATCTCAGATTTGCCCTTATTGAATACCTCCTTGAGTACGGTATACCACTTGGGTACCTCTGTGGATAGTGGGGGAGCAGTAGCTACATTCAGACTGCCCACCTGAGTACCCAAACCCAGATATCTGGACCAACATTTTGATCCCCATGAACCCAGTTCCCCCGTAGACCAATTGACAACTGGGCTGTGTTTAGCCAACCATGGATACCCCAATACGGCCCCTATTACATTATTTGCGCGACTGCAAAACCATTTGCGCAAACGATGCACGTTAATCTTTAACGTGATGAACTGTGCGTGTCCTATACTTAACATTGTGAGCGCAAATGCGTTTGCGCGCATGATATTACAATCTTTGCGTAAATTTTAACACAAAGCATAATTTTAATGTCTTTCAAAACCTGGTGTTAAAGGCAAATCTGAACATCCTGGCTGAGCAGAAATACACCAGCCCATGAAAAAAAAAACAGCAACGCACACATTCTACGCACACCCAAACAATGTAATTGAGACGTTGTGTGTATTTTTACTATTGCTGCAGCATATATGAGCAGATTGACTTTGCCTGGCGCGAAAACTTAAAAAAAAACTCAAGCCATTCAATCACCCTACAGCAGCCATCTCCGCTCCCGTTTCCCATCACTCCGCTCTGTGGATGTAAGGAAGAAAAATAAATATCCCTCCTTGCCGCTCCACCGCTTGCACACCTTGGGAGGTGAGGAGGGGGTCGGCTGCTCCGGGTGGGGGGAGAGATAGCGTGGAGGGGGCTGCTCCCTGCATTCCTGTCTCTGCCAGAGCTCGGAAGGGGCAGTGGACCTGCTCTAGCCCAGACACAGAGCCATGCTGCATCCCAGAGGGGCGCTTGGCGGTTAGAATCGGTGCTCACCAGGTTTGCAAATGCAGCACAGGAATTGCAATGTCAAATAACTCCGCAACAAACTCTAGCCCTAGAGAAAATATTAGTTCCTTCACTGGCGTTGTATCTTGACTTGAACAAATATTTCCTCTGCATTTGCCTGTCATCATGCAAATTAACTGTCTGGGCTCTGTGAATATCCAAGTGTTTGCCGAAGGAGGATAGAAAATACACGCTTAATTTCTATATCAACAAACTAAGCGCCGGAGCGGTATTGACACCATATGCAGTTCATTTCATGACATAATATTCATCATGCTGAACAATAGGGATGTGCGTTTCGGGTTTCGGAATTTCGGAATTTTCACGAAATTTCCCGATTCGTGTTTTCGGATGCGGCCGAATTTCCGAAAAATTTTAGATCCGAAAAGTTCAGATCCGAAATGTTTTCCGAGCCGAAACGAAATATTTTCGGATTTTTCGAATGTGCTTGAAATGTGTCAAACGAGGAGAACAGATGTTCCGAAAAACGAAAATTTTCTGAAAAACGAAAATTTACTGAAAAACTAAAATTTTGTAAAAACGAAAATTTTCTGAAAAACGAAACTTTTTCGAAAAAACGAAAAGTCGATACAAAAAACGGGCAAAATGACACGAAAAATACTAAAAACGGTCGATATCCCGAAAAATGTGCAATTCCGAAAAACGAAAATTTCCGAAATTACGAAAAGTCGATACAAAAACCGAGCACAGTGACACGAAAATACGAAAAATGGTCGAAATTCCGAAAAAAAAATGTACCCGAAAAACAGCCCGAACCGAATCGAATCGAAACCGAAATCGATCGAAACGAGCCGAATCGAAAAGTTTAAAAATCCGAAAAATCGAACCGAATCGAACCGAAAACAAGATCGGTGCACATGCCTACTGAACAAATCCTCTGTTATCCTTTATATCTCTGCTGGATAGAATTATTTCCGTTTGGGGGTCACTGCATAATATACTGCTGTAATTGCACTGCAAGTCGCTCGATATCTAAGTCATTCAAACTGTCCGAGCACTTCAAGTGACTAGAGATCTACGAGGTGTATCTGTTGCCAGTTTAATAAAGTAACTGCTATACGTCTGATACCTGACTGAGTTGGCAACCAAGCCTATAATACGTTGTACCAGTAACTGTGGTGTTCAGTATTCTACCTGAGCTGGCAATAAATTAATTGTTGGCTGCTTGTGTATGTATGTATGGTTGTGAGTGCTGTTGTGTGTGACTGTGGCTGTGTGTGTGGTTGTGAGTATTGTGTGTGTGTGTGTGTGTGTGTGTGTGTGTGTGGTTGTGTCTCACATTAGACAGTTTTCACTAGCAAACTTCCTGACAAAATGGGGAAAATATTGTATATATTCAGGGCCGGTGCTAGACTATTTTGCGCCCTATGCAAGACTACTTGCGCACGCCCCCCACCAGAAAAAAAATTGTCAACTGTTAAAATGTGGATAAAACACACACAAACAGTGCACGGGGGGACGGCAAACTGTGCACGGGGGGACACACGCTGCAGGAGGGGGGGCCCTTATCGAGGTACTTGTGTGCCCATCTTTCGCATCTGCTGGTCGGGCCAGGATCAGTCTGTGCCTCTTTCTTTCTTTCCTCTGCCCTCTGTGCTTCTTTCTTTCGCCTTTTCTTTCCTATGCCCTCTGTGCTTCTTTCTTTCTTTTGCCTTTTCTTTCCTCTGCCCTCTGTGCTTCTTTCTTTCTCCTTTTCTTTCCTCTGCCTCTTTTTCTCTTTCCTCTGCCCTCTGTGCCTTCTTTCTTTCACCTTTTCTTTCCTCTGCCTTCTGTGCTTCTTTCTTTCGCCTTTTCTTTCCTCTGCCTCTTTTTTGTCTTTTCTTTCCTCCACCTAGCTTTCTCTTTCCTCTGTGCCTTTCTTCAGTGCTCAAACTCCCCATATCAATGAGTTCAAACCCCCATATCAATGAGTTCAAACCCCCATATCAATGAGTTCTTACCCCCCATATCAATGAGTTCTTACCCCCATATCAATGAGTTCTTACCCCCCATATCAATGAGTTCAAACCCCTATATCAATGAATTCTTACCCCCATATAAATCAGTTCTTAGCCAGCATATCAATCAGTTCTTAGCCCATATCAATTTTAGTTCACCCCCATATCAATGAGTTCTTACCCCCATATCAATTTTAGTCCACCCCATATCAATTTTAGTTCACTCCCCCCCACACAAAAGAGAATAAGAAAACATTCTGGCCACTGATTTCACAGCGCAACGTCAATGCGCTCCACGATTTTGCGCACGAAAAATATTGAAAAAATGCGCTCGGATGGTAATACCACGAAGGGGTACTTCTCTTTCCACCATAGGTACTTGGTGAATGGCAGCAAACCCAGAATCCAAAAAATTGCCTGCAGACCCAGAATCAATGAGTGCTTCTGTGTCCAACTTGACTTTCTCCCAAGCAATGGACACAGGCACCACAATTTGAGTCCCTGTCGTTGACCCCAGCGCTTTCTCACCGGCATACACTGTTGATGGAATCCTTCCTTTGTGCACGCGGCCTTAGTCTGGCTGGCTCTGCTGGACCGCACCCTCGTTCGTCTCCTTCTGCAGCAGCCAGACCTCGACTTTCCGATCACTCTGAAACCGCCGCTGCAGAAGCACCGCAACGTGCCTGCCTCAGTCCCACGGCACGCTGCCTTGGTGCCTCCCCCTCACGTGATTCGTGAGAAGGAGGCGCCAAGGCAGCGTGCCGTGCTCCCAGAGTGTGGGACTGAGGCAGGCACGGTGCGGTGCACTGAGGCTGGAGTCAGAACACCTGCCATCAACCCCCACTGATGATGTCACGTGGCTGCCGCGCAACCTAATCAGCCAGGACCAACGACTTGCAGGCGTTTCTAATTTTTGTACAAGCACACCCCATAGAAATCATAACCGCAAACGCTCATGTGCTAAAATTTGAAAAAAAAACACTTTATGATGATTAAAAATTCAATTTTTATTGCATTTTTTGTCATAATATACAGCCAGGACATGACGTATACATATAAAAATGAAATATTATGAATCCGCGGAGTCTGCCGGAAAGAACGATATCTAATATGTCTGGGTCGTATAATAAAATGTGGCTTCAAATCGCGTTTAAACATGATGAGCGAAAGCGGTAAAAATTAGCTGAGCACACAGCAGTGAAATGCAGCATATTAGAGGAAGATTTAGGAGAGAAATTAACACGTCTCAGAAGCAGATACCACACCCTCAGTATAGTCTACATACATACAATGTATCAAATTCATTAGACCATTCTGAAAACACCTGTTGTTTACTGTTTGAGAACACAGGTCATTTAGAGGTGAGAATCTTTGCACGTACACATTAGTTTTTAATTCAATATCTAATAAACCGTTGCAGTAAAGAGTCTCTTTATTTCTAGATTTTTTAGTATTTTTTCAAAAAAATTTAGACTTTCTTCAAATTTATTTTTTTTGCGAACTGGAACCGAACACGCCAAAAAGTTTGAAGTTCGCGAACGGCCAAAGTTCGAATCGAACTCCGAACTGATCGAACAGCTCATCCCTACTGCGCTCTAGGAGGCCGCCTAGCGGCAGCGCCGGCCCTGTATTTATCCTCTTTCCAACTGCCACATCCTGAGAGAGCAGAGTAATGCAGGAAATGCTTGTTACAGTGTATCCAATATCTTTCTATTTGTTTATAAACAAGAGGAGACCGTTTAGCCCCTTCCCAGACTAGCCATACCCAGCAGGATGTCATTCTACACCTCAGCTGTCAGTGTTTAGGTTGCCAGGGGTGTGTTATCCTGGATATCAAGACATGGCCTGATCCTGTGGACCCATAGGGTCTAAATCTAGAGCTGGGCATTTGGAGAGCTGATGAACCGGTTAATTTCTTAGTAATATTTATTTTTCCCCTGCAGTTTATTTTTTCTCCTTCTCTGTATCACAAGGAGAAGAATAGGGAGGGGGGAAAGAGTAGCTAAAAGATCAAAAATAACCCTCTCAGGGTGTGGGGAGAGCAGTGTATATATACTGCTCCTTTCTCTGCTGCCTTTGGTGCTTTTTCTGGGAAGCCGGGGGAGCAGACAAGCAGAGGGATTTGCAGATGCAAGGCAGGAGTTGGATCTGAAGAGTGCACTGGGAGTGAGAACAAACCTCTGTGTCCCTCTCTCTGGCTTACATCTGCATCCAGGTCTTTATCCTTATGCTTTTGTACCCTGGTGTGCTGGGGTTGGCCTCCAGGGAGGTTACGATGCCGGAGGTGATGCCAGCAGGTCATGGTAATCTCACCCTTAGGTTTTATGCTTTATTGCCACCGTGCGTTACAATACATATACACAGTTTAAAGCTGTAACTGAATATTCGATGGCCCCAACATTTAGGCAAAAAAGGTTGCCATAATAATATCACTCCTATAAAATCGTGAAGTGTCAAGTCTGCGTTGACATCTTGATTCCGTCCAAACTGAAATGGGAGAAAGCGTTAGACAGAAGTTACACTTAAAGAAAACACTTTGTACTGCTGCCATCTAGCGGCCATGGAAAGAATGATCTTTAACATTTTTATAGGAGAATAAGAAAACATTCTGGCCACTGATTTCACAGCGCAACGTCAATGCGCTCCACGATTTTGCGCACGAAAAATCTTGAAAAAATGCGCTCGGATGGTAATACCACGAAGGGGTACTTCTCTTTCCACCATAGGTACTTGGTGAATGGCAGCAAACCCAGAATCCAAAAAATTGCCTGCAGACCCAGAATCAATGAGTGCTTCTGTGTCCAACTTGACTTTCTCCCAAGCAATGGACACAGGCACCACAACACGAGATTTTCTCTTTCTTCTCTTACTAGACCCGAGAGACACTAATGTAGTACCTAGAACAGGGGATTCTAGGCTTGATCGTTTCCCAACACATTAGATCTTCTTGGTCGCTTGGGGCATTGTAAATGAAAATGCCCTCTGTCAGCACAATAGGAACAGAGACCCTCTCTGAGACGATATTGTCTCTCCTCTCCTGATATGCCAGAATGACCTAACTGCATAGGCTCTGGTTCTGCAGATACAGACCTAGGAGGAGAGACCGCATGATTAGTCCTGGGAGTAGAACCAGTACCCTGGGATGTTTTATGTGACTTGCTATGACCACACCTCCTGTCACGCATCTGATCATCGAGGGCTATCAAGTTATCTAGCTCCTTGGGGAGTGACATAGGAGCTAAGTCATGCATGATAGTGTCAGAAATACCTTCAAGAAACGCCGCAATAAGCACCTCATTAGCGCATTGTAATTCTGCAGCCACTGTTTTAAATTGTATGGCATAGTCTGCAACTCGGCGGTTGCCCTGGGTTATACGCCACAAAGCTCTGGCTGCCCTAATTGCCTGTCTAGCGGAGTCAAAAGTACATCTTAAGTCATTCATAAATTCTGCATAATTATACACCAGTGTTTTTTTCAATTCCCATAAAGGGGTTGCCCATAGTAGAGCCTTCTCGGTTAGGTGGTTAATGACATAACCCACCTTAGCTCTGTGGGGCACATACCTGGATTCAATTCAAACATTATCTCGATTTGGGTTATAAATCCTCTGCATGAACCCGAACTCCCATTGAAACACGTAGGAGTGTTTAAACTGGCATGAGATACTTCAGTAGCAATCATAGAGGAAACAGTTACTGTCTGAGAAGCCACATGTGCTGCAGGGGAAGAGGCTGGTGAAGCCCTGCCTACGTGTTTATACAGATTCATGAGTAGGCCCAAAGCCTGAGAAAATTGATCCATACGATGGTCTTGCTCTTCCTGCTTAGGTACGATTTCACCCAGCTTAGACAAAAGTACAAGATAAATCTGTCTGATCCATCTTTGGCCCTGACGTGATGTAAGGGGTGCTGTGGCGCTCACACAAGAGTAGCGGAGTAGTGATCATAATGGACAGAAATATCTGCTTGACGGTTAGAAAACACTTGCAGGGTTATTCAGAGAGCGTGAAAAGCAGGAGAATGACTGGAGAATGAAAAATTCTAGGTCAAAATAGCCAAACCAGAAAAATTCTCCCTTTCATCTCACTTTCCAAATCGGCTGTTTTGACCTAGAATTTTTCATTCTCCAGTCATTCTCCTGCTTTTCACGCTCTCTGAATAACCCTGTAGGTAAACACAGATTTATACTCCAAAGCCAAGGAGTATAAAAGCACCATTGAATTGCAACTAAGCTCACATGGTTTCAAGACCAAAAGACAACTCAGTGCACATACAGGGACTTTCAATAATACAGATGACTTTGATACTGAATTATATGGCTCGGGCTGGTGTCCCAGCAGATTACTTTGACAGTCGATGAATTGATTAGACTGCATGGCAGTCACAGCATAAACAGATAACACATTTTTAGATAAACCCGACTGGGTTTGCGATACCTTGATATAACCAGAGTCTGATGACACACTTGATAGTATCGGGCTGCTTATGATCGGGTTACACTTGGCATAAGTATTACAGTTATACGGACTGGAAACCAAGCTGTCCCTATCTTTCCCTAATCTTTCATACCGACAGCTTAACACAGATACGTAAAGCTTAGGTCTCAAACACAACTCCGATAAGGCTGCAGGTATTGCCCCAAAGCAATAGGGTGGCGGGCCCAAACCCCAGCGGCGTACATAGGGTTAAACACACACCGCTCAGCAATAGGTAGGAACCGATATGGGATAAGCAGAAGAAAGGTCAAAGACAAGCTGGGTCAAAAACAGGAGCAGGATTCGTAGACAAAATGGGTCGGCAACTGGAAACCCACTGTATGCAAGCATACAGGAACTAAGCTCCATGTCAGGGCGACGAGGCAACTCCTCGCGCCCTGCTTTAAACCCGGCAGCTCCTCGTGACCACGCCAGGCCCCGCCCCCTCAGACGCCAATTGGCCATCACAATGTGCTGGCACTTGACCAGCCAGTGGCACCAACCATGCCCAGACCCCCCAGGGAGCGCAGCAGGGGCTGAGGATGTAACAAATTCCTGATCCATTTGTGACCTCAATCCCGGATGTGAAATTGCTGGTTCCTGCTTCTAGCTGACCACAGGCTCCTGGAGGGCAACCTGCATCTGTACGAGTGCCTGCGTCCGACTCCAGCTGGTAACCTCCTTCTGTGGCGGTATACCACTGAAGAATCTGGAGTGTGGGCCTCAGCAGTTGAAAGCCCCTGCTAAACTGTTAGTTGGTTTCCCAACTGAAGAATAGTTTCCCCAATTTATTTTTATGCCTATTAACTTTCCTATTTGACCTGAAGCGTAGTACTTTTTTCTCCTCATTTACACAAACTGTCCATTTTTTGATGAACTTTTCCTCCCCCACAAAGTATTACATATTGTATTAACTCTGATTTTACACTTGTAGTGTCTATTGCTAGAACTACTACCAAGATGTTTTGCTCTTTTTCCAAGAACGGTTTTATTTTTGTTGGTTCACTTATAATCGTCATGATCTATCTAATCATACTTACTGGTAGTTCGTGTTACTATCATCAATGTTTTTGGGAAGATATTGTTGGTCCCCACAGATATCCTTTGCTCATCTTCCAGTTTTTAATATGCGTTTGAAAAGAGACTTGCATTGACCTAATAACTATGCACATGCTGCTCAGACTATATATGAACTTTCAGGTTTCAACAAGTCCTGCTGGATATGTATGGCCAAACCAACTAGTTCTAAATATGGCATACCATATGATGGAGTTGCTTTGAACTTTTTGATGATAATCTGTTTTCACTACCCTACTTTTTCTAAAACTACTAACGATCCAGGTGCCAATTTTATCCGTGCTCCCCTTCTACGGGAACATTGCGGTACTGCAGTAATACAAATGAGATTTAATACTACTGGTAAAATGCCTTTACCAGAACCTAACAGAAAAGAACCTCCTTGCCAGGGTATAATGGATCATATGTATATCCCCAATAATTCTGAGATGAATCCAAAAGCCACCTTTCGTGTCTCCTTTATTTACGGTAATAGTTCTTCTTTCCAGTTCAGAACCCCTTGGCACTCCAAGTTAGTGTCCTCCCCCCTTTGTTCTAACCCAGGTATACCCAATATATGAGTAAGTTTATGGCAATGGATGGATAAAACCTTCCCTGTAAGTGTTGGCAACGCCAACTATGCTGATTTCATATTTGGGTGTATTAATGCATCCCAAATGAAAGCTACCCATATTTTGTATAAAAATACCGTGTGGAATGTAGCATCTTTTGGGAAATTTAACATGCGTAATTCCAACAGTCCACAATATTGGAGATAGAACCGATGGAAAAAAACACCGTGCTGGGGGCTATAGAATAGGTTAGTGATTAAAGACAGAATAAGATGTATATCAAATCCCCTAACGAGGAATAATTACCTATTATTCAATTAAAACATATACTTTTATTGTTCAATTAAAAAATTAGAAGGGTTGTCAAAATTAGAACACAAATTAGTTTAAATTAAACAAAAAATCCTACATTGATTCAGTGAGAAATTTACATAATTAGCGCAAGTGACATGAATGGTAGATAGTAACCACAATCAAACATGTCAAAATATAGAAAATTTAATCAAAGAGGAGATATTATCCTCCCAAATATGCGCATCTGACAATACAGAATCAATGATAGGTATTGATTGATATAAATGAATATTTAAACAATTGACAGCCTTAATTAAACATGACTAAATATCTGAATAAACATAAGAATGTGTGCACATTGTAGACACCAGTTGGAATAGCCACCAAACCTGATATAAGAAGGAATTCTGAGCATTAACAATGAAGTTCAATTAACTTTCTGGATAGATTTACTGATACTATGAATTCAGCATAGACACTTAATGACATCAACTATGCGCTGTTGACTCATCGGTGAGTTCACAATTGACAGAAACCCAGTAGTATAGTCTACAATTATACAATTATCTTGCTGGTTGTGGTAACATACAACGCTTCTTTTTGAAAAGTAGCAGGTCATTAACTCAATTATTGTTTATTCACGGCTGATGCGCCAGCAGCTACGATAAGCTGCGTTGGTAATGTGCTCACACTTTGCACATTTGAATGTCTGCAGCCCAAATCTTATGTCTAAGGAATTATTTATGAGATTAAATTCAAGTTTTGGTGGAGTTGAACGCTCTTAGCCTATTGCAAGGTGGGCATACATCAATCAATTTGCATATGGTGGCTTTTTTCAGCTATTTACTGTGTCTACATTTCAGAACCTGAGTCCAAAGACTATACTACTGGGTTTCTGTCAATTGTGAACTCACCGATGAGTCAACAGCGCATAGTTGATGTCATTAAGTGTCTATGCTGAATTCATAGTATCAGTAAATCTATCCAGAAAGTTAATTGAACTTCATTGTTAATGCTCAGAATTCCTTCTTATATCAGGTTTGGTGGCTATTCCAACTGGTGTCTACAATGTGCACACATTCTTATGTTTATTCAGATATTTAATCATGTCTAATTAAGGCGGTCAATTGTTTAAATAGTCATTTATATCAATCAATACCTATCATTGATTCTGTATTGTCAGATGTGCATATTTGGGAGGATAATATCTCCTCTTTAATTAAGTTTTCTATATTTTGACATGTTTGATTGTGGTTACTATCTACCATTCATGTCACTTGCGCTAATTATGTAAATTGGTGGACGCACCATTTACTTGAGTGATACACTTATTTTCTCACTGAATCAATGTGGGATTTTTTGTTTAATTTAAACTAATTTGTGTTCTAATTTTGACAACCCTTCTAATTTTTTAATTGAACAATAAAAGTATATGTTTTAATTGAATAATAGGTAATTATTCCTCATTAGGGGATATCCACAATATTGGAATTTGCAAGTGGAAGATGGCTAATACTCTAGTATGATAATGGTGGCAACCAGTGCTTTTTTTCTGGGAAAATAGGAGGGGGTACTCTCACGCCCGGGGAAAAACTGATTATTATGACTATTTTCATGTCCTCATAAACAATAGTTGTAGCTCACTTAAAGGAAGACACTATAAAAGGGAACCATATTTTTTAATACTGTGTTCCTTTAAATGAACTACAACTATTGTTGTATCCCTATGGGGGTTATCCACTACAGTGGCAAGAAAAAGTATGTGAATCCCTTGGGATTACGTGGAGTTTTGCATGAATTGGTCATAAAATGTGCTCTGATCTTCATCTAAGTCACAACAATTTGAAAAACACAGTCTGCTTAAAATAATACAACATAAACATTATATGTTTTCATGTTTTTATTGAACAGACAGGGTGGAAAAAGTATGTGAACCTTTGGACTTAATAACTGGTTGACCCTCCTTTGGCAGCAATGACCTCAACCAAACGTTTCCTGTAGTTGTGGATCAGACCTGCACAACGATCTGGAGTAATTTTGGACCACTCCTCTTCACAAAACTGTTTCAGTGTAGCAATATTCTTGGGATATCTGGTGTGAATCGCTCTCTTAAGGTCATGCCACAGCATTTCAATCGGGTTGATGTCAGGACTCTGACTTGGCCACTCCAGAAGGCGTATTTTGTTTTGTTGAAGCCATTCTTTTGTTGAATTACTTGTATGCTTTGGGTCATTGTCCTGTTGCATCACCCATCCTGTAGCGGTAACGCTGCCACATGAGTAGCGGAGTTGAGATCTTTGAGGGCAGAAGTATCTGCGTGAGTAATACAAAAACTACAGACTGTAACAAGGAGACACAAGGACTAACTGAATTGTCTCTAAGCTCTGAAGGTTTCGAGACCAACAGATTACCTAGGACACGCTCAGAAACAGCATACGTGAAATGACAGTCTGTGAAGTATTCAAGGTGCAGGGCAGTCAGAGATGCGATAAGAAATAACATAAAACAGAAATGAACAATCGTTTGTTATCATGGTCTTTGCAAAAACATAAACATGAGTAGTAGCCTGGGTAAAGGGACCCCGGAGGGTTACAAACAATACCCCTAAACGTGAAGGGACAGACCCAAACAGCGAGTGATCAACCCAGCAACCAGCAAGGGGTTAAATCACTAAAACAAGTGAAGCAGCATAATATACACGATAGAGAGAGAGAGAGTAGTCTAAGCCAAGCCAGGTCAATGAACAGGAGAAGGGATCTAATACAAGCAGGGTCGTCAACAGTAAAGTCAAAAAGATTTAGAAGTAGCGATGCGTGAAATAAACTCCACAACAGGGCGATGAGGCCATTCCTAGAGCCCTGTTTTAAAGCCTGTGACTCCTGGTAACCACACCTGACCCTGCCCCCTCAGATGCCGATCTGCCAGCAGCAAGTGCTGGCACCCAACCAGTCAGCGGTCCCCCGTCTTACCCAGACCCCCCAGGGGGCACAGCAGGGGCTGAGGATGTAACACATCCTCTGCGGAGCTTCAGTTGGCGGACAGATGGTCTTACGTTTTCCTGCAAAATGTCTTGATAAACTCTGGAATTCATTTCTCCATCAATGACAACAATCCATCCAGGCCCTGAGGCAGCAAAGCAGCCCCAAACCATGATGCTCCCTCCGCCATGTTTTACAGTGGGGATGAGGTTTTGATGTTGGTGTGCTGTGCTTTTTTTCTCTCCACACATAGTGTTGTGTGTTTTTTCCAAACAACTCAATTTTGGTTTCATCTGTCCACAGAATATTTTGCCAGTAGTGCTGTGGAAATCCAGGTGCTCTTTTGCAAACTTCAAACGTGCTGCAATATTCTTTTTGGACAGCAATGGCTTCCTCCGTGGTGTCCTCCCATGTACTCCATTCTTGTTTAAATGTTTTCCTTATTGTAGATGTGTCAACAAAAATGTTAGCATGTGCCAGAGATTTCTGTAAGTCCTTTAGCTGACACTATAGGATTCTTCTTTACCTCATTAAGCATTCTGCGCTGTGCTCTTGTAGTCATCTTTACAGGACGACCACGCCTAGGGAGAGTAGCAACAGTGCTGAACTTTCTCCATTTGTAGACAGTCTGTCTTACCGTGGACACATGAACATCGAGGCTTTTGGAGATACTTTTGTAACCCTTTCCAGCTTCATGCAAGTCAACAATTCTTGATCGTAGGTCTTCTGAGAGCTCTTTTCTGCGAGGCATGGTTCACATCAGGCAGTGCTTCTTGAAACCAGTAAACCCAAAACTGGTGTGTGTTTTTAAAGGGTAGGACAGCTTTCAGCAACACATCCAATAATATCACACTGATTGGACTCAAGGTTGGCTCACTCCTGGCTCCTGGAGAAGTCCTTAGGCTAGGGGTTCACATACGTTTTCCACCCTGCACTGTGAATGTTTACATGTTCTGTTCAATAAAAACATGAAAACATATAATGTTTGTGTTGTATTATTTTAAGCAGACTGTGTTTTTCAAATTGTTGTGACTTAGATGAAGATCAGAGCACATTTTATGACCAACTCATGCAAAACTCCACGTAATCCCAAAGGGTTCACATACTTTTTCTTGCCACTGTAAGTGCCTCTGTTGCAAGAAAAATCTGTATTGCAGGGTTGTTATCTGTTTTTATTTTTTTTGCAACGATGGCACTGAGTGGATAATCCCCTAGCATTTGTGAGCACCACAGCAATGAAACTCACAGTTTTGCTGAGTATGTATGAACTCCACAGCAATAAAACTCACAGTAATGCGCAGTGTGTATGAGCTCCACAGCAATGACACTCACAGTAAGGCGCAAGTGTGTATGAGCTCCACAGCAATAAACTCACTACCACCTTACAGTGCCAGCTCCTCTGATCACACTGCTTGCCTGACAATCCACAGCTCTGGCAGAGGTGTGTAAATATGCTGCACCCCCCTCCCCATGCTGTTCAAAGTTTCAGCAGCTGCAGAGAGAGGGGGAGCAGCCCTCCATTGTCACTTACTGGGGGAGGGGGGTTATCAGTCCCTACATACACTCCTGATAGTCGGAAGCGTTCAGGAGCTGCCGAGCGCTTCCGATTCTCTGCCTGCCACTGCAGGAGTAGGGAGGAGCACCATGCTCTCTCCTGTTAGTTCTGGCTAGTGGTGAGGTGCCGGTACTGAGTGGTGAGGTGCCGGTACTGAGTACCCCCGACTACTGGTTGCAACATATTATATTAATGCTTATGCTACCTTGCCCCTTAACTCCCCTTTTATTGGTTATGTGGTAAATGGGCATATCTGGTAATACCTAGAACCTATATTGGTGAATGTGTTTTGGGTCTTATTGGTCCATCCCATACCTTTCACCCTTATCTGGTATGCGCATTAACCTCCATAACACTACATCACTCACGTCGTTCTTCCATATCTGTCAAAACCTCTGAGGCAGAGCGATTTGGCGGGATCATGCTAACCGTGTTGTTGCTCGTTTGTATTCTAAAATGAACCTTTTTGTAGACTTAGTTGATGACATGTTTAATCACACTACACATGCACTAGCAGTTCTTTCTGCTGAGCAACGTCAAATCAGAGATGCAGTAATCCAGAATCGTATGGCGCTTGATTATTTGTTAATGAAGGAGGGTGGTGAATGCGGTTTTCTTAATTTGACCCACTGTTGTTTTCACATTGATGACATTTCAGGTGAAGTTTCTCAGGATATACATGATTTTGAGCAAATTCAGACCCAATTTAGGAAAGTATCAAGTCCCTTAGATGGATTTGATTGGACCTTTGGCCTTAGTTCTAATTTTGGTAGCCTAGGTTCAACTATTTTACATGGTTTAATGTATCTCGTTATGATTGTTATTGTTATTACCGTTTTTTATAAATTGTTGATTCTGTGCCTTGAGAAATGTTGCGTTTCTAAATCACCTATGATGCCAGCCTATCCTGCACTTCCACCCCCACCTACCTTGATTCCTTTCACCGTTCCCCTCTTGTGAGTAGTTACTAACCTCTCCTTCTTCCCTTCTGCGCATTGGAAGGACTTATAGGTATAACATGATGACACTGTGACCCCAACTGTAACAGGTTCACTAGTCTAGTTTAGTTTTACTCTTAATTAGTGATGACAGGTGATATGTGATCAAAGGAGGGAATTGATAGATATTTTTTAATTTCCTGTAATTTATATATATATATATACAGTCAGGTCCAGAAATATTGGGACGTCGACACAATTCTAACATCTTTGGCTCTATACACTACCACAACGGAGTTGGAATGAAACAAACACAATGTGCTTTAACTGCAGACTGTCAGCTTTAATTTGAGGGTATGTACATCCAACTCAGGTGAACGGTAAACTTACAGCAGTTTGCAGATGTGCCTCCCACTTGTTAAGGGGCCAAAAGTAATGGGACAGAATAATAAGCATAAATCAAACTTTCCCTTCTTAATACTTGGTTGCAAATCCTTTGCAGTCAATCACAGCCTGAAGTCTGGAACGCATAAACATCACCAGACGCTGGGTTTCATCCCTGGTGATGCTCTGCCAGGCCTCTACTGCAACTGTCTTCAGTTCCTGCTTGTTCTTGGGGCATTTTCCCTTCAGTTTTGTCTTCAGAAAGTGAAATGCATGCTCAATGGGATTCAGATCAGGTGATTGACTTGGCCATTGCATAACATTCCACTTCTGTCCCTTCAAAAACTCTTTGGTTGCTTTTGCAGTATGCTTTGGATCATTGTCCATCTGCACTGTGAAGCCCCGTCCAATGAGTTCTGCAGCATTTGGCTGAATGTGAGCAGATAATATTGCCCGAAACACTTCAGAATTCATCCTGCTGCTTTTGTCAGCAGTCACATCATCAAAAAATAAAAGAGGACCAGTTCCATTGGCAGCCATACATGCCCACGCCATGACACTACCACCACCATGCTTCACTGATGAGGTGGTATGCTTAGGATCATGAGCAGTTCCTTTCCTTCTCCATACTCTTCTCTTCCCATCACTCTGGTACAAGTTGATCTTGGTCTCATCTGTCCATAGGATCTTGTTCCAGAACTGTGAAGGCTTTGTTAGGTGTTGTCTGGCAAACTCTAATCTGGCCTTCCTGTTTTTGAGGCTCACCAATGGTTTACATCTTGTGGTGAACCCTCTGTATTCACTCTGGTGAAGTCTTCTCTTGATTGTTGACTTTGACACACATACACCTACCTCCTGGAGAGTGTTCTTGATCTGGCCAACTGTTCTGAAGGGTGTTTTCTTTACCAGGGAAAGAATTCTTCGGTCATCCACTACAGTTGTTTTTCGTGGTCTCCCGGGTCTTTTGGTGTTGCTGAGCTCACCGGTGTGTTCCTTCTTTTTGAGAATGTTCCAAACAGTTGTTTTGGCCACGCCTAATGTTCTTGCTATCTCTCTGATGGGTTTGTTTTGCTTTTTCAGCCTAATGATGGCTTGCTTCACTGATAGTGACAGCTCTTTGGATCTCATCTTGAGAGTTGACAGCAACAGATTCCAAATGCAAATAGCACACTTGAAGTGAACTCTGGGCCTTTTATCTGCACTTTGTAATTGGGGTAATGAGGGAATATCACACACCTGGCCATGGAACAGCTGAGAAGCCAATTGTCCCATTACTTTTGGTCCCTTAACATGTGGGAGGCACATCTGCAAACTGCTGTAAGTCCTACACCGTTCACCTGAGTTGGATGTACATACCCTCAAATTAAAGCTGACAGTTTGTAGTTAAAGCACATTGTGTTTGTTTCATTCAATCTCCATTGTGGTGGTGTATAGAGCCAAAGATGTTAGAATTGTGTCGATGTCCCAATATTTCTGGACCTGACTGTATATAAATAAATGTCTTGTTTTTCCTGTTATTCAAATACATATTTTGGCTAGTGGGTTTTTTCCCTCCCTTCTGTCTGAATAGAATGTGTGCATATTCTCTATTCAGTTCCATTTCCTCTCTCTCAAAGTTAAGGAATGTTGATAGGATACAGATTTTTCTTTGTTAACTCCTTTCCTGTGTAATTTCTTGTTACTAGGCAAAAGTAGAAATGCCCGCGAAATCTATGTAACGGTTCAGATATAGAAAAAAATCATTTATTTTGTTCTGTCAGAATGTATTAGTTTTGACAAATGTTATGGGCTGAAACTTTTCTTTGAAAGTGTCTGACGTTTCAAATGTTTATTGGATTGTGATCCATGATTCTGTGACCCTCCCATTGTAACAAAACTGGGTGGCATGTTTGCAGACCCTCAGAAATAGAGAAATCTCCAGGACAGAAACTTGTCTGTTGTCTCTTTCTCACTCAAGCTAGTTTTTTATATGATCACTGGACCAGGCGACAAAGCAACACATCTACCATCATCACAGAGCTTGGCCAGTCCTGTTGGTGATTTCGCAGAAAACATTTCAGACTGAATGACCAGTAACTGCTCCAAGCTGCTCGCTTGTGTAATGTATCAATTTGTTTAGAAGAGGAGGGATCATGTTCAGGAGTAAATTAACCCTCCGTGGTCAAAAACCCTTATATTAATCTGCAGACAATGCGCAGATACACATGAGCATAAACATATACAGAAACGCGTACACTGACACAAGTTACAGACAAAAACAGACAACGGACGGCAGTCCTTACAGTCCCAAAGAGAGTATATTTTTTATATAACCTGTAATGCATTGATACTGAAATGTGTGTGTGCTTTGCGGTTTGTACAACCTAGTTTAAGAGTTTACTAGAATGGATGTGAAGTATATCTCTGTCCTGTATAATAAGATAATTGCCCATCTGAACTGCGAATTCCACTGAGCTTGAGCACCCAGAGATGCCTGGCAGGACATTGAAGACCCCCAAAAACCACCCGGCCGTAGGGTACATTGGTGGTGCCAATTTTCGCACCAAAAAACAAACCGGTGGCCGCTAGTCGAGCGGAGGTCAGAGGAGTCCAGCCAACTATTCTGACTCCCAGCCACCTGAGGATGAGCTAGGCCCGGCAACCAGGCAGCACATCCACCGCCTGTAGGAGTTTATAGCCATAGGTGGTGCATACCACCAAGACCTTGACGGCGGAGGTCCAGGCCATTGGATCCCATACAGCCAAGCTGGAGGAGCGCACTGAACATGTTGCGGACAGCTGTAATGCCCTGCATGCTGAGACTCTGGTGGGCCAGGTTGCTGTCTTGGAGGATGCGTTGGAGGATTTATCAGACTACTCCAGGCGCAGCAATATCAGGCTCAGGGGCTTACTGAAAATGGTCTTGCAGGACCACCCAGATGCCACCCTCACGGGGATTATGAAGAAACTGCTAGCTGCTTTACCCCCAGCGTGATACAATTGACTGGATTTATCACATCCTGGGCGCGCGACGGGGACAAAGCGCAGCTCCATGCGATGTTGTGGCAAGACTTACATGGCACTCCTCACTGTCATTGAATTTACATGGCACTCCTCGCTTTTTACAAAGACTTTATTTTCATTCATTGTGTGGTGTAAGTTTAAATGTGTTTTTACTGTAGATGTGGTTTTCATTGCTGAGTGTTGTAAAGGCTCATTTTACTGTGCGCCCGGTTCTCCCCAAACCCCAGAACGCCATTTCCCCAAGCCAGGCATGGGTCCCAGGAACAAAGGACCACATGGAGGTGCAGATTTGGTATAGAATGTTTATGTTGAATCTGTGATTATGCAAGAACACTATTCTCTTTAGCTGCTTATCTGTTTGCATGTCTGAGAGGTTGTGAGTCACCATTGTCTCAGCCAAACACTATCTGATTTCCTTTACACTGGGTTATGTAAATCCCTTTGCATGGTCACTGTGGGGTCAAGACTTCATCTGTATAAACCCAGTGGACCCAAGTGAAGCCTGAAGAGGACCAGAAGGAAGCCTGCAGTGGTCTTGGAACAAATCAGAACTGTTGGGGTGGGAAGTTTGAACCTGTGTAGCTGTATAAATGACCGTGTGAAACCTTCCATAAAAGGAGACCTTCCCTGTTTGTACATTCAGCTTGTCTGGTGTTTCATTCAGCTACAACACTGCCTACCTACAATCACCCTCAGAAGGCACTGAGCGGCCATCTGAGAGACAGACCTAACATCGGGGCTACAGGTCAGGAGATCGAAATTCTGCAGATCTCAAGAAGCTGCTGTATCATCGGCCCAGCACTGGCACAGATCCCTGCCAGCCAGCCCAGGTCTCCCAGCAGGCAGAAGCAAGCGGGTCAAGCTGCTCAAGGTGCTGAGGACCACACTCGCAGTAACTGGGCTGACCATAACCAGGGGGTGTCTGGAGAGCCAGGAAAGGCGGAAGAGAGGTTTTCCGTCACATTGGTGGCAGCAGTGGGATAGAGGCTCTCCAACACCAAGGCACCCCAGAATGACCAGCTGCACTACCTGAAAATGCAACACCAGGAACCGACAGCAGAGTTCCAGCGGCGATTGCTGGAACGATTCTGGTTATGCCCAAGACGAGCTATGGTGGAAGGACTTGATCTGCCAGGAGATGTGGAGAGAGGCCGTTCAACGTGGGAAGGACTACTCAGAAGAGACCTTCCCCACGTTCGTGGAGATGTACGAGTACCAATGGGACTTGCGGGTGCCCTTTCTGGGGGAGCAGCCTCGAGGAACATGGCTGACAGAACTAGCGGAACTGATTCAAATGGAGGTGATGCTGGACGACGGATACAGGGCCTTGCAATGGTTTGCGGCACAAGTGCGGTCCTGGCGGCAGGATTACAGCCCCCCAGAGGGCTTTGGTTACGGCGGCCCCGAGTTATTGTATGAGCACCTGGCTGCAGATCCAGACTTCGGGAGCGAGTTAGAGTTGCGACTGGAGGACATTCGAGGAGATAGAGAGATATGGCTGAATCTCTGAGGTACCCGAGTGTCACAGTCCTGGCCGAGAGGAATAGGGTATGAGTCCGATATGCAGTGGCAAACAAGCTGAGCCACGTAACTGAAGTAAAAAGGGGGTTTATTGTAAGTGTACAGCAATATGGACAGGGCAGGAATGGAGATGTCTGGGGAGGCAATGCAGGGAGGAACCAGACACAGGGAGACACTGAGGGAAAACACAGTAGGAGAATTACATACAACATGAGACAGTAAACAGGATGCTTGGCAGCAGCGGGCACGGGATGCTTGGCAGCAGCAGGCATGGGATGCTTGGCAGCAGCAGGCATGGGATGCTTGGCAGCAGGCTCGGGATGCTTGGCAGCAGGCACGGGATGCTTTGTAGCAGTAGGCAGTATACAATAGGTCATGGCAGGCCGCTAGGTCGTGGCAGGCGGCTAGGTTGTGGCAGGCCTATAGGTCATGGCAGGCAGCTGGCAAACGTAGTTAATGTCCAAAAGCAAGAGGTCGGTACACGGGGAATCAATATCAGCAGAGGATGGGAGCAAGTCACAGGAGAAAGGCTACCAGGAAGTAAGTGGGACAATGCAGCCCTGGATCATGGATGCTCCACCCTTATGAAGGGAACCACAGGCCTCTGATTGGCAGCACCTGAACTAAACACAGCCTCAGGGGAAAGTAGAAGGTGGCGGAGCAAGAAGGATGCTGTATAAGTCCAGTCAGGAGGGTGCAGTACCGCCTTTGGCCTTCTTGCCACGGCGTTGACGGCGTGAACCATGACAGATGCCCCCTCTAAGGATGCACTCCGTGCGGACAAAGCTTGATCAAATGTTTGCAGGTCTTCCTTGCGTGCAATAGTTCCATTGGAAGCAAGCACACAGTCCAGCGGCAAGGGGTCAGCAGCCGTGATAACCGTGCCAGCAAATAAAGTTAGTTGTCCAGGCAGTTGTGGACCTTTTTGGCATGTGGATATACAGGTTTTAGGGCAACCATAAGCCATGCAGGCCTCATCATCGGTCTCATAAGGTGAAAAGCAACCGCGGGAAAAAATAACGTCCATATCAGCCGCGCTAGAGCTCTAGGAGGTAACAGTGTCACTTAGGGAAGCGGCTGGATTGACATATGGCACAGCAGTGGTTGTGCCAAGGCAAGCCCTTCCTTGGCCAGACGGTCCTTGGCTGCGCCGTGCTGTTTATAGCGAGGTTTCATCATCTGAGTCGGTGTCCCATTCAGCTTCTGTGGCTGTCTCAGATATAAGGGACACCTCCTCTGGAGATTGAGGACGGGGGTTACTGGAGGTAGTAGCTGGGACTGGTGTTGGCATATAAACAGAGACCAGAGCATCCTGTAGCTTTGATTGCAGTGATGCATTATTGCGTTTAAGGTCCTGTAAGTTTTGGATGAGGGTACCCGGGTAGCGAGGGCTGTGACAGTGGCAATGATCGCTGGGTCTCATAGCCAGGTCAGCAGTATCAGAGGCTGGCACTGTGGTGGTAGCACTGGGTAAAGGGGAACAGGTCTCAGCATCATTCTCCACAGATAATAATTCAGCAGTAACAGCCCTGGCTTGTGGCACCTCAGCAGCTGGCATCTCCACGGGGAACTAAGTCTCAGCAATGGGTGTTTCAGGAAGTTCAGGCTCAACCACCTGGTTATCCTCAACGCCAGCAGGACCGGAATCAGTTTCCAGAGCTCTGGGTTCCACAGCACACATGCAGACTGGAGACAAAGGGGAGACAGATGCTTGAGACTGCTGCCTGAGAGTTGTGGGAGTGGTAGTCTTCTTACTTGCTGTCAGGAGGGACATGATATCCATGGGCTCAGCATGATCAGACTCCAGCTCCATGGGCACGTAGGGTCATACTCCTCGGGCAGGGTTGGTTCAGTCTGCATGGGTATAGCAGGAATATTGTTCACTTCACAACCACCCTTAGGTGGTCCTGTGTGATTTTAGCAAGCAAAGTTTTTACACATCCCAGGGATAAGGATTTCCTGGACTTTGCAGAGACAGCAGCTTTAGGCTTGGCAGAGGTCTTAGGCCTGGCAGAGGCCTTAGACTTGGGGGATATAGCAGCCTTGGGAGGTGAGGCGTTCTTGGGGGTGGATTTCTTGGGAGCAGACTTTGACACAGGGGTGGATTCAGGGATGGAAGCCAGTTTAGGCATGGGAGCTGGTTGGGGCATGGACACAAGTCTTTTGGGTGGCCGCAGTGGGCATTGTGAGATCCAATGCCTGGCATCACCACAGTACAGGCAGAGGTTGGCAGCACGCCTTCTGGCTTGTTCACCAGCAGACAGTGTAAGTTTGGATTCCAAAGAATCCAAAACAAGGTGGAAAAAGCAGATAAAAAATATATATGTTTAATAAAAGTTTAATATCAAAGAAAAACAGTGTACACACACACAAAAAGTTCTAAAACCGGAATATCCTTGCCTGAGACCATAATCAAAGATCAGCAGGTACAGTCACAAATGCATCTGATGCAAGGTAAAGTCTCGAGTATAAATGGTTGTATATTAGAGCTATAACAAAACAACCAGGAATGCATCAAGCATAAAATGCTCTAAGATCCCCGGCAATACAGAAGAACCCCCTGGACCTTCAGGAAGGGGGACATGACTGATGGCCTGGGCCTGTATATTAAGGAAGGATCTGGAAGGGTATGGATAGTCTGGGCCTGTCAGTCAGGGAGAGAGCTAGGGTGTTATTGGTGGTGTGTTTGCAACAATGTTGCTTACCTGGGCTATATATGCTGGTGATGGGTGCAGTGTTCTTCCTCTTGTTCCTGCCAGTGTGAGAAGTACATCAAGGTGAGATCAGGTTTCTTTCAGGTGTTCCTGGTGTGAGAGAAAGAGAAGGTTACTTGGTGACTGGGATGGCTTCTACATCGCTGGAATGTCTGCTGGAGCAATTGAGGGAGCACGCTGCAGCTCGTGGAGCGTCGTTACAAGATTTAATGGTGGAGGCCCTAGCAACATCATGCGAGCAAACCCCCGGGGCGAGTGAGGAGCCCCGCCAGTGGCGAAGGGAGCGGCGTTCCCAGCCTCCGAGTCGTCTCAGTTCGAGTCCCCCGAGGCTTCGAGGAGCCCGGTTGAGTGTCGATGGAGAAGGGGATGCGGCCAGTTCCCAGTCATCTGAAGGGTCGGTTGTCTTGGACACGCCACCCAGGGACCTGCGTTCAAGTGCGCGAAGAAGGGTGAGCATGGTGCGTGCGCCTGTGGTTTCCTCCCCGTCTTTAGGTGCGGCGGCTGGAGGCCTTGATTGAGTGGACGGTGATGGACAGGCTGGGGGGTTCGGAGGACTGCCCCCCCGCGTACCAGGCAGGATGGCCGTCGGATGCCGCGCTCGAGGAGCCCGCATGGAGATCCGTCACTTCCGGCAGCCAGGGGGAGAGTGACGAGAGCTGCAGCGTCTGCCTCCAGGCCCCCTCCCACTCGTCGCAGGCCTGCAGTGTCACGAGCGGCACGTTCGGCCCGCCCACAAAATGGCGGCGCCCATCTTCCTGCTGAAAATTGGAGGGGGATCATTTTGGCAGCGTTTGCAGGGAGAGACCCGGTGGCGGTACCGGTGCAGGGACATTGGATGGTGGCCTTCAAATTCGGAGTGGTCGTTCTCAACGCTCTCAGCCGAGGAGTGTCTTGGAGGCTGGAGATGGAGGTCTGCGAAGGGTACCGGTTACCAGTGGAGGTGCTATTCCTGGGCGTCCATCGCTGGGCTCACCTTTGACTGCGATTCCTATGGCTTCTGGAGGATCATCACTGCTGGCTGCTCGGGAGTCAAATTTGGGGGGTGTTGCGCTTGGATCGCTCGGCCTTTCGGGGCATTAATGCATCTGGTGTGTCTAGTGGTGTAACGACGGGGTTGCTAGAAACCCTGGTTGCTGCGCTTAGGCGCTGGCAGGATGGGTCGGATGCTGCAGCTAGGGAGAGCGCTTCGCTGAGTGTGGCGGGACACGTCGTTCCCAGGAGCGCGGTACCTGCGTCTTTTGTTGCACCTAGCTCTGCTGCTGTTGGGGTTCCCGCGACTGCTTGCGCGTCTGGGGCATCAGTGTTGGGTCAGCAGGGGATTTCCGAGGCCGGCGCAGTTTTGGTTTCTGGTTTGGGGGAATGACTGGGCCTGCGTTGGTTGGGGTCTCAGGGGTGGGTGCCGTGGGGGTGTCTCCCGTTGGGGGTGCGGGCATCTCTTATGGGTCCTGCGAGTTGTCCCCAATGGGTTTGCAAGTCACTGCGGTGTTACGTGAGAAGATTTGAAAACACGAATATGTGGATGTGCTTACGCTACTTTCTGTGGATAGGGAGACGGTGGAGACGATAGGGAGATGGTGGACCGTCCAAAACGGCCTGACCCGTTCATGGAAGAGAAAGAGAAGGAGAAGTTGAAAACAAACGCTTCCTCCCACTTTTGGAAATTGGTTACAAGGTTTCTTGGCTTATGGTGCTATCTTGTGCGAGCGGTTCCCGGAGCGCAGCGTTTCATTGTTTGCGTATATCGATCTGATTTGGGGGCGTATAAGATTTACGGGGGACAGTGCTGGTTTCGTTATGACCAGCAGTTCCGGCAAAAGATGGCGGTGTGTCCTGGGCTCAGGTTTGATGTCCAGGACACAAATTTGTGGCTTCTTCTTATGACACCTAACCGGCCGGCGGTGTCTCCCTTTCCAGGGTCCGCTGCACCTAGGGCCCCAGGAGTGCAGGCGGGGGCTGGAAGGGGGTGGTGTTGGCTCTTTAATGAGTCTAACTGCCGCTGGTCCGCTAACTGTAGATTCTGACACGACTGTTCTCTCTGCGGGGGTCCCCACCCGGCGTTCCGGTGTTTTAAGAAGGGGCAGGGTTCGGCCTTCAGACCTTCCGAAGTTTGGTAGGAGGGATAATGCCGGTGACCGTGGGGGCCCTGCTTCCTTGGCTAGACCGGTACCCCAATAGGCGGGGTGCTATGTTGTTGCTGGAAGGTTTCCGTGAGGGTTTCCATATACCACATGACTATTCAGATTTTCCGCAATTTTCTCTAAATCTGGTTTCAGCAGGGCAGCACGCAGAAATAGTGGCGGCCAAGCTGGAGGGCGAAGTGCGGCTGGGGCGGATGGTGGGTCCATTTGCGGAGCTTCCTTTTCCTAACCTTTGGGTTTCTCCTTTGGGCGTGGTGCCCAAGAAGGAAGAATGCAAGTTCCGTCTGATACACCATCTGTCCTATCCGGCGGGGTTTTTGGTCAACGATGGCATTGGCAAGGAAGGTTGTCAGGTACGATATTCCTCATTTGATGAAACTTTGCAACTCGTGAGGGATGCGGGGCCTGGCTGCTTGCTTGCCAAGATTGATGTAGAGTCAGCTTTTCAGTTATTGCCGATTATGCCTGACTGCTACCATTTACTCGGTTGTGAGTTCCGTGGCCAGTATTATTATGATCGTTGTCTTCCTATGGGCTGCTTGATTTCCTGTTATTATTTTGAGTTGTTCGCTTCCTTTTTACACTGGGTGGTGTGCCAGTGTGCTGGGCGGAATTCCATGGTTCATTATCTCGATGATTTTCTTTTCGTGGGACCATTGGATTCCGTTGACTGCGCTGAGCTGTTACAGATTTTTCGAGAGGTGGCGGGGGAATTTGGTGTACCGCTGGCGGAGGAAAAAACAGAGGGTCCTGGTCGTTTGATCACCTTTTTGGGCATTGAAATAGACACGGTGCTCAAGGTTTTTCGACTCCCAGTGCAGAAAATTCAAGTCTTGCTGCGGTTGGTGGTTAGAGCTCGGAGGGGTCGCTAAATTGCATCTTTTGGAGCTTCAATCACTGTTGGGTCACTTGGCATTCGCTTGCCGGGTGATGCCTATGGGCCGCGCGTTTTGCCGTCGCTTGTCTTTGGCTACGGCGGGTGTCCGGGCAGCGCACCATTTTATTCGGATCACCAGTTCCTTGCGGGCTGACCTGGTGGTCTGGCAATCCTTTTTGTTGACCTACAATGGGTTGACCTATTGGCAGGATGCGGAGGTGGACAATGAGTCCATCAAGCTTTTTGCAAACGCATCAGGTGCCCATGGCTTCGGGGTCTATTTGCAGGGAGACTGGTGTGCGCAGGCGTGGCCCTCGGAATGGTCATCCTCAGATCTGATACGGAATCTGACGTTTTTAGAGCTGTTCCCATTGTTGGTGGCCCTGGAACTGTAGGGGGAGCGGTTGGCGAATAGGCGGGTGGTGTTCTGGACAGACAATTTGGGCGTCGTGCAGGTGGTGAATCGTTCATCGTCCGGTTCCCCTCCCGTCTTGGCCCTTTTACGGCGCCTGGTTTTGCGCTGCCTGGAGCGGAATGTGTGGTTGCGGGCTAAAAATGTTCCGGGGGTGCAAAATGTAGTGGCTGACGCTCTCTCCCGGTTCCAGTGGGACCGTTTTTGGCAGGTGGCTCCGGGTGCAGCGAGAACTGCGACGCCTTTTCCTCAGTGGCTCTGGACCCTCACTTCGCTGGACTAAGGCGGTTATTAGAAGGTTCTCTGTCATCTACAACGTGGAGTTCCTATTCACAGGTCTGGCGGGCGTGGGGTTCTGTGGCTGCGGGAGAGAGGGGTTGGCAGACGGCTGAGGATCGCAGGTGGGCCACGATGGTTCATCTGGGCGAGCTTCGGGAGCGGGGGGGTTCCGGGTCTGGGGCGGCAAAAGTGTTGGCGGCTCTTTCCTTTTTGTGTGGTGTGGTCGGTTGGGAAGACGTGGGGAAGGATTTTTTGTTGCGATGGATTATTAGGGGATGGCGAAGGACGGTGGCTCCAGATGTCGGGCGCCTGGTGTCAGGGGTACTGTTTACGGAGTTGTTGGTGTCTTTGGGTGTGATTTGCAGAGACCGGTTTGAAGTTGGGTTGTTTCGGACTGCGTTCGCTTTTTGCTACTATGGTGCTCTTAGGCTGGGGGAATTGGTGGCTCCTAACGCGGGGGCGCTTTCTGCTCTGCGCTTAGAGCATGTCACGATTTTGCCTGACCGTGTACGTTTGTTGATCTCTCGATCAAAGACGGACCAATCGGGCAAGGGTGCGGTAGTTACTCTGGGGGCAGTCGGGGGGAAACTGCCCAGGACTGTTGGCCTGTACTATTTATGTGGACGTCCGGGGATTGGGGGTTCCTTCTTAGTTCATTTGTCGGGGGCCCCTCTTACGAGGTTCCAGTTTTCGGCGTTTTTTAGGCATTGTATTGCATCTTTGGGTCATGACCCGAAGCAGTTCGCTCCTCATTCTTTTCGTATCGGCGCAGTGACGATGGCTGCAGAAGCTGGTGCGTCGGACGACATGATTAGGCGCTTGGGTAGGTGGCGATTGGATCGTTTTCGTTCTTATGTGCACCCTCACCTCTTATAATTACAGGTTCATCCCCGAAAACTGTTTGGATCATCGGCCACTCGTACCTACACTGGGCGGCCAAGCGGGCTGAGCAACGGCCGCTTGGGAGGAACCTGGGTTTTCCCACAGACTTGGCTAGGATCCGGTGGATTGGTATCCAGGGTTTACGTTGGGCCCAGGTTGTTGGGGAATGCGAGTGGTTGGCTGGTCGAGCGGCTAGGGATGTGGTGTTAGTGGTGCATGCAGGGGGGAACGATTTGGGTGCTGTTCGTTCTGTAGACTTGATTAGGGATATGAAGCGTGATCTAGACAGCTGCTTCACCATTTTCCTGGGTTTATCATTAGTGTTTTCGGAAATAGTTGCTCGCCCCGTTGGGAAGAATTTGCGGCCCCCGGTGCTCTAGACAGGGCTCGGAAGAGGATTAACAGGGAGATCTCAAGATTTGTTGGCGAGCTGGGTGGAGTGTCGGTTAGGCATACGGAGCTAGAAGGAGACAATCGGAATGTCATTAGAGGGGATGGGGTCCATCTCACGGATATTGGGTTGGACATTTTCCTGGTGGGTCTGATGTCTGGCGTGGAGGAGGTGCTGTCTGCGGGGGGCGCAGGGGCGGGCGCTAGGGCGGCCCCTGGCGTTGGCGGGTTTCCCTGGACAGCAGTGCTTAAAGGACGGATTAGCCGCCTTCGGGTGAGGCTTGTGGGGAGACGAACCTCGCTTGCGGGGGGACAAGCTCTTGGTTGGATAATGGTGGAACTGCCTATTGCATGGGGCAATAGGGCAGAATGGTGATTAAGCACTGCGAGTTATGGTTGTATATGGTTTAATAAAGCTGTGGCCCATGCACATTCCAACTTACATATATGTGTTTGTGTCTTATTCATATTCAGGTTATTGGGGTATGGGCTAGGAAGGTCTCAGGCCTAATCAGTCATGAGTATAAAGACACTGGATGCGAGCGGTAGATGGGCACAGAATGTCAGACTTAAATGCTACAATTAATGTGCACCAAATGGGAACCGCAGGTGAAATACCTGCAGTAGCTGTCCACATCACCGCATATAACCGGTAGAAGGAAAAAAATGCCGGACTTGGTAGCTACAATTTGCGTGCACCGATTGAAAAGTCACAATAGGGTGCAAGCAGTAGCGGCCCACAATGTTATAGCCACAGAAGAGTGGAATTCTATATGTATATCGGTATAGTCAATCCGGGGGGATATAACAATGTTATAAATCCACCTCAAAAATAGACATGCTGCAGTGATAATATGTGAGTGCGGACATAAAATAATAGCCCAAAGCAATTGCAGTACAGTATATGTCAATCTCTGTAGAGGGTAAGGGCATCCAGCAGCAGCAGCAGCAGCAGCAGCCTAACAGGACAAGGACGAGAAAGGACTCAAAACTCACTATGGTCAAAGATTCTAGTCATCTACAATTTCTAGTGAGAAGCAAGGGGGGGGGTGTTTGTGAGGGTTTCTAGACCTAATCATATCCAAGGGCCCAGATGGGCAATTAACTATAGATCTACATCGTAAAGAGACCTCTACTAACAACTTTTTGAATTGGCAAAGCCACCATCCGAATGCCCAAAAAAAAAAAAAAAGGGATCCCTATAGGCCAATATTTGGGAGCACGTAGAAATTGTTCCAGTATGGAGGATTTCTAGAAAGAAGCCTCCAAATTAAGATCCGTGTTTCGCAAGAAGGGATACCCAAAACGCTGTTTGGCACGAGCATACAAACGGGCTGTGTCAACTGACAGGGAAACTTTACATTACCCCTAAACCTAAGAATGATAAGTCACAATCAGTTAGGTTTGTTGCCACTTTTGACAAGGGTTGGGACGCCATTAAGAATATTTGCGGCAAATACTGGCCTTTACTGCGCCTTGAAAAATCACTGGCACAAATACTAGCACCAGCACCGTCATTTGTAGCCAGGAGGTCAAAGAATTTACATGATATTTTGGTGCACAGCTATCACAACCCAGTTCCAAGAACCGAAACATGGTTAGTCAAACCACAGGGCACTCACAAATGTGGCCATTGCAAAGCCTGCAGTTTTGAAATGAACTCTAAAACTTTTAGTAGTAACACAACTAAAAAACATATACTATGAAAGAATTCGCCAACTGCTCATCTACAATGGTGATATATTTGATTACATGCATATGTTCTAAACAATATGTGGGTAAAACATACCAACAGTGGCGAAGACGTATTTTACAACACATTGGAAGTGTCAACAATGGGACTGATACACCAATCTCCAGGCATGTTCATAGCCACCATAATAGCGACCCCTCCTGTCTTTCATTTCAGGTTATAGAAAGTATAACCTTGGGCCCTAGGAAAGGTGACTTTGACCTAAGACTAAGACAAAGTGAAGCGAGGTGGATCTTCAAATTAAATACTCAATACCCTGCAGGGTTGAATGAGGAATTTAACTATACCTCATTCTTATAAATGTATGTATCCAGTTATCATATAACTCTATTGGTAACTACAACGGTCATGTTACAATATAGCCACATTGGGCTATCCTCTGAGTATACATTGTATCATTAATTACTCTCAATATGTGAATCACTGCCAATGTTGACCTTTTTATTTATTTTTCACATGGGGATTATGTGTGCTTTCTTTACTCTATAATGAGATACAATGAACATGATTGTTCTTATTTCTAGTATTTGTGGTTACCTGAATATACCATCAGCATTGTGTACTCTATTATAATGAATACAATCGCTACTCTCATGTGTATTCAGAGATTTCCCCTGGTAAGTCCATGATTGGACCAGGGTATTCACATGTCATTCGTAGACCAATCACAGTTATCCTGCCCCAAGACTATTTGATTGGCTGAATTTCCCCATGTGACCATCTAGATCAGTCCTCAAAATTTCCACTCGCATGCTTGCGTTTTGCGATTGAAAATTAAGTGCTGGTGAGTGGGAATGCGCACGCAGACAGCATGATAAATTCTATTATCAGCCAGTCTGGCTTTTTTTTTTCTTCCAGCAAAATGGGACTTGGCCCGAGTCATTTCCTGGGAGGCAAATTCTCTCATCCGCGGCCCCTTCCTGCTGCACGCTGGATCTTTCTCCTTCACGCTGGGCCCCTTATCTTCTGGGCACAGCATGAAGGATAATTTCCGCCCCCTCATTCTATTAATCTCCAGGTCAGGTAAGCGGGGGGGGGGATGAAATAAACGGCAGGGGGGTGAAATGGAGAGAAAGAGATGAATTGGGGGGGGAGAAATGAAATCGAGAGATGAATTGGAGGGGAGAAATTAAAGATGAATTGGGGAGACAATTGAAATATGAATTGGGGAGAGAAATGGAAAGAAAGATGAATTTGGGGGGGAGAAATGAAATGGAGAGGAATTGGGGAGAAATGAAATGGAGAGAGAGGAATTGGGGGAGAAATGAATTGGAGAGAGGAATGGGGGGAGAAATGAAATGGAGAGAGAGGAATTGGGAGAGAAATGAAAGAGATGAATTGGGGGAGAGAAATGAAATGGAAAGAAAGATGAAACAACAGAGGGTTGTGGTAAATGGAGTTTATTCGGCGCAAGGTCTTGTTACCAGTGGGGTACCTCTGGGGTCAGTACTTGGACCCATTCTCTTTAATATTTTTATTAGTGATATTGCAGAAGGTATTAATGGTAAAGTATGTCTTTTTGCTGATGACACAAAGATTTGCAACAGGGTTGACGTGAGTTGTGGCAATTGAGTTTTAATGTGGATAAGTGCAAGATAATGCACCTGAGACGTAAAAACCCAAGGACTGAATATAGAATATTTGATACAGTCCTAACCTCAACATCTGAGGAAAGGGATTTAGGGGTTTATTATTGCAGAGGATCTAAGGATAAGTAGTCAATGTAATAGAGCAGCAGGAAATGCTAGCAGAATGCTTGTTTGTGTAGGGAGAGGTATTAGCAGTAGGAAAAGGGAAGTGCTCATGCCACTGTACAGAGCACTGGTGAGACCTCATTTGGAGTACTGTGTGCAATACTGGAGACCGTATCTCCAGAAGGATATAGACATCTTAGAGAGAGTTCAGAGAAGGGTTACTAAAATGGTGTACGGCATGAAGGAGAAAAGTTACCAGGAAAGGCTTAATGATCTTATAGCTTGGAAAAAAGACGAGACAGAGGAGATATGATAGAAACATTTAAATACGTAAAGGGAATCCACAAGGTAGAGGAAGGGAGTATATTTAAAAGGAAACAAAGTAGCAAAACAAGAGGACATAGTCTTAGATTAGAGGGGCAAAGGTTTAAAAGTAACATCAGGAAGCATTATTTTACAGAGAGGGTGGTGGATACACTTCCAGTTGAAGTGGTAGAGGCCAAAACAGTGATTGAATTTAAGCAGCCATGGGATAGGCATAAGGCTATCCTAAACAAAAGATAAATCCAGGTAAAGTATCCATGTAATTGGGCAGACTAGATGGGTCGAAAGGTTCTTATCTGCCGACATTTTCTATGTTTCTATGAATTGTGAGAGAAATGAAATGGAGAGAGATGAATGAAGAGGATGAGATGATTGGGAGAGAGAAATTAATTGGGGGAGAGAAATTAAATAAATGGGGAGAGAGAGATGAATTGGGCAAAAGAAATGAATTAAAGGGAGGGAGAAATGAATTCAAGTGGGGAGAGAAATGAATTAAAGGGGACCCCTTGGCAGAAAAAAGGTTCCCCACCCCGGGTGTAAATTAAGGGAAAGTAAAAAGCTGCCAAGCTGTCAGCGCGCCGGAAGTGGTGCCAAAACCAGAGCCGCTACTACAACTCCCGTTAGAGGCCATAATTGGTGAAATGGTGGTGTAGGCATTTGAGGTTATGCAAAATAAATCCTATTTATAAAGAAAGAGATGGGTGATACAGAAGGAGCAAAAAAAAAAAAAAAGAAATGGGGATGTAAGTATCGCACACGAAAATTAATAGATTCATCTATATAAGCATCCAAGGGGGAAACCTGACTTTGGGGTCCTCTAACTTCTATTGATAACCTGGCATATGAATAATTGGAATATTAGGTTCCACTTGCTATATTGAATGCATAAACACCAAATTAATTTGGTCCTAAAAACTGTTGGAGAGGAGTCTGTACTTAATAGATGAAACTACTTGTCTGGGTCTGGTGCCTGGGTATACATGTACCTGATGCCTGGATATTAATTTTATTTATTTTCGTAACCTTATTCTGAATAAAACCTTTAACAGTGTAATTTCATAAGATAATTTAAGAAGGCGTGTTTAGGGGCGTAGTTTAGGGCAGGGTATGTGGGGCAACTGGTGGCGAGTAACTCTTATGGTCTGGCTAGTAGCTTGGGACTTGAAATTTTGAGCCCTGGTCTAGACCAATCACAGTTATCCTTCCCCAAGACTATCTGATGGGCTAAACTCCCCCATTTGACCGTCTTAACTCAGACGGGATAATGTTTAAAAGAGACCATATGGGGGGGGCGTGGCCGACTGCCGAGCATGGTGGACGTGCTTTAATTCAGCTCCTGCTCCAGCAAGCGATTTAAAGCGGACATCGCACTCATACAGACCCCAAAACTTGCTACACATACTGGGAACTTGAAGTCATCGGGATGGCTACCGCTAAAACTAAGAAAACCGCAGGGAAACAGGAGTTTTTTACTCCCCGGCCTACCAAACGCCGCGAGGATGCGGATCCTCAAGATGGCGGCGGATCTACACCTCATTCCCCTGTGAAAACAATTACGTACTCAGAGGTTGACTTGGCCACATTCACCTTCCGGATGGAGACGCTGTTTAAAGACTTCTCAGAGACATTAACAACGCGCTTAGACACGGTGTCTGCGGACATAAGGAAAGACATTCAGGATATTGGTGAGCGAACCTCTCATCTGGAGGGTAAAATGTCCGAGATGGCGACAGCGCATAATGATATGGCTGGTGTGGTGGAGACGCTTGAAGCTAAGTTACAGCAATGTCTCAATAAAGTAGCGGATCTAGAAGACAGGTCCCGCCGAAACAATTTAAAAATCAGAGGGGTCCCAGAGTCAATACACCCCCGAGATCTCGGGACATATGTAGCGGATTTTTTTTTCATTTTTGCTCCCTGGGGTCACTCCGGAAACGATACTCATGGATAGGATCCACAGATTGCCGAAACCGCCATCGGCACCCCAGAAAACACCCAGGGATGTAATATTGAAATTACACTATTACAAGCCGCGAGAGGATATATTACGTGCACTACGTAAACCGGATGTCTTGGGATCCCAATATGGTCACCTTGCGGTATATCCTGATTTTTCGAAAGCAACCCTGCAACAGCGTAGATTGTTTCGGCCTATCACAACTACACTACGCTCGGCTGGAATTTTATACCGCTGGGGCTTCCCCACCAAGCTGGTTGTTCTCCGAGACGGCACAACTACGGTGTTCAACTCGACAGAGGAAGGTCGAACAACTCTGGAATCCTGGGGATTACAAATAGAACCCAATGTCCAAGAGCGACTGTCACAAGTGCCAAAATTGCTGCCTGAATGGCGTGTTCGCTGAATGGTACATTTTGTTTTTGGGACTTCCGAACGCAAAGTCGCCCCCACCTGGTTCCTCCGAAACAGAGCAGTCCCATTTGAATTGGATTGCTCCACGATATCAGTTGGGTAATGTTGCTGTCTTTATTTCAGCCAACTGTCGTTTCGCTGCTGGTTGCAGATGGGCCCCCCCCATCTTTTGGTTTAATTATTTTTTTTTCTCTCCTGTTTCTCCCCCTTTTTGTATAAGGGTACGGGAACCTCCCACTGTAGGGAATTCCCGATGGAGAGTATGGCGTTCCTGAACGCACTCTGTTTTGTTAATGTTTATAACTTGTTTATTTGCTTATTTGTTCTTTTTTTATTTCTAACCCTCCCTTCCTCCCATTCTTTTTAATCCTAGGGGGATGCAGCCCCTATCATACTTTGCTAATAGATAGATATACAGAGGCAACGTACATGAATATAAATGGCAGTGTTTGTATAGAATTTTATGAAAGTAGTTACCTATAATGTAAAGGGCCTAAACCTGCCCGTTAAAAGGCATTCTTTATACAGGGATATACGCACCTACGACGCTGATATTGTATGCCTCCAGGAGACACACTTTCGAAGACTAGACCACCCAAAACTTTATGCACCACAATATCGCACTCAATTTCATTCCACCTATAGAGCTAAATCTAGAGGGGTGACAATACTGATTCATAATAGGGTTGCGCTGCAAACTCATCATATTGTTACTGATCCCAGAGGCAGATATATTATATTAGTGTGCACTATTGACGGTAGACTTTATACGCTTGTGTCAGCTTATGCTCCTAATAGTTCCCAAACTCAATTCATGACACATCTAATGAATAAAATTACAGATGTACTTTCAGGTGACTTAATAATGTGTGGAGACTTTAACGTTTGTTTGGATCCAATTAAAGACCGATCGCATCCCTCAGGGACCCATTCGAGACAACAGACACACAAACTTCATTCCTTTCTCAGACAACACCAACTGTATGACGCTTGGCGCGTGTTTCATCCCACAGAGAGGGATTATACTTTTCGTTCAGGGGTGCATAATAGTTATTCACGCATTGATTACTTTCTAATTCCAACCAACCTACTTCCACGCATTACTGACTGCAATATACTCCCTTTTACGTGGTCGGACCATTCCCCGATGACTATTGTTTTACAAGATGACTATAAATCGTACACTGGATCACCCTGGAGATTTGGGGAACATTTACTTAAACATGAACCGGCGCTGACAGCGATTCGGGAAACATTAATTAATTATTTTAAAGAAAATGTGTCCCCTGAAATGAGCCCATTTACAATTTGGCAAGCCCATAAGACGGTGGTTCGGGGGACGTGTATCCAATGGGGGGCTAGACTTAAGAAACTATACATGACGCAACGTGTAACTATATTACGAAATATAAATGACATAGACACACGTAACAAAGCATCTCCGACTCCAGAATTAGCAGACGAATTAGACGCGGCGCTACGTTCCCTGACGGATTTAGAGGCTGATAAATATCGCATAGCCATGAATAGAATGCGTGCCAAATTTTATGCTTTTCAAAATAAACCGGGTAGACTCCTAGCCCGCAGACTTAAACCCTCCCCTTCAAACGTTGGGATCTCACATCTTAAAACGGATGGTGGAATTATTTACAATCCGATGGCAATGGCAAATGAATTTGCGAGTTACTACGAAAAATTGTACAATCTGGAGGTGGATGACACTAATGTTCATCCCATGTCCGATCCTATTGACGCTTATCTACGCAATATCAACCTCCCAAAATTATCGACTACACAAGCGAATAAATTGGCCTCTCCCATCACCCAAGATGAGCTTTCTGAAGTAATTAAAGCTTTACCGAAACGGAAGGCCCCAGGTCCAGATGGATTGACGGGTTTATACTATCTGACTTTCTCTCCCCAACTCTTCACACACTTAAGTAAAGTTTATGAGGATGCAAGAGAGCAAGGTTCTTTTCCACCAGACATGTTACGAGCTCATATTATCACGCTCCCTAAACCGGGCAAGACCCCTGACATCTGTCGTAACCTTCGTCCTATATTGTTGCTTAATGTGGATATAAAGATTTACAGTAAGATACTGGTGAATAGACTGCAGCGTATTCTGCCCTCATTGATAGGACAGGACCAGGTAGGATTTATTTCGGGCCGACAAGGCCCAGACAGTACGAAAAAATTGATCAATCTGATGGAGGTGTTAAGACGATCGGGACAACCGTGCCTGCTCCTGTCTTTAGACGCTGAGAAGGCGTTCGATAGGGTGAGTTGGTTGTTCTTCAAAAGTTTGGTTTTCCACCTCCAGTATTAGCTGCAATTCAGGCCCTATATGATTCCCCTTCCGCTAGAGTTGTTAACTCGGGATTCCTCTCGGAGGAATTTAGGATAACGAATGGCACAAGACAGGGATGCCCCCTCTCTCCCCTTTTGTACGCCTTAGTGTTGGAGCCACTTGCTCAGGCTATACGGCAAAATTATGATATTAGAGGCATCGCCGTTGGTCCGACGATTCATAAAATACATCTGTATGCTGACGATATTCTTCTGAATAAAAAGATATTAAAAAAAGATATTATATCGTTAGAAAAAGTGCAGAGACGGGCAACTAAATTAATAAGGGGGATGGAAGGGTTAAGTTATGAGGAAAGACTAACAAGCTTAAACCTGTTTAGTTTAGAGAAAAGGCGCCTTAGAGGGGATCTGATAACCTTATATAAATATATACGGGGCCATTATCAACCATTGTCTGATAACCTATTCATTAACAGGACTATACATAGGACAAGGGGTCATCCATTTAGACTGGAAGAAAGAAAATTTAGCTTAAAGCATAGGAAGGGTTATTTTACGGTGAGAACAATAAAGCTGTGGAATTCTCTGCCTGTTGAGGTGGTTGGGTCAGAGTCTGTACAGACTTTTAAAAAACGACTGGATGACTTCCTGCAGACACAGAATATTAAGGGTTATAATATTTAATATGTGGGTAAAAGCTTCTTGATCCAAGGAGAAATCTGACTGCCATTCTGGGGTCAAGAAGGAATTTTTTCCCAGTATGTTGCATATTGGCAAGCATTCAGACTGGGTTTTTTGCCTTCTTTTGGATCAACAGCAGTAGGTTATGTGGGAGAGGCTGAACCCGATGGACGCATGTCTTTTTTCAGCCTATATAACTATGTAACTATGTAACTATGACCTTGACAGAACCGGAGGCTTCCCTATCCGCCCTTTATGGGGAGCTGGAAGTGTACAGTAGAGTCTCATACCACTTAGTGAACTTGCTAAAAACACAAGCCCTCCCACTTAATATTCCACATCAATCACTAGACAATCTTAAAATGCATTATAATTTTGAATGGCGCAAAACATATCTAGTATATTTGGGACTTAGAATCACGGGACATCCAGACGGTCTATATAAACACAACTATGAACGCGTTCTTTCTGAGACTAGGTCACTAATACATCTGTGGAGATCGAGGGAAGTCTCATGGAAGGGAAGGATGGCGGCGGCAAAGATGGTGATCTTACCGAAATTACTTTATGTGTTTCGAGCTCTACCGCTTAAACTACCTAGGTCATTTCTAGTTACGTTGCAGTCTATATTGGTGTCTTATGTATGGAATAGTAAGAGACCGCGAATAGCGCGCAGACTGTTATGGTACAGACAAAGAGACGGGGGATTGAACATGATACATATCCAACATTATTTCTGGGCATCATGCCTTGCCGCCTTGTCAGAGGTGTTTCATAGCCGTCCTACGCCACAATGGCTCACCATTGAGGCAACATACATGGATGGACATGATTTGGCCAAAGTGTTATGGGTCCCTCCAAAGGACAGACCGCGGTTCCAGTCGCCGTTGGCTACCACGTCTCTGCACCTGTATATTTGGGATCGAATTTTCCCCCTTATTACGAACCATCACCCCATCTCCATGGCGATGCCAGTGGAAGCACTCCGCTACATTCTCCCACAAGGGAGATGCCGTCAATGGCTACAATATGGAATTACGAATCTCCACCATTTCTTTGACACGGCCGCCATTCTTCCTTTCGAGACTATATGCACCAAATTTAAAGTACCACAAACAATGTTTTTGTCTTATCTACAATTACAATCCTATTTTAGGTCACAATCGGTATTATCTAAGTTGAGAGCTATTTTGCCATTGTTGTCTGAAACTGAACTTTTTTGCTTAGACCCTCTTGCAACCGCTAGACCGATTTCGTTATTTTAAGAGTACTTAACACGCCAACACGGACTGTGGTCTGGTCTTTCCAAAACACCTGGGAAAAAGAACTTGGTCAAAAATTTACACCTACACAATGGGCATCTGCCTTCATGTTCGCTGTGGGGGAGACTAGATGTGTTACTCTGATGGAGACTCAAAGAAAAATACTATACCGGTGGTACCTCACTCCGGACAAGATCAAGCGATTTGCTCCACAACATTTGGATCTCTGCTGGAGGTGTTCCCTGGAGACTGGATCTATGAGCCACATATGGTGGTACTGCCCTCGGATAGCCCCTTTGTGGAGAGACATTCCGTCACTGGCGACAGAAATATTGGGTACACAGATTCCGCACTCACCTGAAGTCTTATTACTGGGCATGATTAAACTTCCACGACCTCAGCTACGGATGTTATTTATCCTCATTTCTACAACCGCCCTACTTCTCGCACGAAATTGGAGAACTATGTTGGTTCCCACTTGCAAACAGGTGACCGACCTTTTGGAACAATACCGTAGCTTTGATTCTAGGATAACAATGGCGGAAGGATTACAATCTCCCAAATGGGACACATGGAAACTTTGGGATGTACACAAAATATATAAGGCATGCGGTCTCTAGTAAAAGTCTATGTTTGAGCTATATACCTCCTGCTGCAAACCCCTCCCCCCCTTCTTTTTTTTTTCCCCCCTCCCTCCTTTCCCCAAGGTTTTTGAATGTATGTATATTTTTCTTGTCTGTCTGGAAATATCCAATAAAAATGTAATTAAAAAAAAAATAATAATAATAATGAAAAAAAAAAAAAAAAAGAGACCATATGTGTATTATTTTTTTCATATCCCTGATGAGCAGACACAGGCGAAACGCACGTCGGACATGCTCCATGGACTTTTAAGTCCTTTCTCATCCTTGTACTCTAAGGCTGCTGCTGCTGCTGGACACCCTTACCCTCTACAGAGATTGACAGCTTTGGGCTATTATTTTATGTCCGCACTCACACTCTATTTTTGAGGTGGATTTTTAACATTGTTGTATCCCCCCGGATTGACTATACCGATATACATATAGAAATTCCACTCTTCTGTGGCTATACCATTGTGGACCGCTACTGCTTACACCCTATTGTGACTTTTCAATCGGTGCACGCAAATTGTAGCTACCAAGTCCGGTATCTTTTTTCCTTCTACCGGTTATGGGACGTATTACATACTTGGTGCCAACTTAACCAGAGCAGTTGTAAACTTCCCAGACCCATTATAGCCTATGGAGGTTTTAAGTTTACAACAGCTCTGGTTAAGTTAGCACCAACTATGTAATATGGTTTTAAGTTTACAACTGCTCTGGTTAAGTTAGCACTAAGTATGTAATATGGCCCTATATGTGGTGATTCCACAGCTACTGCAGGTATTTCACCTGCGGTTCCCATTTGGTGTGCATTAATTGTAGCATTTAAGTCTGACATTCTGTGACCATCTACCACTTGCATCCAGCGTCTTTATACTCATTTTGTATTGTCGGGGGGATCTTAGTGCATCTTATTTATATTTTATATTTATAAAGGATTTTACCAGGAAGGATACATTGAGATTTCTCTCATTTTCAAGTATGTCCTGGGTTCAAGAACAGAGAAAGGTTACAGAAATACAAAATAGTAAAATGCAAGATATTAACACAAAACCAAATATACAGATTAACAGAAAAATAAATATTTAGGAAATAAAGTCATTATGTTACATGTTTACAGGTGCATTCCGTATTGAGGTATGTTAATAGGAAACTCTTAAGGGACTTTAGACTGGGGGAAGATTTGATGGCGCCTGGGAGGTTATTCCATATTTGCGGTGCTCTGTAGGAAAATGAGGATCGAGCCACTTTCTTTTTGTATTGCGGTATTGCAAGTAAGGTGCTGGTCCTGGCTCTGAGGTTATAGGATGAGGGAACTGCTGGGGCAATCAGCCTATTCAGGTAGGGTGGTAGCTTCCCAGAAAAGCTCTTAAACACCAGGTTGGAAAGGTGAAGGGTCCGTCTCGATTCCAGCGATGGCCAGTTTAGTTCTTTTAACATGTCACAATGGTGGGTCATGTAGTTACGTTGTAGCACAAAGTGGCAGAATGAGTTATACAATGTAGTATGTTTCTGGAGGTGTGATTGAGGGGCAGCTGCATACACTACATCTCCGTATTCAATGGCTGGCATAAGCATTTGTTGCACAATCTGCTTTCTTACTGCGGGGCTCAGGCAGGATTTGTTTCTGTACAGGGCACCTAGTTTGGGGTAGAGTTTAGATGAGAGTTTTTCAATGTGGGGGCCAAAAGATAGATATTTGAGTGAAGTGACTGTAGTCAGTGTGTCATTTGATCTTGTAGATGGGATGTTTGCAATTTGTGTAGTTTAGGTGTGGTTCCAAAGAGCATTATAACAGTTTTGTCAGTATTTAGAAAAAGTTTGTTATCTGCGATCCACTTTTCTACCCCTGTGAATTGGTCTTGCAGCACGGCCTCCAGCTGCGGGAGATTTGGTTGGCTGGTATAGATTACAGTGTCATCTGCGTACATGTGTACAGTTGAGGCTTTGCAGACATTGGGCAGATCATTTATGAATATTGTGAATAGCAGGGGGCCAAGTATCGAGCCTTGGGGTACACCGCACGTGACTGGGAGGGAAAGGGAAGTGCTGTCAGAAATGGACACATATTGCGACCGATCAGACACATATGATTGGAACCAGGTTAGCGTGCTATCACCAATACCAGAGTTTTTAAGTTTTTGTAATAGGATGCCATGGTCTACTGTATCAAAGGCCTTGGCAAAATCAAGGAAGATGGCTCCAGTTAGGTTTCCTTGTTCCATGCCCGCTTGGATATCATTACAAACTTTTAAAAGGGCGGTTGTAGTTGAATGTTTTGGACGAAAGCCTGATTGATCTGGGGTTAAATAGTTACGATACTGATAATAATCACGTAATTGAGTGTAGACACATTTTTCCAGAATTTTCTAGCCGCCGCGGACATTTTGGGAGCCGGAAGTGCTCCACACCAGCCACCGCCTGCGGTCGCGGGACGGAGAAGACCCTGCTACAGCAGCTGCATCCGAACTGGGTCAGTGACTGGGTCAGTGACCATCCAGCAAAGTAGCGGCTAGGACCACACCCGACCTCTCGGCAGGCGAGTAACCTCCCGTGGGGCCTGACTGGAGCTCTCCTCGACACCCGCAGCCTACTTGCCGGAGTTGCGGGGGTCAGCCTCGGCCCACTGATTCGCCGTCTCCCACCCACTGCCCCACACTGTGGCCGCTGCATCGTGCTCGGGCCTACCCGCCAGGCGCCTGGATACCTCCTCCCCGAGGTGGACATAACTTACCTTCCCTTTGAAGGCCACATCTGGGATCCGCTACACTCCTGCATAATTTGTCTACCCAGAGACGTTCTTCAGTGGGGCCCACTATACGCACTGACTCTTACAAATTTTTCTGGTGGTCCCCGTGCGACCCACTACTCTTTTATGCAATTTTTCTCCTTGGATTAATGTTTCTGGTGGACTCTTTGTAGCCTACTACCTGCATCTGATTTTTTTTTTCTTTTATCTATTTGTTTTTCTTTTTTCTTCTGCTTACTACAAAGAGGGGGAGAGAGAGAGGGGCAGAGAGAAAAAGGGGGGAGGGGAAGGGGGGGAAGGAAAAAAAAAAAAAAAGAGGGGAAAAAAGGAAAAGGGGGGGGGGAAGAAAGAAAAGGGGAAAAAAAAGAAAAAAAGATACGAGAAAAAGGGAGAAAAAAAAAACGGGAAGGAAAAAGAGAAAACATTATAAAAAGAAAATAGGGATTAGGGCGTGGCCTGAGCGCTGATGCAACCGGCAACATAGTGGAGGCGCTCCGGCCTGAACCACGCTTATAAAGGGAGACCAGCACTAATTTGAGGTACCATGACCTCTAAAAAGAGAACACAAACTGCCCCAACGTCGAAGGGACCCCCTAACCCTCAAAAACGCGGCGATATTGGCCAGTATTTCGCGGACACGCCGCCCGCAAGCAAGCCGCCGCATGGTCCCAAAATGGCGCCAATTTCTCCAGCCTCGCACACGCTGTCTCTGGCTGATAGCCCGGCACCGTCGGTGGACTCAGAGGGGTCAGTGAAGGACATACTATGTACCCTGCCGACGAGGGAAGACTTGGAGAACATGCTGCAAAAGTTGGAAACATCTTTCACAACGCGGCTGGAGTCAGTGGGAGCGGATATAAAACACGTGGGGTCCAGAGTGCAGGTCCTGGAAGAGGAACGAGAGCTGTTGGAGGATCGTCTATTACATTTGGAAACAGGTATGATGGCCCACAACATACACCTCCAACGCCTACACCGTACTCTTGACGATCAAGACAACCGGGGGCGCCGTAATAATCTGCGTATTAGAGGACTACCTGAACCCCATGACACCCGAGAGATACTCTCTGACACCTTGCGAGCCATTTTTAATGCCCTCCTGAGACGCTCTCCAGAGGCCCCAATACATTTTGATAGGGCTCACAGATCCTTGAAACCTCGGGGGGCCCCCACGGCTGCCCCCAGAGATGTCATCTGTAGATTCCATTATTATCGCCAGAAAGAAGACGTGCTGCACGCGGCCCGTAATCGAGAGGTGCTGGACATGGAAGGAAACATCTTACAAGTTTATCCGGATCTCTCCTGGACCACGCTACAAGCGAGACGGATCTTAAAACCGATAACAGATATCCTGAGGGAACGACAAGTAAAATACAGATGGGGGTACCCGTTTACCCTACAGACGACACTGGATGGTACCCACTTTGTGATATCGGGAGCTGGGGACCTACCACCCTTGTTGCCCACACTGGGCCTGGAAGGAGTGTCGATTCCGGAGTGGTATGGAGGCACGAGCCTAGATCTGGCGCCCCCACTCCCCCAACCACAGCGTCCGAGATGGCAAACGCCACAGAAGAGGAATCGTGGCCACCTAGATCTCAACCGTCTACCCCTTCACAAAAAGCTCCAGATTGATTATCAATGGCTTCTGCAGACATCTCCTCACCTCTAAACAAGTAGTCTGCCATTACCTCGTCATGGAAGCCATGTTGGATATTATTAGGTCCACCTTCACAAAATACACTATCCATAGACCCTGGCATTACCATCTACTTGTCAGGATCATTGCCTAGACGGGCAGTCCTTATTCAGCACTTGGTGCGATGGTTCTCCCTTACTTGCTCCAGATTATGGATATGGTTCCGGGCCTTGTAACGCCTCTATAGTTGCAAACCCCCCTTGGTTTTGGACCGTTTTTTTTTTTGACACCCCCACAGTTGCGGTGGAATTTTCTTTTTTTATTTCCATTTTTTGGACAAGACAATGTTTTTAAGACCTGGACGATACTTTTTTAGATCGCAGGTTTTACACCGTCACCCGGTACGATTCTGTATTACTTTGTTCATATGTAGGTTTCTATGTTTAAGATGCAATGTTCACTTAAACTTTCTCACGATGATTCTGATTATTATCGGTGTTCTCGCGCAAACACCCCAACACACGGTTTTAGTTTACTTCTATAATCTAATAGTTACGTCTGATGCAGATAGGCTGTTTTTCATGCACATGATTTATTTAAATGGTTAAAGTAAAGTTTATGGCGTGGAATGTACGAGGGTTAAACATTCCGCAGAAAAGACGTATGGCGTTGATTGACTTCCACAGACAGAAAGGGGACATATTATTTCTCCAGGAGACCCACTTCAGGGATGATGCGGCACCCTCGTTGACATCGCGCCACTACCCCAAGGTTTTTACAGTAATTACATAGAATCTAAAGCTAGAGGAGTAGCTATTCTCGTTGCCCGCCATATTCCATTCACTTGCACGCACCAGCTTAATGACCCTTACGGTCGCTATTTATTTATCAAGGGTACCCTGGGGGATCGATGTATCACTATGGCTAATATATACCTCCCTAATAAGGGTCAATGTGGAGCATTATGATCTATTTTGGTTAAACTTGATGGCTTTACGGAGGGCATTTTAATCTGTGGAGGTGACTTTAACGTCCCTCTCGATTCTTCTAGAGAGGGAATTCCTAACTCCCCTCTGGTAGACCCCTCGCTATGCCGCAGATTTCTACAAATTCTCCATCAATACCAATTGGTGGATGGGTGGAAGACTCTACACCCATTCACCAAAGATTATACATTCTATTCTCCGGTGGCAAAATCGTATTCTCGACTTGACACTTTCCTCCTATCTCATCACCACTTACAATGTTTACAAACTGCGACGATAGCTCCCATTACCTGGTCTGACCATGCCCCGGTCTCAATTAAGATTGAAATCGATTCCATCCCGTCCCCGCAATGCTCTTGGCGCTTAAATGAAGCGTTATTATGTGATGTTCTAATACGTCAGGAGATTCAAGACGCTATCAACCAATATTTTATAGAAAATGACACGCCGGAGATAACACCACCATTGCTCTGGGAGGCACATAAATGTGTACTTAGAGGTAAACTCATTCAAATAGGGGCGCAGCGTAAGAGGGAGGGGAGGGCGGCGGTGGGAGACCTGGTTCACAGCATCCACACTCTGGAAACATCACATAAATCGTCACATTCTCTAGATGTTTTTAAAGAACTAACGGAACAGCGAGCGAAACTGACTTCCCTCCTCTCACAACAATCAATGCGCAAGCTACAACTGACCAAAAGACTCTACTACTCACAGGGTAATAAATGCGGGAGACTATTGGCCAACGCTCTGAAACAGAGACAACAGACCACGTACATACCAAAAATACAAGGAGAGGAGGGTAAAATGCACCATCTCACTAGCGATATCACAGCTGCATTCCATAAATATTTTTCCTCCCTTTACTGCTTGAGAGATTCACCTCCTAGTAAAGTGGACATACGTGCTTACTTAAAGGAGTCACTACACTCATCTCTGTCACCAGAGGTGGCTGAAACCCTTGAGGCACCTTTCACGCCAAAAGAACTTTTTGAGGCAATGCGGTCCACTGCCACTGGTAAGAGCCCGGGACCAGATGGTTTTACCATAGCTTATTACAAAATGTTCCTCCCCTTTCTGAGTCCTCATCTCCTTAAAATGATTAATTCCCTTGATGACAATATCAGTCTAGACCCCTCGACATTAAGAACTCATATAACGCTCATCCCTAAGCCCGATAAAGACCATACCCAGGTCACGAACTACAGGCCGATCTCTTTATTGAATGCAGATGTGAAACTTATGGCCAAAATGATGGCAACACGTCTTAATCCATTGATTAATAACCTTGTACATCCAGATCAGACGGGATTTATCCCTTCCAGAGAGGCAAGGGACAACACACAACGGGCTATAGCTTTGGTACATATGGCATGTAATACTAATACTCCTACCCTCTTTCTCTCCATTGATGCAGAAAAAGCCTTCGACCGAGTGGACTGGTCGTTTCTGTTGGAAACGATGTCTATATTAGGCTTTGGACCACGGTGGTTGATGTGGATAAGATCCCTCTATAGCAACCCGAAGGCTTCTCTGAAAGTAAATGGAACGTACTCACATGATTTGCACATCCATAATGGTACACGACAGGGTTGCCCGTTGTCGCCCCTACTGGCGTTAACCTTGGAACCTCTCCTTCAACGAATTAGGGATCACCCTCAAATTAAGGGCTTTCCTCTAACATTCCACCATTACAAAGTGGCGGCATTTGCCGATAACATTCTCCTTACCCTAACGGACCCGGTGAAATCGTTAGGACAGCTTATGGGGGAACTTGATGTATATGGTAGACTCTCTAATTTTCAGATCAATCAAGCTAAATGTGAGGTGATGGGAGTGGGGGTACAGGGAGAGGTGCGGGAGGAGGTATCGAGGAGATTCCCCTTTAAATGGAGAGCTGACTCACTTCGGTACCTGGGAGTTACACTCCCCAAAGATTTAACTAAATTATATAATGCCAACTACGAACCGCTATTACGGAAAGTGGAACAAGACCTAAAAAGGTGGCGCATCCCTCATGTCTCCTGGCTGGGAAGGATTAATATTTTAAAAATGAATATCCTCCCACGGTTCTTGTATATATTCCAATCAGTGCCGATAGGGGTACCACCTGCATTCTATCGTCAGCTTAAATCTACTTTTCTTAAATACATATGGAACGATATGCACCCCTGTATACCTTATACTGTCATGACCCGACATCGCAATAGAGGGGGTTTGGGATTGCCAGACCTGCCATGCGGCAGCACTTTTTTTGAAATTAGCCGACTGGTCCAAATCGTCACCCCATAAACTATGGGTACACTTAGAACAGAGAACCCTAAAAGTGCCCATAACCACCCTGCCATGGCAGTCGGTACCCCTACAATTCCTTCTGCACACCTCCCATCCGTTAATAACACCTCCCTCCTTAAATGGCGGAAATTGAGGAGGACACTGACCCTTTCCCCTCATCCCTCTCCATTCATGCCAGTTACACACAACCCGCTTTTCCCAGAGGGAATGCACCATGGCTTCCTTCCACAGACAGTCGAGGGCCCTTATCTACCATTGACTGAATGTATAGATGACTCCGGATTAAAACATATAGACGTACTATTGAAAGGAGACAAACATACACCTCTAGAATGCTTTCGGTATAACCAGATAAAACACTTTCTGCTGTCAATAGGAGAGTTGAGCGGATTACGGAGAGATGAATCTCCGTTTGAAACTCTTTGTGTTACTTCCGCACACATTATCTACGATATATGGCACATTATTAGATGCTTCTACCCCAACATTACCGGCCTATGCCAAGAAATGGAATACTGAACTTATAGATCCCATATCGGAGGATGACTGGGGAAAAAATTTTCAGACTGCAGCACATGCCTCTAGAAGTTTGCACATACAACAGTCCCATTATAAATTTTTATCCAGGTGGTACTTAACACCGACTAGGCTCCATAAAATATTCCCAACTGCCACTGACAGATGTTGGAGATGTACCATGTCGCCAGGCACTCTCTTACATATCTGGTGGACTTGCCCGCTTATTAAAACCTATTGGGACTCCATCTTTCGAATAATAAATGAAATCACTGATCTGGCACTCCCACCAACCCCCCAAGTGGCACTTTTTCACCTGGTCCCCCTGTCATCACTTACTTATAGAAAATCGTTAGCAATCCAACTATTTAATGTGGCAAAAGCTCAAATCCCTAAAAAATGGCGCTCTACTGATCCACCTACTATTACAGAATGGATACAGGCAGTGGAGGGGGTCCGGGAGATGGAGGAGCAGTGTTTTTCTCTAGAAAACAAATATGATAAATATTTCGCTTTATGGTATTGGTGGTCAGATTTTCTAGCCAAAAGGAAATCAAAGCCTACAGACATTCCGCAACATCACCAATGAGATGGTGCTATAGACATGATATCTAAAAGCCATAAACGTTATAGTACTCTATTAAAAAAGATAAGACGTAGGATTCCCATTGAACCGTGTGTTTCGCTGCTTCGGCTTTTATGCTTTAGAATTGTGATGTTAGTATTGTGAGATGAGTGTTTATAGCATCGTTTTACTCCCCTGTTATATTCCCATTTACCTTAGAGTCTAAATTTCGTACACACCCTAACGACCCTTTCTTAATCTAGGATGGTAACAAGTTATGAAGCTTGGTCGTGATAAATGTTTATTGTATATATATGCACCGTAATATGTTGATAACTGCAAGGTCTTGTATAACTTTGGGGTACAGTGAATTCCTATGTCTGGAAAATAATCCTCTGTAAACAAAATAAAAATATATTAAACAAAATAAAACTGAATTTCTCTGCGTCACAGGGTCTTTGCACAGTTGGTGGGGCCTGACCTGCATGCGGCCTTTCTGATTGCGTGTCATTTCCTAGCTTAGCAATCAGGGTGGTGGCACATCCAACAAAATAATTATTAAAAGCATTTGCTACATCTAGGGGGTGTTGTACACTTTGGTTGTTTACTTTGCAGCCGGTTGGGAGTGGACAGGGGGTGCTTGTATGTTACTTATGATTTTCCAAAAATTTCTAGGGTTTGATATGTTATTGTTTAAATTTTCATTGAAGTATTGGGCTTTAGCCATTTTTGTTTGTTTTCTGCATGCATTCCGGTATTTTCGGTATTCACAGTGATCGTTCATGGATCCAGTACTCTTGAAATTTGACCACAGGGAGTCTCTAAACTGGTACATATGTGTGAGGTCAGCTGTAACCCAGGGGAGGTGGGCCCCTTTTACTCGCACTTTGCGCAGTGGGGTATGGGTGTTCCAGACTTTCAGGAGCTCGGATTGAAAGTATTCAATTGCACAGTCTGGGATTAGGTTTAGTCTGTACCATGGGAGCCGTTTGAGATCATTTAGGAAGGATTCAAGATTAAATTTCTTGAAAGACCTGCTGATTATTACCTTTGGTGGACATTTTGTGGCCCTTATTTTGCGCACACGGTACACTGAAACTGTTAGCAAGAACGCCTGCTTCCTGTATTCGATCAGGACACGAAGAGAGAATCCAGTCCAGCAAGTTGTGGTTAGGGCTTTTCATATTAATGTGAGTGGGGGAGGAGACTAATTGTGTTAGCTGCAAAACCTTAAACAGTGAACAGTGTTTATTGTTTTTAGGATTCAGCCAATCAACATTAAAGTCGTCGAGGACCAGCAGTTCACTTTTTTGGTTTTGAGCTACTAATTTACTAAGGATTTGGGTTATGTCAGAAAGGGAGTGCACTGGGGAACTCGGTGGGCGGTAGAATACAGGAACAATAATTGTTTTACTGAACGGGATCTCAATAGTACCAGAAAGGAAATCAAATGTGGCTGGGGAGCTAGGATTCTGCAACGGGGTGAACTTTATGGAGTTGTCAACATAGCTCTGTCTTTTCTAGAGCATGAATACCCTTATATTGCTATGGCAGAGTCTGGCACTTTAGGGGTTAACCATGATTCTGTCAGCACAATGACTTTAGGTTTGTAATAGAAGCACCAAGCTTTACGCTCATCCAGTTTAGGGAGTAAACTGCGAATGTTGCAATGCACAAAGGAGATGCCTTTTCTAGTGGGGAGATTAAATATGGTGTCAGCTATTGGACCAGGGTTGGATTCAACATCATTTGCCAGGGCAAGCACCAGAATAAAAAGGAATTTGGACATATGTTTCTTTTTGGAAAATAGTGATTGGAGAGTTTTAAAGCTCTGTTGTGTGAGGGTGGGAGGGCTAGATTTTAACACTCTCCACCAGCTCTCATCTGATAAGTTAAAGGAGCTGAGCAGGCTATGGTGTATTTGGGTTTCTTTTCTAGGTTGCTGTAATTTGTAGGGTGTATAGGGAGGGAGGGTAGATTTAGAGAGAAGGGAGATGGAAGAAAGAGGCAGCAAGAGGGGGAAGAGAGGGAAAAACATTTCTAGAGAAAGGTGATGTGGGAGAAGGGGAGGGGAAAAAAGGGAAAGTAGAAGACAGGCAGGGAATTGATAAGGAAAGCAGAAGATGGAAGGGAGTCTGGTAGGTGAAGTTCCAGAGTGGCATAGGTTGGTAGCTGAAAATATCACATGACCAAATTAGTTGGGTATAAATGAAATGAGAACAGTGGGGTGGGAGCTAAGTCCAGGTGGGAGCTAGGAGCACACCGTGATAGAGCCTGGTCCCGGAAGCTGTATGGAGGTGTGTATGCTGGAAAGCTAGAAATCCAGGATCACATTGCATCTTTGGGGGATGTTGGTGCAATAAATTCTCTAATGCAGTGAATCATGACCGGGGGGGGGGTGGGCACAGAATAGCAGGCCCAGGGTTGAGTGGAAATAAATAGACAAACAAATATAACTGGTAAAGATATAGCAATTAATGATAGCAAACAGGACTGGTAAAGATATAGCAATTAATGATAGCAAACAGGACTGGTAAAGATATGGCAATTAATGATAGCAAACTGGACTGGTAAAGATATGGCAATTAATGAAAGCAAACAGGACTAGTTAAGATATTTAACAACAGTTACGCTATATGTAATTTTACTTTAGCAAACATACAAATTAACATGGCCATTGCTATGAAAGCATACATACTAAACATTGAAAGTTAAGGTATTAGGCCATGCGAAGCGTAGATTCAAATCACCTTACAGGAATCCTGGATAGATGTGCCCAGGTGGGAGCTAGGAGCACACCGTGATAGAGCCTGGCCCCGGAAGCTGTATGGAGGTGTGTATGCTTGCAGGAGCCCTGGATTGATGTGCCCAGGTGGGAGCTAGGAGCACACCGTGATAGAGCCTGGCCCCGGAAGCTGTATGGAGGTGTGTATGCTTGCAGGAGCCCTGGATAGATGTGCCCAGGTGGGAGCTAGGAGCACACCGTAATAGAGCCTGGCCCCGGAAGCTGTATGGAGGTGTGTATTATGCTTGATGTATTCCTGGTTGTTTTGTTATAGTTCAAATATACAACCATTTATACTCAAGACTTTACCTTGCATCAGTTGCATTTGTGACTTTACCTGCTGACCTTTGATTATGGTCTCAGGCAAGGATATTCCGGTTTTAGAACTTTTTGTGTGTACGTGCACGGTTTTTCCTTGATATATATGTTTAATAAAGGTTTAATATTTTATCAGTTTTTTCCACCTTGTTTTGGGTTCTTTGGAATCCAACCTTCTCTTATCACTAGGGCTATGTCCTGGAAGTTTTTTGGGGGGTGATTGTTGGTCTCAGAGGTTATAGCAATCACTTGCCTTTCCACGCCCCCCCTGTTTTGAGTGGGTGCCTGCTGTTTTCTCAGCAGACAGTGGGTCTCTGTGCCTAGGTTTGGGTGTTTGCATACACACATTAAGTGAGGGATTCCAAGGCTTCTGTAACAGCTCGTTAAGCAGTTCCAACAGGTGTCTACTACACAGTTCATGGAAGGCTTTGTGGATTAATCCCTTAAAGGGACACTCTAGGCAACATGACCACCTAAGCTATTTTAGGTGGTCATGATGCCCAGAGTATGCTGCCCTCTGTCCCCCCTCCCTCCGCTCAGCAGTTCAGCTGTAAATGCTGAAAACAGCTGAGAGAGGCGGAGAACTTTACTCATATTTCCCGCTTCTGCCGACTTTTGCTGAGTAGGAGAAGTCATCGCGCTTTCAGCGCGATGATGTCTCCAACTCACCTCAGAAGCTGGCGGCTCCCTCTGAGGGTTAGTGTTGCGCGCATCCTCTTGCGCACAACACTAATCCTCAGAGGGAGCCAGGAGGAAGTCTGCCGATTGGCTGGCTTACGTGAGAGGCGCGCATGCTCGCTTCTCACGTAAACCAGAAGGCAAGAAGACTCAAGAAGGACGGGAGCGGAAGAGGAGGGAGGTGAGTATGAAAAAAAAAAAGACGCCGCTGGAAACAAGAGAATTTTAGGGTAAGTATTACAGTTACAAAAAAAAAACAAACGATTTATTAAGGGAGTAGGGATAGATTAAGGTTAAAAAACGGGGGGGGGGTTATTTTTTTATTAGAGTGTCCCTTTAAGGATCTGTATCACTGCGGGCTAATTTTGTAATGGCTGCATTGTTCTGTCACGGACCTGGCAGAGGGGAATAGGGTATGAGCCCGATATGCGGTGACAAACAAGCTGAGCCACGTAACTGAAGTAAAAATGGTGTTTATTGTAAGTGTACAGCAATATGGACAGGGCAGGAATGGAGATGTCTGGGGAGGCAATGCAGGGAGGAACCAGACACACTGGCACCAGGCACACTGAGGGAAAACACAGTAGGAGACTTACATACAACACGAGACAGGAAACAGGGGGCACAGGATGCTTGGCAGCAGCGGGCACGGGATGCTTGGCAGCAGAGGGTACGGGATGCTCGGTAGCAGCAGGCAGTATATGTAATTATATAGTCCATGCAATAGGTTGTGGCTGGCAAATGTCGTTAATGTCTGTACACAAGAGGTCGGTACACAGGGAATCAATATCAGCAGAGGATGGGAGCAGGTCACAGGAGAAAGGCTACCAGATGCTGTAAAGGTCCAGCCAGGAGGGTGTAGTACCACCTTTGGCCTTCTTGCCACGGTGGCAACGGGGTGAACCATGACACCGAGCTGGGCGCTGATTTGAATTCCCTGATTATCCATGAATGGGAGCTGGAGGTGTATTACAAACGGCTGCTAGACTCCGTTCAGCAGCAGGCCCTGGAGCCTCTGGATGGGGACAGTGATGTGGTGATGGCTGAAGTGCAGACCACGGCACAGCATGCTGTTGAAGGCAAGAAATATGTATCTGCGTCTATTATCAATATGCTTACAACAAGGCTTACAAGAAATGCTCATTTCATGATATTATGACTTTAACCGTTATATCAGCACAAATATTTTATCAATCTTGACTTGTTGCTCCTCAGCTGGCTAACCAAAATTTTGCCATTTGTTTCTTATTTTGCAAAAAGAGGAAGGTCGGAACAGAACATTCCATACTATGGAACTTTCCTAAGACTGATGACAATAACAAAACAAACTACGTTGATTTCCGGCCTATCCAAAAATACATCTGTTTGAATATGTGGTTACCGGTTATAATCTACGCCCCAATGAGTGACGACAGAAGGAGAAGTCCGAGGCTAACGCCCTATCTTTCACTGCTTGTTAATTTCATGCATAGAAGCGTGTGCTTGCTGAAACAATAAAGAGAAGTTCCTTGGCTCTGGTTGAGAGGACTGCATAGACAACAATCCGTCTGTGTCATTCTTTCAGTGCGAACGTAACTTGCTTAACTTCTCTAATTTGGACAGAAGCAGACATTCGAGAGGTCATTTTTGTCATCCAAAACAATTTGGTGCCCAACGTGGGGCATCCGAGTTTTGCCTCCCCCGGGCGGCATCTAGGAGGCTTCCCTGGAAGACAGATTGCACCAGACGGAGCTTGATCACCTCCGTACCTCACGGTAAGATATCTTTGTTATCTACTCGTGACGTATTCTGGTTAGCAGTCCGAATTCTGTGAATCTAAGTGTGCCACCTGGGGGGCACCAAAAGTGGGTTTTGTTTAACTTTGCTCGGATGTCCGTTATTGCTGACCCACCAGCCGAATGTCTGTTATCTGGTTATTTGTCCTTTGTTTTGTGTTGCAGGCACATGTTCTGATAAGATTTTGGTTTGATTGACAATCAGAGGGATTGTTGTGATCCAGCAGTAACAGGTATTGGATACCTGGTAGTGAGTAGGGATGAGCTGTTCGGTTCAATGTGTTCGAAGTTCGATTCAAACATCGCCAGTTCGTATGTTCGCTAACTTCAAACTTTTCCGCGTGTTCGCAGCCGCGTGTTCACCCACAATGGACCACAATGCACTTTTTCCACTGGCCTGAAGCAGCCGGAACCTGACCACAGTTTAGGTGCAGTACTATGCCAATCACGGCTCAGAGTCCTGATTGGGCAAATTTTGCCCAATCATGGGCTCACAGAGCTAAGTCCCGCAGCAAACTATATAAGGCGCCCTTTGCAGCCCCAGCACGTGTTTTTGAGAGGAGATTGTTGTGTTAGTGTGTGTTCTCACTGCCAGTCTGCCACCAGCTATTGGGGGGTCTCACTTCTACAAAATATCTGGGAATTGTTGTAACTATTTTGGGGGTCAGTCATTTCTACAAAATATGTGGGAATTGTTGTAATCTTTGTGTTCTCACTGCCACCAACTATTTTGGGGGTCTCATTTCTACAAAATATCTGGGAATTGTTGTAATCTGTGTGTTCTCACTGCCACCCATCAGGGGTCTCACTGACTAATAGGAGGTTTCTGGGAATTGTAATCTGTGTCTTCTCACTGCCAGATATCAGGGGGTCCCACATACGTCTAGCAGATTTCTGTGAATTGTAATCTGTGTCATGTCACTGTAGCCAGCTATCAGGGGGTCCTATCAGGGGGTCTCACTGATTTATAGGTGGTTTCTGGGAATTGTAATTAGTGTCTTGTCACTGCCACCCATATACGATATACATAACTCTGATTCAACTCTGTTATAAAAATTGGAGATATGCAGAACTCTGATTCAACTATGGTATAAAGAGTTGGGGTCTCACTGATTTATAGGAGGTTTCTGGGAATAGTAATCTGTGACTTGTCACTGGCTGCCAGCTATCAGGGTGTCTCACAGAGTTATACCAGAGTTCTAGAAATCTTTAATCTTTATACCAGAGTTGAATCAGAGTTCTGCATATCTCCAATTTTTATAACAGAGTTGAATCAGAGTTATGTATATCGTTACTCTATATATCACTCACCATGTCAGAAAGACCAAAAAGAACAGGCAGACGCTCCCAGACACAGATAAGAGGGCAAGCAGCCTCTGTGTCGGGACGCTGTGCCTCTGGTCGTCGTGGACGTGAGGCATCCTCTGCAGGGGCACGCTTGTCCTTTCTAACTGGTGCTGGCCGTCTTAAGCAGCAGCAACATACAGAGGATTTGGTGGATTGGCTAACCAGGCCATCTTTCATCCTCCCAGTCCTCTGCCAGCCAAGCTTGTAGTGGTTTACAGTCCACTTCAGCTGCCAAAGCATCTAATGCAGCCTCCATGTCCACAGCTACTCCTGCCGTAGCCTCACTATCACACACGGAGGAGTCAGCTGAATTGTTTGACTACAGTGACAGTTACATGCTGTTTGAGGATGCGCAGCAACTACAGTGCTCTGATTCCATCTCTGAGGTTGAGGAAGGGACTATAATCAACCTAGAGGAAGGGGGTGCCAGTGATGACACACAAATAACTGGCACTCATGTTGCCCCAGCAGCTGCAGCATACTGCCAAGTTGGCTCCAGTGACGAGGAGATAGGGGGTGATGATGACAATGATGATGAGGTCACTGACTCCTCCTGGGTGCCTGATCGAACAGAGGAGTCAAGTGAGGAGGAGAAGGGACAACAAACATGAGGCACAACGTCCTCTTTGACCAACTGTAGCCAGTCCAAGGCATCAGATGTCAGAGCTGCTCAGGTACAGAGCGCTGTTGTCTCAAAGCACACATCCAGGAACTCTGCTGTCTGGGAGTTCTTTAAGAAATGTGCAGCAGACCCCACCATTGCTATTTGTAATCTATGTCAGATGAGGATCAAGCGTGGGAAAGACAATGGACGCTTGGGTACCACGTGCTTGAGGCGACATATGACCACCTGCCACACATCCTGTTGTCGCAAAATGTTGTGTAGGTCCTCCTCACCTGTCTCTACCCACACTATATGTCCTGCCATGTCATTGACTCCAATCTCCACTGACAGGGATGATGCTACAGTAATGGATGTACCAGCTCCTTCCTCACAATGTGACAGCATCCCATCAGCTGAAGATTTCCGCAGATTACGTTGCCCCAGCTGCTGCAGCGTAAGAAAAAATATAGTCCCAACCATCCCCAAGCACAGCGTCTAAACGCCAGCAGAACAAAATTACTCGCATTGCAGCTGCTGCCTTTCCAGCTGGTGGACTCTGCTTCCTTCCGTGAATTTGCTGAATGTGCTGTACCACAGTGGCAGGTTCCAAAACACCATTTCTTTTCAAGGAAGGCCATGCCAGCACTATACCAGCACGTGGAACACAATGTTATGGAGTCATTGGGAAAGGCAGTCAGCAGCAAGGTGCACGTGACTTTAGACACGTGGTCCAGCAAGCATGGACAGGGCCGTTACATTTCTTTCACGGCACACTGGGTAACTCTGATTGCAGCTGGGAGGGATCCAAGACAGGGCTCTGTGCTGGAGCTTGTTAATCTACCACGCCTCCAGAAAGCTGCTTGTATGAAGTCTGTCTGCTCCACCACCTCCTCTCCCTCTTCCTCCTCCTCCTCCTTCTCTGTCTCTGGCGAAGTGGCAGTTAAACCGACGAGTGACAGGGGCTACGCAATGGCTCAAGCAAAAAGATGCCATACTGTGCTTGAGCTGGTTTGTTTAGGGGACAGGAGCCACACTGGGCCAGAAATTCTGTCAGCTCTGCAGGGGCAGGTGCAGAGATGGTTAACACCACGCCAGCTTCAGCTGGGAATGATCATCTGTGATAATGGCAGCAACCTTCTCTCTGCCCTACGCCAGGGTAAGATGACGCATGTACCATGCCTAGCACATGTCCTAAATCTGGTGGTGCAGTGTTTCCTAACCAGGTACCCAGGGCTTACAGAGCTTCACAGCCAGGCCAGAAAAGTCTGCAGCCACTTCAGATGGGCATTCCCAGCAAGCGTTCGCCTGGCAGAAATTCAAAGAGAATTCCACCTTCCCACAAACCGTCTGATCTGGGACATGCCCACCAGGTGGAACTCAACATTAGCAATGCTGCAGCGTCTGCACAAGCAGCAGAGGGCCATCAACGAGTACCTGTGTGAGTATGGCACAAGGACAGGTTCAGGTCAACTTGTTTTTTTTCCCCCCGCAGTGGCTGATGATCAAGGATGCATGCAATGTACTGTCACCATTTGAGGAGGCAATGAGGATGGTGAGCAGGGACATCAGTGACACAATTCCTTTAGTGTTCCTGCTGGAGCGCACTCTGTGGGGAATTATAGATGTGGCATTAGAGGCAGAGCAGCAGGAGGAAGAGGAGGCCTGCCCTAGCTCTCGAGGCCCCAGTCTTTCCGCAGACAGCATTCCTGCGGGTCCTCCTCAGATCAGACAGGAGGAGGATGAGGAGGAGGAGGAATATTAAGTAGTGGGGCATTGAAGGTGGGAATTCCTCAAGGGAGGGTTTTGTGTGCCCAGAAACCCAAGGACTAGTACGTGGCTGGGAGGAGGAAGTGCACGATGGGGTCATCCTCATTGACCAGGAAGACTCAGAAGCTAATGCCACCTCCAACCTACGCTGCATGGGCTCCCTTATCCTGCAAAGCCTGGTAAAGGACCCCAGGATTTGTGCTATCAAGGAGAGGGATCATTACTGGTTGGCAAGCCTTCTTGATCCACGATACAAGGTTAAAGTTGCAGAGCTCATCCTGCCCGCACAGAGGGAGGACAGGATGAAAAAACTTGAGGACGCTCTAAGCCGACACTTGTGTAACACCTTTCCAGGCACTGGTAGGTTACCAAGTGATGACACAGGTGCTTCTGAGGCTGCGGGTGATCAGAGGAAGAGCAGTGAAAGGGGCCGCTTGACTGATGCCTTTTCCAATTTTTTTTAGTCCACGACACCCAGGGACGTCAAATGGAGGCACCCATTGCCAGCGTCTTCACCGTATGGTGCAGGAATACCTAGGGGCAAGGGCAGACCTGGATACCTTTCCAGCAGGTGATCCACTGGCTTACTGGGTGTTGAGATTGGATCACTGGCCAGACCTTTGCCAATTTGCTATGCAGCTACTAGGTTGCCCTTCATCCAGCGTGCTTTCTGAAAGGACGTTCAGTGCCACTAGAGGTTTTGTCACAGACAAAAGAGTGCGTCTGTCCACCGACTCTGTAGACCGGCTGACATTTATAAAAATGAATCAGTCCTGGTTCAGCATCTATCAAACCCCTGATGCTGACGTAACGGAATAGATCGGGGATGTCTTCTGCATTACCAAAACCTCCACCATTGCACTCTTCCACAATACCACAGAGGGGTTACTTATTACATAGTTACATAGTTACATAGTTACATAGTTATATAGGCTGAAAAAAGACATGCGCCATGGTTCAGCCTCTCCACATAACCTACTGCTGTTGATCCAAAAGAAGGCAAAAAACCCAGTCTGAAGCGCTCGCCAATATGCAACATACTGGAAAAAATTCCTTCTTGACCAGAATGGCAGTCAGATTTCTCCTTGGATCAAGAAGCTTTTACCACATATTAAATATTATAACCCTTAATATTCTGTGTCTGCAGGAAGTCATCCAGTCGTTTTTTAAAATGGTATGGTATGAAGACACTTGCTGCCACCAAAGGCACAATATTTGGGTGCACTGCCACTGACGCCTATATTACCAGATTTATATAATTTTAATTTTTTGGACTGTAGGGCCCAACCCTGCACTCTTCCACAATACCACAGAACGGTTACGGTGTGACGGCACTGTTGCCGACGCTAAAGGCCCAATTTTAAAGCAGCTATTGTTACTTTCATCCAAAGCCTGCATAAGTTTCACCATAATTTAGCCAAAAAATCACTAAACTTGTTCTGCGTGTCCTAAAACGTCTCCTCTTTTCATACAGGCTGCACTACCCGGACCCTGTGACGGAACGGCCGCCACTATACCATAGCGCGGTACAAATTTTTAAAATGTTGATTTGGTGTGGTGTATTAAAGAATTCGTTAGGTTGTATTTTTATAAGTTCCCCCTGTAATTCTCCCCATTGGTGACCTGTTCCCTGCCTGTCCACAGCCCCGGGAAGACGCCCGGTCTGTGAATGCCTCGAGCCGCCACTAACTGTCTCTGCCAAGCCGCCCAAACTCGGGCTGAAAGCCACAGGGAGCCGCCAGGACAAAGGAGCGCTCACACCACAGGGGGGGCCGGGCGCTGCCCGGACAGGGAGAGGTTCTGGGAGGGGGGGACAGACGAGCTGGCGCCGAGACCAGAGATAAGGGCTGCACCCCGCAGGGGTCCCCCAGGTTAACCAAGGCAGATTGGGCAATGGCTCGAGGCAAAGGTAAAGATCACCGCAGGAGGACTGAGGGCGGGCCAGGGGAGAACAATGGTTTCATTCCCCATAAATACCCCTGTATCCCCCATCCTATACTATAAAAGAGTAAGGCTTGGCGTGGTCGTCGCCAAGCCTCCTCTGCACATGCGCGCGCAACCAGTGGCGGTTGGCTGCGCGCGCATGCAACCGCCGCAGCACGAGCCGGCTGTGCGCTCGCCGCGGTGGTTACAAGATGCACACGCAGCAGCCGGGTAGAGGCTGCGCTCGCAGCCTCTACCCGGCTGCCGCGCGCATCCAACCCCTGAGCGGCAAAGGGAAAGTTCCCTCGCTTCCGCTCTTTGAAGGACCCAAGCCGCGGTGACGTGGGAGTCCCACGTGACCGCGGCTTGGGTCCTTCAACGAGCGGAAGCGGGGAAACTTTCCCTTCGCCGCTCAGCAGGTAAGTATGCCGGAGCTCCAGGGGTGGCTGTCCGAATGCCGATAGAGCATTCGAACAGCCGCCCAATGTCTGGTCTGGGGTCTGAGCTGGGCCATATCCATGAGAGCTTGGGGGGGCAGTATATCCAGGAGCTGGGGCAGTATATCCAGAAGCTGGGGCAATATCCACGAGCTGGGGCAATATATCCATGAGCTGGGGCGATATATCCACGAGCTGGGGCAATATCCATGAGCTGGGGCAATATCCATGTGCTGGGGCAGTATATCCATGAGCTGGGGCAATATATCCATGAGCTGGGGCAATATATCCATGAGCTGGGGCAATATCCATGAGCTGGGGCAGTATATCCACCTGCTGGGGCAGTATATCCACATGCTGGGGCAGTATATCCACATGCTGGGGCAGTATATCCACGAGCTGGGGCAGTATATCCATGTGCTGGGGCAGTATATCCACGTGCTGGGGCAGTATATCCATGAGCTGGGGCAGTATATCCATGAGCTGGGGCAGTATATCCATGAGCTGGGGGCATATATCCATGAGCTGGGGCAGTATATCCATGAGCTGGGGCAGTATATCCATGAGCTGGGGCATATATCCATGAGCTGGGGCAGTATATCCACGTGCTGGGGCAGAATATCCACGTGCTGGGGCATATATCCACGAGCTGGGTCAGTATATCCACATGCTGGGGCAGTATATCCATGAGCTGGGGCATATATCCATGAGCTGGGGCAGTATATCCACAATAGACTGCCCTCTGGGCAGGCTTTCAACCTTGTGTTAAATAAACTGGTACCTGTATGAACCTTTACTCCTGCCTCGGCTAGTAATTGGGGATAACAGGGCTTGGGGATCCGCGACGCTTCAAGGATCGTGCAAAAGCGCTTAATCACCGCCGAATTCATACAGCCCGCTACCCCTGACTCTACACCTCCAGACAAGCTCGGCGCTGACGGCGGATCTACCCGTGCAGGGTAGCGGTGATCCGTTACATTGGTGGCAGCGGTGGGATCGGCTGAGACCAGACAAGCAGGGGGAGATACAGCCGCTGGCTTGACTCCGGTCTCAGCCACCGCGACACGCCGAGCGTCTGGAGTAGACATCATCCGGGGGGAGAATCTGAGACCAGCCCAGCAGGGGGAGATACAGCCGCTGTCTTGACCCCGGTCTCAGACACCCCTGGGTTCGAGAGGTGGACAGTACCAGCAATGGCGGTGACCCCGTATGGCACAGCGCTACGAAGGGCTGAAGCGCACGGTCCTGAAAGAACTGTTAAAAGCCAGAGGCAAGGCACCCGGAGGCAAGGCGAAAGCGGTCATCATCGGAGAACTGATGGAGGATGACCGCAACAGCGTGGCTCGCTCTGAGGGCTCCGAGACCTCGGATGGAGGCGATAGGTGCAGTGGCGGCTGGCCCTATACGGAACGGACCCCTCCGCCGACATCATCGGGAGGGTCCTGGCCGACACAGACAAGCTTCGCCAGGCAGAGATGCAGCAAAGGTCCGAGGGATCGCTGTCCCCCCAAGGCAGTACCGGACCCCCAAACAGAAAATACCATTCGTGGAGTTCAAGCTCTTCCCAGAGGGGAGTGAAGACATTGACGGGTTCCTGCAGGATTTCGAGAGGCAATGTGCCCTGCAGGAGGTGGCGGTCCGAGACTGGGTACCCATCCTGGCAAGCAAATTGACCGGCAGGGCGGCTGAAGCCTATTGGGCGGTGGCGGACGAAGACTGTATGGTGTACGAGCGGGTCAAAGAACATCTGCTGGCCCGCTATGCACTCACCCCGGAGGCGTAACGAGTCCGATTTTGAGCCTTAAGAAGGGGCACTCAGGACTCTTATGCGGAGTGGGGACACAGGATGCAGCAGGTGCTCCGTAGCTGGATACAGGGGTGCCAAGCTACCCAACCGGACCAGATCGTCCAGCTGCTATTACTGGAGCAGTTCTACAACTACTCTCCTCCAGAGGTCCGGGACTGGGTACGAGACCGGCGCCCCCTCACCCTGTCTGAAGCCACCCGCCTTGCCGACGAGTACCAGGACGCCAGGCGAGTAGCCCCTCTGGTCATCCGAGTCCCACCTCCCCGCTTCCATCCAGCGCCACAGTTACGCCCTGCTCCCCTCGAACGAGCACCCAGGCCACCGGCACCCCACACCCCGGCTCCTCGGGTAGGACCCCGGTGCTATGGGTGTAACCAGATCGGACACATACGGGACCGTTGTCCCCTGAACACCCATCATCCGGCACCGTCCCGGGCAGCGCACCCACCGAGCCGAGCTGCAGCATACTGTTGCCATCAGGAACCGGAACCCACAGCCGCCCTCGAGGAAGACTGGGGCATCCTGCATGAGGCCGACCCAGTGCAAGCAGCCGCGCAGGACAACCGTCAACACCATCGCCAACAAGTCCGGGTGAATGGACAACTTGCCAGCGGTCTGCGAGACACCGGTGCAACCCTTACCCTGGCACAGCCCCATCTTATCCACTCGGCTGCTTCAACCGGGTATTCGGTGGCCGTCAGAGTCGCTGGCGGCCATGTGTATCGAATCCCTATGGCCCGCATCCATCTAGATTGGGGCGCGAATGCCCGGGACGTGGAGGTCGGGGTCATGAAGAATCTACCGTCCGAGGTCTTACTTGGCAACGACCTGGGACTGCTGACCTCCACCTTTGAGGACCCTCATCCTGGCAGGGTATGCCTCGTTACCACCTTCAACCAAGCGCGGAAGGCTCCACACACCGACTCCGAGGGGACCACGGTAAGCCAGACCAGACCAACACCCCCCCTTGGCCCTGACAACACCCCTGCCCTGACCTGGGATTCCCCGATGGACTTTGCCCAAGCCACCCGGGACGATATTACCCTTGCCCCATACCAACAACAAGCAGGGAGGGACCCGGGAGGGTTAGGGGAGGTGAGATTTGCCTGGGACCAAGGGAAGCTGTAGAGGACATCGGGGGGGACGAGCCAGGGAATAGACCGAGTACCCCACAGGCAGCTGGTAGTGCCGGCGAAATATCGGCGCGATCTGTTAAGGATTGCGCATGATTTTCCCCTGGCGAGCCATCTCGTGCACCGGCGAACATTGCACCGCCTGACCCAGAGCTTCTTTTGGCCCGGATTATCAGGGGAGGTTAGGGACTACTGTCGGACGTGCGGGGTATGCCAGCAAGTAGGGAGGCGGGGGGATGCCAAGAAAGCTCCCCTGAGACCCTTGCCCATAGTGGGAGAACCTTTTAGACGGGTGGCGGTGGATCTGGTAGGACCCTTGGCAGTGCCTAGCCCTATGGGCAAGAAGTATATCTTGACTGTAGTGGACTACGCCACCAGGTACCCCGAAGCCGTGGTCCTCTGGGATATCCACGCAGAGACCGTTGCCGGAGCTCTGCTGCAGATATTCTCCAGGGTCAGATTTCCCAGGAAATCCTGTCTGACCAGGGCACACAATTTACAGCCGAGGTGACCCAGCAGCTCTGGAGACTGTGCGGGATTAAACCCCTGTACAGCTCCCCTTACCACCCGCAGACCAACGGGCTCTGCGAGCGGTTCAACGGGACCCTCAAACAGCTTCTCCGCACCTTTACCATGTCCCATAAGGACTGGGAACGCCATCTGCCCCACCTTCTGTTCGTGTACCGGGACGTACCCCAGGAAGCCACAGGCTTCTCTCCCTTTGAGCTACTGTACGGCCAGAGAGTCCGAGGCCCCTTGGACTTGCTCCGGGAGCACTGGGAAGGTGCTCTGGCCGAGGAGGGGACCTCGGCCATAGATTATGTGCTTGAGTTTTGGGACCGGCTGCAGGAATTGACCGCCCTGGTACGGGACAATCTCCAAGCGGCCCAAACCAAGCAGAAGAGGTGGTATGACTGGACGGCTAGGGACCGCACCTTCCAGATAGGGCAGAAAGTGTTAGCACTCCGACCGGTCAAACAAAATAAGTTGCAGGCAGCCTGGGAAGGACCCTACAAAATCATAGAAAAGATCTGCGATACCACCTTCACCGCAGCCAGATGTTCAGATGAAAGGATACACAGAACCTTTCATGTGAACATGCTGAAACTGTTTTTCGAAAGGGAAGAGGCAGTAGCCGCCATCTGCGCGCTGGACGCGGGGGATCTGGAGGATCTCCCCCTGCCGGTACTGCCTGGGGATCCAAGCACCAGGGGGTAGCCGATGTCCGGCTGGGCAAGGGGCTCACCCCCCGCCACAAGGAACAGGCTCAGCAGGTGCTACAGGAGCACCGAGACCTGTTCTCATCCCGTCCCGGCTACACCTCCGTAGCCCTGCATCGGGTCGATACCCAGAGTCAAGTCCCTTTGCGGCAGACGGCGTAACGAATTCCCGATGCAGTGAGAGACGGGATGCAGAAAGAGATCCGTGAGATGTTGGATCTAGGGGCAATAGAACCCTCCGAGAGCCCCTGGGCCTCCCCGGTGGTTCTAGTACCCAAGAAGGATGGCACTACCAGGTTCTATGTGGACTATAGAAAGTTAAATGACCACACTGTCACTGACGCATACCCCATGCCCCGAGTCGACGAGCTCCTAGACCGGATCGCCCAGGGAAACTTTCTCACCACCATTGACCTATGTAAGGGGTACTGGCAGATTCCCCTTGCCGAGGAAGGTGTGCCAAAATCGGCCTTCATCACTCCGTTTGGCTTATACCAATTTCGGGTTATGCCATTCGGGATGAAGAATGCCCCGGCCACTTTCCAACGCATGGTGGATCGGCTGCTAGAGGGGATGCAAGACTTTACCAGCGCCTACCTAGATGACATAGCCATCTTCAGCAACACCTGGGAGGAACACTTACAGCATTTACGGGCCGTACTGGACCGCCTTGGCACCGCCGGTCTGACCATAAAACCAGACAAGTGCCATGTCGGCCTGTCCAAGGTCCAGTACCTAGGCCACCGGGTGGGCTGTGGAAGGCAGCACCCAGAACCCGCCAAGGTTGAAGCTGTTGCCCAGTGGCCCACTCCCCGCACCAAGACCCAGGTGTTAGCCTTTCTAGGTATGGCAGGATACTACCGCCGCTTCGTCCCCAACTACAGCGCTATTGCCAAACCCCTGACTGACCTGACCCGCAAGAACCTTCCCCGACAGGTACTGTGGTCCCCTGAGTGTGAGGAAGCCTTCCAGCAGCTCAAGCGAGACTTGGTGGAAGCCCCCGTGTTGACTGCTCCTGATTCCACTAAACGTTTTGTTGTCCACACAGACGCATCTATGTTCAGATTGGGAGCAGTGCTGAGCCAGGTCAGTGAAGACGGGCACGACCACCCAGTTGCCTACATCAGCCGGAAACTTTTACCCAGGGAGGTGGCTTATGCGGCCATCGAGAAGGAGTGCCTTGCCCTGGTATGGGCACTGAAGAAATTGCAACCGTATTTGTATGGGCGCTCCTTCATGGTCCTCACGGACCACAACCCCCTGGTATCCCTGAACAGGGTGGCCGGGGACAACAGCAGGCTCTTGCGGTGGAGCCTGGCCCTCCAGCCCTTCAATTTTACCATCCAGTACCGGCCTGGGAAGCAAAATGGCATTGCGGACGGACTATCCCGCCAGACTGAGCTTGAAACTTAGGGTGGGTGGGGGCCATTGACATCCCCAAGCGGACCCGAAGAGGGTCTCACCGGGTCTGCCATCTGGAAACTTGGGGGAGATGTGTGACGGAACGTCCGCCACTATACCATAGCGCGGTACAAATTTTTAAAATGTTGATTTGGTGTGGTGTATTAAAGAGTTCGTTAGGTTGTATTTTTATAAGTTCCCCCTGTAATTCTCCCCATTGGTGACCTGTTCCCCGCCTGTCCACAGCCCCGGGAAGTCTCCCGGTCTGTGAATGCCTCGAGCTGCCACTAACTGTCTCTGCCAAGCCGCCCAAACTCGGGCTGAAAGCCACAGGGAGCCGCTAGGACAAAGGAGCGCTCATACCACAGGGGGGGCCGGGCGCTGCCTGGACAGGGAGAGGTTCTGGGAGGGGAGGACAGACGAGCTGGCGCCGAGACCAGAGATAAGGGCTGCGCCCCGCAGGGGTCCCCCAGGTTAACCAAGGCAGATTGGGCAATGGCTCGAGGCAAAGGTAAAGATCACCGCAGGAGGACTGAGGGCGGGCCAGGGGAGAACAATGGTTTCATTCCCCATAAATACCCCTGTATCCCCCATGTTAAATAAACTGGTACCTGTATGAACCTTTACTCCTGCCTCGGCTAGTAATTGGGGATAACAGGGCTTGGGGAACCGCGATGCTTCAAGGATCGTGCAAAAGCGCTTAATCACCGCCAAATTCATACAGCCCGCTACCCCTGACTCTACACCTCCAGACAAGCTCGGCGCTGACGGCGGATCTACCCGTGCAGGGTAGCGGTGATCCGTTACAGACCCCCATACACCTTTTATGGCAAATATCTTGCATATATGCCCTCTTGGAGGGCACTCTAAAAATCGAACTTTCGAGTCCCATTGACTTGCATTGAGTTCGGTTCGTGTTCGAACTCGAACTTTTGAAATTGTTCGAGTTTGAATGCGAACCGAACACGGGGGTGTTCGGCTCATCCCTAGTAGTGAGACACAATATATATTTCTGATAGGATTATAGTTTGATTAACAGTCAAAGGGATTATTGTGAGCCAGCGGTAACAGGTATAGGATATCTGGTAGTAGGTCACAATATATATATATATATAGCGGTAACAGATAATACGGTAAAGCATATCTGATAGTAGGGGATATATATATAAGAGGGCAAGGCGGTAAATTTTATCAGAAGATAGCCAAAAAAAAATAAAAAAATAAACCCGGATCGCTGGTTTCCGAGTCCAGAGTGAAAAACAGAGTAGCTGTGGGGGACGTATGGACCCGTGTAAACTAGTTTAGGGAAAATATGAGAAGAAAAGGGTATAAATTTAATCGACAGTTGGCCAGGGACGCCTGTTCCGAATTCTGTAAAAAAAAAAGGAAACAACAAATTTGGGATTATCTCAGGTAGGTAACTGTTCAGGGGTTTCAGAAGTGAATATATTAGTACCTATATGGCCATTTCTTGATGTGTTATCTGATATTCAGGATTTTTTACTTGATTTAAAAATTTATTTGGTTAAACTGAGATGTAAGTATGGGGTTAATTGAAATAATTAGATGCTGTTCGGGGTATGTGTGTGTGCGTGTAGTGTGTCCAGGGGCACAAGATAATTGTCCTGTTAAAACAGGATTTGCAAACCCCTGGTTCCCATACCGGGAGTCAAACTTTTTCAAATGTAGCGTGCAATGCAAGCTTTGGCTGAGAATAATAGGATTTTGCTTCACTCACGCAACCCCCCCTGTTAGCCCACACGGTCTCTGTGTAGAGGGGCGGGGGAGTGAGTTACTAGAGGGGCGGGGGAGTGAATTACTGTAGCCCGACTCTGATAACAGAGCATTCTGTAAAAATATTAACCCTCTGCGTTGCATTAGTATTGCACGGAGTCAGTACTGCTCTATTGTATATGAAATACAGTTGTGTTCAAAATTATTCAACCCCCACTGAAATTGAGTGTTTTGGCCAGTTTGACATTGATTTTGATCATTCAGTCATCTTGCTTACAATTAAATCAAAGAGGCACGTGTAGGTCAGACAAATATAACATAACATTTATAATGAAATAATCACAAATGTCTTTTCATTATCAGTTTTATTCAACCCCCAAGTGACATTCAATCTTAGTACAACATCCTTTTACAGTTATAACAGCTTTTAAACGTGAAGCATAGCTTGACACAAGTGTCTTGCAGCGATCTACGGGTATCTTCGCCCATTCGTCATGGGCAAAAGCCTCC